>CM074443.1:17224095-17869095 GCA_037101425.1 Elopichthys bambusa
CGCATTTAGGGCTAGCTGAGATGAGAAGACTCAGATGTCCTTATCCAGGCCAAGTAGGTCCCTCTCCCTTCGCGCTGTTTGCACAGGCAGAACGTAGAAAATGTATATAAGGGGTGCTGATATATCAGGGGCGCGCGAGCTGGTGGGGTTCAGTTCCTTATTTTATGAGGTGTTGTCAAATGTGGCAAAGATAAGTAATACTACAATCTGAAAGAGCATAACGTGGTAATTAATCCCAAAGTCTTAAGTGTATTTCAGCTCAAGAGAGAGAGAAAAAAATCTCTAATTCAATCGTCCGGAAAATTGAAGTTTGATGCATGAGTCCCTGCTGAAACAATGGGGTTTGCACCCTCCCTCCCTTCCTCCCGTCCTCTCTCTTTCTCTTTCTCTCTCTCTCTCTCTCTCTCTCTCTCTCTCTCTCTCTCTCCTCAACCATTTACCCTTTCTTTTTTCTGGCTAATCTCTTGATTAGAAAAGAGGAGATACCAGCGATTTTCTGCCTTAATTAAAATTTAATACATTTTTTTTTTTTTAAATTTCAGATGATGGATTGATTGATTGATTGATTGACTAGATAGATAGATAGATAGATAGATAGATAGATAGGGTTTTTTTCCTTTCACGCAGTTAACATTTTAAAAAACCTTTCATCGACTCCATGCGAGACTATGTCATGAAAGTGTATGATTCGAGTTGAAAAATTAAGCAGATTAACCTGAGGGGAAAGCTTGATTGATCACTAAATAGGGGTGGATTCGTGTGTTTTAGTTATAACGCTTCTGTGGGACCCCCTTAATACTTCAAACTTCAATTTTACGGACGATTGAACTAAGCATGTCCCTGACAAAGTTGATATATGTATTAATTTTCTTTAACTGTTGATTAATTACTCTCCACTGAAAGAATTATACAAGACTTTTCGCCTCAAATTTGCATATTAATCAAATTCTAGTTGATAATTCAAACGGAAAAATGGATCTAAGGGAGTTGAGGGGCATAACTCGAAAAATATACCTAGCCAGATATTTTTTCCCCTCCCTCGCTGCTAAGCTGCGTGTCTAGTGTATTAAAATCAAAGATGCAGAACGAGTTAGCCTGGCTATTTGGTGAAAACAGAAATTGCCTGTCCAGTTTTATGATGTGTTCATGCTGAGCAGGCAGATCTTAATGTGTCCTGTCAAAATGTCTAAGATTTAAAGGGGAAAGAGGCCTATTCAACATAGGAGCTGTGTGTGTGTTTGGAAGAGAGCACTGGGAGCAGAGCTTTCATATGTGTAATTTGCCACGGAAATCCCTTTTTTATCGCCCACCTATGAAGCATACTAATATTTAGACATTTTGATATTTTCATGGCAGGAGCATATGCTTATTTCTTTTGCTATTATATTTCTTTATCATTTATTATTTACAACAATAATAATTATTATTATTGATTGATTTATAATTGATTCAGATTTACCCTATAAGCTCAAGAGAGATGAAGCGCCTTAATATATTTCCACCTTTAAGCCTCTTTTTCCTTTTTAAAATAGACATGCAGGTAAGTGTATATTTCATTGTTGTTTTCGGTTTATAATTTAGAAGTTGTCACAATACAATTGTATTGATTTTGTTTCTACTGAGGGACCCCACCTCATCTGCTGCTACATCAGGATATTGTAATTGCATTCTCAACATGTTGTGATACAGAGCAAAATCTCAGAAGAAACACTAATTCTGATGAATTTGCTATCATTTTTGTTTTTCCAATAGAAAATAGTTTAGCATATTGAACTCAAAGAAAACATAATGGCACACATCATTGGCACACAACATTTCATATTTTCAGTATTGAGCTTGTATATGTGTCCGCAGACAAGATGGCGTGTCATTGAAGTTCATTCAAATGAAACATGATCAAATCAGTAAGTGCTGATTGTCCTCTGACCTGCCTTTAGGTGTTTTTGACTTCTAACAAACAGTATAGGAAAAGAAGGTCTGTGGATAGTGATCTCAGTGTCCAAATTGCTGCCACTGGCTAGCAAGGCCACTTGATAGCACTTGATTTTACAGTCCTGTTTCGCATGAACATACAATGTACTTATTGTAGTAATGACACGGTAGGCTACTAACCCTGAACCTACCCCTAAACCTTAACTTAACCCATATAGTTACCTTATCCTCAGTACTTATGTGGTTAAGTACACTAAGTAGGCTACATTGAAAATGTACGTACTGTAAAATAAAGTGCAACCGACCTATAGTTAATTGATTAAAAGTTTAAAATAACATTTTTTACCCTCTGTAAAAAATTGCAATTATTAGTAGGTCTAATGCAATTTAAATAACTCAATAAATTCCAAAAATCAAAAATTAAAGTTTGAAATAACTTCCGAAAGATTTTGAAGAAATTGGAATAGAATAGAAAGAACGAACATGAGCGAAACAGAAAAATAACCAGTACGTTAGACAGTATATTCTGCCACATATACCCTTTCATATTTTATTCTAACGACTTATATTTACTTTTACTTGTAAATTCATTTAATTATTTAATGCCATTTATTGTATTTTTCCTTATCAATAATACGTTTGTTGTTTTCTCTCTCTCTCTCTCTCTCTCTCTCTCTCTCTCTTTTCTTTGTTGTTTTGCACGATTCTCGTAATTTTAATTGCACGCAGCAACGCTGCAAATGTTTTGGCAATAAAGAAAAAAAACACAATGCCACAATAAAGCGCCTTAAAACTAAATTACAACTGATAGAGAGAGACTACTGAGAGTAGGCTATATTCCTATTGTAAATATAAACATACTGATGCAAATATAGGCCTAAGCCTAAATGCAAATATAAAAGTAGACTACTGAAAGAAAAGAACTAAGGATGAAAATTACTTTTAAGCAATGAGCTAATTTCATAAACTTTGAGAGCAGAGTTACACGGACAGCTCGGATAGTAGGCCCTTATCCGCAGTCTTTGGGGGTTGTTAAAAGAAAGGGTGACATCTTGTGGTCTTAAATAGTCATGTTTATTATAGCTCATGAGTCATATAGTGGCTTTTTAGTCTTATTGCGCCATCTAGTGGTGAAATGTATGTAACACGTTTAACACGTCATGTGCTTACGTATGTAGACGCTGCGAACAGGTGAGAATCAAGTTTCGGGGGGAATTAAAAGACTGGTTTATGTTTAATAATGTGTAGTATTTTTACGTACAACTATATGTACGTTTCAGTCGTGTTGTTGGTATTTCAACAACCAAAAAAAAAGTTAGATTACAGGTAGTCAGAAAACGGTAAATGGGCACCCGTGAACAGATGTGCTCGAGTGCGTTTTACTCAAAATCGTACGGTACACGGACAAACATAATGTCGTTGTTTATCACTTTATTAAAAATATCATAAGTACGCCAGAAAATGTGTTCTATTTTAAAAGTCTTACAGATAGCTTAGGGCAGTGACCTATAAACTGTTGATGACATAAAAACTTTAAATAAGAGGCCTGTTTTATTTATAGCATAGTACAATATGCTTTTAAATGAAACCACGTGAAAACAGTAGTTTTCTAGGTTACTGCTGACAGCTTCCGTTTGTTTTGCCCCTCGTTCAGTAACATGCACACTTGTCTGTATGCTTAGACAGAGTTATATATGCCAAACTTTCGGTGACCTAAATCTCTGTAAATAATTTAATATTGTTTCTGTTTTCAAGTAAAGTATGGCCAAAGCAGTGGATGAAAATAAGGAGATCCCTGACCTCTGGCCCTCTGTTATCTTACTGAAGTGACTTTTGGGTCTGTGGAAGTGCTGCTCAGTGCCCTGGGGACAGGCCTGCATGAGAGGCCTGCATGAGTCTGGACCCATCAGAGATGCATTCACAGCTGAGAGAGAGAGAGAGAGAAAGAAAGAAAGAAAGAAAGAAAGAAAGAAAGAGAGAGAGAGAGAGAAAGCAGGGGCGTCAGCTGGGTATGGCAGGGTATGGCCTGGTCAAGTCAAGGCAATTTATATAATTTGTTGCAGCTGGAACAACAACAACAACAACAACACAAAGTATGGCAATGTTAATCTCTAAGGTTATGTTTATGTGCTTTATTTAATGTTAAAAGCATGTAATGTGACTTTGAATATCATTTAGTGCTCCCAGCTTTGAAGTCATAGTAAAAGCAACAATGGATAATTCACCTCAGATATTGAAATTAAACAAATGGAAGCAAGAACATTCAAATTGTGAACAAACAAATGTATTCTATGTCAAAGATTGTTTTAGTAGCTCAGTATGTATTTTATTAATGTTTAAATTATGTACTATTTGTGAATTTGATTATCAACGTTGATCATTTCCTTGCAAGTGCTGTCAAGTTTAATCTCTGGTGCTGTGCAAATGCCGCAAGAGCCCGCCCACACTATGTTCTGATTGGCTGTGGTTTTTGATTTATTGACTTTTAGTTTTGCAAATGAGGACAATCTCATTTACCAATTTTTGGTAATCATATTAAAAATAACACTTAAATTGGATAATATTCAGACGTTTAAGCTTTGAAGTGCTGGAAAAAGTTGTGTGAAGAAAGTGGGACTATCTTTTTTTCTTCTTCTTTTTTTAAAATTGGGACTATCACTCCTAGGAAATAAGATTGGATGACGTCATCAGGGTCTGCCATACCCTGGCTTTTGGTGAAATGACCAGAGAGAGAGAGAGGGCAATCCAGACATGGGGAAAGACAGACTCAATAATTCTGGGAAACCAGAGCAGGAGAGGAAGTGTGAGCATGCAAAACTGAGGTATACTTTCCTTTTAAATATGAAAAATACCAGCTAATCAGAGAGAATTAAAAACTTTTTAAAAGATATTACAAATTTAGTCGAATAGACTGTGTACACGGTCATTTCCTCGTTTTTCTCAGGGCACATATTTATATCCGGTGCTGCACTGGAAATCATTGTTCCTTACCTAGACCTGTCAAAATGGCTGTGTCCCAGTTCAGAGGCTGCACCCTTTGAAGAACTCGGACTTCAAAGGCCATAGAGACAGCGACACGCGTCATAATCTGAAAAGGGGTTGGCAATCCAACCGTCTCCATTGACTTTGTATTGCGTGAGGCTGCCTCCTTGTCATTTCTGACTTATAACAAAAAACAGAACAATGTCTAAAAGCTGCTATGTGACAATGTGTACAGAAGTTTTTATAAGCTGTCGACCCAAAAAACGAGCGTTTAAGGACTAAAAAGTGGATACAGGCGATTGAGACGGAGCGCGACATGTCATATTACTATGAGAACTACGCCCACTGGAGGGTAACGTAATCAGCGACAGGAAATATAATATAATTTGGATATTTGACTTAACTGTGACAAAATGTTTACTGCACACGTAGGCTTACTGAGGCATACTGAGTGTCAGGATCCCAAAATTTGTATCCACCTGTATCCACTTTGGCTCCTTAAAGGCTGGCTTTTACGGTTCGGTAGCTTATAAAAACTTAGTTTTGGGTCTTTTAGCTTGTTTGCTGTACACCTTGTCACACAGCAGCTTTAAGGCATTGTTCTGTTTTTTGTTATAAGTCAGAAATGACAAGGAGGCAGCCTCAAGCAATACAAAGTCAATGGAGACAGTTGGATTGTTTTCTCCCCGGTGTGGGCGTGGCCTAAATGCGCTCTGTCTCTATGCCTTTTGAACGCTGCGAAGGTCAGACTGTCTAAATGTTTACCATGCTCCATTTCTGCATATAATAAAGAGTATAAACTATATATAATCGCATCTTAATAAGATATAAGTCAACACTTAAACCGCTTTAAAGTTTTTTTTTATTTCTTACATTTATTTTTTTTATCATTAGATATAGTTGAAACCCAATACTTAAGTTTAAAAGTGTAATTTGGCAATTTCTCTCTCTCTCAAAAAACAAAAAAACAATCCCGTCGTCACTGGGGCTCAGTGAATTCTGGGGTAGGCAAGGCCATGAAGGATCCATCTGTTGTATCCTTCATTTTACAGAAAACCAAGGACGCATTTAAAGGCCGCATTTGAAAGAGCCTTCGAATTGGGACAGCCTTCGTCAGGCCACGGTGGTGCAATTGCCCTTCGAATACGGCCTTCAAAGGATGCAGCCTCTGAATTGGGACGCAGCCAAGGAGAAGATGTCTTTTTAGTGTTGCTGCTTACAAGAACTTCCCTGGAATACTGTAAATGATGTTCATTGGATTGTGAATATGTATGTGAATATATTTGCCTGCAGCTCTACATAGGGTACGCAGTTTGGTGAATAGATGTCTAGATATATTGCTGTACCTTGCTTAATATAAACATTATTTCTTTAAAAAAAACAAAAACAAACCTTACTGACCCCAAACTTTAAAAGGTATAGTATAATATTAGTGTCAACTGTGTAGCCTACTATACAGCTAAATCTTATTAATTTAATACTATATTTCCACTATATGTAAATACCTGAATTTCTTCACAATATTTTATACAGTAAATTGCATTTTACTTGATTTATTCCAATAAATTATGCAACCCAATAACATATAATCTAACTACATTATTGCACCGCATCATTTCTGCGCTCCCTTTCACTTTCAATTTAGTGTATTTTGTTGGCATGACAAAACTGTAAAACAGTAATATATCAAATATAAAAATATGTGCAAAATTACAATGTAGAGCAATAAGCTTATTTATTAAAAAGGAATAAATTATGAAGGTATTATTAAACGAGTAATATTGTTACGGTATTAAAAAGAGTAGTAGTTATTTAAAAAGTTACAAAATAACTAACTATGCCAATAATTGTAATAATGAACATATAGCAATAGAAATGATTGCTTTCTTAGAAACACACAGGAGTACTGCATGTGTCTTGTAGAGTGGTCAGTGATAACCCTGCTGATGCATTATAGAAAGAGGAAGGACAGGAGAAAAACAGAACGGCAGGCAGAGTGAGTGTCTGACAGGCTATTACTGCAGACAAGCCCATAACTCACCCTGATAAGTAAAGGCTTCTGCTGACATGACCTCAAACAGGCCTTCAAGAGCGAGAGGGGTCGCATGAGTCTAATGAACCAAACTTTATGGATTACATCACAATAGATTTAAAACATGCACTAATTGCTGTTAGTTATTTAGTCAGCAAAACTGGTTTCTTTGACGTCCAGGCATCCTGAATGAGAGTATTTAAAGTCTGTCAATATTAAGTGCATATTTACCATTCACATTGTTAGTGGAGGTACAGTGTTCTTACCACTAGAGGGCAGATGAACATTTGTGGGAATTTGGTTTTGATAAATGATTTTCTTTTATCTCTTGCTCATATTTAAGATGGAAAAATCAGCAATGCATCACATAATCTCATGGATATTAATGTACTTTTTTCATAGTCATGTATATTCCTGTGCTGTTTTTCACTGCTATAAATTTCATTTAGTCAAAATTTCATTTGCCTTCATGCATAGCCTGTATTTTACTATGCATGCTATTAATAATTTACATATGTGGTGATATCAGTCTTTCCGTGTAATATAAGAGCTCCATATATGCATTTCCATGTATTCAGCGACTGCATCACTTTGTTATTGGAAAGGCCATGCAGATGTCTATGCAGTTGATATCTGCTTTAAACTTTATTATATCAGCGAGCTGGCATATGATTCAGATACACTTAATGCAGAATGAATTGAATACAGAATGACTGCATACATTTATGTGACATATTAAATGTCTGATTGAGGTTATATTGCGTGTATTTAATCAGTTAAACATAATGAAACATGTTTGTTTACATTTCTTTTTCAAAATGTACGAAATGCAAGACTTTATAATGAATATAAAAGTTTTTTTTTTCTTTTTCTTTATTTTTTTCTTTCTCCAGGAGAATAACCTAAAAGAGACCAAGATTAGTTTCAGAAGGATCTGTTATGTACAACATCTCTTGGTGAGTCTTGGCTGTGTACCTGACAAGTAAGCATTAGTTTTGTAAGTAACTTTGCTTGCCTGCCCACCCAGGTAGTGCTGTACAAAAGTATATTTTCTGTATTAATTAAAGTATTCCTGCATCAGTGTGATAACACCATGTTCTAATTAAATCAGAGATGTTTAGGACAATTTTTTAATTAAACTATTTGGCACAATATATGCCTTTGATTTTAATGGTTATCCCTGGTGTGTATATTCTTTAACAATATGTGCATTGTCTTGAATCCCTGTAGCATGTCAGGATGATGAATCACTTTGTTGAAAGTGAAGCTAATTTGCACCTGTCTGTCTATTCCTGATCTTGAGCTTTATTAATGAAGCTTTATTAAGTTGGGCTGCAGTTAAAAACACACTGGATTTGTTACGATAAGGTGTTTCTTAAGTTGACCCTGAATTTGTTGTTCACCCGGACAGTTTATCTATTTGTGTTTTGTCATCTTTTCCTAACATAAAATAGAGACAAGTAGCTGTTTAAACAGCTATAAAAGACAATTAATTCATCACATTTATTAAAGCTGCAGTCCGTAAGTTTTGCCATCTCTGTTTGAAACCTGCAATTGCAATTATTTGTGAAATTATCATCTTTACGCGAGTTGTGCCTCGGCACGGAGGAGCGCGGATGAATCTAATGTTTGCTGTCAGTCACCACAGCGGTGTGGATACTGTACTTCAGAATCACAGATTCTGTCTTGGAAGAATGACCAAAATAAGAATTTTCACCAGAAAATGTCTGGCACTTTTGTTCTGACTGAGGGGGGAAAAAGCATTACAGTAAATTGTGCTGCCAATGGTGATTAAATCTAACGATCGCTTAGCTCAGATCATGTCAAACCGTGCAAATTATTATTATCGTTATACTTTGTTCTCGAATTGTTAATGTTAACAACATCAGCATTGCGTGACTGTGTATTTAGTGTGTATTAGCGTTACCTGCAGATTTCAATTTCTGTAGCCACTCCGAAGTGGCCACTTCGGATCAGTTGTCACTGATAATTGTCATTTGGACCTTTCTGGATTACAATCCACCATCAAAATGTTTATTTATTATATTTATTTAATGTTTATTTGTTATTTATTTAGTTTAATTATTGCAGCTGCTGTGAGAAAAGGCTATAAATGATCCGCTACCAGCAGCATCCTCACATGTGATTTAGCCTACTAGCTGGGACTCCTACTTTCTGTTTACAGACGTGACGTAATGATGCAAAGATGAATGGCTGCATGCTCAAATTTCCCATGGAAACCCACCAGTACCGATTTTATTATAAAACATTATTACAAGCTTACCGTTGTAAGGTAAGGAGATAGTTTTGAACACTGGCTGGTTATGTACTTGCTCAGAAATTGTTTTTGGATCATTTTTAACCAAAAAAAGTTACGGACTGCAGCTTTAAATAAAATATATTTTTCAATTGTTTAAATATTTTTTATTTTACAGTAATATTTAAAAATAGTTTAAACTTTATTTTACTTTATTTCTAAAGCAATAATATTATTGTAAAACAGAAATATTTTATTATTTTAAAACATATGTATAATAAATGTTATTTCTGTAGTTGATTATAGTAGTTGATTACTTATGAATTTTCTCAGTTATTGCAAATGGCCTCAAAAGATGCTTAAAGGATTTGCCATGTATCATGCAACCTCATAAAACAAAACTGAGATCCAGCTTGTGGGTTACAATCAATTACTATTGCATTGATGATACAGTAGTGTTTCTTAAATTCAGTGGCATATTGTTTTGAACAGGATGTAGAACAGTAGAAAGAAAGAAAAAAACAGCAATAAGATGCACTTCCAGAGGACATAAGCTTATTACGAATTTACAGTGGATGCAAATGGAGTGTGCAGCAATGGTTCAGATGTACTTTATAAGACAGAACGGCTCAGAATGAGACTACAGTATGCCAGACATCAATATAACATCCATTTGAACTCTGTCCTCCACAGGATGTTCTTGCAGTTTTTCTGACAGATGTCCCTTCAGTCTCATGCCCTATTACTCAACAGCATGGGGCTCTTCAGTCTTTATGTTTAAGCGTGACTTTCCATCATCATTTGGGGAAGTCCTGCTTACGCAGCAGAAGCTTTGTGACATTAGATGGTGAGAGAGAGCCATTAAAAAGATGCTGCATATGTTTTGGATACATAGAGGCCTGCTAGTGAGAATGGGGGCTAGTTGATACTGATTTTGCAGGGTCTGTGGCAAAGTGTACCTTCCCTGTGTTTCCATCTGTCACTCACTTTGACACTGAGATCTGTCTTAGAGAAGGCAAGACAATGAAAGACAATAATTAAACCTTCTTGGGAAGGTTGATACAGCACTGCGTGTTTGTTGGGGGCTGACACTTTTATTGTTGTCAGAAATGCAATATCTTGTCAGAGCCATGTGTCAGTGGCCAGTTTTAGCTTTAGGATATATTTTACAGGGTATTTGTAACGTTTATAGAAGTTAAGTTTACCATCAATGACAATATTGGTGTTGTTTTGTATTATTTATGCTGAATGCATGTGAGAGGTTCCATTAAAAAGCAATTCAAGCTACCATTAACACATACTGTATATAATCAGCTGTAGAGCTAGGATAAACTCAGACTCAAAAAATGTTATTTATGGAATGTGTCCATCTTGACAGCAAATAATGTTCCTGAGGTCTTGCTAATCTATTTAGCAGAACTGTTTAACAGGACTATCAAGGTTATTAATGGTCTGATCTGTCTGTTATTACACTTTCATTTATTGCAGTTTGTTGTTATGATTTTATCTCTCTTTTCAGTAAACATCCGTTCAAAAGTTTGGGGTCAGTAAGACCTTTTTAAAAGAAATTAATACTTTAGTTTAGCAAGGATAGATTAAATTGATCAATGTAACCTTTATAATGTCACTGTTCTTTTGAACTTTGTTCATAAAGAATCCTAAAAAATATATAAAAAAGAAAAAAATATATAATAAATGATGATAAACAGTACAAAATAATAAACAGTACAACTGTTTTCAACATTGATAATAATAAAAAATGTTTCAAATCAGCATATTAAGAATGATTTCTGAAGACTGGAGTAATGGCTGGTGACAATTTAACTTAATTTAAAACAATTTAAAATTAATAATAAAATTTAATTGTAATAATAATTCCTAATATTACTGTTTTTACTGTATTTTTTTATCAAATAAATACATCCTTGGTGCTTTCACAGATCAAAGCAAGCTAAATTTCCTTCCATATCTCCCTTATGTCCTTTCATTTATATTTTTCTTTCAGTGTTATGTATTTTAATTGATTTTCATGACTCTGTGTTTACTTATAGGCTAGACCCAACAGACAATCATAATAATTCATATGAGATGGCAAAATCATTCATATTGTACAAAATGATCCAAGTTGTACAATATGAAATTGTACAACTTGGCTCATATGAACCCTTCGAACAGGTACAACTTTTATAGATTTCTATGATTTCCATCATGGTTTATTGGGCGTTATGGCTAGATCATGCATTTGCACAGTTTCTTACAAATTCTTTATACTTCTCATGAGAACTGGCTAGACTTTAATCTCTGTACAAGTGTATTATTGAAGACACTATACACATAAATTGATATATTGCTGAAATTGCTGATCAATCATGATGGCTAAATTACTGCTTTTACTTGTGTTTTTTTGTTACACTAACATTTCGTCGCACTTTTTTGCAGCGTCAGCCCTGTAATTTATTGCGAGGCGGAATGAAGCATTTCACTTCTGGCTTACTTTTCCGATCTCTCAATCTTGGTTCTGGCCCTGGCTATGGAGTCTCGTCAGTCTGTGGCTGGGCCAGCCCGAGCCAAGGAGCATCTTGCAGAGGGTAATCCATCTCCATCACTTAAATGATTATCCCCATTAATCTGGTGTAAACTAATAAAGTCAACTGTGGCACTGCTTGCCTGAACTTCATTAAGTCTTTAGTACGTTTAATATGTCTTAATGTCCTCAGCTCTCCTGCTGCTGCAGATCACCTGGCATGCCGGTCCCCAGAGAGCCGCCTGAGAGATTGAGGCCATTTGTGCCATGTTTTGTTTCCTTTATTTTCCTCGCTCTTGTTTTTCGTGTGATATAGTGTCTATTGGTATGACATACAAAGAGCTAGACGGAGGAAAGAAGGGTGGGAAAGAGGAAAAAAGAGAATGAGAGAAAGAGAAAGACATCAGTGCAGGAGATTTAATTTGCCCAGCCAGACCTCAGATGGGCCCCCGCAGTCAAGGGTTTAATTTGGCTTATCGCGTTATAAAAGACGACCCAGGCCCTGTAATCAATCATCGGTCTGTCAGCGGGAAAGGCAGTTGTTGTAAGCAAGTATGACTTCCCAACATGAGTCCGTTTTAATTGCCACCAAATTGACTGCTTTGTTGTTTTTTGGGGATGTACTAAAAGTTTGTTCAATTAAAGCCAACAAAAGCAGCGCATCATTATTGTTGTCCCCTGCCCTGCCCCCTTCTCTTCCGAGGGGGGCGCTGGCGGTGGTTACGCAGCTATCATGGGTCATGTTGACATGTGAATGAAGCGAATGCGTTTCCCCCGTAAGCCCGACGAGTGGCGCCTGCGCAATGTTAGGACCTGACACTGTTTACTAGGCTGAAGGATGTCAAGCTGCCGCTGACCATTACCCAGCTAAAGAGATCATAACTCTCTCCCAGCTTCTTCTTGACAAAATAAGTGCTATCTCCAATAAATAAAAAGTTAAAGTGCAAGATGAATACATCTGTATTGCTTATGGATGGAAATTTATGTGCCCTAATTTATCATGTCACTATTTTCTCTTTTCCAAGGTTGCAGTATGCAGAGAAAAATGTCTTTCCCAGATGAATGGCTGCTGTTTTTGGAAGTGTGTATTATTCAGGAAACAGAATCACAGAGGTATGTGTGAGTTTGAGACACTGAATGCAAAAGCTCAACATTTCAGAAAGCACCACACATTGATTGTGGGATGGGAAAGAACGATTTTCCATAATCCCACAAGACCTAAGTTAGCACACGTCTACAGCTTTCCATTCTGCTTGGATGGAGTCATCAATATAATGTGCTCAGTTGCTGGTGCTCTGATATTTATGGCTTTCGTACTGCAAAGTTGACCCCCTGTGTCTGGTGGAGTGAACATGAATGAGATAAAGCTCAATGTGATATGAAGCTTGATGATACTCAAGAGCGTTCACTAGAGAAACTTTTTACCGTGAGTCAAAGTAAAACATAGATGATTATATTTTACTGGCATGTAAAAATATAGCAACATTCAAGAACTGCATTTGAGGAGGATGTAACTTAAAGATGTAACTTGTTCTACATTAAGGTTTGTGATAAGGAATTTGGTAGGAGACACTGGGAGTAATCGTAACAATTGTCACAAATAAGTCAGTGTGATGAAACTCATCAAAGTTCTCTGTTCACGAGACAAACTTTTTCAACAACAGCAAAAAAAAAAAATAAAAAAAAGAAGAAGAAAAAAAACCTTTATATAACTGTTTTATGTCTAGGTTGACGGTTAAAAGTCATTATCACTAGTTGTTACCATAAACCATGGCACGGTATACAACAAATCATGCTCAACTTGATTATACAGCCTTGTACGGCAGATGGAAGAAAATATATTTCTATATATCTCTTTTGAGCGATGTGGACAAATAAGTCTATTACTAAATGAGCTACACATAGCCTGCACTGTTTCATAGAGTGGGTGAGATTTATGATTCATAATGGAAGACAGTTTCCTTACCATCCTTTCATCTACAGAGGGCATTTGTTTTTTAAACATTTTCCGTTAACTGGTAACATATAAAGGAGAAAACTATTCATTAATATTAATAAGTATTAACATTAGTGCTGTCAATCGATTTAAAAATAAACTAATTAATCACAATTTTTTTCTGTAATTAATCACGATTAAAAACATTGGAGTTTTTCCATATTTTTATATTGTAATAATTTCACAGTAACTATCCAAATTAAAGACAGTATATATAATAATTGTTTAAATTATTTTATTGCATCTTTTTATGAATGAAGGCCAGTGTCACTGATACTAATACTGGTACTGATGTCTCTGTGAAATTGATTTTTAAAAAACATTAATTTTAGACATTCAGCATTACAGTAACTGAATGCTATCAATTGCAACATTTATTAGGCTTTTAAAAAAATAACTTTTCATTTAAGTAAACTTTAAACAATCTTCACATAAACCCATTATAATAGTCTAAATGTGGCCTACCTGTGGCTTTCAGAAATATACAGAAATTGAATAAGGTTATCAAACACTTTACAGTCTACACTGCATAAATTGTAAATATAGTTTAATTAAGCCTTATTAAAGCTACAATTTTCTCTGTTATCTTTGTTCTTTGATTAAAGCTGCTGTCAGTAACTTTTTCGGGTTAAATTCCAAAATCAATTTTTCAGCATGTACATAACCAGCCAGTGTTCAAAACTATCTCCTTACCTTAGCCCGATTCACAACGGTAAGCTTGTAATAATGTTTTATAATTTGGGTGGTACTGGTGGGTTTCCGCGGGAAATTCGAGCATGTTGCTGTTTGTCTCTGCGTCATTGCCTCACCTCTGTAAACGAGTCCCAGCTAGTAGGCTATATCGCATTTGAGACGTATCATTTACAGCCTTTTCTCACAGCAGCTACAAAAAATAATCATTTTGATGGCGGATTGTATGGTATGGCAAATTAATGTTAGAGATTAGATATAGGTAACGCTAATACACACTAAATACACATAGTCACGCAATGCTGATGTTGTTAACATTAACAATTTGAGAAAGTATAACAATAATAATAATTTGCATAGTTTGACATGATCTGAGCTAAGCGATCGTTAGATTCAATCACCATTGGCAGTGCAATTTACTGTAATGCTTTTTTCCCCCTTGGTCAGAACAAAAGTGGCAGACATGTTACTTGTTCAGATGACATTTTCCGTTAACAAATTCTTATTTTGGTCATACTTCCAAGCCTACAATCTGTGATTCCAAAGTACAATATCCACACCGATGTGGTAACTGACAGCAAACATTATATTTATCTGCGCAGAGGAGTCGCGTCGAGGCGCAATGCAAGTAAAAATGATAATTCCGCGAACAACTGCAATTGCAGGTTTCAAACAGAGATGGCGACAAAGAGGCAAAACTACGGACTGCATTTCTCATTTTTTCACAACTTTATAAGTTCATTTAAGACATTATTTAATACTGGACAAAACAGGCATTTTGGCATAATTCTGTGTTATTGTTTGTTCAAGCGCAGAAGAGAACTAGATACTGAAGTGCTTCTTTCTGACACGACATTCACAGACAGCGCGTTCTCGTTTGTCTTGTGGTGCTTGAATGGTTTAAAAGCATTTGCGTGAATAAGAGCATGATCATATAATGTAACGCTATATATTATGACGGAAAAAAACCGGATGCTGTGTTAAATATTTTAACGCATTAAAATAAATCGCATGCGTTAACGCGTTAATTTTGACAGCCCTGATTAACGCTAAAATTATTTTTGTTATTTTTGTTATTTTTTTTAAACTGTTCAGCTACTGTTAAAATCTAATAATGGTACACATATTTTTGGCATATATAAATGTTTCTTTCACAAAAAGACATCAGGCGTATCTGTATGAGTTATGAAGAAAAATGTAAAAAATGTTACAGATGCCCCCATTCACCCATATTGACGTTATGGAGCACTCTATGATGGAAATCGTTATTGAAGTCTTAGTCCCCTCTGTTTTGAGTTGTTGTGATTGCCCTCCTTAGATCTACCACCCTGAAAGAGTGCTTGTTTTCTTTTCTCCACCCAATTAGAGATGACCTTTGACCCCTGAGAGTGATGTCTGTCCTGCCATGCTGTAAGGCTTAGATAAATGTCTCATATGCATTTCAGTCTGTTTTCTTTTCTGAGCCGTCAAATAGTCTGCTAGTAAACTGTGAAAAATATAAAGATATTCATAGTAATTACTCTTTTGTGCTTTATGATGATATTAGAGCATTAGATAGACCAAATACATAGCAAATAATATCAACATGCTATGTTTCGTAAAGGAATTTTGAAGGAAGGGTCGATGTAAGTCTTAAATAAGTGTATCAGCTGATGCCACATACCTTGCTGTTTGTGTGTGTGTGGGGGGGGGGGGGGGGGGGGGTATCATGGGAGACGCTAAGCTCTGGCCCACAGCCTCTGTCCGTCAAAGCAGATCATTAGGTGTGAGCTGAAGCCCCCGAGGCCTGTGCAGGCACCAGCTAGTCTGTGGCTGTGTTTCTGGCTTGTAGGTTTGGACTGGTGGACCTGTTTGTTATGGTGTAGCAAGCTGCATAATTGGGACGAGGGGAGAGAGAACAAGGAGGAAAAGATAAACACAAAAACAGCCTACCTGTTGAAGGCACTGTGTGATGACAGATTATGATGCTTCTGGTTGCCTCTAGTGCTGTGCTGTTGATAATAAAGGAAATTAATGGCACTGTTTGGATAACTCCCTGATCTTTCAACATTTCGATACATATACATGTAGCTATCGTAGTCAGGGATTTAATGAAAAAATATTGCCTGCTTTTCCCGCAATGTGATCATGAATATATGTATGAAAATCTCTTTATGCATTCAGAGTAGATACTGTAGTGTTTGGAATATAATGAAGATAATGAAAAAGAAAAATTAGGTCACATATAATATGTAATTTTGATTAATGACACCCTCCCTGCTTATTGTAAAATTGCTGGATTAATATCTATTCTTTTCCCACATGCTTTTCCCTCTCTGTGCTCATTTCTTCTGTTTTTGTTTTACTCATTTTCTACTTTCACTTGAGTTTTTCTTTATAATTCTTTCTTGTTTCATTTTTCTTTATTTTATAAAATAATTTATTTAAAAATGTATTTAAAGGATTAGTTCACTTTAAAATAAAAATTACCCCAAGCTTTACTCACCCTCAAGCCATCCTATATGACTTTTTTTTTTCTGATGAACACAATCAGAGTTATATTAATAAATATCCTGATGCATCTGAGCTTTATAACGGCAGTGAACAGGACCAACGAGTTTGAAGCTCAAGAAAGTGCATCCAAGAAAGAGTAAATAATGACACAATCATTTTTAGGTGAACTGTCCCTTTAAGTAGGCTACATTTTTTTCTGTTGACATAATCTATGAAACAGTTCAAATCATACAGGAGGGAGATATCTGATGTTTTTATAATCAAAATATCCTTAGTTACTGGAAATATGGATATTTGCTTTGGCAATCAAGCAACTAATGGTACAGACTGACTGCTAGAGATTATTTTTTTTTCTGTTTGGTCCGTGGAGCTTGGGAGGGGGAGCAATAGTGTTAATCTCACACGTAATGACCAGTAGCTGGTGGGATGAGTCCATCCATCTCTGTGAAGTAAACAGGTCCCAGCTGGGCTGCTGCGTTCAGGATGGAAAAGGGAAGTGAGGCCGGCTTCAACCGCCTCCCCTAAATAAAAGAGGCGACAGGATGCACCCACACTTGAGAGGACAGACACACCATCCAGTGGCTATAGGGGAGGAGCAGCTTCCGCTGTCATGGGTGTCAAGTCCACTATTAGGCCGCCGAGTGAATCCACATGGTGCCTGGAGTATGAAATGAGACTTCCCATGTGTTTGTGGGAGTGGGGATTCAAACAATAAATCTTTACTCCAATTCAACCTTTGAGCGATCTGTCCTGCGTAGCCATCATAAGCACTCCTCTGGCAATAAGCTTTATGAAGGGCTGCGTTTACTACTTTGTAAGTTGTGTTGTTATATTAGATTGAGCATGAAAATGTGCAAACAAACGGACAAGATGGCTTCCTTGCCCTAAAGAAAGTTTGTATTTTAAGAGACAACATATACAATCACTCACATAACTTTTGTTTGAATATTAAAGTGCACAGTGGCTAAATTGACCTGAATATTTAATGATATGAGTTATTGCACACACAAATTGCATTATATTGCATTACGAACAACACTTACAATACACATCCTAAGCTTGTGCAGCAGGGAGCTTCAATTATTATTGATTAGCCTGTGATAAGGATTTAATAACCTCATTAAAGAACATTGTTATTATTTGATGAAAGATGTCATATTATATTTCTGAACAAAGTCATAACATAACCTTGTTTTGACTTCTTAAATTTGGTGTAGTGGCAAACAACCAGTTCAATAATTTGACTTATTCACTAGGTCAGCGTTAGTCAAGATATCCTCTCATTGCAAAAGCATTTAGTTTCTTTCTCGACTGTAAGAAATATTATAATTATAGGCAATTTATCAAATAATTGTTCATACTATGTTTTGACAGACACATTATCCAGTAAAACAAGTCATTAGCATGGGAGACACAACAAGTTAATGGATGTCTTGTCCCTCAGCACCTCAGCAACTGATCTGGACATTTGTTAACCGGTGCTTGGTCATCATTCCAGTTTACTTTCAGCAGACATATTCTGTCTCACCTTAATGCAGCACCTTCAAGATTTAAAAGATGCCATACTCTTTGCTTGCACACTCCCTTGAAGAGCCGTTTTGCTTCATACCATCATTTCAAATCATAGATCAATATGATTGGTAAAGAGAAACCATATTTAGGGAATGAAAGCTTTTGTTGCATTGTACATTTTTGTACATGTGGTTATAAGGCATGGTTTTTCTTCCTATTTCCTTTTTAACAATACAGGCCAAAAAAAAAAAAAAAAAAAAAAAAAAGCCCAGTCCTTTCCCCTTTGACATAATGCATTAAGAAGCTCTATTTGCTGAGTTCATCAATCTATTTCAGAGGTTAAAGACAGTGAACCTGACATTCTATCCTCCAAAATAAAAAAAAAGCCAATTTCCCTTATTATGGAACTGAGAACTGTAATTCTACAGTAGGCCTAAATGTTAGTGAGTTTTAAATATCCAATTAATAGTTGCTTAATAGCTTTACCTGCCATTTTTAGATGCAGAAGAAGAGTGTATGAGATACAGCTGACATCATTCTTTTTGGTCACCATGCTTTATTTACAATATGTTAGAGGTATAACCTTCCACAGACATTTCTCAAAAGATCAACTCCAAGATATACAGCTATATTTACATATATCTGCCTCTATAATTGTATTTCAGATACAGTACAGTGAGCTAAATGAAAAACAAATCTGATGCTGATACATTTGTTTTCATTTTTAGAATGATGTAGTTGGCTGCAGAGTATTTTGAATATAGCAACATTACTTAAATATGAGGTGTAAATGAAGCATGGCTAAATTCTTTTCATGTTTTGATGAGAGCGCTGCATCAATGTAGATGTACTTGAAGCTGTCAGCAGCAGGGCTGTACGCTCTCGACTGCGCTCAGAGATGCAGCTGATGGAAGTGGCGCCAGTGAGCGCCTATGGATCAGATGTCAAGCATTACACAGGTAGACTGATACACCACAGACAGTTTGAACGTGCTGGTAAATCGGAAGAAACTAGGGTTCACGTGACGCTGGAGGTCAAAATAAAAGGTTGGGTTCTTATTATATTAAAGAAAAAAAAAAATCTAAATCAAAACTTTAACACATTTCAGTAGCTAACTATGAAAGAGAACATTAACAAGCTAAGCAAAGGAAGACATTTTTATGTGGCGACAAAAAGTTTCTAAATACCTTTAAAATATAATTTATAATATCTGATAATTCAAAGAAAGAACTGACACCGACGGTTTTGTATGTAAATTTAATGTAAATCATTTCGGTTCCAGTCACATTAATTTGCATCAGAGGAATGAAATGTATCAGCCGCGCAATAAATGACACATTTCAAGTGGACCTTGGTGGGTCGGTAATGCTATAATCACATAAACTGATCGTCCCAAATGAATCCAGCACTTAACATTCTAGTGACTTTATCTTTTTCGTTTAAAATATAGAGCAAATCAATCGTTTACCAGTTGCAGTGCACATTAATGATGTGTTTTTAAGCACCAACACACTTAAAAGCTATAATTAAGTCTACATCACTGAAACAAAAAATGTCAATGTTAGCGAAAATACACACCATTGTACTTCATTAAAATGTAATGTTGGTCATTTGGCCAGCATTAATCTGGAGCCCCATCAAATATTAATACTTAAATGCATCTTACGTTAAATAATCACCACCTCCTTTCTTCCAGAAGGAATCGATAACCTGAAAGCGTTTGCTTTCCGTCTAATATTGCATATTTATTTTGTTATAGTCTGATTTAGAATGATTAATGCATACACAATAAAATTAATAATTAAAAAGTTAGCACACGAACACACTGCAATGGATCAATGCATCTTGCTAAATTAATGTGGATTATAAATAAATTCTGTCGTGACTAACATTTAAAATAAATAATTTTACAATTAGGTCGTGTTTAAAAAAGACATTTCATCCAGAATTTCATTCATACTTCCCCATTTTGTTGCAATCTAAATAATCATCCATTTTGATGAATAAGATAGTCAGATGAGTAAGAATGATTTAAAAAAAAAAAAATGAAAATGCTTTATTCAGATTTAATTTCACAATGAAATGTAATATCGTTGACAGTATAAACCACAAACCACTGTAATTCATTTGAAATCTAAGAGTTCATGGTCGCGAAATATTGATCTGTTGTTGTCTAACAAGAGTGAAAAGGACTACTCTTCTTCGCATGATCAAATCAAAGTATTAGACAACATTTCTCAACAACATAAACTGCATAGCCAAGATAATGTAATTGAAATGTTTGTCTTTTGTGTGTGTGTGTTGTTTTGAAAAATCGCCTGTGTTTTTGGTTTAATAAATCTTCTCTTTTGAGTTTCCCTGTGCTGAAGAGGGAATTCCAGTGAGTTTCATTGAACGTCGTGGATTCTTTAGCCAATTGGGTCTCTCACCCCAGAATTGGAGGCTTAATTTTACCCAGCCTCTTTGGCATTTTGATTGATGTTCCCGTGGCTGCATCCGGCATATCTATAAGGGTAAAGGGAGGCAGTAAAAAAGACAATCGTCTGTAGTTCAGTCTTTCTCACACATGCAGTCAACGCTATTAGATAACGACAACTCTGGACTAAACTGCGTTTTAGTTGCTGTATGATAACTGGGGTGACGTGGAGGATCCTGTAGGCTCGCAGGAGCGCGCGCCTCTCCACACCATGGATCATATGGGAGCGCATCTCCACCATACGCACGCAGACACCATCAGTTTTGGGATCGATCAGATTCTTAACAATGCAGACCAGGGGAGCTGCATGATCTCCAACCCCAGAATGCAGGACCTGGACTACGGTTTGGGCTGCATAGTCAGCACAGCCTACAATACCATGACTGGCAACTACAGCGTAAATAACTCGGCTGGATACAATGGAAACTCGTGCAGCGTTGGTTCCCTCAACGGCTCGTACAACATGAACTTGGGCACGAATGTTAATGGGAATTGCCTTAATTCTTCGGGAGTGATCCGGGTTCCAGCGCACCGGCCGCTGAGCAGCGTTCATTCGTCCATTCCCACCAGCGCTTCCACGGTGCCAAGTATGGGAAGCATGGGCACCATTAACAATCTCACGGGATTAACGTTTCCATGGATGGAGAGTAACAGGAGATATACCAAAGACAGATTTACAGGTAATCAATCTGAACTCTCAGTGGGGTTTATGCTTTATTGGATTTTTCATTGTTAATCACACTGTAAAAATGTTTTCATCATGTAACAAAATCAGTAATTCAATCAGTAATCAAAGCGGTCGAAAAACTACGTATTATTGCAGGCTGTAACTTTGTCACAACTTTTTCTTAAAAATTTCAGAAAATTATAATTTATAATTATTTAATTGTTGAAGTAACTAAATTAATTTGTTTTACTTTGTTTATGACAACGTTATAAAGAACATTTTAGAACGTTCGATTTAAATATATATAAATTAAAAATATATATTTTTTATATAATAAAAATATTATATAAAATATTCGATATAAAGTTTAGTATCACTGGTTTCGATTTAAAAATATAAACGAGCATTCTTACACATTATGAACCACTGCATTCTGTAAGCCACAGGGGGAAAAAATATCTTAAAGTCTGTATGTGAATAGTACTTATTGTTTTAGCATTATTATGTAAAATAATTACACACTGTGAAAGTGAAAATGTGCAGTTTAATGAGCTATTGATTTGACCCTCTTTGATTCAGGCAAATTAATATTGATTCTGATCAAATCACTACCACGAGGCACATGTTTTGTGCCTTACAAAACATTTTTACAGTGTTTTTTATATTTAACAAAGGTCATCACGAGGAACTGCCAAAAAGAAAGGCTATTCCTGTCTGCTTGCTTGGCTGAACTTATTCGATATATTTCGTGTTGCATGTTTTTTGAAGGACAAAAGTCGTCTTTCTACTCTGGAGGTCTCATTTGCTTCTCACTGCTTGGCTCTGGCGCTGATTTCTTCCGCTTGCTTTCAATCTGTCTCTCAATATAGTGGCCCTCTCACCGTTCACTGTAACACGCCGTATAGGTCACCCGTATCAGAACCGAACCCCTCCGAAGAAAAAGAAGCCCCGAACGTCGTTCACGCGGCTCCAGATCTGTGAGTTGGAGAAACGCTTCCACCGTCAGAAGTATTTGGCGTCAGCTGAGAGGGCAGCCTTAGCGAAAGCACTTAAAATGACTGATGCGCAGGTCAAAACATGGTTCCAGAACAGAAGAACGAAATGGAGGTGAGCTTTTGTGATCTAATCATGGTTTTACACTCACATGTGATGCATTCTTTTTCGTCTCACCACTAAAGTTGAGTATTTTGTTTTTAAAGCAGCCTAATCCATGAGGTCAGTTGTCAGTTCCATAAGTGGTTTGTAAGGCCTGTTAATGCAGTTTACTCAATATATATATATCAAAGCAATCCAATCAATACATCTGTAAATAATTAATTGGCTCCATTTAATTTTGAATTGGCCTAATATTGGTTGAATGTGTCCCTTTTCTTTGACCGTGACAGGTTATATTCTCAAGACTTATGGATTTCTACCAATGCATTTTTGTTTTGTTTTTTTACTCCAGCTTTTACTATTTTATTATACATTCTGCTAGAACTGGAACTTCATAGGAACAGACCTGAACTCAGTTCAGCAGACCCTGATGGACCAGTATTATGATGATCGAGTTAGATGACGACAGAAATGATGCATGTTGTAACCTAAGTCTTGTGTTAGGACGTTAATTAACTTCTGCTGAAGCTGGATAATTGATGCTATGATGTTCTATACCAAAAAATAAATAAATAAATAAATAAAAATAAAAATAATAAAAAATTATAACGTAAAAAAATCAATCGTATTGTGATTTGGTTACAAGCGTTCGACACTGACCTCTGAGAACCTGAAATGTAATTTATATTGAATGATATTTATGTATATTATATGTATATATTTCCAATTAATAGGCCTACATATATAATATACATTCATATAGGCCGAAAATATACTACATTAAAAAACTGCATTCTTCAATTTAAAACTATAAGCTTTCCATGCACATAATCTGACTAAATTAATGACAAATTAATGACAAAATAATGTGCTCTTGGGAACATTTATAAAATAAATAAATAAAAGGGTTCGATTGACACAATGTAAGGTCTGTCAGAATTATTTTGGGAAATCCACGTTATGAGGTAATTATAATAAGAGAGAGAATAAAAGTATTTTTGTATTCTTTGGTTAAATTTACAATTTAGCCAACCACTAACTAAAACAGCTAGCCTATTAGAAATCATGACCGGAATCACCGACTAAACTAACTCCTGTGATCTGTGATCCAAATCCATACAGGCGGCAGACAGCGGAGGAGAGAGAAGCAGAGCGACAACAAGCGAACCGAATTCTTATGCAACTTCAACAAGAGGCTTTTCAAAAGACTATAAACCAACCTGTTACTCCGGACCCAATCTGCCTTCACAACAGCTCTCTGTTCGCACTTCAGAACCTCCAGCCCTGGACTGAGAACACGGCGAAAATCAGTAGCGTTCCCAACACTGATTAAGATGGAGAGACTTTTATGGACGTGGGATGTACAGAGGAATGTCTCAACATCAGATTGTTTTCTTCTTTTTAACGTAAAATTTCTCTTTTATTTGTAATATGCAACTTGTAAAAACAGTTAAAATAGAATTGCCGCTCTGTGTTGCAGTCGTGCAGAATAATCTTTTTTTTTTTTTAGGCTAATTGATTTTATCTTTTCGTTTTCAAAATGCAACGATCAAAATGTAAGCATAAAAGCATATATTTCGTTTGTACCTTAAACATTCATTTTATTTTGTACACTTCCATTAGCCTAACGTTTTGTGGTAACACTTTAATAACTTTTAGCTATTAATAAGTTTAATAAAATTACAAATAAAATATTAACAAATAGAAACAAAAGTACGAATCTTCGTAAAATGATGGCCTTTTCCCCCCAAAAGCATAGTAATTTAAGTAGCCTAGGCCTACTATTAAAAATTCGTCACAGAACGAAAAGTGTTCTACACTATATGCTAAATAAATCTTAAGGACACCTGCAGGACAACCGCAAAATTACAACTAAACTTAATAGTAGCCTTATCAAATTATCTTGCAATTAAAGCTACATTATCCACTGCATTACTGACTGAAAACATAATGACATCTAAATAAATAAATTGGCCACATTTCTCATTTGCTCATTGGTATATTAGCACATATTAGACTCTCGCGCAATGCATTAGCCTACTGTCACCATTATGAATGCACAATACTTTGAGGGGAAAAAAAAAAAACACTTCTTGATTGGTGAATCTAAAGAGAAACGCTACCTCTCTGTTGTAGCATGTAATAAGCATCGTTATAGGCTATCCTTGTCATTGCTGGGATTAGACACAGATACTGTAAGGAATGAAGACTGTCCCCAAGTTTACTTCGAGAAGCTTGCGCCTCTTAACTCACAATGGAGTGAAAACGAAAGAGACGTGCGTGTTCACGGACCTCCTTGCGATGTTTAAACTCACAGACCATCTAAGTTTCGCCGCGACTCCCTGTTTGGCTAAGTGGTGGGTAAAAGTAGGCTATGACTACTTAAAATACTGACGAAATTAAAGTTAATATTATGTGTCTAATTACTTTGAATAGGCCTAATTTAAACATCTAATTAGGTAGGTATGAAGGTCTATATTAACATGGGGTGAACAGCACTGACTTTAGCGCGTAAAGCGTGTTCTCGTGTTGTAAAAACAACGAACATTTGTGAATTCATACACTCTTAAAAATGTTTCTTTATTGGCATGGTTCCACGAAGAACCTTTAACATTCATGGAACATTAGCATTGCAAAAAGGTTCTTTATTGTTAAAAATGTTTTTAAAATGTTCTTTACACCAAGAAAAAATGGTTCTTTTAACTCAAATGTTCTTTGGTGGAAGGTTTTATGGCATCACTTTTAAGACCTTTATTAGAGTGAAATGAAAATATAAGGCCAAACAAGCTTAATTAACTATTTGAATAAACAACTGTACATCAACTGTAATCAACGAATGAACAGATGAACATAATGTTATGAACAAAGTTATTATAAAGTGTTACCAATTTATTTTTCAGATATATTTTTTCATAATCATAATGTAGCCTAGGCTACGCTTACATAGAGGGATTGCATTTTTGCACGTTTGTTAATTGAAACTCAACAAATTCGTCCTGTGGATTAAACATAGGCCAAGTCTACATGAAAAATGGGCCTATGAATCTACATAAAAATCATTCTTTATGCTTGTGATAAATGAGACCATTTTTCACCGTTAAGACGGAAGCGCGATATTAGCTATTTAAAGCACTTGTTATATGTTGTTGCTACTTTCCAGAAAGATTATTCGTTGTCAAATATGTACTTCTTTTAACATTTGTATTTCATTTAAGTTGTTCGTTTTTGTCTTTTCTGACTTAAATGTTCTCGGGAACCCTCAGACGCAGCCATTTATTTTGTCCAAATATATTCCAACTAGGCCTACTGTTGATACAAATGAAAGAGACAACGTCGAAATATCAGTGTTCAGTAACACCTGTACACATACAACTCTACATTTTTTGCCTGAATTTTAATTTTACACATCCAACAGTTTATCAAAGCAGATCAACTTGGTAGCACTGTTATGCTTATTATTCGTTTATATTGAAATAGCCTATAAACTTATGTGATTACAAGATTTTTATTTGTCCTTTATTTTCTTCGAAGATGGCGTGACCTATAAAAAATATATTTTATTATAGCTTGATATGAATGATTAAATATCTATGGTCATGTCTCAGCCTGGGTCATTCGATTTGTGTAGCGCTTTTTGTTACGTAACCATAGCAACACCTAGCAGGTTTCGTCATTGTGGACAGAGAGATGAATCTCCACTCAAAGTGAATGACAGTTTTGGCTGAATGATAAATGTATGTCTTGGAGAGTAGAGAGTGCATATGTGTGTTTGTGATAATAACTATGTGCAGATGTGATGGTGTTCCTGAAACTAACCAGAAGCTTATCCGTTTCATCATCTCTTCCGAAATCGTATAATGTGTTGCTTAAAACGTTCCAGAGTTGGGAGTCATTTAGCGCAGAAAAGACTACTAATACGGTAACATACGGTAAAATATCTCATTCATACAACGTGATTGGTTGGACATAATGACATGAGATGAAAGTTTAACTTTATGAAGGCCTAATTTAACATATAAAGATGGTAGGTCTATATTCTTAATAATGATATTGATTTTTCCACGATAGTTACTTTGTATAGCCTATATACGACGTAGGCTAACTCAATTTATTGGCAGCATTTCCCAGATTAATTTCATGTCGGGGATACAATCTCATAGCATTTTAAGGACCTGTTGCTAGTTTTGGGAAGACAACAATCTTTGCTACGTAAAATAACGCACATAACGTAAGTTAGCACTCTTGAGAATGTAACTGCATTTGAAGCAGGCCGAAATCTGTTTTAGAGCTGTCTTATGTGTTTACTATTAGTAATGGTTCTTTGTACCAATCTGTACAAAGATGACGGTGCGCTTGTTTCTCTGGCACCTAAGGTCTATAGGCTTTTTTATATAGGAACATGAAATAGAAACTACATAGTTGTACAAACATTAAATAGTTTATGTACATTTCAAAACTGTATTGATTCAAAGTAGCATATGATGCAGACTGAGTGATGCAGTAGCCTACGGTTTTGTTTTTTGTATTACAATGCAATTAAAGGGATAGTTCACTCAAAAATTAAAATTGTATCCCTTAAAGAAAATAAACGTTTTTTAAAATGTCCATTTATGTTTGTATTTATGCAGTCAGACCTTAAAAACTTTAATAGCTATGACTTATATACCATCACAAAAAGTATTTTTGTACTTTCCGAGTATGTTCTGTAACAGACTATTTTGGCACTTCGTTTCACTCTCTCACGGGAATCGTAGTATCGCTTTGGGGAAAAACGCATGAAAAGCAGATGCATATACGTACTGCACTTCTTTAGCGCCGCCGCAACCATCTCGAGTGTATTTTGTGTCCCTCAATGATGACGAATGCTACGTCATTTTCTGTCGTCAAAACATTCTTCAGTTGTGTAATTTTCTGCAGCGACAAGCGAAAAGTTTACAACAGATTAGTACAGCATTTCACGCAAAATGTCTCTTTTACGTGTTTGCTGTACGACAGCTAGAGGTTTTGTAAAGAGAGGGTTGTTTTCAGAGTCGACTCAAACTGGTGAGTGTTTTTTGGGATGCTTGTCCAACATGCGTCGATTTGTACTTGTGTCACATTAATCTGTATAATTTCTCAACCTCCTTTATATTGATTACTGAGAATCGTGGTCGAGTCTTACGAACAGCTACAGATTTGTTGAAATATTTCGCTGCTGTCCCCTACAGCATGTCATAGCAGGACAGCAGGATATGCATCTGGTGGGGTGACCAAAGATAAAGAACCTTTAAAGAAAGCGAAGACGCCCCAAGGACGCTTTGACATGGACGAAAATGAGTCCAAATCTAAAGACGTCCTTAAAAGTAAGAACACACGTCATCTCTGTTACACAGTTATATTATAATTGTAGAATAAATTACATAAAGGACAGAGAAGGATATAGGAACTATAATGTATTTCCAAAAATCACATATGTCTATTTTGGATTTTTTAAACCAAATTACATGTATTTTAAGTGTATACAATTAATTATGACACAAAAATGTTTTTTTTTTCTTTTTTTCCCCCCCTTTAACAGGATTTCCAGATGATGTGAATCCAGAAACTAAGGAGAAAGGTGGTCCCAGAGGCCCTGAACCTACACGATATGGTGACTGGGAAAGGAAGGGTCGTTGTATTGACTTTTAGATTGGCCTGTTAAAATATTCAAATTTATTTATTTTACCATTTGAGTCATTTGATTGTAATGACTAAATCTGTATACAGATATTAATAAGACAATTTCTGGACCAGAAATGATGTCTCCCCTGATTGTAAAGGCCTGCTATGTAGAATGTATAGTATGTGTGTAAAAGTAGTAACTACTTGAATGGATCTGTTTAGTCTTTAATTGGCATTGAATTAAAAACAATCTGCCTTTATTTGTAATATTGGCAATATACATGCATACATACATACATACATACACATATATACTATTCTTTTTGAAAGAGGGTAACAGTGTCTGAAAGGTGAAAGGTCTCTTAGAAGAATAAACATATTCAACCATAAAATGTAATAAATTCTTTTGTCACATTTAAAACATTCATAGAAAGTTTTGACATAATGTGTTTGATATCATGTAATTAGTCAGTTTTATTTAATAAAAAAGAATGCACAAAATTATTCAATAGTTTCCCTTTGTATCTGCACATGAATTGTTATGGCTAGGCAGTAGCATATCAGCCTTTAAGCAGAGAAGCAGAGAAGGGTTAAAAGCATTATCAGGACACAACAGCAAGGCTGGGAGAGATACCCTGATCAGCGTTTAAATTAACATCTACAAATAACTGCAAAGGCTACAAAACTGAACAGTAGTAGTTTGGCTGATATATTGCAGGGGATAATTCTAGAAGGCACATTCAGCTAATATTATACTGTCCCATGTGTTTTTATTAAAAGAGAGACATATACTAGACTTTTGTTGAGAGACCTATAGAGATGGTAGATAAACTATCATCTAACAGCATGCAAAATAGCTATTTTGTTTTAGCATATTGAAAGTCTGTACTCCCCTTAAGATAGGGATTTTGGCCTGTACCATATTAAAGATCTTGTTAGATTGTATTTAAATATTAACACCAGACAGAAATTATATAATTGTGACAATATTTTTCAATTTATTTATTTTATACATTTTGTCTAGATAAATTTGATGTTTAAAGTTTGTTAGAAATTGGCATGGTTTAAGAATTTAGTATTTATTGTTTAATTTGTAATAATTGTATTATTTATTTTAACTTTCTTTCTGCATTATGCAAACAGGGTTGTAAGCTTTTAATGTCAATCAGTTTATAAAAAAAGCTTTTGCCGAAGTAAACTATAGTCTATTTGTCAGGTTTTAAACAAATGACAACATTCTACGTTAGCTTAGCTATGATTTAAACATAATCATACCACCACATCTCGCGTCAAACCGGCTACCCTACCTTCCAACACACACATACGTCAGCAATGACGCAAAAGTCAAAGTGTCCTCAACATTTGGATTTCACATAGCATAGGTCTGACTTTTAAAATGACATTAAAAAAATATATTACTTAAATTTGATTAAATTGTCTCCCGGTTTCCCATTCACTGTATTTTAAATCTATTTTAATAATTTCACCGTACTTCGTCTCCGTTTCCGCTTCCGGTCAGTTCCTCCAATCGGCCATATTCCGCCGCTCAGTCTCAACCTAGTCGCCGCACCGTTGCCGTAAGCCCATCATAGTTTCATTTCACAGGGGATGGTCTTCCATTTATAACGATCCAACTGAACAGAGTGAATCGGGGGAAAGACCGGTGATTTTATCCAGAGACGTTGACAGAAAACGGGCCAAAATGACGACGCGATCGGAGAGGGAAAAGGCTCAGAAACTGAACGAGCAGCATCAGGCCATTCTGTCCAAAATGCTGAGAGAGGATGATAACAAATACTGCGCCGACTGCGAAGCCAAAGGTGAGATGATCTAAAAATCACATCCACTGTTCTTAAAAACTCGCGTTTGATGTCTTGATCACCTGTACGCGGCAGGAGTCTCGTTGAACAGCCCGTTCAGGTTTCTCATGCTCCACGGTCCTGAGTCACCCGGAGAAAAAAAAGCCATATCTGTGTGTCAAAACCTACCGAGCTGCCTGTTTTGACAGCGTATTGCATTTGAATTGAATGATGCCCAGACCCTGTTTAGGTTGACAGCTCACTGGGCTTATATCCGGCGAATCACTATTCAGCCATGAGTCCTTGACCAAAACCATTACTAATGCATGAATGGAAAACCAGTCTGGAGTTGAACTAATCAGCAGGTCTGATACTGTCACCCTGACGTTTCGTTGTCAGGTGGTACTATATTGGAGAGATTAACCTATATATGTGTACCGGCTTTTATGATGATGATACAGATGATCACTGTTCCAAATATCCACCTGTTTCATAATGGCTATTGGCTATTGTGTGTCCACAGGGACTATGCAGCCAAAAGTGATACTTTACCATTAAGCGCAAGTGAAAGCAGTTTTAGTTCCTTGTCCTATCAATGTCTTTTCTTCAGATAGTAACCAGGCGACTAAGCATAATAGCTGTTCAAGTGGGTGATCCCTCTGTTTTAGTTTAGGACTGTTCACTTAAAATAGTCATAAATGTGTACAGTACAGTTTCTTGGTGCTCACGGGGAAGGTTATTTTATTTTAGTAATATAAAGTCACCATGAATGCAAAATGGATCATTTAATTTTTTTGGGATATATATATATATATGTATATATATATATATATATATATATATATATATATATATATATATATATATATATATATTTTTATAAGTTATTTGTCAGTGCAGATATCATTATTATATATTTTTAATTCATGTGCCATCGTAATCTTTAATCAAAATAACTTTTACGATAACCTCAAAAATCAAATAACTTGATTTTTTCCATCTAAAAATTTTTGCCATTTTTTTTCTTGTTCCACAAGTCGTTGCACTTGGATATACGTCACAATAGGGAAGAAAAGACTATCGCAACTTTAATGTCTTTAAGGTCACCTTTAATGTGTGAAGTATGTTGAAGAAGATGGAAATGATGGTCAGATTTGAAAGTTGGCATGAAATGCAATGATTTTCTAATTTCCTTATATAATTCTGTTTTCTTACTGTATATTTTCTAAATGCGTGTTATAGATCTTATTGTGAACAATTCACCTGTGCATATGTTTCATTATTTTAAAATGTTTTTACCTCATAATATTTAATCATAATGTCATAACTCGATATTCCAGTGAAAATGATGTATGTAAGGCTGGTCTGATAATTTATTCCTCTTAAACTCACTCCTATAATGCCCACATCTCAAAATCCAATCAACAACCCACACAGAACGAGTTCCCGCCCTTCATTTTCTTTCTCTTTCAGTAATCCATTATACTTGTATGTACCTCCAGAATACAGAGGAAATGATCTGTCGCTGTTTTCTTTTCATGACTTGAATACATCATTGTTATAATAAACGTCACAAAGTTGCAAGCAGGTCCTTTACTGCCATTTTGGTGTAGCTGTGTGCAGTTACATTTAGAACAAAATTCATTCTTGTTTCCTCTCAGTGTCATGATACATGTTTTTTTTTATTTATTTATTTTTTTTTTTTTATGTGGCCTTAGTGGCAGTGACATTGCTATATTTGCTAGCTACAATCCTACCAACATGTCCCATTGTAGAAAGTGCATCCTGGGTGGAATGTGAAGTAAAGGTGCTCTATGGTCTAGGTTTCATCATAGTCCATCAACAAAACACTGGATGACCATGATAACACTATTTTCCATCTTTTCCATTTCTGTAGTCTTGTCTGTTATAAACCCTCTTCTGCCTTCCATCAAGGTCCATTATCTCCAGAGCATGTGAGAATATTTAGGCAGGAGGCAGTCTTCGGCTCTGCAGTGATGTCGCAGGCCAGCAGCTTCTCAAGCTCCCCTCTCAGCTTTCGTCTTAACCAGACCAGTTTCATCCACTCTGAGCTCTCCGGTGTCTTAAGTGCAGCCACACCTCACTGCTCATATTGCCTGGCCTCTTTCTGCCTCTCTTACACAATGCTAGCGTTGATGGGTGGAGTTTTGTAGCTTCATTAGCTTATGAATGACAGCCTTGAGAGAAATCAACATGAAATCAAAAACTACCACATTTACCTTACTCAAAAATGAAAATTCTGTCATCATTTACTCACCCTCATGTCTTTCCTAACCTGTATGACTTTCTTTCTTCTGTGGAACATAAAAGAAGGTATTCTGAAGAATGTAGACCACTGACTTCCATTGTATGGACAAAAACCACTGAAGTGTCTCAAATGACGCACTATGCACCAATAACTATTTACACTACTATCTAGTGTATGTTTTTTAAGTTATTTTGTCATCCAGTATCAGAGTCTGATGGTCCCTCCCCCTCCGGTACGTACGAAAAGCTGTGACAGTTGAGAGCATTTAGTGTACAACATTCCACACTGCTCACCATTCATTCTACAAAATAGTATAGAGTAGTGCAAGTAAGTGATGAAGTTTAATTTTTCACTGAACTATATCTTTAATACACTTTCTTGGTCTTATTGTGCACGATTCATCTGCAAACATATTTCTGGGTGAAAAATTTAGTTTTTGTAAATTTTTCTTCAAAATTTAGTAACTTGCTCCACCTCTGAATTCACTTTTTTGTTTGGCTAACGTTGCTTAGGTTATGCAGGCTATTGGGATTTGCATTGATATGTGGAATGCCCTGTTTTCAACATATATTAAACTGGTAAGTGGTAAAATCAACTCCCAAGTCATTTTTTGACTTCATTATGGGAGTGAATGGGTTGCAAATGCCGTTTCATGTTGGTTCACTCGGCAGGCCAACTTAAAGGTGCAGTAAGTGATTTCTGAGAAACGCTGTTGAAAGTAGAGCACCACAATACACTTGTAGCCCAGTAGGGGTCGTGTACACTCATGATGGTGGAGGAGGGTTACGATCAGGCAAGAGCTTTAGGACCGGCGTTAATATTAGAAAAGCTTTCCGGCGCTGGTGAGGCCTAAAGGCTGATTTATACTTCTGCGTCTGTCCTACGCCAGAGCCTCTGCACCATAGGCTACGCGTTGGTTTTTAATTATACTTCTGTGTTGTTGACTGCGTCGACGTGCAACATGCAGACCACTAGTAGGCAGTGTCTGCGATCATGTTGACTATCAAGGCAAAAGCCGAAGAAGAAGCAGCATGTTATGTATGTTGTCAGAGAATCCTCAGCAGTGATGGCGGCAAATAGGCAATGACTTTTGACGGCGCGTGTCCCTTGAAACAGAACTTTTTTTTTTTTTAATTCCTGTGGAAGTTGAAAATGCTTGCTCTTCTCTGCTTGCTCTGCACTAGTTTTGACCTGAGGGAGGGGTTCTAGCAGACCAATCGCAGCGCTTGCGGTCCACATATAATTGATGCGTTGTTACTCTTTTGAAGAGGTGCACGTCAGGCCACGCATGCTACACACAGCCTACGCCGTAGCTACGGCATACATTTGACACAGAAATATAAATCAGCCTCAAGCATGAAGGCTTTAAACAGATTCTCAAGTTGCGTTGTTTCTGCGCCATACATGAGTAACATTGGTTTTGCCATGTTTCACAGAACCAAGAAATGCTGTTGTAATCTTAGCTGTAGTAACAGGACAGCTTTGAGTGTCTTTATCTGTCTGTAGCTTGTGTGCTGCTGGCGACTAACAACCAACTCTTGCTTGTATATACTCTTTTGTACTGTTAATTTTTTGTTCTTCCTTGTCGTTTGTTCGTAATCTTCACTTTATTTTTTGTAGGGATGCGCCGTTAACATTTTTTTTTTAAGGGCCGAGTACGAGTACCGATACTTTTTTTTTTTTTTTTTCTCTAGTACTCTCCGATACCGATGCCTATACCTATACATTTATTAATTTCTCTCTCTCTCTCTCTTTTTTTTTTGATGTTGCAGTTTTCCAAGCCCAACACAGTGAGACTAATGAATGTAGGACAGCTTCTTTATTATTACTCTAATGAAAAAAGTAATAATTTTTATGTGCCAAATTTCAGTGTCAAAACCTTCAAAGGGCATAATTACCAATATATATAATTGTTGTTATATAAAAAGAAATATACAAACAATACAACAAATACTATAGAGATAAAAATTAAATAAACTTGTTTTTCAGATACAGGAGGTTTATTCACCATGTATACATTTATTCAACATGTTTTGTTGTTTTATTAACATTAATGACAAATATAAGCTACGGTCCCTTTAAGACCGAATCCATGGATACTGACACACATCCTGTTTTCACCCAAATGTTTACGTCCACTTAAGCCATAACCGACTGTATTTACGTGAGATACTCCACACGATGGACATTTTGACAACCATTCAGGCGCGAGGAGAACTGATCGCGCGCTGTCTGAGGGAACTGGGATCGCGTGCGAGAGAGCCCTTCTGATGTGTCATTCAGCGCGATTCCGCCTATCCCGCCTTCACTAATCAATAATGAAAGCATGTAGTTCGCAATGTGTGTTGTCATCACTAATTTTGAAGTATTTCCACACCTCTGAGGCTAACATTGTTTCTGCTGCTGCCGTCGGTGTCTGTGCACGTACAAGTACACGAGCTTGGTATCAGGCCCGATACCGATACTAGTAACTAATTTTTTGCAAAGCATTATTTTGCTTAGCTTCAGCTATGATAAACATCTACTCTTGCATTGCTTGTTTGTGCATCTTTGAGTTCACCCAAAAATGAATATTCTATCATTATTTATCTATTTGTTCCACGCCTGTATGACTGTATGACAAGAAAAGATATTCTGACCAAAGACTTTTATAGTCGAAACAGTCTCTTTAAACTAGTCTTGTGTGGTGAAGCACAGTACCCATAGGCTGTTCTTCCTAGTATGGCTGGCTGGAGTAATATTAGTATTATTTTTAAGACAAGTCAGGGCTCAACGCTAAGAATTTTTTCTGCTAGCCCGGGTGGGCCAGTGGTTCAAATTTTTACTTGCCCCACAACAAAAAATTAACAATAAAGTAAAAGAAAAGAAAATGGGCCTATTAAAAAAAAAAATTAAAATAAAAAAATACATAGGGTTATGACACCAAAAGCTACTAGATTAACTCACTTAAATTTAAATATTGTTAGACAGTTAACAGTAAGTAATAAAATAGTAACAAATAATCAAATTATGAGTAATAGCAAAAATAAAAACAACAGAACAAACATATAAATGAAATAAATGGTGCTTTTAAAGTTTTTCATGTAGGTTTAAACAGGAGATTTTCAGGTACAGAAATTGTAATCTAGTGTATAGCTAACTATCACTATATATTGAACTTTATTAAAGTTAATCAGCCGAGCAGTTTCAGATGCATAAATAATGTTTTGAAATTTTGAAAATATAAAACATTAAATACTGTTATTTGAAATTATTTTAAAAATGAAAAGACACTTTAAACGTGAAATTAAACCCGCCAGTAGGTGGCAGCGAATCACTTAATGAGTGAGTTATTGAGATTCAACCGATTCATTCAAACGGCTGATTCACTCAGGGAGTGTTGCTCAGAGACGCAAAACAATGCTGTGGACTTTGGAACCATTTTCGTAGGCGAAATAGAGCGAAACAGGCGATTTGGTGTCTAAAATGTAAGTCACTTGATATTAAGTATTTGTTCATTAAACTGTATGCTGTATAAAATCAATCACATTTGTAATCATGCTGATATTTGGAGAAAAACGGCACTCTTTGTTTAATATTGGTTAACTATATTAAATTATATAAATATGAAAGCTATACAGGGTCATTTTTGCCCCTTATCTTGAATTCTGGGGTATTCTAAAGGCATTTTAGTAGACTAAATTACGCAGTGAGATCATACACTCTAAATATGCACGCGCACAAGCCTAACCTACTCGACCACGTCACATAGTGTATGCGTGCACTCAATGGGTATTTTGTTTGGTTTTTGTGAAGTGAGGGGCAAACTCGATAATTTCAGATTGTTAAATCAACAATTGCGATATAATAGACTATATACAGTGGGTACGGAAAGTATTCAGACCCCCTTAAATTTTTCACTCTTTGTTATATTGCAGCCATTTGCTAAAATCATTTAAGTTCATTTTTTTCCCTCATTAATGTACACACAGCACCCCATATTGACAGAAAAACACAGAATTGTTAACATTTTTGCAGATTTATAAAAAAAGAAAAACTGAAATATCACATGGTCCTAAGTATTCAGACCCTTTGCTCAGTATTTAGTAGAAGCACCCTTTTGATCTAATACAGCCATGAGTCTTTTTGGGAAAGATGCAACAAGTTTTTCACACCTGGATTTGGGGATCCTCTGCCATTCCTCCTTGCAGATCCTCTCCAGTTCTGTCAGGTTGGATGGTAAACGTTGGTGGACAGCCATTTTTAGGTCTCTCCAGAGATGCTCAATTGGGTTTAAGTCAGGGCTCTGGCTGGGCCATTCAAGAACAGTCACGGAGTTGTTGTGAAGCCACTCCTTCGTTATTTTAGCTGTGTGCTTAGGGTCATTGTCTTGTTGGAAGGTAAACCTTCGGCCCAGTCTGAGGTCCTGAGCACTCTGGAGAAGGTTTTTGTCCAGGATATCCCTGTACTTGGCCGCATTCATCTTTCCCTCGATTGCAACCAGTCGTCCTGTCCCTGCAGCTGAAAAACACCCCCACAGCATGATGCTGCCACCACCATGCTTCACTGTTGGGACTGTATTGGACAGGTGATGAGCAGTGCCTGGTTTTCTCCACACATACCGCTTAGAATTAAGGCCAAAAAGTTCTATCTTGGTCTCATCAGACCAGAGAATCTTATTTCTCACCATCTTGGAGTCCTTCGGGTGTTTTTTAGCAAACTCCATGCGGGCTTTCATGTGTCTTGCACTGAGGAGAGGCTTCCGTCGGGCCACTCTGCCATAAAGCCCCGACTGGTGGAGGGCTGCAGTGATGGTTGACTTTCTACAACTTTCTCCCATCTCCCGACTGCATCTCTGGAGCTCAGCCACAGTGATCTTTGGGTTCTTCTTTACCTCTCTCACCAAGGCTCTTCTCCCCCGATAGCTCAGTTTGGCCGGACGGCCAGCTCTAGGAAGGGTTCTGGTCGTCCCAAACGTCTTCCGTTTAAGGATTATGGAGGCCACTGTGCTCTTAGGAACCTTAAGTGCAGCAGAAATGTTTTTGTAACCTTGGCCAGATCTGTGCCTTGCCACAATTCTGTCTCTGAGCTCTTCAGGCAGTTCCTTTGACCTCATGATTCTCATTTGCTCTGACATGCACTGTGAGCTGTAAGGTCTTATATAGACAGGTGTGTGGCTTTCCTAATCAAGTCCAATCAGTATAATCAAACACAGCTGGACTGAAATGAAGGTACAGAACCATCTCAAGGATGATCAGAAGAAATGGACAGCACCTGAGTTAAATATATGAGTGTCACAGCAAAGGGTCTGAATACTTAGGACCATGTGATATTTCAGTTTTTCTTTTTTAATAAATCTGCAAAAATGTCAACAACTCTGTGTTTTTCTGTCAATATGGGGTGCTGTGTGTACATTAATGAGGAAAAAAAATGAACTTAAATGATTTTAGCAAATGGCTGCAATATAACAAAGAGTGAAAAATTTAAGGGGGTCTGAATACTTTCCGTACCCACTGTATATCACACACCCTACAGCACTGGCCCGATAGGGCAAGTGACCGTTCCGTCTTCCGTCATTCACACTGGCCCCCGGGCCATCAGGCAGCCCTTAAGTGCCCTGCAAGTGAACATTGCAGCTTTTTCCCCCCATTTGTTTGTGCCATTGCAACATTTGACTCCACATGGTTGTAGAATTGAGAGACTGCCATGAACTTCTGCTCTGTCAAGTAAAGTAGGAGAGGGAATATATGAAGTGCAGTAGATGTGGTGAGTGTGGCTCTGCAGGAGCTGCTGCTTCTAGCCAATGGATGTGATTAGATGTGACAGAATAGTAAGGATCGGTCAGACATGGCTGGGCACAGTGTGTCCAGAGGTTTTTATTTACTTTGTGCGGTGCTGCTCTCCCGCTGCCTGATGCCACTGTGCCCGCTGTCACTGACTTGCAGAACACCGCTGGAGAATTAACCCAGCCTGTTTAAGGTCGTATTTGCTTTGTTTGTGCAGATTTTGTGTTAGCCCGAGTGTCATACACACACACACACGGTCACTTTATGTTTTTTATTTTTGCATTCATGTGTTTTCTATTTACACTTAGTGAAAGCGGTTTGCCCCAGCTGCAGAGCGTATAGATACACCCGTCTTTGGAGCTTGGGGCATCTGTGAGTCACACACAGAGACTCATGTGACATGCCTGTTGTCTGGCGATAAGAGCAGGCTCTATTTTTCGATAGGTCACCTACATTTGTGCTGTGGGGCGAGGGCTGCTGTCATTGAGGTCATGCATTATAATCTTTATTGGCTGCTCAGTCTGTTAGAAGGTATAAAGGTTTATTTATTTATTTTTTATTTTTTTAATTGGTAGTATGTTTAGTATGTTTAGAGTAATTACATTTTACATGTATAAAATATTTTTCTTTAGTCTTCACTTTCCATTCACTCTGTTTTTTGAGGCCAGGTATTAATAATAATAATAATAATAACAACATAAATAACAATTTAATATGTTATTATTTTGCATGATAAATTTGTGTAAGAATTTCTTGTGTAAAACACATTTTAATAGAATGTCCATTTTTAAATGACATTAGACAACATTTTTATTCAGAAAATACATTAATGGACCTTTTTAAAAAGGTTTCTCCTGGAATAATTTTATAATTTATGTCATACATTCAATTGAAAGATTCTATATAATTGTTATTATTACTATTGTTGTTATTGTTATATATGTATGTTTTTGTATATTGTTTGTTTTTAAGACAAAATTGTTGTAAACATTGTATTGAAATTATATTGTAATCATAATAATTTTTTAAAGATTGAAATACTGTTGATTTTGTCATGAATATAGGCATTGGTGCTGATGTGGCGTTAAAATAAATTTTGCATGATAATATTTTATAATATTTTAATGAATACTGAATAATAATGAATTTCTTCTTCTTTTTATTATTATTATTATTATTATTATTATTGTTATAACATGCAATAGTAATAATATTTCAGCCATACACATTTAAGGCAGTATGAATGGTTAAACTGAGGACATTGAAAAATATTACCTAAGATTGTAATTAACAAAGTTTTATGTGAAAATGGCATGTCTTTCATAACCTCAGTTCCATCCCAGTGTTTATATACAATTAGCCTATAGTATTTATTAATATTTAAAAAAAAATGTGAATGGCCTTTATTTTTATATTTTCAGTTTTCATTGGAATTTTTTTCATTTAAAGTTTTAGTAATTTAAATATTTCTATTTAGCTTTCTATTTCTATTCATTTATTTTTTTTATCTCAGTTTTAGTTTTAATAATTCAGTAATTCAACCTAAACACATTTTATTTCAGTTAGTTGCTTAAGTTTTACATCTAATATTTATATTTTATTTTATTTAAGCTTTATTTCAATTAAAGGTAATGTTTTTTAAAAGTATTACTTTAACAATAACAACACCATTTCATCCATTATTATTATTATTATTATTATTAATAACCACTGTTAGTTTTGCTCACTTTGCCAGTTGAATCCTGTTTTTTCCCCTACAGTGCATCTTGCTCTGCTTTGCATGCTGTGTGAAAGGCAGACTCCAATCATTGTGTCTTACACCAGTAGTTAAGCCGATGTAGTGGGTGATGTGATTAGTAGGTGTCATGGCATTAGTAGGCATGTCGTATTTTAGCTACCTCACAATTAGTGATCACATGTACTGTTAATTATTATCAGTCAGATGTTATTGTCGTGAGGTACATTAGATCCCACGGATTGTCATAGTCAAATTAGCCAATGGAAAAACAATTTATACACATTATTATATGTACTCAGCTACAGCCATCAACCAGCAAGCAGTGAGTGTGCTCACAAGCGTGTTTTTTTTTTGTTTTTTTTTTGAGAAACTCTGTGGGCACAGATTCTGGGAATGCCTCTGGGCAGTTCTAGTAATGAGTAATGATCCAATCATAACTGCAGGCCTCAAGACAGAAGACCGCAGAGAATACTGAAGTGTGTGTGTGTCCTTCCTGCTTTAAGTGCTGATAGAGGTGTGTGTGTGTGTGTGCTGTATTGGTTTTGCATTGTGTCTGGCAACTGGAGAGTGTTGAGAGAAGTGTCTATTTGATAGTCTCCCCATCTTTTACTTCCTCTGCATACGCACATGCCACAGACAGGAAATGTGCTCTGGTGCTTCCTCATGTGTGTTCTCTTTCACACTGTCACTCACAGAGATAAGAACTGCTGAAAGCCTGCGTCAGCATCTTTGTGCGTTTTGGTCATTAGATTCTCTTTTTTTTTTTTTTATTAAGAGAGAGCGTGTTTGGAAAAACCTGAGAGTAAAAATATTAGGGCTGTCAATTGAATGTGATTTAATTGTGATAAAACGAATGCAATAAAAATGCAAATAATCACATGCGGACTTATACATTGTTTGTGAATATCAGCTTTGACATCTAACCTTCATGTTTTTGCCCATCTGAGTGAGTCACAGCTGCTACTACAGCTAACGTGACTTAACAAACAACACTTACCAAGAGCAGTAACACAGAATGAGTAAGGAGCCATTCATACTGCTCATGTTTTTAGTTCAAAAACCCTTGAGAGCACAATAAAATGGAACAGAATCTAGGGGTCTGAGAGGCATCCAAAAACGTCAGCCACAAAAATGCCACAGACGAATTGAATTTGATTGGAAAATGGGTTACTGTGGAGTGTAGGCATAAGCTTATGTTAACTGATATGAAAAGAAAACAAACGATTACAACAACAATTCAAAAGTTTGTGGTAAAAATTTTTTAATTAACCCTTTTTTACTCAGCAAGAGCAAAAGTAACCTTAAAGACATTTATATTGTTAGAAATAGAGAAATAGAAAATATAAATACATAATTATTAAAATATAAATACAACTGTTTTAACATTGATAATAATAATAAATGTTTGTTGAGCAGCAAATCAGCATATTAGAATGATTTCTAAAGGATTGTGTGACATTTAAGACTGGAGTAATGATGTTGAAAATTCACATTTAAAGAAATGCAAAAATATGTATCGTGGATAGTGACTATGTATTGTGTATAGTTCACCCAAAATGAAAATTAAAAAATTAAATTCAAGTTTACAGAGTTTTCGTGTCAGTATGACTTTTAAACTGCTATATATAATGTTGAATATAATGAATAATAATGCAATGGGGGAATATTGGTCCTGATAATGTCAAACGTCTTATGTTACCAGTAAAAAGTGGCTTACATTACTTTAAATATATCTAGTCAGTGACAGATTGCAAGCATATTTGTCTAAAATATTTCTGTATTGTTATATTCAGAATCATGAATATTTTTTTTGTTGTCACCATTGTCCTGTGCATTGGGTTACCAGCACCAGCTCCAAGCCTATTCATTTCCACCCCTAATGTAATACCAAATTTAGTATTTTAATCAACCGTAACATTTTTTGTTAACCTTTTACCATATGTCTTGGATCGTCGCAATATCATTTTGTTAGTTCATATGTATTTCGTGATATGTATTAAATCGTGACATGAGGGTATCATTACATCCCTAGTAACATTTCACAATGTTACTTTATATTTAATCAAATAAATACATCCATAGTGAGCATAAGAGACGTAAAAAAAATCTTCTGACCTCAAACCTTTGAACAGTATTATCAGCAAATACTTTTAATTGATTGACAGCCCTAATACCAGTGGATATTAATGTAGTATGTTGTTTAGGCAACCCTTCAATCCAGGCAATATCTGACCTCGTCGTAGCATTTCTACACATCAGAAGGATTTCCCCTGCTACGTTAAACAATGCTGAGTCTCTTCCTCTCCGTGTCAAGAATGATGTGCAGCATGATCACTATCTCTGTGGGTGCATTCTATAAATGCCTGCTATAGCAGCAGCTTTCTTTCCTTTGGGCTGAATTCTCAGCTTCTGCCGAACACGTTGAGGAGTCGTTCATGCTCAGGCTGTGTCTAAACATGCTAACCTTCGTAATAACTGGAAAAGAGATGTCATTTGTGTATGAATTATGACCCAAGTAATTAGAGACGGACAAATCATGAAGTGCGTTTAGATCTTTGGTCCTTTTAGTCCTTTGGTCCTAGACTTATTTTCCAGGCTTTTGGAATCTGCCTATTTTTACATTTTTGATTATGAAAAGAAATCTGTGGAATTTCAGGGAATGGATTTAAATATAGAAAATGTATTTGTAGCTGAACCAGGGGCCAAAAATGGTCTTCGGTGGTGGCAGACGAGTACAGTCGTCCACACACACAGTATAAAGTACCCTACCCATGTGAACTGCAAGCCCAGTACTTACAATAAATCCAAAATAAATGCAAAGAAACAGTTTGTAATATTAACTTATCTTATTTATTCATGAAATAAAAAATAATCCCTGTCAGGACAGATCATAAAACAAAGTGCTTAGAACTATTTATATTTAAAAATCTGTAAATTTATATATAAAAAGTCACATAGTGACTGATTTGAAATGTTAGTAATACAATCAACAACAATGTAACAGATTCTGAATAACTTAAACACATCTGATTGGCTATTGCGTTCACGCGCTCAACGGATATTGCTGTGATTGGCACAAAGCTCACTGCAAAAACACATTGTAAATAGAAACCTTTGATACTCTTCAAAGTACTCGTACAAACGCACACATCTCATGGGAGTGTTTTAAAGCAGCTGGCTATCAGCGGGTTCCTGGACTGCAGAAAGGCAGGTATCATCACATTAAATGATTAAATAAATCTTTGGCAGACAAAGATTTATTTTGGTGGCCACCAAATTATTTTCAATGAAGGAAAAACCCTGTGAACACATTATATTAGACAAAATATTTAATAAAACTGCTCCTTAAATGTTTATTAAATGTTATGTCTAATTTAATAATGACTTTGATGTTCAAATTCAACAGTGATTCAACAGTTCCCCCGCAGGCTTAAAGGGATAGTTCAACCAAAAATTTTAAAAAATTAATGACTTTCTTTCTTCTGCCGAACATAAAAGAAGATATTTTAAACCAATCAGTTTTGGTTTCCATTGACTTCCATTTTAATTTTTGTCCATACACTGGAAGTGAACTGGAACTGATTGGTAACCTTTTTCAAAATATCTTCTTTTATGTTCTGCAGAACAAAGAAAGTCACAAAGTTTTGGAATGACGTGAGGGTGAGTAGAAGATGACAGTATTTTTCTTTGTGGTTTACTATCCCTGCACTAGCAGGTTTGTTAAATGTACTGAATGTGACATTATTTAGAAATGAGGCTTCTTTTTTTTTTATAGGACTTTATCTCTAGTATCAGACGTCTATTTCATTATTACCTCTAATCAGGTGTTACTTAATTTAATAAAAGCTACAATCAATTTAGGGACTTGCACATATGCGTCTCATCCAGTGCTTCATTTCACTCAAATATTAGCCTGCTGTTTTATGGACGGCTATACCAGCAGGAGTGGTTTTGATTAGAGCAGCTGTTGTGCTGCTTTATAATGCTATTCAGACAGAAAAGCCTGGTGTTGTGCTGCCTGGATTAAATTGGGCTGGTCCGCATTTCACTGTGGAGCCTGTGACTTCCAAGACTAAGAGTGTTTGGTGGTGACCAGTAGTGGTTCAACGGATCACAAAACTCATGGTTCCGATCATAATACGGTTATTAAGTCACGGATCGGATAATTTTTCGGATCACCACAGCAGAAACTACTAGCCTAACTAATACGTTATTAAAGGCAAGTGAACAGACTGTAAAAAGAACAAATACTGTACACCAATTTCAAAAATAGATAAATACAACAAAGTTCCAAATAAAGTATACGCTAACTGTAGTATTAATTTTCGTGTACAGAAATGTAATAATTAAATGTAAAATGACACTGTTCACTGTATAAATTTAATATAGATTCATCTTTGTTAAAGCTGTTTTGTTGTTTGATTTGCATGACAGACAACAGCAGTATTAATAGGTCGCTGTCACTTTAAGAGTAAGACCCCATGCAGGCACACATCCGATAGATACACATGCGAATACACAACCTCGTTCAATTAAGACATAACCAAATGTGTTTAGGAGAATACTTGCTGAGAGGGGTATTTTGACTGACATAATGTGTGTATGTGTCCATTCAAGTGCACTGAGGACGCGAAAATCTATTTGGAATTCGCGAGCTATCTGAAACTCTCTCTCTCTCTCTCTCTCTCTCTCTCTCTCTGTGCGCGAGATACCGAATTAAATCCTCTTTTGCCTCTTCTAGCGCTGGGATGGTTTTATTTAATGTGTGAACTAGCAAGACAGCACGTGCAAATGATAACTTTTCACTCTATTGTGGTTAAACTTGCAATTGATCCGCGAATCACATGCGTCCCGAACCGTGGGGCTTGGTCCGTACGGATCAACAACGATCCGTTTAACATTCCAATTTTTCATTTCGATCATCGATAGGTTTCAAAAATGAGTAATCGAGTACTCGGCAGGGCGTGTGCGGGGGGCGGGGCATGGCCGTCATGGAGATAATAAAAATATCTGAAGACCGTTATGAAAATGAATGTTAAAAATATGACATGAAAACCTGTCTATGAAAACATGAACACTGTTAGATTATGATTATGATGCAGCAATGTTATTAAGAAGCATCTAAAAGGAATAGCGGAAAAGAAATAGTGACTTTATGCCAATAAACTGAAGCCCGTCCTATGGTATTAATCAGATAACTCAGAAGCATAACGTAGACGTAACATAACTTGTATCTGCAAAAAAAAAAAAAAAAAGGATGCAAATGCCAGTGAACTTTAAGTTACGCGCTATAGCGAGAGAGAGAGAGAGCTCCCGCCGTGATGCGCTGAAAATTTGCACTTTCTGATCAACCAAAATATAATTTTACAGTATGAAAATCACTGATGATCATAGGCGCCGATTTATATTTCTGCCGGCGGGTGCCCACTCTCCATGATTAAAAGCACGTTGAGATTCGTGACAGGACAAAGTTTGCGCTCTCGACATTAACGAAATAGAAACTGCCTCAAATGGACTATAAAAACGAAAAGAAAGCCGTGTCTGAAGGCTTCAATCGATTTTTATTGGTTGAAATGAAATGAGAATTTCTTGTGTTTTGCGTGGGTGCTCGGCGCCTATGCTGATGATTATTGTTAAATTAATTATGAATATGATTTAAAGGATATTTTCAGCACAAGATAAAAGCTTGGGGCTGCACAGCTTGCATTGAACTGTATTTTCATCTATCTTGTCAAAGTAAAGCAAGACATTCTCTCTCACGTCTTTTGACGCACGCTGTGGCAAGCTAAACAATCAGAGCTAAGGGCGCCGCCCAAAGTGCTGTTATAACCAATCAGGAGGAGAACAAACAAAACAAAAAACATTTCGATCATCGTTTACATGATCGATCGTCGTGGTCACGGTCGAGTACTCGATCGCTGTTCCACATCCCTACTAGTGACCAATTGTGTCAGGGCCAGTTTAATTTCGTCTTTCATGCCCTAGAAAGTAAGCCGGTCATGGCAAACTGGTGAAATGATAAAATGCTCTAAGCTGGTGTTATTGAGAGTCTCTTCATTCAGATACAGAAGTTTTAAGTTACTTAGCATAGGGTGGTATTCAGTTATGAATAGTTGAATATATTTAGAGGGCTTTACTAAAGTCTGTCTGCTCTTCTCTTAACATACTGATATTGTCTTTAAGTGGTCTAGAAATATATTTGTGTATGTGAGTAACGCTCAGTTTGTTTAAGTACTTTCCTTTAGTTTGTCAGCAGGTGGTGCAAGAGAGACATTAGTTTGTTTGCCCTGTACAGTAACTATGTGGTTAAACTGTTAACTAGATTTATGTTTATTGTGGTGTGTTTTAGCTTAGTTCTTGCAGCTCTGTGCACGAAATCCTGTTGCTATAGTCTTAGCTGAATAAAGATGGGAATTTAGCCTTTTGTGTCTCTGGCAGTGATTAATTTAAGCAGAGCACACTGGGCCTTTATCTCATAACAAGCATGTGGCGGTGTTCCAAATGAAATACTAGCATACTACACAGTATACACAGTATACGTATACACAGACTTTTATTTTGGACACGAATAATCACGATTAATCGTTGTGCAGCCCTTTCTTATTTCAAATAAACTTTCTGTTCATCAAAGAATCCTAAAAAAATATATCATGGATTCCACAAAAATATTAAGCAGTTGTTTTCAACATTGATAATAATAAGAAATGTACTTTGAGCACCAAATCAGCCTACTAGAATGATTTTTGAAGAATCATGTGACACTGAAGACTGAAGTAATGACTGCTGAAAATTCAGCTTTGCCATCAGAGGAATAAATTACATTGTGATGATAATTCACAATACTTTTTATTTTAATTTTGATCAAATAAACGCAGCACTGGTGAAAGATCATAAGATACTTCTTTCAAAACCATTACAAAAACCTCCCTACGCCACACTTTTGAAGGGTAGTTACTTGAAAACTAGTATTAATCTAGTAGAATGCATTGTTCCAAACATACAGCCTTTAGCGCAAATGTTTCCATAGCTTTTTAGTACACATTTTCCACATACTGTATGACCAGACATTGAAAGTAGAAGTCCTCAGGTTATACTAATCTCCAGTGCCTCTCACCAGCAGGGGGCAGCACAACACCACTTAAAGCTGAAGTGAATCAGATCATCTATCCTTTCAGTTCTGTTTAAACTTAAATGACGCAGGTTTCTTGGCTGCAAATCAGACTCTCCAAAACTTGCTTTTAACACAATATTATGAGACGGGTGGATACAATTATGGATGTTCACAGAGGTCACAGTGAGACGGCCTTTCTCTCATGTTCACTCACAGTCTTTTCTCTCCTTTCCACCTGACAGAACAGCCACTGTGCTGAGACCTTTACTCCCCCCCCCAAACGCTTTGCCTTTCCTTCCTTCACCTGTCAGGGATAGCAGACACACGCATATGTGCACACCTTTTCTCTCGGTCTCTGTCAGACGTCTTTCTCCTGCTAGGCTGGAATAGAGGGCTCTAATTTCATGCTCTACTAGTCTTCCCTCTGTGAGGCCGAATTCTACTGTCACTCAGTTGGACTCCACTGCCAGTTTTGAGATGCTGTGTGTGTATGTGTGTGTTCTCATGCCTCAGAAGACTGACAGAGCGGAGCTTTTCTTTGAACAGAGCCTTTTTTTTCCTCTAATGAAGGAGTTGGTTCTCTCAGGATCTCTGACTGGCTTTAATCTTTAATTGAAGTCTTAATTTATTTGGGGGGCTTTGTAGAGCGTGTCGTCAGTCTGCTGTTTTGAGCTTGTGTCTGTAAAGATGAAGGTTTTGGCAAATTGTGTGTGTATATGCATCTGCTTTGTTTTTTTGGTTTTAGGTCTGAAAAATCAAAGATTTTTCTTTTTGTCTTTGACAACAAGCGGCATATTCTATGTAAATTAAGTAATTGCGGTCATCGTTAATGATAGTGTGCACCAGGAATGTCAATTTGCATAAATTCCAATAATCCAGCGTTTAACAATCAATTAATTGATAACCTTAAAGGGATAGTTCACCCAAGAATGAAAATTCTGCCATCATTTACTCACCCTCAAGTTGTTCCAAACCTGTATGAATTTCTTTCTTCTCTTGAACACAAAAGAAGGTTGTTTTTTTTAAAGAATATGGGTAACCAAACAGTTGATGGGCACTGCTCTAATGATGACCTTGCTTAATCGACCATCAATAAGTTTTATCGGTTAAATTATTATCGACAATTAATCGATCGTTGATTAATCGTTAACATCCCTAGTGTGCACTGCTGACTGCGGCACAATGATATTGTGCTTCTGGGACACTTTGACAGATCTACGAGCAGTAAAGTACAAGAACATACTGTTCTCAGTGTGACTCGCTTCTCTCCCAAAATGCTTTGCAGCATTGTTGGAAGCCTGTTGTGACAACAGCCGATCAATATGGGGAAAAATAGAGGCAACTGTGGCTTCGTTTAAATGTACACAAATAATAGCATGGATGTTCTTGAAGCCTAAATCCGAATTTGGAAAAGCACGGAAAAAGAGTAACACATTCTATGGAGCCCCTAAAGGAACATGGTTAGGCTTGCTGCCATAGTTTGTTATAGTACAATACATCAGATTTCTGAAGATAGTAAGGAGAGATGTCTGACAGGATGTTGTCGGAGAATTTGGTGCGTAACTTATCCTGAGCATCATTGACAAATCTTGTAAAATGTGTGGTCACGTAATTTTTTGCCATCACCATGTCTATTTAGGGGCTACGAAGAATGCGTCATTTCCTTTCCGAACATAGTATTCAGCATTGTGCACATCCCATAACCAGTAGTATAATTGTTTGCAATAATCAAAGTAAGGAAGTAGGGCTGCACGATTTATCGCGATTAAACCGCACGTGAATTGGCAAAGGCTGCGATTATTTTATGTGCAGCTTTTTTAGAGCTGTAGTAAATGCTTCTCCATCTGAAAGCCAGAGGGCACTCTTGCGCAGAAACTCCAAATATGCCCTGCAGCAAAAGAAGATAACACGCCTCATAACGCTGTTGCTTAATAAACAGAAGATTGAAACGCTTTGGTTAAACATTCAATTTAAGTTCAATGTTATTTTTCGTATTGTACGATAAATCGTGCAGCCCTGTGAGGAAGTACTCCAAGATATTTATTTTATATTTATTTCTTCAAAAGTTGACAAGTCACCAAAAAATTACAAACTGAGATAAGCATGTGAATGCTGACTACTTGGTTGGAGTAGATCCAGTCAAGGTTGTTATGTGACAGTTCACCGAAAAAAGAAAGTTCTGTCATCATGTACTCACCCTCATGTTGTTCCAAACCTGTATGACTTTCTGTGTAACACAAAAGAAGATATTTTGATGCATATTGGTAACCAAACAGTTCTGGTGTCGGTTGACCCTTTTTTTGAGACATTTCTTAAAATGTCATATGTCCAACATAAAGTGATACACTTTTGGAAAAACATGATGGTGAGTACATGACAACAGAACTTTCTCTTTTCTGTAAACAATTCCTTTAAGAGCTTGATTTGATGTACTTCAACCATTTAGTCAGCTTTCACATACGTTTTCTCACTTTGTCATTTTTGGTGCCTTTTGTCCCCTTTTAAAAAACTTCTGTGTTAGCCATCATCCTGTCATTCGTTTCCCTCCAGGGGGTGCTGTGAGGATGCGTTACAGTTAAAACAGTGCAGTGGAGTCCCTCACTGGCTCTTTTTTTTCTGAACATGGTGCTCTCTTCATCTCTGTATCCTTATAATTCTTTGTATTCACATCTTTTTGAACCATATAAGTTCACATCATTCTGATCTATATGAGTTCAACTCAGAAATGACCTGATCCTGAATCACCTTTTCCAGCTGCCCTGCTCTCTTTCTCATTTCTGACCTTTTTCTGTTGACTGCCTTAAGTATTGTAGCATCACAGGGGGCTGGCTGATCAATCTTCTTGGTGCATTTTTTGGAAGCACCAGCTGAGGATCTGAGAGGTTGTAATTTGGTTTGTGTGAAGCCCTGTGTTCATGGGTACATTTATTACATTCAGTCTATTTCAGGATTTGACACTCTCATTCTTTCATGTAGTTCAGAAGGGAGAGCTATATGTATTCAGTGTCAGCGTTTCGTTTTACAGTTAGTTTTTAGATAAATCCTCTTTGCTCTGCGGGTCGCTTGCTGCTGTTACGGTTGGTATTTAGATACGCTTGCGATGCGCTTCTGTTTCACACTTGGTTTTTGAGTTTATTTCTGTGTGTGTGTGTGTGGGTGATTTTGGGATTGATCATACTAGTAAGGATCTGAAAACACTCCCAGGTGCAGCACAGCGTAATCTCATGGTTCCAGTACATTTCTTGACTCCCATCAACACCAATTAGTTTTGTTACCATACTGTGCAGTGCTGGAAGATGGGCGGTTTAAGCTCAGGATGATGCATGATTCTAGGTCGACCCCTTTTGGATTCTTCTGTCTCCTTTAGGCCCTTTCGCACTAAATGCAAATGTTCAGCACCAACAACAGTTTGAAAAGAAACAATGTATTCCTATGAAGCTGTTCAGACCAGCAGGGTTTTTCCTAGGTCAAAATTGGTCTTTGGTGGTGGCAGACGAGTATGGTCATCCACTCACACAGTACAAAGTACCCTACCCATGTGAACTGCAAGCCCAATACTTCCAGTATATCCAAAATACATGCTTCGAAGCTTTACGAATCTTTTGTTTCGAATCAGTGGTTCCGAAAGTGTAGTAAACTGCCAAAGTCACGTGAACCATTGAAATTTTAAAACACTTATGACATAACAAAGCCTCGTTTACTGAAATCATGTGACTCACACTCCAGACCACTGATTCAAAACAAAAGATTGATAAAGTTTCAAAGCTTCACGAAGCAGTGTTTTGAAATCGCCCATCACTAGATGTTGTTGAAAAAGTCTTTATTTAGTTTTTTTGGCTCACAGAAAGTATTCTCGTCGCTTCATAACATTAAGGTTGAACCACTATAGTCACATGAACTGTTTTAAATACGTCTTTAGCACCTTTCTGGGTGGTAGAAAGTGTAAATTAACTTGCTGTCAATGCAGGCCTCACTGAGCCATCAGATTTTATCAAAAATATCTTAATTTGTGTTCCGAAGATGAACGAAGGTCTTATGGTTGTGGAATGACATAAGGCTGAGTACTTAATGACATAATTTTCTTTTTAGGGTGAACTAACCCTTTAAACACATCTGATTGGCCATTGTGTTCACATGCTCAACAGATATGTCTGTGATTGGCTCCAAAGCTCAATGCTTCAAATAGAAACCTTTGATGCTCTTCACAGAGTACTCATACAAACTCGTACAACTCACGGGAGTGTTTTAAAGCAGCCGGCTATCAGTAGGTACCGGTACTGCTGAACGGCAGGTATTATAACATTAAATGATTAAATAAATCTTTGGTGGGACAAAGATTGATTTTGGCTGCCACCAAAATATTTTCAATGCAGGAAAAACCCTGGACCAGGGATGAACATTTGCACAAAAACAGATTTTCTTGTTTGCAGCTGAAGAATACCCTGAAAACTACAGGCATAACCCATTATTAGCAAGTTGTTTGAATAAATATTCTGCAAACATTCACACTTTTGCCCTTTGTGAGACATAGTTTATTCCTATCAATACTCTTTTGTCTGTATTCTGCACATTAAACTTAGTTTGTGTATACATGTGTGTGTGTGTATACATGTGTGTGTGTGTATACATGTGTGTGTGTGTATACATGTGTGTGTGTGTGTGTGTGTGTGTGTGTATACGTGTGTGTGTGTGTGTGTGTATACGTGTGTGTGTGTATACGTGTGTGTGTGTGTGTGTGTGTGTGTGTGTATATATATATATATATATATATATATATATATATATATATATATATATATATATATATATATATATATATATATATATATATATATATATAGATTTTTGTAATGTTTTTGAAAGAAGTCTTATGCTCATGAAAGCTGCATTTATTTAATTAAAAAAATACATCACTATCACAATTCAAAATAACTTTCTATTGTAATACATGTTAAAATGCAATTTATTTCTGTAGTGGTGAAGCTGACCTTTCAGCAGCCATTGTTCCAGTATTCAGTGTCACGTGATCTTTCAGAAATCATTCTAATATGCTGATTTAATACTCAAGACACATGTATTATTATTGTTATTATCAATAATGAAAACAGTTTCAAAACACTTAATCTATAAAAGCACATTATTTATTAATACTCTTAAATGTAATCTTTAGCTAATCTCATTTTTCAAATTGTAGATTGTAGATGTTGTGATGCCTAAATTCACTAGTAGCATTTAAAAATGATAATTTTAGCTTTATTGTTTTACTTTTCATTTATTTTGATAAAACTGTTTAGAAATTATCCGTTATCATCCTTAACCTGAAAATAATTACTGGCTTATTGCTATCATCCAGTACTTTATGGCGCATCTCTAAATTACATCTTACAAAAACTGCAAATGACTTCAGTTAAACAATCACATCTGTGTTTCAATATTTATATTTTTATTATTGAATTTAGTCAATGAATTTGCTTCTCCTGCATCCTGTGCTTCTAATAGACCAGCTGAAGGGTGCGTTATGGCATCTGTTGAACCAGCGTGAATGTGCTTTTCGTTCAGCCCTATATTCGTTTCACTCCTGGTGTGAATAGACCATTCGCCTAGCTTTTTCGTCTCCTGTTTGGTTTGAAGGGGCCTTTAGACTGCATCAAGTGTGTTCACTATGGCAAACAGCTGGGGGTCCGTACAGCTAGCACTAACACTAATGGGCACGACTGTGATGGACGGGGCAGCATCCCCCCCCCCCCCCCCCCCCCCCTTCACTCCACTCTATTGCATAACCAGACACATTTTCTCCTCCAGTTATGGATAATAAATACACACATGCACATTCACAGCCTGTTATTTGGTGTTGAAAAGGTGCAGGTTGAGATGGATGTGTGCGGTGTTCTCTGTGTGATGTGGTTGTTTTCCACCATCACCTTTTTTAATGAGAGAAAAATGAAGGCTTTTAAGAAAATGGCAGCAGCACTTTTAAAAGGCTCAATAGGTGACCTTATGCAGTCCAAACGTGTGTGTGTTTTTGTGTGTGTGTGTGTGTGTATACATGCTCATGCCTACGTTAAGGTGTGTGTTTGACGGACTGCTGTGCCGATTCACTCTTTGGACCTAGAGACCAGGCTGAGTGCCACTGCAGGAAACTTCTGCCACCTCACTATCTGTTTTTTTTTTTTTACTAGGATCCCACCGTCACATTCCCAGCATGCTTTGTGCAGTGACCTATACTCAGCAGTCGCCGCTCACAGTGACTTAGTTGGAGATGTGCACAGATGCACTGTACAAGCGTGGCTTGCCCTTACAGACCAAATGAGGCGTGAACACACTCACAAACACACACAGTCTATTATATAAACATCATCAGCGCTGTCATGCACTATTAAAGAAAGGAGTGCACGTACACATTATTTATCAGAACTGCACTGAGAGTGTGTGTGGTCAGTACACACACATTGTTGGACCTTTGTTTCTGGTGAGTGTGTGTGTGTATGTGTGTATATAATATATATATACAGGTGCATCTCTAAATTAGAATGTTGTGGAAAAGTTTATTTATTTCAGTAATTCAACTCAAATTGTGGAACTCGTGTATTAAATAAATTCATTGCACGCAGACTGAAGTACTTTAAGTCTTTGGTTATTTTAATTATGATGATTTTGGCTCACATTTAACAAAAACCCACCAATTCACTATCTCAATAAATTAGAATACTTCATAAGATCAATAAAAAAAAGTATTTTAAACAGAAATGTCAGGCTTTTGAAAAGTATGTTCATTTCTATGCACTCAATACTTGGTTGGGCCTCCTTTTGCATGAATTACTGCATTAATGCAGCGTGGCATGGAGGCATTCAGCCTGTGGCACTGCTCAGGTGTAATGGAAGCCCAGGTTGCTTTGATAGCGGCCTTCGGGTCATCTGCGTTGTTGAGTCTGGTGTCTCTCATCTTCTATTTGACAATACCCCATAGATTCTCTATGGGGTTCAGATCTGGTGAGTTTGATGGCCAATCAAGCACAGTAACACCATGGTCATTGAACCAGATTTTGGTACCTTTGGCAGTGTGGGCAGGTGCCAAGCCCTGCTAGAAAATCAAATCAGCATCTCCATAAAGCTTATCAGCAAAAGGAAGCATGAAGTGCTCTAAAATTTCCTAGTAGATGGCTGCGTTGACTGTGGACTATATATATAATTTTTTTTTTGTGTGAAAAAGTTAGGATACCCTAACTACCCTGAATTCCATGGTTTTCCATGTAAGGACATAATTAAAGATCATCTGGTCCTTTGCAGGTCTTAAAATTTGGAAAATAAAAACCTCAGATGAACAACAACACATGACATACCACACAGTGTCATTGTTTTTTAACAAAAATAAAGCCAAAATGGAAAAGCCATGGATGACAAACTAAGGACACCCTATGATTCATTTGCTTATAGATCGACTTTTAGCAGCAATAATTTGAAGTAATCATTTCTGTATGACTTTATCAGTCTCTCACATCATTCTGGAGGAATTTTGGAATATAATGTTCCTCCAGTTTATTGAGATTTGCAGGCATTTGTTTATACACAGTCTCACCACAGCTTTTCAGTCGGGATGAGGTCTGGATCTGACTGGCCCATTGCAACACCTTTATTCTTTTCTTTTTCAGCCATTCTGCTGTAGATTTGCTGCTATTCTTGGGATCATTGTCCAGTTGCATGACCCATTTTTGGCCAAGCTTTAGCTGTCGAACAGATGGCCTCACATTTGACTCGAATTCTTTGGTAAACAGAGGAGTGGTGGTCGATGGTGAACTGAATGACCGTGAGATGCCCAGTGCCTGTGGCAAAAAATCAAGTCCAAAATCATCACCCCTCCACCAGCATGCTTGACTTTTGGTATAAGGTGTTTGCTCTGATATGCTGTTTAGTTTTCACCAAACTTGGCGCTGTGAATTATGGCCAAACATCTCCACTTTGGTCTTGTCTGTCCAAAAGATTTTTTCTCCAGAAGTCTTGTGGTTTATTTGGATGCAACTTGGCAAACCTAAGCCGTGCTGTCGCATGGTGTTTTTTTTTTTTTTTATATAAAGAAGTTTCCTCCTGTCAACCCTTCCAAACATGCCATACTTGTCCCGTCTTTTTCTAATTGTACTGTCATGAACTTTATCATTTAACATGTTAACTGAGTCTGAGGTGTAGTTCTTGTGTTATATGTCTGTTTTAAATGTCTTTCACTTGAGAATAATCTTCCTACCTGTAGAATAATGGACCTCAGATTGTTTAGAAATGGCCGTATAACCTTGCTCAGATTGATGGCAGCAACAATTGCTTCTAAACTGCCAAAACTTCTCCTGTTATAGAGGTGCCAAACTTGCTGTTGATCAATTAATGAAAGGCATTTGATTAGCCGTGCCTGACTGCTACTTACCCTCTTAATTCCTATTAAAACAATAAGGGTGTCTTTAGCTTGTCATCCATGGCTTTTCCATTTTGGCCTAGTTTTTGTTAAATAAACAATGACACTGTGTGATATGTCATGTGTTGTTGTTCATCTGAGGTTTTATTTTCAAAATTTTTTTTGTTGTTGTCCTGATCAGTGTTGGGTAAGTTACTACAAAAAAATAATTAATTACTAATTACATCATCAATATTGTATTTAAAATACTTTTCTAATTACTCTGTCTGAAAAGTAATTTAATTACTCAATAAGTAACATCACTAATTACTTCTTAAAATCCCTATAAACCTTGACTGGATTGACAATAGAAAGGAAACTCTTTTAATAGGTCAAACATGAAATAGTTTAGCCTTTTATAGCTTTTTAAAACATTTTAACTTTATTAAAACATATACTATAATACTTTATAATACTTAAATTTTTTTTTTAGTAACAAATAGGGATGTCACTATACCAAAAATCTAGTAGTCTGTACAGATACCACCAAAAGTGCACAATACTCAATACCAAAGTCGATACCACGGTAAAGATATATAAAAATACAAATAAAACCATGCTTTTTTTTTTTTTCAGGTAGGTCTAATAGTAGTAAGTAAAAATACCACAGAAATTGAATAATCAAATATAAAATAACTCTACATAGTCATAACTGTATAAATTAAATATAGATTAATCCTTATTAAAGCTTTTTTTTTGTTTGATTATCATTTATAATGCAGACAGCCAATAGTAGACAGTAGCATGTTTTAAAGGCTGCTGTCACTGAGACCTAATGGACGGAAACAATATGCTGTTACACATGCTGTTCACATTCACATAACACATAACCAACACAAACATACGCCAAGACGGTCTTTTTGACATAACTGTGTGTGTATGAACGTTTATGTGTAATAACCTGTGAAAATCTGACACTCGCGAGAGGCGGCTATGTGTATGCGCTTTGGTTGAGAGTGCAATGACTGAAGACCGCCTCTCAGAGAGCGTGCGCGCGGTTTTTTTTCTCCCTAGGACATAGCTTACATTTACCATAATGTTCTTTCCTACCTGTGTCAAAAAAGTGAAGTAATTGGAATATTTGCATTCTGCAAAACAGCCACTCGCTTCAGCCGACATCTTCAGATAGCGACTATGCAGCTAACTGGTGCGAAGTTGCTAACTCGCACGCAACTGCACTACAGCTAACGATTTTAAAGAGGCAGCGTTCACTTTTACCTTTAGATGACAAATTTAATTTTAAATTCAATATTGGTTTAAACAGAACTGTTGAACTAATTTACAGTATGTAACGCAAGTACATTATAAGTAACTAATTAAATTACAAAAAATTAACAGTAATCTCTTACTTTAATTTCTCAGTGGATAAGTAATTTAATTACTTTAGTTACTTGGTAACGCATTACATCCAACACTGGTCCTGATATGGAAAACCATGGAATTCAATAGGGTATCCTAATTTTTTCACACAGCATCAGAGACTTCTTCCAAAAACATAAATCTTACAGACTCAGGCAGATTCTCATAGCCAACTAAAACACCCCTCTTGTACACGCATACAGCCATTTATAGGTAATTGTTGTAGGTTTTGCATCCCATTCAGCTGTTAAAAGCAAGTCAGGTGGTGTGAAGGGCAACCATGATGGGTCCTGAAACATGACAACTGGCCCCTGTCCCTGGAACAGACTGGTACAATCAGCACCAGCCTTTTGAAGTGTTACCCGAGCATAGCTGGAGGGTTCTCCAGTTCTTTGAGGTTTCTGGGTGAGGTACAGTGCCGCTCTCTTCTCCTGTTTTTTTTTTTTTTCTTTCTCCCTCTGTCTCTCTTTCCTCCCTTTTTGGCAGAGCTGATGCAGGGGATTAGGAAGGAAGTGAAAAGAGAGAGAGGGGCTCTCGTCGCCACGGTTACCTGTGCCCCCAGAAGTGAAAGATGGAGGGCAGAAAGGACTATTGTTTATTTTGGCAAATGCTCTCTTGTAGCCTTGAGGTGACATTGACAAAACGATGCAGCCACTCAATTTTCAGTGAGACAGTTGCTACAAAGGCACAGATGACATGTCTGAGGGACAAAGAATGCGTTTTGATTCACACATCTTATATTAGCCATGTCCCATTGTTTATGTGTGTTCTACACAGGCAAATGAGCTACAGGCTTATAAATCAGGGGTGACTCCTCAATGAATTGGGCAGAGACCTGGGAACTGCAGAGGCAACTGTAAATCTCCTGCTGTACCTATACATGCACAAAGTCCCAGCGAGCCCTGCTCTGGATGTTTAGACACTGAATAATTTATTTGGCCTGCCTTTTAATTGAGTTTTCAGGGAAGGGCCGCCTTGCACACCCAGGGTGTCCTGTGTTTATAGGCTCTCCCAAAAACATGTTATCTCACTACTCAGCTGCTGAAAGCATCCATTCTCCTCAGGTCTAAATATAGCATGCCAAAGTCTTTCTGCGAACACTTTCTTTCTCACATCCTTCTAGTGCAGACTTGTTTACAGCATCCGGTGAATGAGTTGAATGGTGAGTTATTAGCCCATGTATGTTGACTGAGGGACCTGCCCGCACCGCTCTACATCTGCTGCGACCAGCTGTGGAGATAATGAATGGACCGGGGAAGAGGAAAATAAGAGGAAGTAGAAAGATTATGCAGGCATGTCACATCTGAGATGCCGAAATTGCCCCTTTTGGATGCTAGAGGCCATCATCAATCCTCTCAGAATGGGAGAGCTTAGGTAGGGTCATAGGTCATGACCTGTCTTGGTTGCAACCTCTGCCAGTTCCACTCAATTGCAGCACTTCCTGTTTATGTGAGACAGACAGCAGTAAGTTATCTGACCTACTCTTGGCTGGTTATCAGAGGCCTTGTTTACACCTGGCATTAACATCCATCTCAGTAGACCTGTTCGGCTTGACAGTTGACTATATACCATGCAATGGTATGTTATGTGAAAGCTGCAGTCTACACTGCAAGTTATGTTGCAGTCGGACGCTTCCAGCTTCATTGACTCTTAATTAGAGTAATTCTGTTTTGACATGTCTACAGTGTTTGCGTGTAATGTAGAGTGTAGGTTGTTTATGGTCTGCCTGCAATGTAGCAGCAATTCAACTGATGTGCTGTTATAGGTGTGTATATATTGGCTACTTTATCATTTTGAATGTGGCTCATCCGGTAGTATCATTTATAATGTATTTCAGTGCTATACACTGTCAGGCAGCTGGTGATGCCAGACTTGTTCATTCATTTGATATGTTGATTCTTACAAAGAAATATGTTTAATTTGTAAAATATTTAATCAATCCTTGTAGAGTTGTCAAAAGTACTGACTTCGGTAATACATCAGTACTGAAATTCTAAAAATGTGACTCTTTGCACGCTGTTGAGCGGATTCGTAAACACCTCGGATTGGCCATTGTCTTCACGGCTCATCAGTTATGTGTATAATTAATTTCAATGATCAGTGCTTCAGAAACGTTGTAAATAGTCATCAGTGACACTCTTTAACGAGCGCTTGCACAGATACACACGGGAGTGTCCGCTTTCAAAACGCTTTCAGATTCAAACACTTTACAGACTCAAACGTTCCCGTGCATTGATCATTGTAGCCAATCACAGACATATCCGATGAGCACGTCAACACTATGGCCAATCAGAGGTGTTTATGAATCCGCTTAACAGCGCTCAGTGTCACATTTTTAAAATTTCAGTACCGATTGGTACCGAAGTCGGTATTTTTGACAACTCTAAATCATTGCATTAAATTTGTTTTTATTTTAATTAAATAATAACTCATTTTATGTTTTGTGTATTTTATTTTAATATTTAAGTGTATTAGAGATGCACGATTCTGGATAAATTGAGAATCACGATTTTCTTTTTTCAGAGATCACAATTCTACCATGATGAATCTTGATTCAATGACATACATTTGTTTACCAGTCACTTGTCGCCACTTACTGGCGTAACAATGTAATCGATGCAATCGTTATTAGAAGCGCCAAGTTACTTTCAAAAGATGATTGATTTGCTCTCTTTTGATCGCTTCTGTTGACTGACACTTGTTGTAAAAGGTCTGAAGAGCTAGTTTTATCTTCAGCAGGCTGTGTTTGATTTTGCGCTGCCAGAGAAAGCGAAAGTAAAAATCACAGGCGTGTGAAATGCGCTATACAAATAAACTTGACGTGCCTTATGAAGTCTAACATGCGCAAACTGTGTTAAATAGAAATTGACATGCAAGCAAAAAGGTTTGTCCTACCACAGTAAAGAATGCAAATAGCCTATAATAGGCCTAAAAGTGAACGAAAGGAAGAAACGTTTATAATCCTCTGCGTGAGTGAATATTTTGGAAAAGAAACAGAGATTCCATGTTCAGTGGAATAACTAACGGAATATTGTTAAATTCTCAGATAATCGGGTGATTCGCAAAACAGAATACAAAGCTTACATTTATGGACTCGCTTACCTCTGTCATTCGGCATGAACCAAAATGTTTTCATGGCTGCGATGTCACATTTAAATGCTAACCTATTATTTCTTTTGTAAACAAAGCTTTGTGCTTCACTCGTGTCATATTCACGTGAAATACTGGCACAGCCCTATCAGTGGGTACCAAATATACCCGTCACATATATCGTCACATTTAAAAAATTTCAGTACCGACCTGGTACCGAAGTAACTGTACTTTTGACAATGCTAATACCAACTATAAACTTTTATTCCAGTACTTCTGTGATAATTTGAATATTTGAAACACGGAAATAACGATACTGTCTGGTTGAAAAGCTGTTTCATACCTAGATAGCCTAACTGCTTTCTCTGGGTCAGGACAGCGCCAATTTATATGTTCTTGTGTGATTTTGTCAAAGGTTTAATAGACACAGGCGAATCCTTGTAATTTAGGAATGAGGTTGTGTGGGTTGTTTGAATTGAGAGCACCATGTTTTTTTTTGTTTTTTTTTTTATGATTAATCATGCAGCTCTAGTATGTACAGTATATGTAAAAATATGTATATTTTTTTTTTCTTCTCTTTTTCTTCTTCTGGACTTTTTTTTGGACTTTGTTTTAAAGCCAGACATATAGATCAGTGGTTCTCACTGGAAGGTTTCCATGCCATTCAAGATTTTATTTTATTTTTTATGGAAAAGTCATAAAAAATAATATAATCTTAAATGGTATGGAAATTTCTATAGTCAATATAATTTGTTTTAGTTATTCTCAATTCTTCTGCTTGAAATATACGTTTTCTCTTAAAGTATTTATAAGAATCCTTAAAGTCATGGACAAATTATGGAAATTCATTTCAGGGTTCCCACACCTTCTGACTAATAAGCATATCCAGTCCCCACTGCAGCGTTTCAGTCCAGCAGGGAGGGTGTGGAGAGAGTTCCTCTAGCACTTCCCCTCTGCAGGGGCACTGCACCCTTCACTGCACCGGGCTCCACTCAATGACAAATTAACCCTCTTTAATTGTGGGTGAGTTATGCAGCTCCTGGTGCAGCGGTGTGAGACACAATCTTGCAGCCTTTTATTGGGCTAATAAATCTGGGAGGGTGGCAGACTGAGCTAGTGCAGCCAGCCGGATGGTAGTTTGGGGTGGGTGAGAGATAAGAGACTAGAAACCCGCTCTCTCATTACCGCAGTTTTCGCCAGAGTTTTTCCAGCGCGTTGGGGGAATCTTATCAGCCTGTTCACGCGTCGCCCATCCTCTTTTGTCATTTGAGCACAGAACAGAAGCAAGATAGCCATTAATATCCTGAGCAATCATGCAGGATGAATTATGAACACGCTTAAAAGTGAAGAAACAGTGCGGTATTGTTTGTTATGCTAATGGCTGTACTTGTCATGTGAGTGTGTGAGTGCTTTTTCTATTCAGGAGCTGTGTGGGTGGCACTGGCGGGGTCAGTGGTTTACTCTACTGTTGCATGATGGGCATGCAAAAGCATGCCAGGCATCCTGTGGGTAGAATACAGATCCAACCCCCCCGCTACCACGGATACGGCTCCGTACTGCGAGAGAGCGTGAGACGGAGGAAGCGAATTGGACGTGTCCTAAGATGGCTGACAGGTGTAGATAAAGCCAAAGAGGGCGGGTGAACCACAGAAATCCATTTCCCAGCAAACTCTGTGATTTATAGCCCGTCAGGAGCAGTGCTCTCACCAACACCAACCGACCAGTGGAAAGCTGTCAGGACCGCTCCAGTGCGCCCACACCCCCCAATCCATCCACTTTAATGCGCAACTTCTTATACAAACGCTGTTGACTTCTTGCGCTCAGTTTCTCGAATAGAGCTGAAAAATACTAAGTGCAAGACTAGTTGACTAAATGATGCTAAATGATGAGTCGACGTTCAAAATACTATTGGTTTATATTTTTTATTTTAATTTTAATTTGTTTTGCGTTATATTTTTATAAAGGCTATGTTCAGAGAATTGGGGGACAATATCGGTATGGAATTTTAAACCGGTTTAAAGGGAAAACATTATGAATTAAATTATTTAACCGCAACAAATCAATATCCTAATGAATAGAATATGTAAGGAATAATTGACGACAGACAGTTAAATTATTAGAAAATTATGCACACTCGAGGTGGTAATGACGCAAAGCGGAGTGGCCGTTATACCTCAGGTGTGCATTATTTTCTAATAATTCAATGGACCGGAGTCAATTATTCCACTTATACTACAGTTACCACACCTCAAGACATTGTTCAGATGTTGTTTCTCAAGATATTTCTCAGGTTTTTCCCTTAAAATACCTTGTGTAGGACTAATTTCTTATGCATCTCATGCCAACGGAGGTTACTAATTCCAAAACGTCATTTTAGAGCTAAATTTTCACAATGTATTTTTTATTAACACTTGAATGTAGGTAAATTTCATAAAAAAGCAACATTTTGAGCAAAAAACGGAGGAAATCACGATTTTTATCACGCGCTACATCTGGATCATATTCAGTACAGTTATCAGAGCATAGATGCAATTAACACCCCAAAGCTTTACAGTCCTATACCACTTCCTGGGCTAGCATTTCCCTTGGTAACATTAGGCAGTTTTCATTTATACGCTGTTTATTGTTGATGATTGCATTATTTTTCATATACATCTGCTTACATATGATGCTCGTTTCTGCATCTCCCTCGTCTGTGTTTTCGTTTGGGAGATTCTGTACTCATTCAGAAGATGTGTAATAGTGCCCCCAAAAACATAACCGTGAAAACACGGAAACCCGTGAAAAATTCAGTGTTTGGCGGGGAAAGAGTTAACGGAGGCTTGAGCCATTGATAGCAGACTAATGCAGTTATTATAGAGAGAGAGATTAAGCATGTGTGAATTACCTGAGTCTGTGTGCATCTCTCAACAGTGTTCAGCAGCAGTGTCTCTACTAACAGCGAAACTGTACGTTTATCTGCTTCAAGAACAGCGCCGTTATTACCTCACTAGTGAGAAATGTCATGCAGCTTTTAAATTGCTAAACTAGTTTACTGATAAAATCATCAGAGCAGCGCTGACAACACATTTCTGGGTGAGTGTGTGTCCGTACTGTGTGTGTGTTTTTGAGTGGGAGAGGGCAGAAGAAAGTATGTGCTTTCCGTACATAACGAAACGTAATTTTGTGGCAAAAAAAACATAATTAGTTTGAAATAATTAGTTGTTTTCATCCTGTTGTTTACCATATTTATTTGCTTGGTTACTGTCATTGTGAGTTTTGGTTCTTTTGTTGTTGTAGGCTGTAAGGACCTTTTGAAATAACTGAAATCATTTGGCGAAGTGATATGGACATGCAACGCGGATCTGCCTGGAACTACTTTCCCTGAAAATAATTGCACACCTCATAACGTTGTCAACCAATCATATTCAAACATTCCACTGCCCTGTAGTATAACCTCAAATAACGTGAAGTAGCTGGTAAACATTTTTAACGTACTAAAACAAGATACATAACCCCTGTCTCTTTTGTTAGCATCTATAGGCAGAGCGATACCTTCCAACCCTGTGCTATTACAGTCACTTTTGAGAGCTGAATATTACACACCAGGCTTAAGATAATCACATGCAGTCTGTATTGTAGCACAATTCACATCTTTCTTCTGCTCTTTTTTTCTGTGGCTGATGAGATCAGGAGTCTCACAATGCAGTTTCACCGTTTTATTCCGGTACCTGCAGCTAATAACTGTTGATTCAGGTGAGCTACCTGCTGCATTCATCTGGCGCTTGGATCAAATTTTATTATCCCAACTGCAAAATTCCATTGTTTAGATATTTGCTTTCAGCATCACAAAACAATGCAGTTTATTCAATGCTATGGTGAGGCACAATTACGTGACGGAGCTTGAGGCGGCACCATGACTCAGAAGATTTATTTTAAACCGCTGTTTCTTCACTGCCTTTTATGATGGTGTTATCTGTTTCAGATAATGGGAAGTGCTTTACTGCAGGTCTAAAATCTGTCTGTTTTCTCTCTCTTTCCCCGCAGGACCTCGATGGGCCTCTTGGAATCTCGGTGTGTTTATTTGTATCCGCTGTGCTGGAATACACCGGAACCTGGGAGTGCATATATCACGCGTCAAATCAGTCAACTTGGACCAATGGACCCCCGAGCAGATACAAGTATGTGTTTTTGTGTAACACTGTAATGGTTGTCTTTTCTTTTCTTCATGGGTACAGGATGTTCAACAGGATGTTTTCGGATTTGCCAACTCTCAGTACTGCTTTTTCACAACATCTCTCATTCATTGATCACATACACTACCGTTTAAAAGCTTGGGATTGGTACGATTTTTTTTTTTTTTTTTCATAAAATAGCAAGCACAATAAACAGAGGGGGTGCCACGGTGGCCAACTGATGTAGTTGGTTTAACACCTGTATCACCGACTACTGCAGCAAGCCTACTACTGGCCTGACCAAGCCAAAAAAACTAAAAAATCCTTGTAGAGCCCTTCTTATGAGGACATCTAGTGTAGTCTGAGATGCCTCCATAACGCACTGCTTCATGAGGTCCAAATATCCATTCAAATCACAGGTATACGTGAGTAACCGTATTTGTATTTGAGTATTTGTATTAACTGTATTTGTACGTGAGTAACCGTATTTGCTGTAAAGAGCAGTGTGGCTTGAAAGATTTATGAGTTTTTAAGCAACCAAAAGGGAGTCTTGCATCTCCCCTTCGCATATTAATTGACATCTGGATGGATAATTAATTCTTGATGGGTAATTACTTGTCTGTTTTTCAGCATATACTCTTCCTTCACTCTGATCCATCATTCTCATATTAATTTGTCTCTGACAGACTTAGACGTACGTGACATTGAACTGATAATGCAAATATGAGTAATTTGTATATGTTCGAACATAGCCTTGATTTTCTAAGCAGTTGCGTACAGGATTACATGGTTAATTAAAAATCTGGGCCATGAACTCACACAGATTGCTGAGCTTGTAACCAGAGTTTTCTTTTAAGCCTGTTTCAAGTGAAAGTTCATGTGTTTTGCTTTATTAGGAGGTTAGAAATTGGGATGTGTGGCATGAATCATGGTCACTCCTGTTGCTCCAGCGATTGTGCACAGCAACAAATCAGATTCCACTGCTTTAAGGAATAAATTAGGTCACTCTTTATCCGGAGGTCTTTGCAGTACTTTGACATTGAAAGCGAGAGATCAATACAGTGTTTTTAGGGATACATTTTTTATTTTTCCTTAGGTCATCATTTATGCATTTTAAATAATGCTAAGGGTCTTAATATTATACAGAGATGCACCGGTTTTATAATTTACACTTAGATAGACAGCCTGCTTCTTCATAAGTTGAACTTGATGATTTATTTATTGATTTTTATAGTTGATATATAAAATCAACTATAAAATGTAATAATTTATATATGAGCTTGGTGTTGTATGTTTGAGTTTATGTACTTTTAATAATGGACAGGGACACTTCTGTTCTAATAGAGTTGACAAAACTTTGAAAGTGCATTTGTGAATTTATTCTCAGTAATTTCCAGCTGAACTAAAACATGATTTACAATGTTTTTCATAAAGAAAACTACTTGATTTATAATGGGATAATGTGTACTCTGCTATGCTTTAAATTAGTAATAATAATAATTTTATTGAATTATCTATTTATTTAATTAGGTGCTTGTTTTGATTTTTCTTCTTACAGATGGAACCTGGGATTAAGATGATTTGTGTTGCTCTTCTTTTTCACCTGTTATTTCTTTGTTGTCTCTCTTTCTCTGTTTAGAGTGTGCAGAGCATGGGCAACACCAAGGCAAGACAGCTGTATGAAGCTCATCTCCCAGAAAACTTCAGACGACCGCAAACTGACCAGTATCCTTGAGTCTATCTTTCTGTTTTTGCTTGTGTAATTGTTGTTGGAAATAAGCTCTAATGACCATTGCTAGTCATTTGGTAAAAGTCAGCATCAACTTTCTACTCAGACTGAGGTTGTTGTGTGCTACAGATGCTTTCTTGGTCGTTTGGAGAGAATTGACATGATTAAAGTGAAAAATCCCTTTTCTTGGCTCTAGAAAAGACGAATTGCGGATTTATAATATGCAAAGAAGTGTTTATTTGTGAGTTTGTGGAGTTTGTGCTGTTGCGTCCTACTCTTCTCTTGCTGCTGCCAAATTAAGAACAAACTATCAGATTCTGTAGCCAGCACTACCAACATTTCTTTTGTAAGCAACAGAGAAGGCCTTAAAATAGGGATGCTAGCGATTAATTGTTGATTAATTGCTGCTAAACCGCGAAACGCAAACAGCAGACAAGTGAGCACGCCGGAGTTATGCTTGGGACCTTCATGACCTCCATGTTTGCATGTGCATTTGCAGCCTTTTGTTTTGAGCAAATGTAAGTTGTAATGTTGTGTATACCTGTGTGTATATATCTGATTTATCTCATATAGGATGTTTCGTTGAGTTAAACGCCAACAAAGGGCTTCAGTTTACCGGTTTTCATTCAGTGCGTGCAGCTCAAACAGCAATGCAGTACTAATAATAACTATGATTGGGACTGTTATATTATACAACATTATAATGAGAACACTATTGTAATAAATCCTTGTGAATTCTTTAGGTTGACTCATTTTACAATCCGACTAGCCCTTTATTTAGGCTAAAAACCCTTCTTATTTATTTGGTGAGGAACATTGCGATTTGAGCAGCATTTGCACACCCTGTCATGCTGTTGGCTATATGCCACTGCAGTATATTGCAGTATTAAGGCTAGGCTAACGATTAATTGGTCGTTATTTTAAACGATGATCGATCATGGGAATTTGTGTAAAGTGACATCCCTAGTTTAGAGTATGTTAAACAGTGTAATCTGCTGTTTTAATGGTAGTTCTACTACATATTGGATTCTCTTGCACACTGATAAATGAAGATATTCAATATTTGATTGCCAAAATACAAGTATTCTCAATGCTTTTTGTCAGTTGAGTTGCAGATACTTTTGATTTCAACAGATATATATATAACAAAATATTGCTCACAGTTGTTAAGCTTGCAGTTGAAGTGATGTCAGTTTACATTTGAATTTGCAGTGGTTGATACAACACCTAATGCTATTGCAAAGGATGTGTGCCATTTCCCATAACGCTAATCGTTCTTATCACCCACTACTAGAATTGGGTTAGGCAACTCGGGGACACTAGTGATTTTTGAACATTTCTATAACTATGGCTTGAAGGCAGTTCATTTTTTTAACAGAAAGGGAGGAAAACCATCAATAAATGAGATGTATAAAAAACTGAAAGTTTTTATATCTGAATAAATTAGACTTTCCAAAGATAGCTTTGGTCTTCTGCTCATAAAAATACTACATATTTTCCACCATGAATATGCATGAATGAATATTTTTCTTGTAGCTTAAGAGCCCTTTTTTGTTTTTGAGACCTTATATTTATTGAGACATTTAGTTAATGTTAATGAACTTTTGCATTTCAGGTTAATAATCTTGTTCAGGCTTGAAAAAAGGGAAAGGATAACTTTTGCAAAATGGTTTTTACTGTATTTTTGGTTAAAAGTCTCTGCAATTGTATTCTTTCAAAAACATACAAACATTTTTCCAACCACAAACGTTTGAACATTGCACAATTCTTTGAGAAATTTCAGAATAGATAGGTGATACATTTTGATTTATACATTTCATTTGCCAGTTCAGTTCTGTCACAAAGTATATATAAAACATCACAGAGTGTATATATATAATATAATATAATATAATATAAAAAAAACAATTGGGAACTCCTGTTCTAATATTGGTGGATGTGTGAGAGTTTGACTTCGCACCTCTGGCTCCAGAGAAAACAGATGCTGTTTTCAGCACCTTCACATACAGCAGAGCTGAACAGGAACTACCTCATCTCTGAGGCCCGACAGGAAGTCTCTTTATGTCTCTCATCCCCCCGCCTCATCCCTCTTGCCTCGGGTATCCTCCTCCGTCCTATTTCACACCATCAGTCTAATTGGGTGTGTGTGGCGGCCAGGATAATTCCATATTCTCCTCATTGGCGCCTTCAGAAACTCTAATTGAATTTCCCTGGCATCCGTGGCCCCTTATCAGCGCTCCTGCGTTTGGTGTGGCTATGGAAATGGCTTCATTTGTATGCTGACCGATGAGGTACAATATTCTTAACCGTCAAAATGGATTAATCTGGACAGCAGAGGTGAGCTTCCTCCACAAACTGGCTTTGATGGAATTTGCTTTATCACAGGTGTGGTTTCTTCAGATGGAAATGTGGATCTTTTGTGCTTCAGTGTGGGGGTCTCTAACTCTCTCTCGCTTCCCACTTATCACCGCTTCTCTCTCTAATAGAAAAGTTGGCTGTGTTAATATAAACGTCAAATCAGCAGACAGAGGAAATTTGAAGTTCTTTTCTCTTTTGTTGCTCATTGTGAATGGCAGAGGTACCTTCATTTGTGCTTGTGGATTCTTTCTGTTTCCTTCTCATTTTTCAGTCTCTGTATGCGTTTTTTTTTTTTTCATTTTTTTTTTACTGCGTATAACTCATTTTTCTTTCTCCTATTTATGCCAGCACTATTTTTTTATGCCTCATCGTTCTTCCCAGCTTCTCTCTGTAACTTTTGCATCACGTTCTAACTCAGCGTGATGCAACAAAGCATCTCTTGCATTTTAAGGAAGCCATGCATAATTAAGTGTTCCTGAGAATTTTAATTCGCTGGTTCAGGTGTGTTTGATTAGGGTTTGAGCTGAACTTTGCAGGAAGGTAGATCTCCAGGAACCGGATATATGTTATGTTCTTCATTCAAAAACAGTAGACGGAGTGCAACAGAACTAAACTGAATTCAAGTGTCTCAACTCGCTTTTAAAAGTAGGTGATTTAAAGGGTATTAATGTAAAGACGCCTGCAACTTTTCCAAGATGGTGTTATGAATAAACCATATATACAGGTGCATCTCAATAAATTAGAATATCATGAAAAAGTTTTTTTTTTTCTGTAATTTAATTCAAAAAGTAAAACTTTTTTTTTGTTGTTTTCACTTTGATTACAGCTTGCTGCTCATCAAAATCAAAAAATTAGTATCTCAAATTATTAGAATATTTAATTTCAAGTTCTATTAAATTACCATTCTCAGGGTATAAATACTGGGTTTAGGTCAGTAATCCCAACAGCAGTCATGGGGAAGTCTGCTGACTTGACAGTTGTCCAGAAGACGATCATCAAGACCCTCTACAATGAGGGTAAGCCACAGAGGGTCATTGCTGAAAGAATGTTCGCAGAGTGCTGTGCCAAAGCATATTCATGGAAAGTTGACTGGAAGGAAAAAGTGTGGTAGAAAAAGGTGTACAAGTGAAAGGAATGACCTCAGGCTTGAGAAGATTGTCAGGCGAAGCCGATTTAAGAATTTAGGAGAGCTTCAAACGGAGTGGACTGAAGCTGGAGTCAGTGCATCAAGAGCCACCGCACACAGACGTCTTCAGGAAATGGGCTACAACTGTCACATTCCACGTACCAAGCCACTTCTGTACCAACGACAACGTCAGAAGCGTCTTACCTGGGCTAAAGAGAAAAAGAACTGGACTGTTGCTCAGTGGTCCAAAGTCCTCTTTTCAGATGAAAGTAAATTTTGCATTTCATTTGGAAATCAAGGTCCCAGATTCTGGAGGAAGAGTGGAGAGGCACAGAAACCATGTTGCTTGAAGTCCAGTGTAAGGTTTCCACAGTCAGTGATGATTTGGGCTGCCATGTCATCTGCTGGTGTTGGTCCACTGTGTTTTCTGAAGTTCACAGTCAACGCAGCCATCTACTAGGAAATTTTAGAGCCCTTCATGCTTCCTTCTGTTGATAAGCTTTATGGAGATGCTGATTTTTCCAGCAGGGCTTGGCACCTGCCCACACTGCCAAAGGTACCAAAATCTGGTTCAATGACCATGGTGTTACTGTGCTTGATTGGCCATCAAACTCGCCTGACCTGAACCCCATAGAGAATCTATGGGGTATTGTCAAATAGAAGATGAGAGACACCAGACTCAACAACGCAGATGACCCGAAGGCCGCTATCAAAGTAACCTGGGCTTCCATTACACCTGAGCAGTGCCACAGGCTGAATGCCTCCATGCCACGCTGCATTAATGCAGTAATTCATGCAAAAGGAGGCCCAACCAAGTATTGAGTACATATACAGTAAATTAACATACTTTCCAGAAGGCCAACAATTCACTAAAAATGTTTTTTATTTTTTATTGATCTTATGAAGTATTCTAATTTATTGAGATAGTGAATTGGTGGGTTTTTGTTAAATGTGAGCCAAAATCATCATAACTAAAAGAACCAAAGACTTAAAGTACTTCAGTCTGTGTGCAATGAATTTATTTAATACACGAGTTCCACAATTTGAGTTGAATTACTGAAATAAATGAACTTTTCCACAACATTTTAATTTAGAGATGCACCTGTATGTGTGGGTGCGAGGGCCCTTTCATCGGTGCTTGCAGCTTTAATTCTGTGGTTGTTTCCGAAGAGCGCAAGCCCTCGCACATCATGCTGTGTGAAATACAGACTGGATGGAATGTCAAAACATCCCACTGCTGTATGGCTATGCAAACTATGTTTCTCAGCTGGATAAAGCAAACCAGTGTCTCGCTAGTAAAGTTTTGATGGATGAGGATTGCAGTCAAGGTAAAGATAATTGTGGTGACATACAAAAATCGTACAGTAAGCACACGTCAGTCTGTTATATTGATGCACAAACAAACCGTGTATGTGCACTTTCTCAACATTGTATTTATGCACAGACACATTTCAGTACATTCACATTTTTTCCACATACATTCAGGATAATGTTTTGATTTGCCATGTGTACGTAGCTGTGTTTAGTAATTCTGAATGGATCCATATTCTGTAGTAGGTGTATGCAGTTGTTTTTTAGCATCTCCATGTGGTTCTGTTCAGTATCGTAACCTGTCAAAAATGTAATCAAGCTCTTTTGCTGTTGCACTGTACACGTACTCAACACTGTGATTTCTGAAATGTTTGTTTTCTGTAATGTTTTTTCATAGGTGCTTTGGTATGCATACATTTATGAATTATATGGACTACTTGTATCATTTGGTGTCCTTTTTGAGTCTCCAAGTGTACTTTTTTTTTGGAAAGACGCTAATTTAGATTGAAAAGAGCTTAAAAAAATAGTTTTGTGAGAATTACCCGTCAATTTCATGGTTTACTTTGATGGGTATAGGAAATGATGACCAAATGAATGTGTTAAACAAGATAAATGGTGTATGCTTACTTTTACAAAAAAGTGTGCAATTAATCGCGATTAAACATTTTAATCTATTGACATTTTATACAATGTTGTGTTAATTAAAATGTTGTGTTAATTAATCAGATGGCTAATTCAGTGTAGGTGCTTTTGACAGTTATAATTAAACTACTGTTCAAAAGTTTGGCTTCAGTATGATCAGCAGTTTGGGGTCAACACTAAATCAGCATAGAATGATTTCTGTAGGATCATGTGACACTTGAGTAATGATGCTGAAAATTCAGCATAATTGCAGTAATATTTCACAGATTTAAAAAAAATAAAAAAAATTTTTTTATATATATTTAAAAAATATATATTATATATATATATTTTACAATATTAGTTTTTTTTTTTTGTTTTTTTTTTTCAAATCAAACAAATGCTGTTTTGGTGAACATAAACTTTCCGACCCCAGACTTTTGAAAGGTGTGTTTTTTTTTGTTTTTTTTTAAATATATAAATTGGTCACTCAGAGTACCACTTAAAATTCTTCCTGGACCACCAGTTTGAGATCCGCTGATCTTTTGTACTAAGGATGCTACAAGGCTTTTGTCACTGACCCCTGTCTTTCCTCTTTCTTGCGTTCTTTCTCTTCCTGCCACCTGCTTTTTCACCCTGATCCATATTTCATCAGATGCATTATTGTATTGTGATACAGGATTCATGAGAGTGTAAATCCAATAAAGCTGCATGAACTGGTCCTCTTAGCATTTTACTGTCACTGTATAAATTCACACTGTTAACAAAGAGTGAGATTCGGAGAACGTGCGTTTTGATTTCTTTTCGGCCCCAATCTGTGTGTGTGTGTGTGTGTGTGTGTGTGTGTGTGTGTGTTTGCTGTGAGAAGAAGAAGAAGAAAAAAATTAACGGGTTTGGGGAAGTAAAGCCATATTTGTTTGATCTTAATTTTTTATGTGTTTTTCTCTTTCAAATAGACACAGAATGCTGAGTTGTGTTCAGTTTGTGGTCCAGTTGGGGGGTTGGTTCTCTGGTGTTTTTGAAGGGGACCTTTAAAAACGCGCCGTTTAAATGCGTGCCCTTTAAATGCAAATGACTGCTGCGCTCGGCCTAAGAGGGCGGACCTTCAAGAGCTGATTCTCCGGTGTCAGGAGTCAGTCAGGATGTACTATAATGTCAGAAACTGCAAATATATGCTGCATGGAGATAGAACAGGTATAGTTTATTTTAATTACGGTTATAACTTATATTGTCTTCTTGTTTTTATTCACTATATTAGTACAAGCCGATGAGTTTTATAACGTTTTTTGTACTTCACACAAAATATGAAGCGTCCGTTTTCACTCTAGAAAATCTCTGTAAGAGCTTAATAAAATATTATCCATTCTCTCTCTCTCTCTCTCTCTCTCTCCCTTGCATTATCATCAACATACACAGCAAAGTACACAAACACTTGTTACAATTAACAGTAAACAAATATATAAAGACCTTATGCCTTTTCAGGTGGTGCTTAATAAACTGGTAAACTTTATATCCGTAAATTAACTTCGCTGAACTGTAATAAAGTGCTCTCACCTTCATTACTGCCATATCCAGTATCACTCTGGAGACTGTAAGCTGGATCACGAACAGTTTGTACTATACTGGAGTACAAATTTTTAGCACAACCTCTGTTTTGTGTTGTCCCTTTGTATTGACATTCGTTCACAAAGCAGTCCGGTGTGAAATAATTTGCGTGGTTCTATGTTAAAACGGCAGTGTCTGTCAGTATTTGTGGGCGGGGCCTGTGGCTAATGTGGCGTCATATTGCCAGGGATCTGGAAACGGCTTGTTCTGAGACACTGCTTATGATTTATGGGGATTAAAAAAGAAAAAGAAAAGGAGTGGTTGGATTTTTATCATTATAGGATGGTTGTGTACACACACTGCCAACACACATTTTGTCCAAACACCATGCAAAAGGGAATTTTGCATAATAGGTCCCCTTTAATGATGAGGAGAGATAACAGCCAGTCTGAGAAGGTTGGCTTCTTTGCTGCAGGAGTTACATTGTTGCTGAGCAAGATGCCAATTAAAGCTTTCTAGCCAAAGTGAGATTTGCCACACCAAACTGGTCCTTGAATCAAATTGAAAACAATAAGACTGAAATGAAATAAAAAAGGAACTTTTGTGGCTTTCACTCTCTTTGTTTACTTTGAGGAAATATGAGGTACATTGAAGTGTATCCCATCAAACTTCAATCAAAAGAAAAATGTGAGCCAAACCAATTCATGGGGTCTTCAATATTTAGCTAGTTAGCATCATGTTTCTTGATGTCTGTTACAATCTCCTCTTAGGTTACAGAGTAAATACAAGCCAGGCTTGTTTAAATGCTGTGATGTTTGAAATGATTTGTGTTTATTATAAAGCTTGAATTTTCCTTAGCAATGTTTCAGAGCTGTGGAGTTCTTCATCAGGGACAAGTACGAGAGGAAGAAGTACTACGATAAAAATGCTGTCAATGGAGCCATTGTGAGTACAAACATGCACTCATCCACTGTTGCTATCAAGCATTATTGTGCGTGTGTGTGTGTGTGTGTGCGTGCGTGTGTGTGTGTGTGTGTGTGTGTGTGCGCGTGTGCGTGCGTGCGTGCGTGCGTGCGTGTGCGTGCGTGTGCGTGTGCGTGCGTGTGCGTGCGTGTGTGTGTGTGTGCGTGCGTGTACTGCACTGCACTGCAATGTTTTTTTTCCAGGTTTATTATTTATAAATCCTTTACGCCACCTTTAAACTGGTTTGTACTAGGTCTGTGGCAATACAATCAATCATAAATTAAAATATTGTTTTCTCCACAATATTGCATTGATTAGTTTGTGTGAATTCATATCACTTCTTTCAGTTTAAGGAATGAATAAGCAGTTAATATAAATAGTGGCAGTTCTCTGAGGCGTTGTACTGGACTGAAGTGAGGTAAATATTGTATTGATCTTGCAGATTTGTTTGCTCTCATGCGTTTAGCAAAGTTGCGATTTTGATATTGTGATGCACTGCAGCATATTGAATCGTAACGTTGAATAGTGAGCCAGTGATACCCAGCTCTAGTGTTTGCCCTAAGTTTACTGTCTATTTTATGTCCGTAAAGGCCTGCTTTGGTGGCCAGTTGTTCTAATCATTGAAGCCTCAAATTCACATTACACAGCCTGGTGGGCTGCAGCTGTGCTTTACGTGCTGGAAATTGATTGACAGGAGCTAGCAGCCAATTAAAGCACTCTCACTCATGTAAAATTACAGTCTGTGACTTCCTCTCTGTTCTTAGTCTGTGTTGACCAAATCTTTAAGAACGCCACAAAGAATAGTAATTGACCATCCTTAGTGTGCCGTGCAGGTCTTAGCCTCATGATAATGCTTGTGGAGCTTAAGCAATCTAAACAAACAGCCTCCTTTTGGCCTTTTCTGATTGCTTTGGATCAGGAGAGACTGAAACATGGTTGCCGCGTGAAAGGTTTTCGATCAAACACTGCAAGGCTGCTCTGTCCAATTACAGTTCTCTTTCTACCTAAGCCTACCCAAGAAGAGCTCTACCTCTCTCTGACAGGCCTGTTTGAGCCAGCCAATTAAAGCTCCTGCCTGCAGAAACAGACAGCCAATCAGATTTCAGCAGAGGTCAATGCGAAGGTGGTCAGCTGCTGATTGAGGAGATGAAAACCAGACATATATACAAGCAGCATCAGTCTGTGTCAGAGAAAAGAAAGAAAAACAGTTAAATGAATTTAAATGCAATACTAAAATGTAAAATAGTGGTGTATTGTGTAACGTTGAAGCACTGCCTGAAGAAAGACTGTGAATTCCAGGTCGTTCTTATTCACTCACTTTCATATGCAAATAAATTATTAAAAACAATTTGTTATTAGTTTAAGGCATTTTGCTTAGTGTAAGGAGGGGGTCTGGATGAGAGGGAGAGTGTGAAGAAGTGAAAAGAATGAGACTGTGAGTGAGAACAGTATAGTGAAGTGAGGGACTGTTATTTGAGATGAATGCATAAGCAGATAATGAGTTCTTTGCTTCTTTGCTCTTTGAGTGTTTAAAATGTATTAATGTTTAACAACTGGTTCTCAACTGGTTTTGGTCAGTGTTGTTATTGTTAACTAAAATTATTAAAAATTATTTTTGTTAATTGAAATATGGCTGAAATAAAATATAACAAATATTAGATAAAAAACCTTCAAACATTTCTATTTTTCTTTTTTTTTTTGTAGTTTAAGTTGAAGTACTGCAATTGCAAAAAATGCGAAGTAGAAATAAAAAAAATAAAAATGACGAAAGCAAGAAAATGATAACTTAAATTAAAATGAAAATATAAAAAAAGCTAATTCAAAATATAAAGTACTAAATAAGTAAACCTAAAATAACACTGATTTTTGCTTCAGGAGCCTAATTTTTTACAGTGGACATCAAGTGGTAAACAGTACAAAATATTTTGCTGTATAAAAGTAAACTGAAAAAGTTGCAGAAACATTTATTATTATAAGGAACAGTACAACCTCAACAATATGCACATTTATTAATTTGAAACATCATATTTTCTTTTCCATGCATAATTTACACATGGTTTTTGAGGATGAGGGAATGTCAATGAACTTCTTTCTTTCTGATTGGATGCTTAGCTTTTGATGTTAACAACAAAGATAGAAAAATGTTATGTTTTTATGTCTTATTTGATTAGATTCATTTTATTTGTATTTAATATAGTATTTATTTATCCTTCTTCCATTACCTTACTGTAACAGACATTTTTCTGCATCCCGAGCCACTGTTTTAAACTAAATACATAAATGAATTGTAGCCCTACTGTTAGTATTTGTAGATTGTGTACAAACAATGTGTACGTTGTCTTTATTATTTAATGACCTCCTTTTATGCGTCTTTGTTTGTCCTTGCTAATCCAGAAGATCCTTATTTGAATTCCCCCCTAAAATTCCTATTGATAACTGTCTATTGAAAGAGTCCTGTAGTGGACTTACACAATAATGTACTAATTCATACTAATAAGTTCAACTCATCAGAATCCTGGTTTAAATGCACAAGTTCCGGCTTTGACAAGAGGGTGTAACTGAAGCCATTCCGAATTGTGTATGTTATTTACCTGTCACTATTTAATCCACCCAGACTGGATGATAAACGTTTGAGCAACACTATTTAACAAAACTTAAGATTCTGTCCTTATTCACTTACCTTTATTTAATTCCAAACCCATGGTGTGGTGCTGGGTTTGATTACAACTTGCCCCAGTGATGTCTTTTAACTCTCATCATGTGATGCCAACTCTAAGCCTGAGATGGAGGCATCTGATGAGCAGCTGGGCCAAAAAAAAGAAAAAAAAAGAAATCAATAGTTGCCTGCTTCCAGCCCAGGCGGAGAGAAATGCAATATTGCAGCCTTTCCTTGCTTCAATTACTAAAACAAGCTCAAGAGAGTCTAACGGACCATCCCTCTCTTTCCTTCTCCTTGTCTTCCTGTCTCGTGGCAGTAATGAAAGTTCTGTGTGTTTTTCTGTGGCAGTAGATGGGGAATAAATGTGTCTTATTGAAAGCCTTATCGCCAGTCAGCGTGCTGAAGTCATGTTCCCTCCCTGCTGATTCGCACCATTTAAATGATTGTGTGTGTGAAGCCAACAGCGAAGCGGAACCTCAGAAAATAAATGTCCCAGGATATTAAGCGTCCTGCACTTCCTTGTTTTGTTTTGATGTTTTCAAAACATGTTTTTTTTTTTTTTTTGTGCATGCTTTTTTCATTCTTTTGATCAAAGTGTTTCCGAACCATGAAAAATGCGCAAAATGAAGATTCTCAGTGGGCCGTTTTTAATATCAAGAACAGAATATATAAAAGACGACGGGAATATGAACATCACAGGCTCTGCTATGGTAAATGTAACTTGATTTTTTTTTTGTTTTTTTGAAAACTGTCAGTTTCTCTACACCACAGAACTGTGTGAGTGTGAATGTGTGAATGAGATATCGGAGCGTAACTAATAATAGCTTCAGCCTTCTGCATTCAGCGATTGGACAATTCTCATGCTTCTCCACTGTCTCTTTTCTCACTGCAGTCATCTAAGCCTCATTCAGCCCCAAGTGACCTGGCCTGCTTGGCCATTTGCACTGCATTATGGGGCATTTAGCTGTTCGCTCCTTCTATTACTCCTCAGCTAGAAAGCCTGAGACCTTTTGGACCTTAAACTGATGCTGTTACTACTTTTGAGAGGATGGGGAGTCTTCACGCCTTCGGCTGCATTAAGATGGAGATCGGTTCTCCCTTCACACTCCAGGCTGATTGCTGTCTCTGCTTATTGACCGCCTCTCTTCATCGCCTCCTGCTTCCCGTTCTGGACTTATTTCCCTAGACGGGCATGCTGGTATTAAAGGGATTGGGGGGAAAAGAGGAGGAGTGTTGTGTGGTATTATTTAATGGCTCTCTAATGAATATGGGCCCATGCTGCTGTGGAGCATAGTGGTGATGCTAACCCAATAAAAGCAGATTATGAGGGGGATCCATCAGCAGGTAATGAACCGGTCTGGACAGTTCTGTGCTAACTCGAGCTGTAATGGACCTACTTGTTCAGCTTGGGCTCTGTGGACGCTTGCTGCTGACAGCACTACTTCCATACTGACAAAAGGGAAAGTTATCTGTCTTCTTGTCCCTTCCTCTTCCTGAAAACTCCCTTGCCACCGTCACTTGCTTCAAAGGAACATTCCGGGTTTAATACAAATTAAGCTCAACTGACAACATTTGTGACAATACCATAAAAATAAAAAATGAGGTTACTGTGAAGCACCTACAGTGGGGCCAGTTTTAGATGCTGTTATGGCAGAAATGTGAAGCTTGTATTAATTTTTGTATTAAAATGTATTATTTCAGATGTAAAGTAGTTTAAATCATCACTTTTATAGTCATTCTCAAGTTTATGGTGTAACGTTGTCATGGCAAGTCATAAAATTTGATGTAATGTCTAGTAAACAATTTTAACACCAAGATCTTGTTGACACATTGTTTAAATCATGTGGATATACTAACATTTACAGAGTGGCTTCCATTCCTTACTTCCATTGTAAGTGCCTCCCTGTAACCCATTTTGTTTTTTTAAGGACAAGTCTAAATTAATTTTTGTAATCAACATTATGCCACAAATGCTGTCTGTTGAGCTTAACTTGCATTGAACCCTCTATATTCCTTTAACTCGTGCTGCATTAAAATGATTTAATTCTAAATTATATTGTTGAAAACAAACCATACTTGACACAAAAATTGGTACAAAATTACCATTTCTGATATGTTTGAATTGTGCATCCATAAAACGTAAAAGTGATTTAATAACATTTTAAAGACCTAAGGAAATCCAAATTGGAGTTTTGTGGGCTTTAGTCTCGGTATGTTAGCTTTGAAACCATCTGGATGCTACTAACAATTATTTTTTCCTTGTCAATTAATCTATCATATTTTCTCTCTCTTTACCTCCACCCCCAGTAAATCTATCAGTTATTTTCTGATTAGGTGATTTAATCCTTTGGATAACTTAATAAATAAATAAAAAACATAACTTTTGTAACATTATGCCACACATGCTGTTGGTTGAGTTTAACTTTTATTGAACTGGTTTAATCGTTCAACTTGCTCACCCATGCTGTGTTTTACTCTATTCCTCCATATTAGTGATGTCCAGTTCGCGAACGAATCATTCTTTTGAACCGGTTCTTTTAAGTTAACCGGTTGAACCAAATTGAGCTGAACTTTTACTCAGACAAAACTCACTTTTGGGCGTGCTTGCAAGTCACTCCGACTCAAACTGAGCCAAATATCCAGGAGTATATGATCCTATGATGCGCTTCATTTTGCCCAATAGCACACTGAACTAAGACCAGTCTTTCGGACATATCCCACATGCTGAGAACTGTTGGCCGAGGGGTTTCATAATGGGAGCAAAATGTATGTTTCTGATGTCTTTTGCTATGATGTCTTAAATGTATTGGAAATATAACAGTGATCCGATGGTAGTAGTTCTTCTGAAGTCAACAGCCGGTCCCAAGACTTGGTTTTTGGTTACAACAGTTCTCAAGTCACCGGTACACTGAACTGAGAAAATAGTCTACGAAGAACTGATGAGCTTCTGATATGAGTATGCATAAACTGAGCAGTTGGGGGCGAAATAAAAGGATTTCTTTTTTAATGGTTTCTAAAGCTTCATGTAAAAGGGTGAAGTAAGACTAGTTTATTCACTTCATATACTTTAGACATGTAAAACATCCACGTTTCACATCATTATTGGGTGCTTTAGTTATTGTGTGACGTCATTGCATGATTACGGAAACAAATCAGTGATTCGGTTTAATGAATCTGTACATTGAAACGAAGAACCAGTTTGCGGAAAAGAATCAGACTTCCTACTACTGCTCTCTTCCACTTTACCTTCTTCCTTTTTTCTCTCTCTGTCAATAGGGATTGTGCAGTCACTTAGTTGATGTAGAAATGGAGTAAGAACCTTGACCCTGACCCAACAATGCCTTGCCCCCTCCCCTGTCTCTCTTCTTCCCCCAAGAAAAAGAGGCTTTGTTGGACTCTGTTAAGGGCCTTTTATCTGCCACCGAGTCAATGAAAACAACTACCCTAAACAAAACTACCCTGAGCGCTTGAAAGGGGCACAGTGAGGGAAAAGACAACAAAGTGCATCTCAAGAGATTGATTGGTATCATTTGATGCTTGGTAGATATTATAACAGGTGATCTTGAATTACCGGAAAATCACTTTTTGGGGCTTTGTATTAAGAAAACATGAATACAATACACTTCACATTATTGGTGAAAGAGGTTTTTTATTTTTGGCAGGTATCTGAAACCTGTATATATACATATTAGTTGATGAGTCTACGTGACTGTCTGTGCAGGTTAATTTGTTTATACACGTGCAAGTTCATAAAAAGAGGGATTAATGTTCATGTTGAGAGCACATATAAAGTTTTGTTTCTCAACCAATACAGACTTTTGGTATTCCACACAACATTATTCATAAGAAGTTTGTGCATAATTAGAGAGGAACTGTATTTTCAGCCTTCAGTATTCAGACTTCAGGAATACACACCTGTTATTGCAATCGATATAACACTAAAGATGAGTCAGACAAGTCTTAATTATAAGTCAAGTCATCATCACTTTTTAGCTTGCAGTTCTTACTCACCTTGTTGAACATCAGCTGCTATGCCTTTTTGTTATTTTTGCTTTGATATATAAACAGCGTCAAATATGAGTTTTTAAATGCGTTTCATATGCCTTTTCAAATTGCACTGGCAGTTCTTTTCAAAATAAAATAGAAATATGTATAGTCATGGAGTTCTATAATACAAGCAGTAATTGAACCACTTTGGCTATTGTTTTGTCATATCACAAATGATGCCCATCTACCTCAGACAACACAATTCTTAATGAAACTGAAAATAGAAATACAACTTGGCTGAGCTTTTGATATATACGTATATGTAAACGTATATGAGCAGGCTGTTCAAACATCATGGTCTGATTGATGCAGTTATTTGCAATTGTGAGTTAATTCTATTGATTTGAGGCAGTCTTGGCCATGCAGATTGACAGACTGACTGCAAATTCAGCAGATGGTCTCATTTCTTACATTTATGGAGTCTTCTGGAACATCTGGAAAAGTCTGGGCTATTTTTACCCACCAAATGTGTTCTTGATGATCGATGTAACTGTCTGAGTGCAACTAGACTAAGATACATGGTTCCTCTTCCTGATTTGTATATTTGTGCAGTCTATTAAAGTGCAGAAATTTTGTCCTTAAAATCACCCTTAAAATAAAATAAAATCGCTTGAGAAGTAAAACTGCATAAGTTATTTTCAAAAAATATGTCTTGAACTAAGTTCTTAGCCCTTTGGCAAATAGTTTTTTTGCTTTTTAAGCATAAATCTTATTGAGGTTTTCATGAGAAAATGATGCCAATGGGGAAACAAAAACTTAATTGTCAAGATATGTTCTCTGAAAACAAGTCTTAATATCTTAAGCAATATTGCTTTACAAATGACTGTTGCTTTAATGATGTTTAAATATTTTTACTTGATAGAAATGCTACTGAATAGTTATATTTTGGCAGTATTAAAGTGTGTGTGTGAGTGTGAGTGTATCAGTATATAAATTTTGCTTTTCCCAGTCTCCCACAGGCTGAATAATTATTCACTGTATAGTGATTGCTGCAGCCTGTTAATTCAGATTTTTCTCCTTCCGCTCTTTTTATTCCACATCCCCTCTTTATCACTCACTCTCTCATTCTCTTTCAATTGCTCTCTTTTACCCTCTCGTGCTCTTTCTTTCTCCTCTGCTCCTGCAGAAGTCCTCTGATGCTGCTTTGCCCTCAGTATCGTCTCCTCCTTCGCAAGCAGCTGAGAAAAGCAAACTGGAGGTACTGTAGCAATGTGCTTTTTCTCTGTCCTGTGCGGAACACTGATCTTGGTGCTGTGTTTGTGCTGTGCATTCTGGCTGCCACCAGAATATTCACTAACTTGACACGTTTAGCTTTTACCTGGAAGAAAACAAACTAGAAATATTGATGTTGCACTAAGACCTATTGGTTATTAAAAAAGGATGACCTCTTTGATATGCTGTATCAAGATACAGTTTTTTTGAGGTGGTATTTTATCACAAAACTGTTTTGCTACATACTCTGAATGCACTTTCACATCACCAACAAAGTAGTATGCAAATTGAGACCTATTTGTGCCGTTAATCAATCACTGAATCAATATTCTATGATATGTTACGCAATCCCCGTGTCCATGTGGTTAAAGCTTGGTTTATGCTGGCTAGTGCTAGACTAGCACATCTTAGCTGGTCAAGTTGGTCAACCAGCATGTTTGGTTAAGATAATTTGGTGGGGACAACAGCATAGAAGCATCAAAACATGTTGGCCATTATTATTATTATTATTATTATTATTATTATTATTATTATTATAAATAATATATATTATATATAAACTACAACAATTATAATATTATTTTTGTCATTATTGTACAAGTAAAACGTAATATGATAATATCGAAGAACAAATAATAAAATCATATATACAATTTAATTTCCTGTAGCCACAATTCCCAATACATAATCTATTTGTAAAATGGAGCATGTAAAGCGGATGTAATTGCAACAACCAGAATCCTCTGACTATTGACAGTTTTAGCAACAGATTATATAACAGCCTGTAAGAACATTCATTTAAACCAAACAAATGGGAAGGAGAAAGAACCTATAGAAATCACACTGACGGGTTCACATCCATTGTTAAAAAGTGCTGTGGTTTTATTTGAGTGTGTGTGTGGAGTCAGATGCCTCTATGCTCTGCTCTGGAAAGGGATCGATAGCACAGCTCTGGCAGCATGCAGAGGGGAAATAGAATAATCAATGTGCCCATAAAGAGCTCCAAACGGCCAATCCGCACCTCTCCTCTAGGCCTGTTCTTCATTTGTTCCGTCTGCTGGTAATCATAGTGCCAGTCAGACACAGCACCATGACTGCAGAAAACCCACTCTGATCCCTCACTCCCACACCTGAACCAGCCTCTCGCTCAGCGTTTTTACAGCAGCAATTGATTTGCGCTGAGAAAAGGAGAGTTGATAGCTCGATATCAAGGCCAAACCTATATGATGCATTTCTTTGGCTTTGCCATAGTGTTGGGAGTTTTAAACTGTGCACTTTAATCCCAAACTTAAAAAAAAACAACAACAAAAAAAACACGTAATGTTAAAAGGATAGTTCATCCAAAAATTAGTTGTTCCAAAGTTGTTCCAAACATGTATGAATTCATTTCTTTCTTCTGCTAAACACAAACGAAGATATTTTTCATAGTATGATTAAAAAAAAATACTACAGAAGTCAATGCGGCCCAAGAACTGTTGTCTTGGGGGTGAGTAAATGACACAATTTTCATTTTTGGGTGAACTATCCCTTTAATTTTGTTTGTGAACATGTTTGAAACTGTGATAATATAAAGAAAGTCAAGTAAACAAATCATTTAAACATTTATTTTGGTCAAATTATTTATATAAATTTTCCGAAATTATGACTGTCCTCAGTCGTGGAATAATTTCTATCTTGGCAAGCAATTTAGCTAGTAGTTAGTGCACTTGGTTTCCGAGGACAAAACGCTGTCAGTGAAAAGGAAAAAACTCAGAAAAATCAAGGTTGTGAAATTATATTTAATGTATTTAAGATGCATATAATGCTAACTTTGATATTAGCCTTAGCAAGACAAAATATTATATTCTCCCATTCAGTTTCAATTGTTTTAAAATGTAATTTCTGCCACTGTCATTTCCAAGACTGTGTCAATAATTGAAATTAAGTCTCAGGACCAAAAAATGTTCATCCAATCATTGCATTCGGTCTGAATACAATAAAAGGGTGTCCTACCTGCCTGATAAAGCTGTTTCTATCCCAGCCAGGGATATTGGTCGGAATACTCCGGGTTTGGGCCAAATTCCGAGCTCTAAGCACTCCCTTTGGAAAGCACGCAAAATATGCATACTCTTTACTCTGATTATATATGCAGATTAATTGTGAACTGGTGAATTGAGTTTTGGTCACATGGCCTACTAAATTAGCTCCTACTACCAGTGACATAAGTGTATGCTGATTGGCCAAACACACGTAAAACACCAGCACCCCCCATTTTTAAAAAAATCAATGTACACACACAGATTATAGGCTATATATTTGCTCCACAAACTAACTCTACGGACATGGAAAACCATGATAGATGGACCTCTTAACACTAACACAAGAAAATCTAACACAACTCTGGACCAAGCAAAACATGATTATGTACTTCCTCTCAGCTAGCGAAATTGGGCTTCAGCCACATGGAAAATGAAAATACCTTTTACTGTCTTCTTTCTTTGTATAATAGTTCTATCTAATAATTTTTTAGACAGGACTGTTAAACATATCATAAACTAATGAAGAATAAGAGTGCTGTGTGCTCAGGCTCTGGCGTTCTCAGCGCCGTCAAAGTAAAAGTCACAACAACGGTCAGAGTTCCTACTGGCGGTGCGAATGCAACCAGGAAAACAACCCTATGGGGAACTATTAGTCTCTGGAAACCACCCTAGTGGCTACTTCCTAGAATTAAGTTCCTAGAACTACCCTGTGCGAAAGCCCCTATTATTAACCAAAATAATAGTGATTATGATTTGTCATAATCGAGCAGCCCTAGTCATTTCTACCACAAAAATGTTATCAAAAACAATACATAATTTGAGATGTGGTAAAAATTACACTGTGAAGGTCATCTTTATGACAAAATGATCTTTGATGTGCCCAAAGAAAACCTAAGAATGTCATAAGAAACCTATATATATTGCGTGTGTGTTTAAGCTGTCAAGATGCAGGCCTCAAGGCAAAACTGTAAGCCTTGTGCCCTGAAGTCACCTCAGACTAGTAGCTGACTCAACGTTTCTCTTGTGTGTATGTGTGATGTGTGTCTGTGTCCCGTCTCTGAGTACAGTTTATCCTGACACATTATATTTTCTGTTCCTCATTCTGACACAGAAGGAGAGAGAGAAGAAAAAGGAGGAGAAGAAGAGGGAAAAGGACACAGATAAAGGGAACAAGCCAGCAGTTTTTGAGAAGGTAATCAACCTCATTACTGACCAAATAGACTGGAGCCAGTACCTTTTTTAATGAGAGCTGTGTTTTTGAATCATTTTAAGAGGTTCTGTTTGAAAAGCAGGTTGATCCCAGTGGGGAAAGGTTTTACAAATATGAATGATTTGACTTTTGAATTTGAATTTGATGTTTTTCTTGATTTCCAATGCTCGCATTTTTGGCAAATCTGAGTTTTTGAGAATCGCACATGAGTAGGACAGTGTTCAGTGACCATAAGGAAGATCACAGTCCCGACTCTCTTGTGAGATCAAACACTCTGGGCACTGGAGTTTAATTTGTCTTGCATATTCATACGCCTTTTTGCAGGAAATTAGTTCACTGGAATCTCTGGGTTCATTTTAGTTAAAACCTCATATGGGGGATTGTGGATTTAAGGTGGTGAGTACGTGAAATGGCAGAGAAACTTAATGCGAATAAAGTGATGCAGACCATGATGTTTTTTGGTGGATTCAGTGCTTATTTATTCAAATTTCAAATTCAATTTGCATGTTGTCTTGGTGGCTAGAATGGGGTTGAGTTGACAAAAGCGTGTTAAATTGTTACATTGATACTAAATAGATCCCAGGGCTTTTGTAGGAAATGTCAGAGAAAAAGATGTTTAAAAAACATTAACGTTTACTCAACTTGACCTTTTTACCATTTGACTCTGCTTTGTAAAGACTGGTTGGAAATCATGCGATTGATCACAAAAAATTAATTAGGCATATCATTTTGTGATAAAGTAAATACATTTTATATATATATATATATATATATATATATATATATATATATATATATATATATATATATATATATATATATATATATATATATATATATATAAAATCAAGGCTCACCAAGGCTGCATTTATTTGATCAAAAATGCAGTAAAACAGTAATATTGTGGAATACTATTACAATTTAAAATAACCTTTTTATTTTTAATATATTTTAAAGTTTAATTTATTTCTGTGAAGGAAAAGCTGGATTTTCAGCATCATTACTCCAGTCTTCAGTGTCACATGATCCTTCAGAAATCATTCTAATATGCTAATTTGGTGCTCAAGAAACATTGCTTATTATTATCTATGTTAAAAACCAATCTGCTGCTTAATATTTTGTGGAAACTGTGATATAAAGTTCAAAAATTAATTTTCATAATTTAATGTGTCCTTGCTTTATTAATTTCTTAAACAAAAAAATCTTATTCACCCCAAATTTTTGAACAGTATTGTGTGGATGGATGGATGGATGGATAGATGGATGAATAGATGGATGAATAGATAGAAAGATGGATGAATAGATAGAAAGATGGATGGATGGATGGATGGATGGATGGATGGATGGATGGATAGAGAGATAGAGAGAGAGATAGAGAGAGAGATAGAGAGAGAGATAGAGAGAGAGATAGAGAGAGAGATAGAGAGAGAGATAGAGAGAGAGAGAGAGAGAGAGAGAGAGAGAGAGAGAGAGAGAAAAGTGTATCAAATTGCTACTATATATACACTTTTGGCATTCAGAAACAAAGTTTGCATTTTTCAAGCTGTAGTCTTTCGCATATTTATACGATGACTTCATTGAACATGTATTGAGCGCATTTGACCATACGGAAACAACCACACTGCGGTTCATTTTACAGAAAAACCTCCTGAGTGTCTGATCTCTAGTGCTTTGAGTGGTATCGAGCGAGTTTCTTCCGCGCCAGTGGACACGTAGAGTAACAGATATTGCAGGCTTGACTTCATCTCTCTGTACTGCAGAGATGTTGAGCAAACAAGCAAACAATTCTTAGATGTGCTGAAATAGCCACAGCAGCAATAATTTAAATTGTGTGTCTGGTCGACACCACACATTCACAACTCTGCAGCACACACACAAAAAAAGAGAGAACAGTCAGGCATCTTACATTTTTACTTGTGTAACGATCCTCTCAGTCCAGGCACCTTTCTTTCCTTCGGGCTACACTTCATAACCACTCGCAGTCACACACACCTTCCCCTCCCCTGAAGCGCAGCTTGGGGTCATCTGGGATTATAACGCAGAAAAACAAACGCAGAGAAAAAAAGGCATAAGAAAATGGCAGTCGTGTGTGAGGGTGAAAAAAAAGAGTGTGGCTTTTGGGAATGTGTATTATTGTCATCTAGCTGTCAGAGAGCACAATGGTGGTATTTGATTGACAGGCAGGACTGCGAGACTGGGTGGCCCTAAGTGAGAGTAGAGAAAGAGTCACGGAGAGGGCAGAGTGCTGTGCTTTCTCTTCAGTAGTGTCTCTCGCGCTCTGTTATTCTCTTTCTCTCTGTATGGCTCCTTCATGCTCTGCTGTACTGCACAAGTGGCTCTCAACTTTCTTCAGGATTTTACATTGAACATACAGTGGTGACCCACTAGCATGTAAAATAGGAATATGCAAAACTAAGTGATAGGTGGTCTGAATGACTTGTTAACTGTTGCCTTTGGGGGCTTTCTACCTGGACACGTTTGCTACGATCCGATTGTTCCCGGTGCCCCCGAACAGCGTTAGTCTACATCTACATTAATCCGGATACATTTGAAAATGCCGTTTTCATTTCATAAAGCTCCCTGTCCACACTAGTATTTTCAAGCATTTTTCAGAAGTTGCTCATCCACACTGAAATGTCTGAACATACGTAAATCACCTTACTGCGCATGCATAAAACTTAATAAAAGCTCATGAGATGATACCGAGAGCAGACATAATACATTTCTCAAGCTATTCTTCTCGCACAATCACTTTATTAGCAAAATATCCCACTACTCACTGTTGCGTCCAGGTCGCACTCGTAATCGTATGGTCTTAAACGCAATAAATAGTACATTTTCATCTTTGTAGAAATGTAATTTGAAGATTCTACAAAGAAACATTTATCTTTAGCAATACTTTCAATGTGAATAGCAGGCACAACAATGCCGGTATAACAATAGATATTATGGGTACAATATGCATCACATGACTAAACATGCGTCTTCACAGTCCACACTACAACGCAAAAACATAATTTTTACATTTATCCACTTGGGAGAGCGTTTTCGTAAGGCTCTGTTTTTATTCACAAAAACGCTGTCTCAGTGTGGATGGAAGGTCAAAAACGGAGAGAAAGATGCATTTTCAAATGAAAATGTATTAGTGTGTGTTCAATCGAGCCCTGGTGCATTTGCGCTCATCTTACATCACAAACGTGCGTGCCGTAAGCAGGGCTAATATATTGTGTTTTTTTATTAATTTGGTGCTATTATTAGCAGCAGAATGAATGACACTTGGGTTTACTGTATGTGCGTGGTGTGAGGAAAAATGAAAAAATCTTTAAGGTTAATCATATAATCAAGCATTTTCTTATGTTCATTGATTAATATTTTGTTTAATTCTAAGTCTATATCTACAACATATCTTGGTTAACCTTTGTTCTGAATGTAATCATTTTTTTCCGATAACTGCTGGAACAAGTTTTATTTTTTTTATTGTACTTTTTGTTAAGTACATTATATATTTGAGTGCCACATCTACAATGTTTAAAATAATGTCACTTTAGCTGTTATCTACATAAAAGTACAGTACCCAAATGTTCTGTCACTACTGTCTGACGATATGATACAAAAAAACAACAACAACTTGTTTGTCCTTTTTGCTCTGAAGGTGTCAAAACCATCAGAGCTATCTATTTTTAAAGATGGCACCAAAAGGTCATGTGGACCCTATGCACTTTCAGAAGTAACTTTCTATTGCTTATCTGATCAGACAGGATTATAAGAAGTGTGCAAAGTTTCCTGTATAGTTAAACTCTTTCTGACTCTTACTTGCTCTTACCTCTCTCTCGCAATCTTCAATAAATAAATTCAAATTTATTTCTTCTTAGGCAAGAATATTTTACTCGGATAAATTAGAAGAGGTTTTTAACTGTTATGTTCGATGCTTATTATTAAAAGAAGAATTCCAATTCCAAATTCTTTTACTTATTTATTGCTATTAAGAAATAAAATTAATCTTTATCCTTATTCCTTCATCTGACTGGATCTCGCTTTATCAGTTTGTCTTATGAAGGCAGCTTTCTGCTGCTTCCAAATGGACAATTTCAAGGACACGGCGGATTGCGAGCCATTCATTTGGCACACTGATTGCACTCACGATTACACAGCAAGCTCACTCTCGCTTATATCCAAGGTAAATCATCACTACTGTCATCCCTTATGTGTGTTTTGTTGAACAAATGACATTGTCATAGACTAAAATGCATGTGCAGTTTACTTCCTGAACAAGTGCTCAAAGAGTCCGAGTTGCTTTCACATTCACATAGAGCTGCACGATTCTGGATAAATTGAGAATCACGATTTATTTACTTATTTTTTTGTCTGTTTCAAATGGAGATCACCTTTCTCCCCTGATTCTGAACAGAGAACTAAAATAACATGTACTTTACTAAAGGTTCTGACAAAATGTTAATTGTAAAATTGTGTCTCAAGATGTATTTTTAACACAGTTTAACAGTTTTAGGCCGTTTGGTGTGGTTGCAACTTTTCCAACTTTTGCAACTTTTTAGCGAAGTGTCTTATAGAGTGCAACAGTCAGGATCCATAAGTAAAAATCCATTTCATTTTCTCCATAGATTAATTGATTTTACTTATTGACCTTTGAAGACAGACGAACTGTGATCTATTAGGATTAGGATCTATTAGTCATTTGTAATGCTTCATTGAATTGTAGTTCTTTTGGTCTTTTACCTTTTGTCTGATTTTCAAATACTTTTTTGTTTCAAATCAAAGTCTTTAATGTTGTGATTTACCTGGTAGCTGGTTGGCTTGGTTTATGGCTTTTTTTTTTTTATACAATCCCTATGGGGAAAAATTATTGGAAAACCAAGGCCTCTAAAAAATTGGGCAGGTACGGTTGTGCTCTTTAGATTTTGTAAATTGGCACCAACTGTAGTAATACATGATCAAGAAATGATTTAATATATTATTGGTCATAATCAAAGTGAACAATTCTTCCACCTATCAACATGGTTTATTACACTAACTGTAAGATGTTTTAATGTTTGCCAAGCAACATATTGCATCAGCACATTAATGTAGAATATGTTCACAGGTGTGTTTATCGCTAAGTTACTGTGTCTTTGAATGCGGCTGATCAAATCTGAATTTAGTGTCAGAAATATGAGTGTCATAATTGACCATTGTGTAAATGTAACAAGTAGAAGTATGTTTTTCCCATCAGTCTAACACACACACACACACTCACAAAAATGGGCAGTTCATTGTATTATTATTTGCCATATTACAACGTGACAGATAATTTGCACCAAAATACTGTAGAGTTTGGTTGGATGCATAGCCTTTGAAGTCAGCTAAAATGGATATGGCAAGTGTTTTTTTCTTTCTTTTTTTTTTTTTTAAATGTTTTTGCTGTCCTAGCTGTGCACCATTATATGATTGGTTGCATTTTGTTATTTGCATGATTTAGAACCAACCTGCAACTTGTTTTTTGGCTCACAACCCACTAGTCCACTGTCCTACGTTCTTGCCATCTGTCTCAACTATGTGTGGTTGTATGTTATTTCAAGTGTGGGTCACAGTGGAGAAGATTGAAAAATGCATTGGCCTTTTGAAAAGTCCAGCTGCAATCACTCTGCTTTCTGCTCCACTGAGTCAAGAATATTCACGGTCTTTGTAACTCCTGGAAGACGACTAAGTGTTAAGAGAGACTGAGTTAGCACTGCAGGGGCACCTCCTGTTCTAGAGCAGTCTTGCAACGTTCCCGGAGGGAGAGGGATGAGATGAAGGGAAAAGTGTGAAAGTTGAAGGAATGGAGGGAGAGATCCTGACAGGGCAGTTCAGCACCTCTGTGCCTTTGGGGCTGGTGCCTGTGGTTATACGTGACAGCTCATGTGTGCATCTCCACACACACAAAACCAGTGTACTGATGTAGAACAAACTACATTCAGTTGTCTGTAGTGGATGTCCATCTGTCTGCTGTCAGACTGGATTGAGATGAGCTTTATGACTTTGAAACCTAGGTACCAGAGGTTCATACTGTATCAATACTAAATCAGTACCATAGGCCTGAGTTTTACAACCTGATCCTAGGGGGACACAAAGGGTTAGTAGGATGTCTGTGTTATTTATTTAATTGGCTTTTTATATATTTTTAATATCTCGTTCATTGCAAGTACTTGTCAGAAATCATGAGATTAATCAATTATTTTATTTTGATAGTCATAGTTTTTAATAGTAAAATGTACATTTTATCATTGTACTAAAGTCAAAATAAGTTGCTAGCAAGTTAGTATAAGTTATTAACACTTAAGTTACTCTACTAAATAAATTTACTAAGTAAATAAATTATTTAATTTTGCAAACAACATGCTGTCTCTATAATATCATGTTTAATATTTTTCTCACACAGTATAAATGGCTCTTTACATGTGAAAATAATATAATGCCTAATATAGAGGAAAATTTTGGAGGTCCAACCCAATAACCTGACCTGATAATACAACCTTGTACAATGAGAGTAAACCTTCATTCGCATATGCGACCAAATTTCATAACTCACGCACTTCTAACAGAAAGCCCAGAAAGCTGCGTCTGACGTAGCACGTCTTAACCTTAAACAGACAATTTCACACAAAATTATGTCAATGTCCATCTTGGCAAGCATCCTAGTAAACATAGTCGTTTATGTCTTAAGTGAACGTAAACAACAGTTGAGAAAGACAACGCATGTGTACAGTATACTGGATCTGTGTCTTAAAGTGACAGTAAAAAATACTGTAAAAAGTCTGGCGAGTAAAATAAAAAATTGACTAGGCAATGGCAACTCGAGCTTCAGCGTGTCCGTAGAAGGTTGTAATAACTTTACTACCTTAACAACTCAAACTAATAACTGTTGAAATCTGTTTAAAAACACTCATTAGTTTTTGAAATTCCAAAAATTTGGTATCGCTAGGCTGAACTAATGGTTCAGAAATGATACATTGCACCTTTAAGAGTAAGACAAGTCTGCTTGCCCCGGTTTTTCTCTTTTTCTCTGTTGAGTGCAAACATCATTCCACAGCTAGCTATCTATCTGTCCTTAATTTGGTCATCCCTGAATGGCTGAATGAGATGCCATGCACATCTCTTGAAGCGCTCCTGCGGGGAATGGGGGTGCCTGCCTTGTGGCATCTGATGCATATTTTCCCCCTCGACAACCTTCATTTGTCTGTCGTTGTGAGTTAATCTCCATACAGATTTCCTTTGCCATCAAAGGTGCTTGCTGGCTTATGTTAAAATCAGCCAAGCAAGGACCTTACAATGATATTCATAGCCTCTCCTGAACCTTCACAACTGTGTGTGTGTGACTGTGTCGCTTTTGTCATGTCCCCCAGCATGACCTCTCCCGATCCATAGTCTGTGAGTCACATGTTAAGATCGTCAGAGCCGTGTCTGTGTTTTAGGGAGTGTGAAAAAAAAAAACCAGAGAGAGAAACCAACATTGACCCCTGGTCAGTGGCAGTCTGGCTTCAAGTGGAACACAACGGAAGGATTTATAGCGAGTCTGCCACTTAAAACAGCCTTCAGACAACATTCTGTCGGCGCGAGAGAAAGGTGAATGTCTTTTGCTATGTATGATGGTTTGTTTAGCTGCATAAAAAACATTCAGAGAGGTTTGTGTGTTTGCCAGGCTGAGATGATGTAGAACTAAGTAAATTCAGTTGGCTGAAGTGGATGCTCCATCTGTCTGCTGTAGGGTTGGATTGATACCAATACTTTGGCCTTGGTACCTCAGTATCGATGGCAACAGATAAACTGCCTCGATAAAAATTGTATAATATATTCAGACATAAACAGTTATTTTAAATTGTAATAAAATTTTACAATATTGCTGTTTTATTGTATTTTTGATCAAATAAATGCAGCCTTGGTGAGCTTAAGAGACTTCTTTCAAAAACTTAATAAAAAAAAAATCTTCCTCAGCAACTGAAAACTGTCTGTTTTTTTTCCTATCTATAACACAGATATATTTCACCAACCTGTTTTCCACAGCCCTTACTGGAAGTCTTTGTTTTATTAGTGGTGTTTTCTAAGACACACATCACTGTTGTTCATACTTAAAGGTTTGGGATTTAAACAATCTATTATCTCAAAGTATCAAAAACTAACACGTAACTCGCTCTGCACTGTTTGTACTACAGATATGAGTAAAACCTCACATCGTGGGGCTTGTTGAAGTATTGTGTGATAATGTTTTCTAAGCGATCAGACTTCACTTGACGGATGATAAAATCCTATATACCACAGCCAAATCTAAGGAGCAAAATATTGTAGACTTCGGTGGTCTCTTTAGACTTTGCTTAGTAAGCAACCACCTTAGTAAAATCTAGTCATTCTATATGAAAGCAAAGTAGCATTTTAAGCTGTAATCAGCTATGCACCATTCTTCTGTATTTTTTTTTCTTTTTGGTCCCTTATATGGACTTAAATGTACAGCAGATGGTCTATAACACTCTCTGGAATAGTGCATGCACTATTTTTGATGGAGGCTTGTTATGATGACATAATTCAGCTCATGAATGAATGGATGTGAGTCTGTCTGGCGTGGCACAGAGGGGTCGTGCCTGTTCATAGGATCATGTCTTCTGTCTGTCATTGCTGTAGGAAAGGTACGAATCAAAATGTAACTCAGCTATTACTTAAATAACCTTCACCATCACAGTCACACAAAACTCAGGAAGAGAAGAAGATATAAAAGAGGGAAATGTAAGGTAATTGTTACAGACTTAGAAACTTACAAATTACACATATTATTCTTAAAGGTGCTCTACTTAATACAGTAATACCATTTTTAATATACTTGTTTATTTTGCTTAGGTAATTATTTATTTATCTATTTATCTAAACTAAGCTTGAGATGCTTTGTACCTGTCGATCATTTTGGATGTTCCATATATGCCGAATAGGACATTGAGATCGTGGTAGCTAAAGCGAATCACTCAAGTTAAAGGATTAGTTCGGTTTAAAATGAAAATTACCCCAAGATTTACTCACCCTCAAGCCATCCTATATGACTTTCTTCTTTCTGATGAACACAATCTGAGTTATATTAATAAATATCCTGACGTGTCCAAGCTTTATAATGGCAGTGAACGGAGGCAACGAGTTTGAAGCTCAAGAAAGTGCATCGATCCATCATAAACGTACTCCACAGGGCTCCGGGGAGTTAATACAGGCCTTCTGAAGCGAAGCAATGTGTTTGTGTAAGAAAAATATCCACATTTAACAAGTTACAAAGTAAAATATCTAGCTTCCGCCAGAATGCCTTCTGTATTCAACTTAAGAAAAAAGCGTAACTGACGTCGCATCGGATACGCTTTTTTCATAAGTTGAATACGGAAGGCTTAGGATGTAGCATAAGCGTTTAGAGCTGCGAGAGGCGTTACACCCAAACTAAGTTGAATAAGTTGACGCGTCAGGATATTTATTAATATAGCTCTGATTGTGTTCATCAGAAAGAAGAAAGACATACACCTAGGATGGCTTGAGGGTGAGTAAAGCTTGGGGTAATTTTCATTTTAAAGTGAACTAATCCTTTAAGTACCATATTGAGCTTCATAAGCAGTTGTTAGTTTGTCATGGGAACACTATTTTGCTATTGTACGTCACAGAAATGATGTGCTGCCACGCTTTCATTATTACAGTGCTCTCTGTATCTTTGTAGGGCAAGGTTTTGAAAAGAGAGGTTGTGTCTAATTCAGTAGTTTTTGAAAAGTTCCAGAATGGCTAACATTGTTTACAGCACTTTTTAACAACTCAAAATCCCAGTTCCTTATCTTTTTGTATTTTATTGTGTTTTGGGGAAGAATAAACATTTATAAAATAACAGTCTTATTTTATTTATTGCTCCTCCAGCAGCAGTTTCCAAAATTTTACAGATCCTGGAGGGTCTGGACGTAGCAGCAGCTAGTTGACTTGCGCTTTTTTTCTTTGTATGCCTCCAGAGCAGCTTTGAGTTTACTAGATTGCGATTGTTTTTCCAGTGACCCCAGTAGACCGCTTCCGGAGGGCAGCGACTGCCCGAGTATCTCATCCTGCCCAACCGTCTCTCATTAAAACTCGGTGAGATGCTCATTAGGGTTTAAGTGGAATTAGTGTGAAAAGCTCTCTCCCTGTGCTAATGAAGGCAGCCACGCCACAATTGTTTTCATTTGCCGTGACACTCCCTGAATGCAATCAGAAACCTTGACCGAGTCCCCTGCTAGCACTCTCTCTCTTTAGAGCGCATTTTATCCCATGTGCTTTTCAAGGCAAGGTAACTGCACAAATTATCTCTGCATTTACGCACCTCACTCTTTTTTTCATCATGTCCAGAATTTTGTATACGTTTCATAGATATAATAATAAAACATCCACTGTTACTATGCTCAACATCATTTCCCCTTTCTCTCATTGGCACGTTATGCTAGGCTAGCATCTGCTTTCTCTCCAGGGTTAACATCATACACCGTGTGTATGCAACATGTTTCTGTGTGTGTGTGTTATTTTTTGTTTTGTTTTGGCTCTATGTTGCTCATCGAGAGTTGTAAAGTGTCTCACTTCCCTCAAACAACTGTCTTGCTTTCTCGCTCACTCATCCTCCATTCTTTTCCCTTTGGAAATGAAGCTGACGTTTCAGTCTTTTTTCCCATTTGAGCAATGAATAAATTATCAAAGTAGAAATGAGCAGCGTTTGCCAAACTGATAATGCTGCTGTTATTGTTTGGTACACATGCATGTGTAGTGTTCTTTCTTTGTGTGTAGGATTCTGGGATTTGTGTCTACGTTATTGTATGAAATGGGAAGCCATCTGTTTACCTGAGAATCTTGTTGTGTGTGAGGTATTGGAGTAAGTGTGTGTCTATGTGGAAAGCTCCACGTATTAATCACACTCTGTGTTTGTGCGTACATTTCTTGCTCAGATCTTTCCATCCCCCTGCTGTTCTTGTGACAGGCTGCTGTCAGGGGACTATGAGCAGTTGGAGAGGAGGAATTTCCATATTACTCGACCATACACACTCATTCTTGATCCCGTGTAGAATACGACACATCCAGATGTGCAGACGATTGGGGAGACAGAGGACCTTTCCAGCCTAAAGATGGATGCAGTTTTTAGAGCTCCTGCTCCATAATGTGCCTCTAACCCAGTGGTTTTCAAACCTTTTGGCCCCCTGTTGTCCAAGACAATATTCAAAGGCCACCCCCCCCCCCCCCCCCCCCATATATAAGATATTTCCAGTATTTCTGCTGTAATTTTGACAAAGCTGCTTGTTTTCAGTTTTTTTTATTTATTTTTTTATTTTTATTAACAGAAACTAAGCGTGTTGAAATTTTAAATTAACCAAAGTTAATTTTGTAATTCTAGAAATTTTAAGAATGGTATGTTCTACAATAAAAGCAATATTTATTTAAGGGAAAAAAAACTGATTTCAGTTTTTGATGTTATGTGTTTATTTAGATCAGGGATTGTTTTAATATATAGTTTATTCATTTAAATACTTTTAGGTTAGCTCCCTTGAAAGTTTACGGAGGATCTATGGTTGAGAACCGCTTGTCTAATCCGTTTCAAGCTGACAGGAAGTCCCCCCCTCTCAATCGAAAAAGCCAATCGCTTTAAACCATGTCGTTGTGGTTGCTCATTTGTTACAATTCCTAAAGAGTGCTCAGATTTCAAAAAAATTGTTTTCAACCCTGCAATGAAGGGCAACTGGATATTCAGACCCTCTGTTTTGGGAAAAAATAATAAATTATGAATGATGATCTAGCCTGGTTTCCCAAAAACATTAAAACATTTTTAATTAAAGTTTATGAATCATTTAAACATGTATTTAATAATGTACCAAAATTAAAAATTATTTGGGCAGGCAAGTATGTGTGTGCAGTCTGTTTGAAAACGGGAAACATTGGGTAGAAATTAGCCAGTGACTAATAGGAGTATCTTTAGTATAAAAATGTTTGCATATTTGTGTTTACATTTTCTACCGTTCAAAAGTTTGGGGTCGGTAAGATTTGTTCAAAAATACAGTAAAATTGTGAAATATTATGGGTTTTTTTTGTGGGCAACACCAGCCAACAAAGAATATACAGCATACATCGCCTTCTCCCAGGAGCCACTTACTGAGGTGCCAAATGGGAGTGGCATATTCATACGTGTCACAGATGACAGATCAGTTACCAGGTGAACGAGTGAGATCTCATAGAGCAATGAGTTCAGGGGCTTTTACATGCTAATAAAGCAATAGCTGCTGTTAGCATTATGCGTGTGTTTAATTGAATAGTTGCTTTTGTGCAAGAGGTATGACCCTGATCACTGCACTTAATGAAGACACACACGTGCATCTCACTGGTACAAGGCTGTATGATTGTTTCGTGTTTACATTTGTGATTGTGTTTGTGTGTGTGTGTGGTAGGCTCTTGATAAGCACATGTGTAGTGCCAGCAGGTGATATTTTTCCTTTGTAGTCTTTGTGAGGTAAAATGCATAATTAATGCAGATGAGATATTTAAAGCTTAAGGCCTGGCACTAACCAGTGTGATAAACATTTTTCTCTCTCTCTCTCTCTCTCTCTCTCTCTCTCTCTCTCTCTCTCTCTCTCTCTCTCTCTCTCTCTCTCTCTCTCTCTCTCTCTCTCTCTCTCTCTCTCTCTCTCTCTCTCTCTCTCTCTCTCTCTCTCTTTTCATGTACACTACCATTAAAAAGTTTGGGGTCAGTAAGAATTTTAAAGGCTGAATTTATTTGATCTAAAATAGAGTAAAAATAGTAATATTGTGAAATATTATTACAATTTAAAAGAAGTTTTAAATTTGAATATATTTTAAATGTAATTTATTCCTGTGATGGCAAAGCTGAATTTTCAGCATCATAACCCCAGTCTTAGGTGTTACATGATCCTTCATTCTAATATGCTGATTTGCTGCTCAAGAAACATTTATTATTATCATCAATGTTGAAAACAGTTGTGCTGGTTAATGTTTTTGTTGAAAGCTCAAAAGAATAACGTTTATTGATATAGAAAATAAGTCTTTACTGTCACTTTTGATTAATTTAATGCATCTGTTCTGAAAAAAGTATTAATTTCCCTGACCACAAACATTTAAACTGTTGTTTCTTTTGTGCTATACAGTTTTGGTAACACTTTACAACAAGGTTCTATTTATTAACATTAGCTAATGCCATACCTAACATGAAATAACAACGAACAAGTTATTTTTAATTTCTGCATATATATATATATATATATATATATATATATATATATATAAAAAAATTATATAAACATTACACGTTGTATAAATTAAAATGTACTAATGTTATGAACAAATATAGAATAACATTACAGAAATATGTGACCTATGCTAGCAAAATGAGTCGGAATGCGCACAGGCTAATTACGAGCTACAGGCAAAACAAGTGAAAAATGTCAGTTTTGGTCGAATTTGAGGTTTTCACAAAAATGAGTTCATTAAACCCTCGTCTAGCGATCCCAATGCTCCAAATAGCAATTAAACATCTAAAGGTATCTAAATCTTCATTTTCTGAGAGGAGTACCTTTTATTTGTCCATGAAAAATGCTGTTTTTGTCTGTTCGTTTCTTGACTTCTTCCCTCAGCACAAGTTTGGTATTGTTTCAAAGCCAACCTTTGTGAATATTCATACTAGTGGATTCCCGATGGCAAGAATCTGAACAAATGAAATGTGATTTTCAAACAGAGAAAATGGCAATAACTCAGTTTTGAAAATTTGCTCATTGCGACTAATTTTGCCAGCACGGGTCACATATTCATAAATTAACATTAACCAGAATTGTATGCTTTTAAAATTAATTTATTTGTAATGCATTAGGTTTCATGAACTAACAATGTTAACGAATTAAACCTTATTGTAAAGTGTTTTACTTATTTTATCCAAATTGTATTAATTCATCTCCCATTGTGTGAGTCCAAATATGTATTTATATGTATTTATTTATTTTTTTAACTACAGACCTGATACTGACGCAAAGTTATCTATGAAAATTGCTTGATCCCTGCTTAACAGAATCTCTAGTCCTCTTGGGCTCAAGTTTTATCGGTTCACACAGGATGCATTTTTGCTTTGATAAAAGCTGGATGGAGAGCAACGAAATTGAACAAAAACACAGTTGTCGCAAGACACGCTTTTAAAAGTTGAGTTGTGTTTAACTAGCTTCTTGATATGTGGCACTCAGCATGAAATGCTGAAAAACATAAACAGAGAGATACCACAGCTCTGACAGAATCCTGCCGAATTTAATTGAGTTCTTTAAGGAACAGATATTTTCCAGGTTGAGAGAAACTGAGATAGACTGTCACTTCTAAACTCCCTAGTATCTTAAATCATACAAAAGTTTGTTTTCAAACTTTTTTAGCAGAAACAAAATATAGAAACTAACCAGCCAAATTAGTCTGAAATCTAAGTTACTTGATAGTAATTACTTGTTTATTGAACTGTTCCATAAAAGCAATATCACACTAGCAGTCGTGCTGTTGTAATGACTGCCTACAGCCGAATCACAGCCAAACAGAGAACTGGAGTACATTTAAATGTTTTCTTCATGAGTTTGGTCTCGCTTCCGTGTTACCTCATCAAAACGTTGAGTCATTCTGTCTAAAACCGCCTCGGCGCAACCTCACTTGTCTCTCTCCTCTCTCTTCATTTCCCACTCATAGTCTGCGTCGGAACCGTAGATGCTGATTCACTCTCCAGCCTGAGGACACCAAATAATAAGAAAGTCGGTCACATGATAATGGCCGTTCCTCTCTGCGCTTCCTGCCTAATCTAGGCTAACAATGACCTTGGGCCTGTGCTTATACCACACACACACACACACACACACAGGGAGATAGGTTTCTGGTTTGGGGATACAGAAAAGATTGAGAAGGGAGAGGTGATGAGGGAGATGGCGAAGAAATGAGGTTTGGGAAAAATGGAGAGGGAGAGAGAGAGAGAGGGGAAGACAGAACAAAAGGATAGGAAATGAGAAAGAGAGAGAGGGAAGTATCGAGGGAGATGAGAGAGAGGTGGTGTTGAAAGGAAGGGGGAGACGGAGGAGAGGAAGAGGAGATAAAAGACGAAAAAGGTGTGCTGGTGCAGGGCGCGAGACTGACGGTTGGTGTGAGATTTTGTGTGTGTGTGTGTGTGTGTCTGTGTGTGTGTGTGCAAGAGAGAGAGATTCTCACTGGGCCGCTCATGCAGGGAATGGGATTTCAGGATTCACTGTCCACTCTGCCTAAAGGCCTGTGTGTGAGAGTGTGTGTTTGTGTGTGTGTGTTAGAGGAAGTGTTCTTGTGTGTTTCTGGTGTATGTGCAGTATAAAATAGCTACAAAAGATACTATGGCTCTGTGACTTCACCAGTGGTTTTATCACAGATGGGCACTGAGGGATTTCTGCCTCCCAGACCACATGCACACAGCCTTTGAAAGTCAACATGAAATCTAAATTGACTTACTTTTTTAATGCCTGCTCCTGTTATCATTGTACAAAAAATCATTTTGTGCATATTAAATAAATGACTTGTCATTTCATGTCACCAGTGCCTCTTTCATGATAAATATATTCCCAATGGATAAAGTCCCATTTTCCAGCTGCACAGTTTGGGGGGAAAAAATCTAATTGTGATCTTTATCATGAAAATTGTGATTGTGATACTAATATTTATGGCTATCTTACTTTCAAATGTTAAATCAACAAACTGTTATTTTGTCAGAAAACAGCAGGGAGTCATTAAAGCTTTTTTTTTTTTTTTTTTGACAACAACCAATTAAGCGCTTCTCATTAAAAGTTTGGGAAGATAGTTGGTGCATGTTGCATTCCCAAATGCATGTTGTAAGTGACCCAAACTCAGAGCAGATGCAGAGATGAATGTGGAGCAATATTTACTGCAAACTGAGACACTGAAAACACCTGATTGTGAGCTACAAGTGTAAACAATGACAGTGCTGCACTTCAACGCAGATATTTATTTAATTTATTCTATTAAATCACAGCCTTTGCAGTTTGATAATCGCACTAAACCATGTCATGATTTCAGTTGTATTTCAATTAATTGTGCAGCCCTAATTTGAAAGATGTTAAAGTTTGGAAGTGAAATAGGTTGCAAAATCACGTTGACTTAGAATTCTCTGACTCATAATAAATGCTCAGTTTTGAACACACACACACACAGAGCTTCTGTTCCTCCAGGCTTCCTCCACACCTGTGCTGTGCCCACTGTTCCCCGTCTGTCGTCTGTTATTTATAGAGCACAACTGACCTCAGATCAGACTGACTAAGCTCAGACTGAGGATTGTTCTCCCACGATGAACCTCCATTAGTCTGGAGTCTCTCTCTCTTCTCCTTCTCGTTCAGTTTTTTTCTTCCATTGTCTTACACTTTCTTTTAATCAGTATCTTTTAGTTGTGTGGGAAAATGATCAAAACAGCCTCAAACAATAAATGTCCACAAGTAAAAATCCCATTTTTAACTAAACCATTTAAGACAGACCTACTGTGATCTCTAAGGGTTGTTAATCAATAGTAAATGCTTTGGTTACAGCCATCAGCCTGCATTATTTCAGCTTAATTTGTGGGAAAACTTCTTTGCTCTGCAAAAAAAAATCTCCGCCAATCAGAGAAACAAAACAAGCAAATTGCAAAACTTAAAGGGTTAGTTCACCCAAAAATGAAAATTCTGTCATTTACTTAACCTTGTGTTGTTTCGTACCTGTAAGACTTTCGTTCATCTTCAGAACACAAATGAAAATATTTAAGAAATCTGAGCCAGTTCGGTTCTCTCCATTGACAGCTACACAACTACCACTTTGATGTTTCAATCCATATGAATTGAATGGTTTAGTCCAAATTTTCTGAAGAGACACGATCGCTTTATACTGTATGATGAATTGAATGTACACTTATTTACAAACAAACATTGAGATAAATAATATATATATATAGATATATATGATATTGATTTCTCCACACAGATGTATGTCTGTAGAATACATTCCAGATTTCGCATAGATGCAAGCGTGTTTGTGTGCACAAGACCTCAGCTAATCAGTGTGCACCATGGGAGAGGAAGTTTCCACTGTGATGGAGGTGCGCATCAGATGCTGGACTGTATCGGCAGCTTGCAGTTAATGGAGAGCGGTTGAGTCCCTGATGGGTGGTGGAATAATGTCCCTTGATTTGGACAGCCAATCGAGGGGGGAGAAAATGAGAGAAGGTCTTTATTTTAAATATATATAGGAGATTGGAACGGCATCAGACAATAAACAGATTACAAAAAAAAAAAAGATTTACAGAGGCACTGGAGATTACGAGATGAATTTTATATGGAGTGAAATAAAGAACAGAAATGGAGGAAAGAGAGTCAACCCTGCAGGAGGTGGAAAATGCAGTGATTGCTGTGGTGCTGTAAGTTAGCACACTCTGGCCCAGCAAAGTGAGTGCTGCTTTTAAGATGTTTTTTCTGCACAAAGGACGCACACACATACGCTATACATGCATTAATGTACCATAACACCTTTAATTAGACCTCGCAAGACCCTCTTTGCACTTTAAGTGTATGTGCAATGACATTTGCAATGCATTTAAATGTGCTACAAGTATTTTAAGTGGCACATAGAAAATGTCCCTGATACCAGATGCTGTTTAAAGCACTTGGCTTTTGTTTAAGTCTTTGTGTGATAAGCATTCTGGTTTGCTGACATGAGAGATTATTGAGGGATTTTGGTAGAAGTATAGCGGAGCAGCTAACATTGCTTACAGCACCTTTAATATGACATGTCTTAAGTGAATCAGAATAGTCAACGAAAAACAAAAATATTATCCAGTAGTATTTGATTGGATTGTGAATGTGGTATTGTTGTGGTAATTACTAAGGAAAGCATTATTACTATTATTGCTCATAAACTAAGGGTTATGGAATTGAACAGGTCCACCACCCTTATAACGTTTTTTTTTTTTTTTTTTTTTTTTTTAAAGTTTGTTTTTTGTAACTTATTCAGCAAGGACACATGAAATTGATTAACATTTCTATTTCATATAAATGCTTGTCTTTGGGTCTTTTTATTTGTCCAAGTATCCTGAGGAAAAAATATTCCACAAAAATATTAAGCAGCACAACTGTTTTCAACATTGACAATAATAAATAATGTTACTTGAACACCTAATCAGCATATTAAAATTATTTCTGGATCATGTGACCCTGAAGACTGGAGTAATGCTTTGCCAGGAATAAATCGCATTTGTTATTTACTTATTTTGTTACATTGTTACTTATTTTTTACAATGTTGTTACCTATTCCTTAAATGATTTTTTTTTTTTTTTTATTTGAACAATGTTTCTCTGAGATACTGAAAGTTATTACATTTTGAACAAACATGTAACTAACTTTTACTAGGACATTTATTAGGAATGGGGCCCATTTTAAGTTTGTTGTCTTTAACCATTGCTTCATAGACACACATAGAAGTTTGCTCACGCTCAGTTTCATAACTGTACAGTGAAAGACTTCTTAAACTTAAGTGACTTTTGTGGCTTTGTGGTTGTGTAACAACATATTCAGACAGTGGCCACAACAGACATCACTTGCGGTTAGAGGAAACCCTTGAACACAGGAGAACCCTGCAGCACCTTTAGGATTTATCTTATTCACATGTTACAGTAGTGAGAGAAATGCAGTTTTCTCTGTTTTATGTATATGTGTCTGTTAATTCTTGGGTGTTTCCCTGTGCTCACTGCTTCCAGTTATGTTAAAGACATGCTTTGGATCTAGTTTTTGGGAGTTTGGAGTGTAAGGTGTGTAAAAAGTATGGACATATTCTAATGTAAAAATGTGCATTATATAATTTTTTTTTTTTTTTTTTTGAAGGATCTAACATTAAACTTGGGTATTTTTTCCTTATGTTTACAGGGGTGTCCAAACCTAAATCCTTGGCCACTGTCCTGCAGAGTTTTGATCCAACTTGCCTCAACAGACCTGCCTGGAAGTTTCTAGACTGGTTTGGTTTAGGTGTGTTTAATTGTGGTTGTAGCTAAACTCTGCAGGATACTGGCCCTCCAGGAGCAGGATCGGACACCCCATTCCAGAATATATGAGATGGTAAGCTGAAACCAATACAGTCAAAATTATTTTCTGTGCTTATCAACCACACACCACAGATGCTGGGTAGTTCACCAAAAATGAAGATTCTGTCATCATTTACTCACCCTCATGTTATTCTAAACTTTTTTTTTTTCTTCTTCTGTGAAGCACAAAAGTCTATATAAGTATTCACTTTCAATAGTAAAATTCCCCCAGCACTGCACATTTACATGACAACGATGCACTAAAAACAGAAAAATTGCGTATAGACGACAACGTTGTCAAAACGATCCCCTTACACACATCTAAAAAAAAGTAGACAAAGATGAGATATGAAGTGTAAGGGGCAGTGAATTCCACAATTTAGGAACATTAAAAATAAATGACCTTCCACCTACAGTGGACAACCAAAAACAAGGGATGGACAAAAGACCAAGTTCAGATGAGCTAAGATCTAAGTTTTTAGTTGAAAACGGTGTCATGTAAACGGCCCCTGAGATGTTTCTATAATCAAACGCACCTGATTCAACTCATCAGCTCATTAGTAAAGACTCCAAGACCTCAAATGGATGTGTTAAATGAGAGAGACAGAACCAGAGTTGGGAAACACCGATCTAGTACTTTACATCCCTGATGTGTGTGTGTGTGTTACCCGTGAGGCTGCGGCAAGTGTGTGACTTGGAAAGGAGTGTACTATATTAGTCAACAAGCTACGTGTGAGCCAGTAAACGTATAGATCAGAGCTTGTCAGCACACGCTGTGCGCTGCGTATTGCAGGAGCATAAATCAGAGGAAGACATGATAACACAGAACTCAAGATAACACCATACACAGCCATACCACAGCTGAGATATGAGGCTGTAGAATACCTGTCTTCATTTTCTTGATTTGTTTTAGACCATGTTGGCTGTTTTTGTTTAAACCTTGTACTGAATTTGAAATTTGTGAAAAATGACATTAGTCTTATATTCAATATTTAGTTTCTGTGAACAGAACTCGTTTTGTTCACCCACTCTTTGAGAATCAATGCATTTGTGTCTGAGTCTTACGTGGTCCATATTGCAGCTTATTCTGGCCAAGAGCTGCCCATTTATAGAGACCGTCTGACCAAAATCTAAAGCAATCAACCACATTTAATTTGGTTTTTACTTGTCTTAAAGGCTGTGTTCACACTGTCAGTCCAAATCCGATTTTTGCACATAATAGATTGAAATCTGATCAGATTTAGCGTGTGTTAACGGAAAAAAATCACATGAAATGCGATTTTTACAAATCCGTTACGAGCTACATTCTTAAGTGGCTTGAAATCCTATGCACAGTGGCTATACATTGTCATGTTGTAAATAAGATGATATCTGTATTGCAAACCCCTCCATGTTGCAGTGTTTGTTGTTGTTTTTGGTGTATGCCTACCAACCCAACGTCATTGCCATAGAAACCAATGCAGATATTCCAGAAAACAAAAGAGCAGCATAGGACGCACAAATCAGATCTGAACAGTTGCGATACATAATGTGGACAGTCAATAATTTTAGATCAGATTCCAATCATATACACTACCAGTCAAAATTTTTGGAATGGTAAGATTTTTTAAAATGTTTTTAAAAGAAGTCTCTTCTGCTCACCAAGGCTACATTTATTTGATGAAAAATACAGCAAAAACAATTTAAATTTACAATTTTAAATAACTGTTTTCTATTTAAATATGTTTTAAAATGCAATTTATTTCTGTGATTGCAAAGCTGAATTTTCAGCATCATTACTCCAGTCTTATATTTCAGATAAAGGCTTTCTATTCATCAAATAATCCTGAAAAAAATTGTACACAACTGTTTTCAACATTGACAATAATAAATAATGTTACTTGAACACCTAATCAGCATATTAAAATTTAAAAAAGGGGTGGTTTTATCTAAAATGATTTAGTTTAATGTTACTTAATAACATATATTGACATTTGCATAATTTCACATTTTCTTCTTTAAGGGATAGTTCACCCAATAAAATTGAGAAATGTACATTCTTTATATCATTTATACACCCTCGTCAAAACATTAGACCCCACTGACTTTCATTCTATGGACAAAAATATGAGACATTTGTGTTACAAAAGAGAGAAAACAAGAAGCATTCAAGTTTGGAACGATATTTCAAAATATCTTTTGTGTTCCACTGAAGAAAAAAAGTCAGTGAAGGTTTGGAACAACATGAGGGTGAATAAATGATGACAGATTTTTCATTTACCACACTGGCATATTTGATGCACAGACGACTTAACCAGAAGCTGCTCACTACGGTCTTTAATATAGTGTTAAAACGGCTCTTTCCCCCAGCACCACCGCCTTTCAACAACACATCTGCCTCCAGCCCCCACCGCTGGCAACCTTAATGCGACAAGAGCCACGTGTACGAGAGCGAGAGAGTGAAGGGCGCCCTAAATGAGCAGCGTCCTCTGACAAACAACACTCTTCACCTTAACTAGACATCTCCCTCCCCCACCATCCGCTCAGTCACCCTGCAGGGACCCAGTTTAGTTTCACACCACATGCAATCGCATGCACACACACACCTGCAAACAGACGATCGATAGCAGTGCCGCAGGGAGTCTGATCAATATTGCCTGAATTTGGAGCAGCGGGAGAGCGGCGAATTAGCTGAGACTGTTTCCAGGCATATATCGGCATCAAGGGAGCCCACGCGGCTTACTCTGTCTAAAATGTGTTTTTGTATGATGCATTTGTTGCATTCATTTGCATTTTTACACATACAAGAGCTCACACAAAATCCACTAGTGTCCACTTAAACAGTCACCACCTTCATTAAAGGTGTCGGATGCAGAACCGAAGCACAAAGATGTCATAAAAGAACATTTTGTCCTGGTGGGTTTGAAGCCTCATTTCTAAACCTTCCACTGGAGGCGGAATATTAGCGAAGTTTCAGTGTAACGAAAGCACGAAGGCGCTAGGTGGGAATCATAATTAGATCTGCGGCAGCTTTTAGGCATTCGGTTGAGGAAATGAGGGCTAGGATTTCTCAAGCCCTATGGAGTTCTTCATGATGAAGATAAGCATTTATGAAAAGTCTTAATTAAAAGTTTATTGCTGATGGAAGGTCGCTTGATGGTGGCTGTTGCCTTTATGCATCTGTTTGTGTGAGGCTGCAAGAGAAAGATAAGATCTCAGAAACCTGACTTGGATGTTGTATGGCCATATTTGAATACATCTGAACACAAACATAAAAGCATGTTGCTGTAGTTATGATTCTTGTTTTTGTCGGAAAAGACCCCCTTCTGAGTGTCATGAACCGAGACCTGTGAAAACGGCAAATCCAATTACTTTATGCAAAGTGAGATTAGTTGTATTTTTATTAAGAACAAAATAAAACTTGCATTCAAATCTATTAACGGCGCCTTATGCGCAAAAAGCAGATTGCTTTGATGTGGCAAGAGCAAATGAGTTTTGGAGAACAGTCAGAGGAAAGTGCATCAAAAAATGCATCTGAAAGTGGCGAGTAGATGTAACGCCTCTTCTGAAAGCAAACGAGGAACTTCTAAGAGCCTTTTTTCTTTTAATTGTATCACCATCTTTCTGTCACCCCTTCCTACCGCTATCTCCTACCATTTCTTTCTTTTAATAAGCCATCATTTACCAAGTCTGACAGCATCCTTAAACATGTTTGCATTGATCTCTAGGCCTGTGGCCTGTCTGTCTGCGTCACAGCAGACCCTAGAATAGGGTCAGCTCCCATAACACTGGCTATGCCTGATGAAATCTCTTTCCCTCCTGACCCACGGCCTAATATGAAATTTGTGCCAAGAATGTTTAATTTTTTTGCATAAATTAAATTCCTGTCCTTGTTCAATGTGCAGAGACTGATATAAGTCATTTGTATGATGACTTCCCAAAGAGCGTTACAGTGTTATTGTTTTTGTTTGAGACATCTGACATGTCAATTTCTGGCTAGGGCTGGGTATCGATACAGATTTTCCAATTTGATTTGATTTCGATTCAGATTCCCAAGCACTCTGTTCGATTTAGATTAAATTCATTGAGTTTATTCAGTGAAGTATTTATTAGACTGATTCAAATGGTAAACTCATTCATTTGTGTGGCTTTTTATGGCTTTTGGTTCATTAAAAGGACTGACTCAGAGTAATTTAGGCTACATTTGGACTACACTAGTTGTACCATTTTTCTTTAAAGCTACAATATGTATATTTTTCACCGCTAGAGGTCACCTATTCAAAACAAAGGTGGAACTTTTATTTTGCCGCAGTCGCCGCTTCGGCTTCCGCTTCTTCTGGTCAAGCTTATGAGGTAACACAGCACTGTTTATCATATTAGATACATTTGACTGTGTTGAAAATGATGAATTACCATGGTACTTTGTGCTCTCGGCAGCTGCTGTGAGACACTCGTTGCACACTGCAGTAAGCTAGATCGATATTAGAATATCATATTAATAAATGCTGGGTGGCTTGTGTTGATTAATGGCATGAAATTAATTTTAAAACGTATTGAATGATGGAGAAAATGCTGTATTACTGTTAATAAAAAAAAGCTGCATCAGCTACTTGACAAAATGGTGTTTTTCTCTGAGGCATGATAAAAGCATGGTACAAGGGAAAAAAAGAAAACTAGATTTAAACAATAAGACTTGTTGAAATATATGAATAAAGGAACATGTAGGGAAGTACAACAGACATAACCAGAGTTTTAGAAAATAAATAAAATAAAAATAAATGAAATAAAGAAAAAAAAAATATGACGATAATAATGATGATGATGATAATAGTATCACACAAAAAACTGGAGAATGGAGGATGAGGAGGGTGACAATAGTAATAGCAATATTAATAATAGTAATAATAATAATAATAACAATAATAATAATAATGATAAATTCAATTAATAAGAAATGACAAATAGTAATAATAGTTATAGTAATAGTAATAATGATAACCATATTAACAAATATACTAATTTCATCCGGAATGAGGGGGAGGTTAACGGATCAGGAAGAGGACAAATAAAAATAATAGTAGTAGTAATAGCAATGACAATAATAATAATAATAATAATAATAATGGTAATATTGATACCATTATTAAAGGATCAGGAAGAGGACAAATAAAAATAATAGTAGTAGTAATAGCAATGATAATAATAATAATAATAATAATAATAGTAATAATATTAATAATGGTAATATTGATACAGCTATTAATGATAAGGTATAATAAAGCTGCCTCTGATTCCCCCCCTGATTTTTTTTTTTTACTGCAAAAATTATACGTATTGTGCCTTTAAATTCACTATAAAGAAGTATGTCCTATATAGTAAGAATGTGTGTAGTATTGAAATGCAGATGTACTACATTAACCATGTTGTCTTTGTCATGTGACCTACGGCATAATTTCCCATGGTTGACGTCAGCTTCCATGGCACATTTCGAAATCTTGCCAGTGGTAGTACGTCATCATCTGGTTACTTTTCACCTTTTGTTTTATGAATATCGCAGTTTTAAGAATCAGTATCTAGACTGTTAAAATTTAAAGTAAATAAAATTTTTGGTCCCACTTTATATTAGGTGTCTTTTAACTTTAACGTACTAACATTTATACAATGCACTTATTGTGTACATATATATTGACATTGCTCTCATATTTAAAAAAAATACCTGCTTGCAATTACAGCTGTAATTAATTTCTATAATTACACTGTTGAGCCTTCCCTTACCCCTTAACCAACCCTTAAACCAACCCATACCACCAAACCTGTATCCCACCTCAATAGCTGCAAAAGAGTTTTGCAATACAATATGAACATTAGTGCATAGTCAATCAACACAATTTCTTTACAGTTCTGTTTGGTGACTCTGGTGACACAGAAATCACACACTTCACCTTCAGAATTGCTATTAAACTCAGTTTATGCATTTCTCACTGTTTATTTGGACACCTCTACGAGTTCAAGACTTCTCTGTGCGTTTTTGCGCGATATGACTACAGATCCAGGTTGTATATGAGACTGTAAAAGTGTAATTTGCTGCCCGGTGGTTCACGTTTCTTTTATTATTAATGAACTTGCTGAGAAGTTATGGGTGCTTTGATTATGTGTGGCATTGTTTCATTGTGTGGGAGTGGGGGGAAAAACAGAAAGGAGAAAGAAAAACTGTTTTCAGAGCACCACTTCAGTCTTCTTTTCTCATCTTTGGCCAAAGGGTTGGTTCCCCCCCCCCCCCCCCCCCCCCAATCTTCCCCATTTACACTGTCAGACCCTGCAAGCTGAACATTGCATTTGACCTTTGCAAAAACAATTTGGAAAGCGTGAGGATCCAGTAGGCGTGAAAATGACTATGTGGTTAGAAGCCTGGAGTGGAGAGACTGTAACTCCCACCCTATGAGTATGTGCATGTCCGTACCGAGATTGAGGCCTAACCACCGTATTGACTTGAGGCTTGAGGTGCAAGTGAAGTGGCTCTGGGGGTTCAGACAGCCCTCGCTGAGCTTCATATATACTGCAGTGAGGGCATCATCATTAACCTCAACATCTCAGCCCATCCACTCAGAATTCACATTAGCTGATATACAGGCCAGAGTGATGTCAAGATAAAAGGTGAGGGATAGAGTGAGGACAGGGGAGGTTTCTGGGAAGATGAGGGTGCAGGCAACCTTTAGAGAATGAGATCACACAGCAGGAGGGCTGTGATAACACACATACCTGCAATTTAGAGGATGCGCTGCAAATAATCATCATCCGTCACTTTGACGAAACTGGGTTGTAAATTTTCCGTCATGCTCCGTTGTTATTTTCATTTTCCTGAAAATGATATAGATGTATGGCATTCCATTTATATGTGCGCATTTGTTCTTGATATACCCAATATGAATATTTTCAATAATTAAAAATGACAAGTCCTAGCCTGTGCATTCACAACTCTTCACAACACTTTCATCTGTGAAGTTAACCTTCTAGTTTACCCAGCTATCACATACTCTACCGTTCAAAGGTTTGGGGTCCATAAGATGCTGTTCTTTTGCAATAATATTAAATAGCATAGGTTTCAACATTGATAATAAGAAATGTTTCTTGCCAAGCATTTTAGAATGATTTGTGACACCAAAAACTGAAGTAATGGCTTCTGAAAAGCTTATTGTTCCATACTAGTTATAATTTAAGCCTGTATCATTTATTTGGTCTATAATGACCTAAACATCATAAAATATAGGCTATAGTGGAAGTTTATAAAGATAGAAAGATTTAAAGTCAAACAGTTCTGTAAATCTGACTTTAATAATTTGATCACAATTGATTTGAAAAGTCAAATTGTAATTATTGTTCTCCCTCTATTTCAAGTTACAATGTTCAGTAAAATATTTGCTTGCTATTTTTAATGTGACATTTACTACAAAAAATTATATTCTTAAGTATTTCTATCATCATTTTCAGTTTAAATATATTAACATCCCTAAAACAAGATGTTTTTGCTTGTAAAGCAAAACTGTATAACACTTGCTTTTAGTGAATGTATGTTTTTCAAGTGTATTTTGTCTTACTGCCCTGATAGATTTTTTCACTAGTTTGAAGTTATAAGCAAGTTAAAAAGACAAAATACACTTCTTAAAGATACATTTCTTAAAAACTCAATATCTTATTCAGTGTTGTTTCTCAAGTAAATCTTGTTACAAGATTTTTTTAATGTAGAAAAAAACAACAGGCTAATTAAACTTATTTAGAAGTCAGTTTTTGCTGTTAATATCACAAACCTTTGTGGAAAGAGCTCTTTTAGTGCAGTGTTGGAGGTTTTTGTTTTTTTCCTTTATATTTTGCTCTTCAAATAGACAGAAAAAGACAGAAGTTGCTAAGGTTTTGCTATCTAGTCACCAGATTATTTTAACAATATTTCATGAATTTGTCTAGGAATGTATCATTTTTCTCGACAAATCCTTACTCACATCTATTTTTGTAGGGGCACAAACTGTTTGTCCATTTTCTTCATTTAGGGAAATGCAATAGACTAGATAACTTATTTTTTATATAAATTTTATAATAGCTGAAAGCATATTTAATTGTCTGTCAATGTTTTTAAACTTCATTAAATGACAGAAAATGTACAATATAATTAATGCAACATCTGCTGTAGAATGTTTGTGCACCATTACTTTTCGCCACCACCTTCCAATTCCTGCTATGCTTTTGCTTGACTGTCAAATGAATTAAGTGCAGCCACCATAAAAAAAAAACAGTCTGGCGACTGAGGATTTTGACCCCTCAAAGTTGGTTTCCGTAGCCTTCACAAAAGTGTCTAAGGAGGCGCACAGTGCATGTGTGTGTATGCATGCAAGCAGGCAGGCGTGGAAGTATCAGCGCACCGGAGTCTCCTCAGTGTGATGTGTGTTGACAGTTTGTGATGGGCCAGAAGCTCGGTCCAGAACCCCCTGCAGTGCATCATTCACAGAAGTGAGCTCTCGCACCAGCATTCCCTCTCCCTCCCCACACATCTATTGTTGATCTGTTGAATTTTCATGCCTGTCCATCCAGTCTAATGCTAACAAAGGCTTACGGCTGGAAAATGCCCACTACCCAGCACATACATAAAACAGATTACAGTGGCCATGTTTACTGTGAAATGTTTGAAAACACACACACACACTCACTCACTCACATCCATACATATGCAATACATTGCATGGGCTTACAGCATATAAACAAGCTCTGTTTTCATCTTTCTCCCCTCATCTCTCATCATCGCTTCAGGCCATCAGCAGGCTCGCAGATTTATGCTGAATTGTAATGTTAGTCATTCACAAAATTCTACACATTCCCTACCTTATTTGTTTATTAAATATTTGGCCAGTCTTAATATGCTTTCAGCCAGTGTTAATTTTGTCAATGAAACAGCAGTCATTACTTCAGTCTTCAGTGTCACATGATCCTTCAGGATTCATTCTAATATGAATATGAATATGAATTTGGGTGCTCAAACATTTCCTTTCCATTGCTTAACATTTTTGTGGAAGCCATGGATTTCATGATTCTTTGATTAATAGAAAGTTCAAAAGAACTTAACATTAGTAACATTATAAATGTCTTAAAATGTCACTTATCATCAATTTATTACGTACTTGCTGAATAAGTGTTAATTTCTATATAAGAGAATGGTACTTTTGAATGACTTTTGAATGGTAATTTATGATGAAACAAAATAACACTGAAAGATATAAACGGTGAACTGACATTATTTTTAGAAGGAAAAAAAAAATTAAGAAAAATGTCATCAAATAGTCCAGTCATAGTATGTTGTGGTCTGACCAGCTTGAGCTGAAAATCTCTTTTAGTTTGCCTTAAATGGCTTAAAAAAATCAAATGACAAAACTGTTATATGAAAGTTAATTTTTATATTAATTAAAATGACAGATGATATGATATGATAAATGATACATGAAAGGATATATTTTGGTCAGAATACAAACAACAAAAAACTATATTTGTTCATTCTTTAGTGTAAAAATGGTGCACTGCTTTGTGCTCTAAATAAGAGTGTTCATGCGCTTGGCTGTTTAAAACATTTTTTTTGTTGTTGTTGTTGTTTTTTTTTAAAACATCTGTTCTGAGAAATCTGTTCAGAGCACAGAAATTCTCCCCATGTTCCGTCTGGGCCTGACAATCAGTCTGTCATTTGTCCCGCATTTTACAGCTGCATCAAGCTGCAGTGCTGCCCTTGTGCCGCAGGACAGACTCTAAAAGAAAGCATGTGGATTAACAGCTGATTAAAGTGGAATTGGAATAAAGTAATCAGTGGTGTAAGTGCCTGTGCTGATTACGAGCTGAAGATTCCTCAGGCCACCCCAGTTTAGATCCCTGATAAGCACAATGATGAACTATAATTAAAGATAAGCATATTAAATGATAACCGAGTCCTGCTCTCTCCCCCCACGGCACAAGCCTCCGTCTCTTCATTCTGTGCTTCCGCTGGCAGATGTTGCCACGCTTCCATTAAACACGGGCTGCGGTTTGTGCTGCCTTAATTACTGGAAACTGAATGAGTTTGACTGCTTATCATGTTTTGTAACAGGGGTTTAATTTATTACATCCACCTTTAGTGTTTGGCGACTAAAGCCCATAACACTGCTTGGTCGGTCAGATTAGAAGTTTGGCATTAATTGTTCTAAAATATTAAATAGGTTTGCATTATATTAGGCAATCTTTTTATTTGTTAGTGTTTGTGCCAACGGGAACTGGTCTAACAAGCCTTCAAAGCACTTCTCGCCTGTCTTTCTGTTTCTCACTGTGGTTTCACAAATAATTAATACCTCTGCTCTGGCTTCTGTGAAGTGAGGCCTTTGTCCCGGTCTGAGAGTGTGTAAAGGGACTGTGCTACAGGAAGTGGCATGTGCCCACTCATAAGCTCAAGAACACACTGTACTTTCAGCAGAGAGCTTCCACTATTATTATTTCTGGGCTGCAGAAGTAGAGCAGAGCAACATCTCTTCTTTTCCTCCTCAAGATTCCAGATCCCCTTCTCCCCACATTTTTTTATTTTATTTGATCTTCTACTAATTTGTAATCTAGAGTTTGTCAATTAATTTTTTTTTCTTTTTTATTTCACAGACAAGAAAACGCTATGTAGGTATTTTGTGTTTGTTTACAGTATGTTGTGCTGTGTTGTTTTGTCTTGTCCATTTTGTTGAGTCCCTTATGACATTGTACCTTTTAAACCATAGTTTCTATTAATAGCTAGTCTGTTAGTAGTATGTTTTTATAACTACTGTAAACCAATAATTAACTAATAATTGTTTTCTTTATTTTAATGTTTGTTTCGGTTATGGTTCAATACAAATACTCATATCTCCCCCTCCGATATTCATAGCTGGAATGCATGAAGTTGTGAGTGCCCAGCTGATTGCGTTCAGCTTTTGCATAAGTCCAGAATGAAGTGTGGAATGAGTGGCCCTGTTCATACCGCCTGAGCGCACATGAGCATCTTTCTCTGATCCTGTTTGCATGGCGCGGGTGCATCGAGTGTGAGGGAATGTGACCCAAATGGAATTCTTCTTCCATCAAAGGGAAGTATTCATGAATTAGAAATGACCTTGATTGGAGAGGCCCCAGAGACACAACGCCACAGTTCAAGCAATTTCACACCCGTTCACTGAACGACTTTCGAGAGCGTGATGGAGACGGTGAGGAAGGGCTGTGAGAGGATGAAATGCACTGAAAGAGGTGTGGAGGAGAAAGCCAGGTGTATAGATTATATATGTATATATAAAAGCATAGCATGGAGAAAAAAAAGGAACAAAAAAATGATAGACTACTCTTCAAATTGTTTTAATATTATTTATATACTATTACAACTTTATTAATATTTTAAAATAGCTTATTTTTATATATTTTTTAGTTTTAATTAACATTTTTTTTCCATTTTAGCCATTTTGTTTTGTGCTTAATATTACTAATTAGGTTTAATTTATTTTTACATGTTTCCAGTTAGTAATTTTAGGGCTTCAATCCAAATTAAAGGGTAGGTTCACCCCAAAATGAAAATTCTGTCATTAGTTACTCACCCTCATGTCGTTCCACATCCATAAGACTTTCGTTCATCTTCGGAAGACAAATGGAAGATTTCCTTCCATAGACTGCAACGACCACTTGGACGCTTCAAAAACATCATAAAGAGATCAGAAAACTAATCCATATGAATCGAGTGGTTTATTTTCTGAAATTTTCTGTAGAAAATTGATCGCTTGTTACGATGACCAGATTTAATTTAGACTTTTTACTCGCATGTAAACATTGAGCAGTGAACATAAACAGAAGCTCAACTGAACCTGAATAACGCACAAGAACAAACCTCTTCCGGAATGAAGACTGAACCTCATGAGAATGAACCTTATTGGTTACGTTTGAGCTTCCGGAAGAGGTTTTCTCTTGTGCGTTATTCAGGTTCGGTTGAGCTTCTCCTTATTTTAACCTTCAAGCAGAAAACCCTTAACCCAAATGTTAATAAAAATGTTAATAGTTTTAGTTAATAATAACCTTGTAGTACATATTGGTTAAATTTAAACACTCATTTTGGTCTGCTCACCTCATTAATATAAATTTAAATTTAAATTAAGGGCAACCCTTGCTGTGTGGCCTCTGATCTTCACAAAAGTTTTACAATGTGTAATTGTGTGCCATATGCCTTTTGTATTTCAGTTTATTTGTCTTGTGAATGTGTGTATTGTTTGTTTGTCTTAGGCTGTCTTGTTTCCATCATCTAAAGCACAAATACATTTTTTTCAGGATTTCATCTTCGAAGTCGTCTTCAAAGTGTGTGTATGTCAAAGTCAACAAATAGTAGAGCACCTAAACCCCCAATTCATACATAATTCAACCAAAGCCTACCATTTTAAGATTACGGATTCCAATCATAGAGGCGAATAAAAGTTGTGCATCTTTTTATTTGCGAAGGGCAGCTGTAGCTCACCTTCCTGCCCATGTGTGTCTCTGCCTTTGTATACTACAATAAAAAAGGTCACAAGTGAAAGACTTGGCTTTGTACACAAAAGCTGACATGCAAGGCTGGAGAGGCTTTTCACCACTAAAAGATTAAGATTCAATTCAATTTAATTCAATTTCCATCCTTTTCTCAAGAGCTTAGGGCCCAGTGATGTATAAAACATCCTTCTGATAGCTTTTTTTTTTAATTCGGGAGCTTGTAAAATTATGAACGTTCAATGTAATTCCTCATCAGAAGCTGCATTTGACTGCTTTGGAATCAGCAAAAACTAACTAACTTTTTTTTTTTTTTTTTTTAACCCCACACTTGAATGGACTCGAGTCTTAGGCTCACTGGAGAGCAGCAGCAAATTTTCTTTTTCCAATTTAATCCTCTACCCAAGATGCACCTGGCTTGACACTTCACCACAAACCCGAGCCTGCAGATGCTCATTAGAGTGCTTGTGTCAGTTCTGTCCCGTTTTTCAATCGCTCAAATCCAATCTTTTGCCAAGAACAATTGCGCAATGATGACGTTAAGTGACACATCTAGACAAATTCGCATTTATCATTCTCTTTTATTGTGCTAATAAGGCAGATGTCAGACACTGGTGGTTTTATTCAGATTTGACAGTGCAGTTTGGCTCGGTTTGTGTTTGTTTCCGACGTGTCTTGCCCTCTTGTTACCTTTTGTCTTCCCGGTGTTTTGCCTCCCCCTCAAGAAAAGTGCAACACAGTGCTGTCCTCTTGAATTTACTTGTGTGTTTGTGTATATATGTGAGTGTGTTTTTGTGTAGAATGGGGTTTTAAAAGGCCTCTTTCTGGCTTTGATCCAGGCTTTAACCCAGCGCCCATCGATCGGCCGTTCAGACCGGATTATGCTTCGCTTCTCAGCCCGTGTTGCTTCTTTCTGTCCATCACAAATCACAGGCCTCAAGAGCGCCTTTGAACTGCATTTTAAAAGTGGTATGGTCAGTCAGCATCTGTGAGGTGCAGCCGGCATCAGTCAGGAGACAAACAAATAGAGCAAGCAAGCTATTTCTGCACTGCATCTATTCTCACAATTTGCAGCGCAAGATGTTCAGAGCCGTCAAGTGCCCGACTACCAAAGATAAAACGTGGAAGCTGTGTATACATAGCATCTGAAGGCTGTTTTTGGTGAAGAACATCATTCGAATCAGATCAACAACTGGTGGCCTGTTACACTGATGCTTGCATTCAGATTTGTGATCCCAAAAAAGCTTCTCAATAACACTCTTTTATCTCTCTCTCTCTCTCTCTTTTGTCTTGTTCTATCACAGAAAAGAGAGGACAACCAGACAGACTCCAGACTCAGTCCTAAGAAGAGTGCAGAGCCCGCCATCGACCTGTTAGGCCTTGGTAAGACATGAATAATTAATTACTCATCTCATTGGCGATCAGGGAATCTGATACATCTACAGTAAGATAGGCTGGAGCAAAAAGAGACTTCAAGGCCATTTTAAGCCTAAAAATTTAAATGGGAGGGAGGTAGCGGAATGGAAGTGCAACTTTTTACACTTAATGTGATTTTACACACACATCAATCCTACAGAGTTCTTGAAGCATTTCAAATGATTGGTCTTAGTTCTTGGTGTTTAATTTTTCATTTATTTAGACAAAATAGTATCTTGTAGCATTTAAATTGGCCTCGTCTATATATCCTAGATCAGCGAGTACTTGAAAGAATGGTTCCAAAACAACGTGTTGCTGTACACTAAAGGAACTTTTTTTTTTAAAGGTTGTGTTAAGGCTCGGATAGAGGACTGACACAATGACTGCTATTACTATCTAGATGAAGGTTCAGGGAAGCACACTGCTAGTTGAGTCCTGGCGGTATTGATCAGGCCAGCAACTCGAGCCCTTGAGATGACCAAACACAATTGATGTTATATTACTTTCTGGGAAATGAAAGTTTCTATTTGCTGCCCTGGAGCTTTCCTTTGTCGCTCTGTCTTGTGTATTTATCACTCTCTCTCATTCAATATTTCTCACTCTCTCAATCTCGGTCTGAAACCAAGTTGTCCGTTATGATGAGCGAGAGAGACAGAGCGCTGGTGAGAATATATAAATTTCCGCAAATGTGTGTCCAAGGCAAGGAGGTTACAGTGTTTAGATGAACGTCTTCAGCTGGGGGGCAGTAGGGGTCAGTTCTGATGAAGAGAGGCTTGAGATGATGGTGTTGAGATTGAGACATGCGTCTTATTGATGTGTTTTTGCTCAAGGCCTCAGCATCTCTCCTCACCCTTCCATACCAGCAACAAGCTCCAGCACTGAGTTCAGACTAGCAAAATATCCATCTCTCTTTCTATCGATGCTGTTACTTAAGTGCTGTTGATAAAATATTTATAGGATTACTTGCATTATATGCATATTTGCATTTAATCTAGGCTAAATTATTTTTTGGGGTATCTGTTTACAGCTAGTATTAACGCCTGGATTTTATTAAGGGAATTATTCATGACTGCATACTTGGGAATTTTATTCTCATCACAAATGTTTGATACAGTTTAATTGGAACTCTTACTGTTATTTTAACTCAGCACCTGTATTATTTTGAACAACATTGGGAATGATTATTTCATCCATGTTTCATTTTTACTTTTTGTTTTACTTTATTTTTATTTATTTTTTTTTTTCAATTTTTCTTCGACTTCACTTTTTAATCGACATGTCATAAATCGATCTTCCGGTGAAACGACAGTCTTTTTTGTGATTTCTCTAATCATTTAGCCCTGTATAATATAATAAATATAATATTTAAGCATTATTGCACTCGTAGCCGTGCGATATCGATCTATATCAGCATGGCTGTGATTTGGCCATAGGTAATCACAGCCATGCTGATATATAGCCATATCGCAAGGCTACAAGTGTGATATTGCATTTATACAACAGTTTGACGGCACAAGTGTGTAAATAAATGAGAACCAACAACAGAGTGTCTTTAAAACCCTCTTTTGTGAGGAACTACTTCCTTCCACCACGGATTCAAATTTCAAGTTGATAGTTTAACAGTTGAGCCCAAGCCTCCGTTACTAATTCTAAAACGTCACTTTAGAACAAGCAACGAAGAAACATTGAGCTGCTTCATTTAAGCTTTTTGTATTATGTAGAGTATTATGAAAGAGAGAGATCGACTACGTGAGTGCATTACCTTCATCTAGATGATATCCTTCAGGTCAATCTTACATTCATAATCACAAAATCAGTATGAATGTCCGCTGAGGAAATATCTTTAATGTAAATCTCTTTGTCTTTGTCCTTTTACCAGGGAAGGGGATTTCCCATGACAGCACTAGTCGGTGCATTTGTCAGTTGCGTCTTGTAAAGTAAAAGCAACATCCTTGTTTACAACCTTGCCACTGACTCACTCAAAAAGACAGTCTTTGTCGCCATCTAATGGTGTATTAAAGTCGAAATTACAATCACTAATGGACCCTTTCTCAAATATAGCATGTTACTTATATAAAATATTATTTATTGAACAATAATATACTGTTATAATGGCTATTGTTGTTCATTTAAATAAGACATTTGTACAATAGAAAATAAATACAAGCAAACAGTTCTGTCAAATGTTAAACGGTCAAACGGTTAAACCCCGTGTTTAGCCACCATCTACATAAGAGCAATTTCCCGATGGACTGTCCGAGATAAAGCTGGAGCTCACATCTCCAAAAGCGTCTAAATAAATTTTCAAATGTTTACATACAAGTCGCATATTTAAGGTCTAAATAACTACATTCTCGCCTTAAAAACTTTTAAAACTACATTCCGTGACACAACAACAGTAGTATCTGTAAAAATGGTTGTGTGTATATATAATATAATATAATATAATATAATATATAATATAATATAATATAATATAATATAATATAATATAATATATAATATAATATAATATAATATAATATAATATAATATAATATAGTATAATATAATATAATATAAAGAGCTTTTGCTCATCATTAGTAATTCTAAAACATTTCTTTAGATGTTCTGAAAGAAAAGAAACATTCACCTGATGTGTAAATGTCTGGAATGATTTAGAGGAACGAAAACAAAGGAAACGAACAAAATTTTAACAGGAACAAAAACGAAAACGTATATAGTTTAATCATTCTGAACAGAAACTCTTATTTGAAATGATCTATAACCCATTAATAACCTTATTTTATCGTTCTGTTTAATATTTTAATTTGGCAGTCAACCAATCATGAATTCAAATCTATGCAAATGTGACATTGACGCATCCAACGTGAGGGAAATTCACGCACTTAATTGTCAAGTCATCATAGATAAGTTGCAATGGCAATGCGCTGCCAATAGCTTTTGGATCTCAGGAGTTTTTCCGAGGATATGTCACCAACCATTAAAGCATTACATTTAAGTGATAATTAATGGCAGGTAATATCCGATGTGTGTTTTGAAACAGGCGAAAATGGCAGGTTAGTGTAAAACGGCTACTAAATTAGGAAATGGAGAAAAAAAAAAAAAAAAAAAAAACGATCTTTTTAAATATTTAAACACCATGTTGTCAAAGTTAGTATTTATGGATGGTCAGACATTGAATGTGTCATTATGTTATTAACATTTTACCAAAATCAAGCTACGAATGGAGTTTGGGTTTTCCTAACTCAGCGAATGTTGGAATGTCAGTCATTAGAATGGTCGCATCTGAGGCAGTAAGTGCACTGCATTACTTTTTCAGCAACTTACCGGTTGTTTATTGTAGCTATATGTGGGTGCTCAGTTTTTCCAGTTTTTATGACCCTGGACGATAAAACCAGTCATAAGGGTAAATTTTTTGGAAATTGAGATTTTTATATATATAATGAGCAAAAATTATACGCTTGAGTGTATTTAAAATTGATATGAAATTAAAATCCACCCTAAATATTTTCTAAATGCATGTTATTGATCTTATTTTGAACAGTTCATCCATGCAAATGTTGCATTTTTAAAATATCTTTTGGATCTCATAATTAATCAAAATGCCATAACTTGATATGAAATAACAGACTTCTCTGGTTTCATCTGTCAGACAATCATTTCGTCTGCATAGACCCTGCCACTTTCTTACAATCGACTGCATGCATTCATCCAATCAACAACTGATGGACAGGACCATGTCTTCGCCCTACTTTTTTAAATTTTTGATCATCCGTTACACTCAGATGTATGTTAGAAAAAAAGATCTAACTACTTTCTTACATTGCAACTTTGACATTACGGAAGTCTTTGTCAAAAAAATGCGACGTTCAACCTTTCCATGTTGACATCTGCCTAAATTGGCTACATTCTACCAAGTTAAAGAGTTTGTGCCAAAATACTGTAATTTGATTGGGCGCACACTGTTCATTCATTATATTACCTCTGCATGCTTAGTTGTTTTTTTTTTATTATTTGCATCTAGCATCATATTTCCCTGCTGTTCAAGATGGAAATAGACCTGCGACCCACCACTAGATGAAAACCACTGATTTAGGCTGCATGTAAAGGCACTCTTAAAGCCTATCAGATGTTTGTGCACACATAAAGGCCTTTGAAATAGAGTGCAGTGCTTTCCAAATGCTGCGCTCTTTTGCACATCTCTATATACGTAGGTTCTCTAATTTCCTCTTCCTTTCTCCTTCCAGTCACACCTCCAGCTCATCAACCATTGCATCTCTCCTCTTCCCCACACCCATTGCTATTCGCTCCAGTTTTATTACTTTGAGCTCTTTTATTTTCATGGATTTTATCAGTCATAAAGAGATGGCAGCGGCTCCTGACTCTGTGCACTATAACGTGTGAACACAGACAGGGCTCTGATGGAGTCTTTGACTTTAATGGAATGAGAGAGTGCGTCTGAGCGGCAGGCCGGCATCGGAGGCGAGCGGGTGCTTTTTCTCCAGCGTTGGCGGAGGCGTGTGCGGAGTGTGATTAGATTTCCTGCTCTCTTGGATGAAGTCGATAGGTAGCGGGAACGGGAAAAGCAAGCTGAGCAGGCGGTGTGGGCTGCTGCCAGATGAACACTCTTTTATTTCTCTCTACAGAGACAAAGACTCGTGCAAGCAGGTTTGGCCTGGCATTGGACAACACTGCTCAGTCAATGAGTCACAGATTGGTCTGAATTGTTATGTAAAGAGTCTGTACAGCTGCTGAGTCTCTGACATCTGACTCCAGCGGCTCAGAGAAGAAAAGTGTTTGGACATAAATTTGCGAACAAATGAAACTGAATTTCTTTGAGATTTTTGTAATTACAGATAACCTGTTGGTCCCTGCAAAACAGGTGTCCTAGCAGAATAATCACAAAAACTATGGACTTTTTGCATTAAAGGGTTAGTTCACCAAAAAATGAAAATTCAATCATTAAATACTCACCCTAATGTCGTTACACACCTGTAAGACCTTTGTTCATCTTCGGAACACAAATTAAGATATTTTTGATGAAATCCGAGAGGAATATGACTCGTCCATAGACAGCAATTTAATCAACACTTTCAAGGTCAAGAAAGGTACTAAAGACATTATTAAAAAAGTCGATGTGACTGCAGTGGTCCAACCTTAATTTTATGAAGTGATGAGAATACTTTTTGTGTGCAAAAACAAAAAACAAATTTTCCTCTTCCCTGTCAGTATGTTACGCAGTTGGCACAGTGAACGCATTGCAGAGCTTCCATGTTTATGTTCGAACGCCGGCTACACTGGTAACACCGGCAACACCGACTATCGCAGCAAGCCTACCTCAAGCCATAATGATTTTAGGCTGCCTAAATGCGTTATAACATATTGTGAATAGCCTGAATGACGCCACTTATGTGAAGATTAATTTTAACATCTCTGATATATGCCACACAAGTCTACAGTGTGCGTGTGAGACAATGTGTTGTTCTTTTGTTGTCTGAGAGTTGATCGACAGCTTTTAGGTTTGTTATTGGCAGTGCGCACTACCATCCGGTTACATGAACATGTCACCACCACATCAGCACCGAAAACATGGGGAATTTTTATTAAGACAATAATCACACAACCTATATAATTAAATCAACTTATCGAATATTCGAAAATCGTGACACATCCCTAATAGGAATAAAACTGGAACCTTGTGCTTGTGTTATTGAAGTGGATATTACTGGCTCAGTGCATGAGGAAAAAACTCATTTAGAGGAAACAGCCTATAAAGATGTGTATCGTAATTGAAAACTAAAGACGCAAACAGTGTAATAGTCTAAAATAATGACGTTATAGAAGCAAAATAGCCCAAAATCTCAAAATTGACCAGTGGGTGAAAAAACAATGGATTTGCCTGTAGTGTCTGTAGTGCCTTAAAACCCACTAAAAGTTATATATTTTCCTTGAAAAGTGTGCTTTTTCAGTGGTCATAAATCTTTGGCACAGTTTCATATTTTCTTATTTGAGGCAATCACATATGTACATATGTTTCTCCAACTTTGGTGTGAAACCAATTAAAAATCCACAGTGTCTGTTACTCTGTGTAATGCCGTTTACACTTTTCCCTTGTCTGTAATGACAATTTGGTTCTCTCTCACTCAGATGCACCCACAGCCAGCTCTTCCAGCAGTGGGGCAGGAACAAGCAGTGCAGCTCCAATCAGTGATGACTTAGACATCTTTGGACCAATGGTCTCCAACCCTCTGCCCTCAAACACCAACACAAACCAGGTACATGAGTCCATCAATGCAAACATCAATTGTCAGTTGCATAGGTGCGTGCGTGCGTGTGTGTGTACATATTCAAAATACCTGCTCTATCCTGTTGTCATGTCAATCACGCTATTTTCGCTGGGTAGTTGACAAGCATTGGCTGCAGTGTCCTTTGGTGTGACATGTTGTTTTTTTTCCTTGGAATTATAATACCAATCATATTAGAGAGTACACTTCCATTCAAAAGTTTTTGTGTTTTTTTTTAAGGGAAAAATACTTTTTTTATATACTTTTATTCAGCAAAGATGCGTTAACTTGAAAAGTGGCACATTTATTTTAAAAATAAATGCTGTATTAAGTATTATGGTTTTCACAAAATGATTAAGCAACTGTTTTCAACATTGATGGTAATAAGAAATGTTTATTGAGTACCAAATCAGCATATTAGAATGATTTCTGAAGGATCATGTAACACTGTAGTAATAGCTGCTTTGCCATCACAGAAATAAATTACATTTTAAATTGAAATAATTTTAAAATTGTAATATTTCACAATATGTCTGTTTTTACTGTATTTTTTATCAATTAATTGCAGCCTTGGTGAGTTTAAGAGACTTCTTTTAAAAACATTAAAAAGTTTACCAACCTCAAACTTTGAACGGCAATGTACATAATTTTATCATTTTAAAAACTCTTTCATCACAATGTAGAACTATTTAAATAGCCACAAATTAACTGCAAATATTTCTTTAAAATGGTTAAAACGAAATTGTGTCCAGCACCTAATATATACATTTGTTATATATATTTTAACCTTAAATCATGTTATTAAATACAAAAACAATTTGTCAGGTTTATGTCAGCTACCCACAGACCATCAAAACTATTTTGGTGCATTTGTTAATTTTTCATGGCATAAGGTGGCTAACGCTGCTGGTGTATGAAGATCTGGCTAACCAGACCTTCATAGACCAGCACACCTTATATGTAAGGAAAAGGAGGTACAATTTAAAAAAAAAAAAAAAAGAAGCATTTTTCCTAGGTTACAAACATGCATCTGTACCTGCCTGCCTTCATTCAGTCTAAAATCAACTGACTAAGAGAGACAAAGAAAAGGTCAACCCCAATTGTTTTAATTTCCTCTGCAAACAACATGATTACATTTTGCCTGTCTAGTTGCAGCTGACAGAATTGATTTGCAAGGTCTTCCTGGCCAAAGGATGCAGCATGAATAATGAGGGATATTAGCATTTATTACGGCCCTTCACTGAGGAGAGTGAAGAGGAGAGATGTTTAATAATGTCAAGAGAAGAGAGTGAAAAAAGAAAATCATGTTGAGAGGAGAGAAAGAAGTTGGTAAATACATGTTTGATATGGACAATGTATCTGTTCCTTATTGGTTCAAGTTTTTTTTTTTTTTAATTCAATTGTATATTTAATTGTACATGCCCACTTCCCTTATTTTTACATTTGAATGACCTTTGCCATCATCTAATGCTCACTTAATATACACTAATAATTTAATAACACTGTTAATTGTAGTCTTTAGCAGACCTCAGAATTAGTGTTTAATTTTTTCTTTATTTAGACAAAATAGTGTCAAATTTTACAACTGGCCATTTGTCCAGTATGGGCTTTGCTTTTATATAATTATGTTATTAATAATAAAACACAGAATAATAATCAACACTATAATTAATAATTAACACCAACTCTTCTGTTGTTTCTCATAGGACCAAGAATTCAATAGCTTAACAGCAATTTGAAGTTTCACACTCTTAACACAATGTAAAAATAAAGAAAATCTAAAATAATAAAATAAAAATAAAAACTATAATGTATTGTCTGTTTCTTTCACTTTGAGCAAAGTATTTTACAATAATATAATCTTCAACAAAATACCACATTCAATAACCCAAATGTACAAAAGAAATATAGTTGGATATTCAGTTTGACCCAAAACACAGAATGTGATTCAGAATTTCTTGCAGCAAATCACTTTTCCTTTCAAACTCAACAGTATATTCAACAATATGAGTCGAAAATGCATAAATCAATGAATTAATTCAGTTGACCAAAGTTCATGAATCAGGTAATTCATTTCAAAGAGTTGTTGAACTCTTTCAATCAGTTCAAGTTCAAAAGATAATCTCTCCTTTTTGGACAACATGTAGCTTATTTTTTATTTGATGGAGGGCGGTAAGGAACCTGGATACTGTATAGGTGGGTGCTGGGCCACACTTATAGCCAATCAGGACACTGGAGGATCTTTGCATGAATAGCAATTTGTCTTTGTGGAAGCTCGTCTTCACCCCTGAGATCCACTCTCACTAACCCCACATTGTCCTTTCTCCTTTTCTTCCTTAGTCAGGGTTTCGCCATATTTAATTTTTTACAGGTATAAAAACGAGGCTGTGAGGGATTAAAGTACACTGCGTTCAATGGATTGTACTGTTGTTTAACGGCATACCGATTGTTCAGCTGAAAATTACATGTGATCTAGGAGCTTTATGCAGCATATGCAATTGTAAAGACTGCAAGTCTATCCCTTATAGCCTCATTTTCATCCGTGTTAAATTCAATATGGCGTCTGCCCTAACTAAGGTCTATTCCCATCCTCCTTTCACACTTGTTTTGGCCATCATTATCAGAATGGCTTCAGGACGATTCTCTTTTTTGATCTCAGAGGCCTGAAGCTGTGCTGAAGCCAGAAAGGTGGCTTGACAAAAGGCTTTTTCCCCACTTGAATCAATGTTTTATTGAGAGGTGTGTAGAGCCGCTGGACTGACTTGGACTGACTTGGACACTCGAATAATTGATGCCCTCCTGCTCTGCTCTGGCCAAGCGGAAATCAGCCCTTCCTACACAATGTACATTTATACATGCATTCTGCATTCTCATGGGATACTAATAAAGGTTAAAGAGGAGCTAAAGATAGATCACTTGAGAATAGTATGCGAATGCTCAGGCTTTCACAAAGCCTTCGGTCTCAACAGCATGCTGTCAATCTCTGCTCTTATTCTCAAGCAGCGGTGGGTGTCTGATGAGGGAGGATGGCAGCATTATGCCTTGATTCTTGTTTGTTGTGTCTTTTAGAGTCTTTGTGTGGAAGATGTGTCAGAAAGAACCGCGCACTATCTTTTTAAAGGATTTGGAGGCATTTCGCATATCCAAAGATGTGTCACTTATAGAAATTGGATTGCTTATGTTATGTGTATGAATGAGGATTTGTTTTTCCCCAGACAGTAATTTTTGGAAGTAGGAGCGCCTACAGGAAGTGCAAATAGAAGCCTGACCTCATCTCCATATCAGTGTTGTTATTGTTAAAGTCAGCATTAAAGATTACGAGGGTGCATAAATGTAAAAATAATAATAATAATAATAATGTTGTGCATATATAAATAATAAAAAAAAAAATACTGCAATATTCAACAAAAAATAAGAATTGTCACAGTGACTTTAAAACAAAACTTTTCATTATTTTGTTTTTTTAAAACATTTCATTAATTGAAATGGATCTGAAATTAAATAAAGTAAAACATTAGATGAAGAAGAAATGTTGCAACTAACTAGAATAAACTGATGTACTAAAATTACTATAACTAAAGTTATATTACTATAACTAAAAAAACACTAATACAAATGACAAAAGCAAAATTGCAAAAACTTAAACTAAAATTAATACAAAAAAGGACACTGGATTAAAGATGTCACGTATAACATACAGTTATGAAAGGGTCAAATAAGAGATCCTCTACCCCTTGGCAACCCTTTCTGACCTTTGTGGAGAACACTACTGCAAAATAATTGTTCTGAATGTACATGTTTATTTATTAATATTATTTTCCTCTTTTTTTTCCTTAATGGTCTGACTGTTAATGTTCTCTTTTGAAATGGGTAGGGTGTTCTGTTTTGTTGTGAATATTTTTTTTTTTCTTTCAATAAAAAAATATAAAAAATAAAAGCAAATTAAAATATTAACAAATACTATAATAGTATTTATAAAACTGTTAGTTCCTGTCCTTGATTCACGATAAAACACGGCTATGACCGCTTCACCCAACGGTTCTGTGTATCACTACACAACACCCTTAGCAACCACTCTTAGCAACGTAAACTGTATGTTCTCTATTGATATTGTTCATTGAAGCTTACTGTATTGTGAGAAAAAGATCGAGTTTATTACCTGCATTCAGATTTAAATGTCTGATGTATTATCCTGTCCTTTTAACAGTTAAGGGGTTTTCCTGTGACTGACAGTCAAAGCATTTGTCAGTTGCGTCTTGTTCCGTGTTCACAACAGTTCAGTCTTTTCAATATAAAAGTCTTCGCTACTGACACACTCATAAAGACAGTCTTTGCCGCCATCTAATGGCGTAATAATGTAACTCCTGTTGCTGTTCACGGTCAGGGACTATTTTTTCCAGTGGAGGAAAGCTTTAGTAAAAGTTTAGTAAAAACTTCATGAAAGTTGCATTAATACATATTTTTGGCTTTAATATTTGTATTGTGTGGTAACCGTTTTATAAAACTTCAGGCTAGTGCTGTATTGTGAATAAGTCATGGCTGAAGGGGTTGCAACAGCCGTGACTTATTCACGATACAGCACAGCCTCTCGTACCTTATTGCTTACATAAATAATACTAAAATAACACTGCTTTGTATCACCCCAACACAAACCACCATTCACATATTTACATTCATGCTTATGATATTTGTAAATAATAAAGATATTCAAAATAAAGTTACCCGAGTAACTCAGCACATCAGAAATAGAAACAGGCATTCATCAATACTGCAACCCAATCAGCTCTTCCTACAGTGTTGGTTATTATGAGCAGTCTGGTTTTGTGCGCGTCACACATGTCCAACATCGACACGGTATTATGTTTTGACCCTCATGCACCTCTTTTTTTCCTCTCATTCCTTTTCTGGAGCGTGCACAAAATGGCAATCAGTTGAACACCCAGAACGACACAACAATAATAATAACACCAATAAGCATGCTATTAGTACACACTGCAGACGTCATTGTGGAGAGGATGGAAAATGATTGTGAGACGATGAGGGAATGCATTTGATTTCTCTTTTTCTCTGCCTTGATACCAAGCAACAGCATGTGGAAACAAGCAGCTGACAAGCTGGAGATTTCTGATTGATTGGCATTAGGGCCTGAATCAAGGCACTCCCAGTTCTTCTTAAGCCTAAGGGGAAAGAAGGATGAGAGCTTGAGAGACAGTTGGAGCCTTTGATGAGAAACTGCCAGGCTTCTGTATTCTCCATTCCTTCAGTGTGACTTCAGCCGGTGCATGTTAATCTGTCCTCACACTTCCTCTTTTCACATCTCATCTACTGCCAGCTTTTATATCACCCCCTGAGACATACACACGCAGTCTCCTCCACAGGACTTCCCCCTTCCTGCAGCTTCTGTGTGACTGCACAACTGCTAGCCAGTTCTGGTATCCCATAATGCTCTGTTAGCAACAAATCCCTCCCCATTATTGACATCCTGACCAGCCTGTTTCTCTGCAGCTCCCTAATCAAGCTGTCTGCGTACATAAGGGCTGTGAGAATATCAACATCAACATTTTGTGAGTGTTGTGGTGGCAAAACGTCCTTGCTCATTTGCATCATGATCATTTGCTGTTCGCATATTAAACACATGATGTTAGTCAACTGTTTTTGGAGTTTGTCAAACTGTGGTGTTTAAATGTGACTTTTGGTGCGGGATTTTGATGTAATTTCTGTACCGTGAGCTAGGGATTGCACTGATATAAAACTTTTAGAAAATGCAGGTAATTATGGTAGTTATGGCCAATAACTGGTATTAAAATAGCCAGTTTTAAGATTACATACTGTTTTTTGTTTTTGTTTTCTAAATAAATAATGAAACGCGCAGTGAATTTAGGTTTCACAATATGGTGTAATGTACAGTATGAAAAATTTAAGTGAGTGTTAGATGTTGGAAACGGCCAGCTAAAATGTAAAAATGGTATAAATGAGCATAAACAATTTAAAGGAATAGTTCACCCAAAAATGAAAATGTTGTCATCACTTAATCACCCTCAAGTTGTTACAAACCTGTATGAGTTTCTTTCTTCTTTTGAACACAAAAAAAAAAAAGATATTTTAAAGAATGTTGGTAATCAAACAGTTGACAGTAGTCATTGACTTCTATAGGAAAAAAATACTATGGAAGTCAATGTCTCATTAACAAATATGTTCTTTTGTTCCTTTTAAATCAATTTTAATAGATACAGATGAAGTAAAAAATGTTCACTACTCTGAAAAAGTTTGTGTAGGATTCATTTTCAAACAAATTTCACTCAAAAATTGCTAGTAAATTTCACAAATACCTACAAAGAAATGGCAAGTAACACATTAAATTAACTGAATTTTTGAAGTAGAAAGACTGTAATAGTATTTTCTTGTAAAACGTACTCCAATAATCTGTTTTATCATTCTTTACAGTGTATATGATGTTAACTAATATGGTACCATATGTCTCTTTCGTGACATGATTTGACCCAAAAATCACACTTCCACTTCCATATCTTGCAAATGATCCTCTTAGTATTTGCTTATTATCCTCTTAAAATGAGGATTCTGATGCATTATTTAAATTCTCTAAACCTCTTCCTGCTCTTTCATTGATGCAGTGTACTAGACTAGGTCATGTAATTGCAGAAAGGTTTGCTTTAGTAATTTTGCTTAGTACCATCTGTCAGCTGTTTTCGTGCACTAGTCTCGCCCCAGAATCTGCTGCACACAGGATGTATAGCGTGCTGACTCACTAATGAATCATTCAGCTGTGTAAGAGTCACAATTCATCAGAAAAATCCACCACCGTCCCTTTAAGAGCGCAGCTATTGATCCGCTCGTGTTCTTTTGCGCTCCGTGAGCCCTCACGTTTAACATATGGGCCTGCCATGCACCACGCATTCACCGCTACATGCATGCAGCACAGTGGAAAACCATACTGAGTCCCTCGGAGCACATGAATGTATGTACGCTATATCTACTCACACTAGTGAGCTCTGGCGTAGGCAGTCTCAGTGTTACGTGTGCATGTTTTAAGCACAGATGGTCTCTCAGTAGGACTTATTCCTAATGAAAGCTGAGCTAGTTCAGTTTGTACAACTCTACAAAGAGAAAAGGCTCTGCGGTGGCCGGTGTGCTAGAGGGTGGCAGCTTTATCTAGGTTTTAAATCTGGCTTTCTGGTGTGTATATACCCTATATAAAGAACACTTTATGCATATTTTAGGATTCAGATAAATTTTTTATTATTATTATTTTATGCGGTGTTCCTTATAATTCTGTTCTTGGGAATGTGTTGTAGATTTTGCATTGCCATTCTGATTGGCAGTGTTGTATTTTAATGTCGGCTGTCTGGAAAGTGACTCACTGGCAGACGTATCATGTGGGTTGAGGGCTATTACTGCCACTGGTGGCAGTGCTTGTGTATGAAGTGTTAAAATTATGGTATTCTGCAATCCAAAGGCTTCTGTTTCCACTCTAGTCCCATGTTTGGCCCTGTTGTTAGTCTAACATGTACTTCTATATGCCTCAATTCTCTGCATCTGATTAGAACACACCCACTTCTGCAAGTCAAATGGTACATGGAGGTCTAATGTACCTGAAAAAAGCTATCTATTAGCATGGAGAAAAGTGCTTTTTGCCAGATGGTTTAGTTAGGTCAGTGTTTCCCAACCACTGTACCGTGGCACAATAGTGTGCCGTGGAAAATTACCAAATGCTTTACAGTTAAGAATATATGTGACCCATGCTGGCAAAATAAGTCAGAATGCACAAATTTATTTTCACATTCTCCATTAAAATACCTTCAAATTGATAGCAGTTGATTTTGAGAAAAATGGGGTTAAAGGTTTCTGAAGATTCCAAAGCAAAATCACCTAGCAACGTTGCATCTTTTCCTCCAATTCTTTTCGTAATAATAATTATATTAATAATCACAATATAGCTGTTTTTATTTTATCTTTGTTATTAAAAATAAGAACAAAGATGCAAATAAACAGTAGTGCAGTTAAGAGCAGCAAACTATTGTCTTTTCTTTTATTGTTTGATTAACATTGAGACAGACCTATATTAAGACCTACTGTAATGCACGGATCTAATATAATGTTACACATCAGATTTTTCCCTTCAACTGTTAACCAGATATTAATTTAAGACATAACAGATTATGTTTGCGTAATCACTCACCAAGACAGCTATTTTGCAATGCCGCAATTCTGTGTATGTGGAGAATGTGCGGTCTCAGAGAGACACGTCTTATGCGCGCGCTTTTGAAAAAGTCAGTCTGCGCAATTTTGTTTTCATCAGCATGGGTTTAAAAATCACATTCACTGGTTCGGACTCATGTCATCAGGAATTCACTATGAATATTCACAAAGCTGAAATGCTATGTTTTGCAACAATAGGCCTACAACATGTGGTGAGAAGGAGCAGTCGTCCGGGGACTTAAAAGAGCTTGTGACAAAAACTCGTAACTCCATTGAATCCTCAAACTGTCAGTCAAACCTCATAACTACGCCTCACCTCTATCGAAAATGAAGTGCCGCACACAGTTTGCAGAAGGATCTCTGCTTGTTTGCAATGCAAAGGTACATAAAGAGCTGATGTTTGAAAAATAAAAAGTACAGCTTTTTTTCCCCCTCAAGAAACACTTTCTATAAAGGCTAATGTTTTATCTATTTGAAGAGCAGAGAAGTGATATCTCCCTTCTAGTTGTAGCCAATATGCTACTGTTTTAAATATCCCTCTTCATCTATTATATGATGAGATTTTGTCCAAATGTATTCAAGCGCCCATATAGCTACAATAAACGTTATAACCTGTAAGTTGATGAAAACGTAATGTGATGCACTTACTGATGCGGCTATTCCAGTGACAGACAAAATATGCTCCATCTGAGCTTGATTTTCATAAAATGTTAGTATTATATAGTATTATCAACTATGATTACACGTTTAATTATTTAAAAAATATGAGGCTTCTGCCCGACAGCGAAGATATGTAAATTTGTTGTTTTATATCATCACTAACAACATTATACAGTATAGCTACATAAATATGACCTTATTGTGTTCATACATGACATGAGCTTAAGTTTCACATTAATTGTGAGTACTACTTACTACTTAATATAATATCCTGTTTTAATATGCAATTTGAAGCAATGCATGTTTGTGCAATTTTGTTGTTTTAGTGCACAGTGGTGTGTCTTGGGATTTCTTTTTTACTTATCAAAAAACATGACGTGGCAGAAAAAGGTTGGGAAACACTGAGTTAGGTTATTTACTAGCAGGTACTAATAAGGCCATGCTCACCAGCCTGTCCTACTCATGAAACTCTCTCCCAAGGTCATAGACAACATTACAGACATGTGCATGAATGGTTGGTTCTCACGAAGAGCCTTGCCAGGACTGCTCGAGGAACCGCTGCAATGGAGGATTAACTTATTTCATGCTCCAGTCCTGCACAATGCAAATGTACGCATGTTACCAGCACTACCTTAAAGCAAGAGAGCTTGGAAACACAACCAATCCGCTCACACGTCCCAGGAAAAGGTGAGGCTGTCGCTTGTGACTACATGCAAATTGTTGGGATATTTAAAGAACACTTATGCATATTTTAGGATTCAGGGACAGTAAAGCGTCAAGTGTATTAATTTTCTCTTTACCAGATGGGGTACGCTAGCCTTAATTGGTCTTGCTTTTTTTCACATATACAGTGTATGCGTGTTCTTGCTTTTCCAGGGCAGCTCATTTTCTTAAAGGTATCCTTGAGCCAGAACGTCCTTGGGTATGTAAGCAGGGTGTTGAATGTTATGGCTATGGTCAGAGTGGCTTTATTCTCAGCCAGGTTTGTCAGTGGAAAACATAGCTGAAATATTATTAGCTGGAATGAATCTCTTTGTGGTGCATATGTATATTAATCAATGTGATATCAGCAACAGCCATTTTTAGCAGGTAGTAGCCATGAAATTGAATAGAATCACAGGAAGCCTTTACCTATTGAAATGTTAAATAACGCAATAGTGGCCTTTAATACTTGAGGTATTTTTGGTCATGTGTAGAGGAGAAAGTGAAATCATGCTGTTTATATGTGGGAATATTACCTGTACTTAATGGCACTATAACTGAAGTCTATACCATCTGAGTATCGATCACGACCAAAGTGAGGCAGTGGATACATTACAGAAGGCTGACTGAAAGCATATAGGTCAGAGTGCTAATGCAGGCTCGGATTTCTCTATCTTCTATCTGTAACCACTGCTAACACAGTTAACTGATCTCAGAGCAGCACTGCAGGGACACTCTTCTTCACGATGTCTGTTGGACCAGTGGAGGTCATGAACGCAATACAACCATAACATCTCAGTGGCTTGGGGCTAATGGGACTGTTTTTTGTAAGGAAATTTGCTGGGAACTTCGTAAATGCTCTCAAACCTATCCAAAGGAATATTCTTGTTCTTGAAGAATTAGTTTTGCAAATTTTTTTGCAGTTTTACTGTTCACGTTCGGTCACATCAGATTTGGTGTGAACGTGCCTTAACTGTTCGTTTATTTTTCCCCTTTATGTTGTTGATTATGTGTCTTTGTATTCCCCAGATGGTCTCTTGTCTCATCCGCTCTTTCCTGCTGACTGATCCTCAGACTCTGAGTTGCAGTGGGACCTTGGCAGAGTGGCACTGCCAGACTATGATCTGGCATATACCCAGTCTGCACCCACTGCTGCAAACAGCCGTCTTCACCAAATCCAACCTAACACATTTGTGATTTTGGGGCACTTCTGTTCTTTTGTTTCTTTTTTTTTTTTTTTTGTGCTCTGGTTTTTCTGGTTTCCCAAGCAGAAGGGGACTGTGGGGAAAAGTGGATTAGCCCAGCCCACAGCACCACCAGAGTGCTAATTATCTGTGTGGGGCTGCTAATCAGACAAAGCCTACTCTGTTGCACATAAAATCTCTTCCTCTCTCTCTGTGGGTATGAGTGAGCGAGTGAATTGTGTTTGGGGGTGGATAGAGCTGGAATATGCATGGTGCTCTGTGAATGTCACAGTGAAATACAGGCTGCACTGTGTGTTTGTATGGCGCGTGTGTGTTTCTTTGCTAATGTGGGGGTGTGAAAGATCAAATATTCACTGATTATTGGTGAATGAGAAGTTATCTTAGTTGTTTTTGTTTAATGCACAATACATCACTATTCAATACTTTGCAGTGCAGTACAAGGATTTAATTGGACTGCCATCAAAATGGCGGTAAACACAAGAATTGGAGAGCAGAGACCACTCTAAAAAGTGTAGATGATATATTTGATGAAAAACGCCCTTCACGACCATTAAAAAATGTTGATCTTTTTTTGCCCGTATAATAGATTGGTCTGTCTGTCCTATCTATCATTCCATCGTACTATCTATCGTTCTGATGTTTTATCGTTCATTCTATCTAATGTTCTGACATTCATTCTACCCATCTAACGTTCTCTCATTCTATTTATTGTTCTGTTGTTTGTTCTATTTATCTAACGTTCTGTCATTCATTGTATCTAACGTTCTGTTGTTCGTTCTACCTATCTATCGTTCTTTCGTTCTATCTATAGTTCTGTCATTCATTGTATCTAACGTTCTGTCGTTCTATTTATTGTTCTGTCGTTTGATCTATTTATCTATCGTTCTGTCATTCATTGTATATATATCTAACGTTCTGTTGTTCGTTCTACCTATCTCGTTCTTTCGTTCTATCTATAGTTCTGTCATTCACTGTATCTAACGTTCTGTCGTTCTATTTATTGTTCTGTCGTTTGATCTATTTATCTATCGTTCTGTCATTCATTGTATATATATCTAACGTTCTGTTGTTCGTTCTACCTATCTCGTTCTTTCGTTCTATCTATAGTTCTGTCATTCACTGTATCTAACGTTCTGTCGTTCTATTTATTGTTGTCGTTTGATCTATTTATCTATCGTTCTGTCATTCATTGTATATATCGAACATTCTGTTGTTCGTTCTACCTATCTATCATTGTCATTCATTGTATATCTAACGTTCTGTCGTTTTCTACCTATCTCGTTCTTTCGTTCTATCTGTCATTCATTGTATCTGTCTAATGTTCTGTTTATTCTACCTGTCCATCGTTCTTTCGTTCTATCTGTCGTTCTGTCATTCATTGTATCTATGTAACGTTCTTTCTACCTATCTATCGTTCTTTCGTTCTATTTATTCTGTCATTCATTGTATCTAACATTCTGTTGTTCTTTCAACCTATCGTTCTTTCGTTCTATCTATCGTTCTGTCATTCATTGTATCTATCTAACGTTCTGTTGTTTGTTCTACCTATCTATCGTTCTTTCGTTCTATCTATCATTCTGTCATTCATTGTATCTATCTAACGTTCTGTTTTTTGTTCTACCTATCTATCGTTCTTTTGTTCTATTTATCGTTCTGTCATTCATTGTATCTAATGTTCTGTTGTTCGTTCTACCGATCTATCATTCTGTTGTTCTGTCTATCGTTCTGTCACTTGTTCTATTAACCTTCTGTTATCGAATGTTCCGTGGTTTATTCTACTTGTTCTATCTATCTATCGTTCTATCTATCTATCTGTCTATCTATCTATCTGTCTATCTATCTATCTGTCTATCTATCTATCTATCTATCTATCTATCTATCTATCGTTCTATCTATCTATCGTTCTATCTTTCATTCTATCGTTCTGTTCTATCTGTTGTTCTGCCGTTCTAAATATATCTAAATATATTCTGTCTATCATTCTATCTGTCTATCGTTCTAGCTATAATCTAGCTATTGATCATTCTGTCTTTCGTTCTATTGTTCAGTCCATCTATCATTTGTTCTGTCATTCTGTTGCTTGTTCTATTAATACAATATTATAGTGACACAGCCCTATAGTGTTAATATGTGTTGTGTGGATATATATATAGAAGAGGAAGCATTGCAATATTTGTAGCATGCTTTTGAGATGCACATTCATGTGAGCATCTCTTATAAACTAAAGATGTGGATGTGAGAACAAAAGTTTTGTCTCTCCCTCTCATTCATACAGCATAGAGAAAATATCTGCTCCTCTCTCTGAATACTGAAGTGTAGGACTCCTGGCCTCCCACTCCTCATCTATTTTTAATTCTAATAGCATTTCCTGTGTCCCTCTGTGGACCCCCTGATGGATCCCTTCAAATGTCACTCATATTACAAATAGAGAAAAGGGCTTATGTCATCTCTTTTTCATAATGTGGCCTGAAAAATGGCACACTCCTGCCAAGTATGTATGTTCTTGCTTGTTGCTGGGGTCTTGAGACTAGCTGTCAAGAGTTTGTGTAATTTCTTTGTTCCACGTCTCTTTTCTCTCGTGCATATCAAAGCATGAACCCATTATAGGCTGTAGCATGCATTTGTTAGCGTCAGCCTTCACAGGTTAATCAGCCGAGAGGTTTGCGTATCAGATCTGCAAGGCGGTGTTTGGCTTATCATGCCACGGTGCTGTTCACCCATGTTCAGCTCTGCTAGGTTCTTATCAGATGCGGCGACTGGCGCAGCAGCAGCTGGAGGTGTTACTCCTGCATACCTATGCGCAGAGCTGTGTATCGTCGACCCATCTAAATGGGAAGAGAGGGTCCGCATGTGTCCCTGCCAACCTCCACCCCGTCCTCCCAACCCTGTCTTTTTGTCTCTAATTACTGTGGAACATTTCCATGATCCGGAGCTCCGGGACACTGATGGATAGACAGCAGGAGAGCGGAGACGGTCTCTGAATCACGCTCTTTTCGTTTAGTTTTATTTATGAGCTCATGTCAGGCACGTACTTCAGCAGTGAACTTCAGAGAATGGCCTGTTCGATATCTGCCATCTGAGTAAGCATGTTTGCCACTTAATGATACTAGAGTGGGATGATTTTTGTGGGGAAAATCGATTGATACACATATCTATTTGTTTTTGCTCAATTTGAATTCAAATGATGTGGTACATTCTCCCCTCTGTGTTTTCACTCCCTCTCTCTGCTTTTCTCTTTCTCTTTCTGCTTTTCTCTTTCTCTCTCTATGGAGGGTGAAATGTTATAATTAGCTCTAGTGCTTAAAAGACCCTGTGAAATCGTTTTGCAGTTGAGTTTCTTTCCTTTAACTTGTTTTTAGAGAGTCTCTTAAGTCTCTTATGCTCACAAGGCTGCATTAATTTGATCAAAATACATTATAAACAGTGATATTGTGAAATATTATTAATTAAAAATAAATACATTTTTCTATTTTAATATATTTTAAAATGTTATTTATTCTGAAGCTGAATTTTCAGCATCATTACTCCAGTCTTCAGTAGGGGTTAAACGGATCGTAGTTGATCCATGATCCGTCTGGACCAGGCCCCACGGTTCGGCACGCATGAGATTCGCAGATTAATTGCAAGTTTAACCACCACAGAGTTGAAGTTTATAATTTGCACGTGTTTTGTCCTGCCAATTTACACAGCGCTAGAAGCAGAAAAAGAGAATTTAATTTGTTACTTGATTCCACATTCTTGCTGAAAAATGATCCAATTCGTGACTCAAAAACCATAATGATCTGAACCGTGAGTTTTGTGATCTGTTGAACCACTAGTCTTCAGTGTCACATGATCCTTCAGAAATCATTCTAATGCTGATTTGGTGCTCAAGAATTTTTTATTATTATTATTATTATCATCAGTGTTGAAAACAGTTGCTGCTTAATATTTTTGTTGAAATTGTGATTTAATTATTTTTTGGTATTCTTTGATCAACAGAAAATTCAAAAGAATAGCATTTATTTGAAATAGAAATGTTTTGTAACATTATAAATGTCTTTACTATCAATTTAATACATTCTTTAATAAAATGCATTAAAAGTATTAATTGCTTTTCAATAAAAGTATTTTAAAAACGTTCAGAACCCAAACTTTTGAATGGTAGTGCATTTGCAATAAAATTGTGTATATTTGTATAAATCTTTTGATGTAACATGTTACATTTATCACAAGCATATAAATGTCCTTGAAGCCAAAAGACAAAGAGACTAGGTTTCATGAAGTCCACCTGGCATGGATAATATGTAGCATGGTGTGTTGCCAGTGTAGCGTAACTCAGACCTGCTTATAATGGTGTGATGCCCTCCTGGTTCTTAATCAGGAATGGAATGAAGCCTGAGCCAAATCTCAGCAAGGCTCACCCAGGTCTCGCACATCACTGAACATGACCTTGGGCCACTGTTGAGTTTCTTCAGCCATGTGCCACCAGAGTCAGTAAGTTATTTGTCAGCATGCTGACTTTCCTGGAAATATGAACTATGATTTAGGCCTAGAACTTTCCCTCAGTTTCATATTGACAGACTTGCTTTTTGGAGGGTAACCATGGCATCAGCCATACCATCTGCAGCTTTGTGGCTGCTAGTCTAGCATCACACGACTGTAATTGAGTAAAAGGATGCAGGTGCTTTGACTGAACACAAACTGCCTTTTACTGATTGTCTCCTCCATCTTCTGCTATTTGTGTGCGCTGTAACTTTGTGTAAACGGTGAATTGTGTCTCCTCTTCCTAAGCTATTCATTCATCACAGCTGCAGTCTAATTAATGTCATTTCTCTGCTTGAAGATGATGAAGCCTTTCTTTCATCTTTGTGTGTGTATTTGTGTCTTCTCTCCTATGAGTTTATACAGAATGGAAATTTTTAACCAACTTTGATTTGATTATTGCCATTTGCACTGTTTTTTGATTCTCTCTTTTGGTTTCTTAAGAACCATTGTTCTGCGAATTTTTGCAGGCAAAATGCTGACATTTCAATAGGAATCCACATAATTGAGAATTTCATATTTGAGCGAAAGATTTCTACAGAAAGCTGCTTGGTTTGAAAGTGACTTGAAAACCCCTCTAGAACCCACTAATATTTTCATATCACTCTTTCAAAAATTTTCATAATTTTTATTGAATATCAATATATGTATATACGTGACCCGTACTGTCAAAATGAGTCGGAATGCGCACTGGCTAATTTTGAGCTACAGGCAAAACAAGTGAAAAATGTCAATTTTGGTCGAATTTGATGTTTTCACAAAAATGCCCTCCTCTAGCAATTCCAATGCTCCAAATAGCATTTAAACATCTAAAAGTATCTTTATTTGTACATTTTCTGAGAGGAGTACATTTTGTTTGTCCATGAAAAATGCAGTTTTTCTCTGCTCGCTTCTCGGCCACTGGTGCTTCCCTCAGCACAAGTTTGGTGGTGTTGTAAAGTGCAGCATTCCAACTTTGTAAATATTCATAGTGAATTCTCGATGGCATGAGTCTGAACCAATGAAATATGATTTTCAAACTCATGCTGATGTAGACAAAACAATCTTATTCACGCTGACATTTGTGTCCGAAGCGCGCACACAAAGACACATTCACATTCACATTCCCACTTTCTTTTCAGACAGCGTGCGATCCCAATTCACGCAAACATTATCTTTTACGTTTTAACGTTTGGTTAACTGTTGGGGGAAAAACATCTGATGTGTAACATTATATTAGATCCGTGTGATATATAATAGGCTGCCTGTTTCATTAATGTTAATCAAACAACTGTGGAATTATGGAAGAAAAAAGTTGAATATATATTTCTTCCTATAGATATGGGTTTTGACTTGGTTTGTGCCAAATTTGGTGTTGATTACCAGGAATTTTAAGGTTTGGCTGCTAGATGATTTTGTTTTAGAACCTTCAGAAAACTCAATTTTCTCATAATTGACTTTGCTGACTCTATCAATTTCAAACAGGTGTAGCTCAGTCATTTTTTTATCGTATTCCAACAAATCATACATTTTTAAGGTTTTTTAATAGCGAATGTGAATAAATGTGAAATAACAATACTGCATTTTTGATAATTTGCTCATTGCGACTCATTTTGCCAGCACGGGTTTCACAGACAGGGCTTAGATTAAGCCAGGATTATGCCTTATTTCAATTAGGACATTTAAGTAGCTTTTATAAATGTGCCTTAGAAAAAAACATGTGTGCATCTTGAGACAAAACAGTGGCATTGACGTATTTTAAGATATGTCAGTGTAATCTGCTTTCGGTTAAAACAGCTCAAACATGCATTTTAGTTTGGGAAAAGTAAACACAGCCTTGTCTGTGAAACCTGGGATTAATCTTTTATTTTTAATTTATTTATACAAAATAATATGTAATTTAACATGAACATGAATATAATAACTTTTTGGTAATTATCTGTTTTTTTTCTTTGGATGTTTGGAGCTGTATCCAGTTGATTTGGCACAGGTTTCCCACCATTTAGACTGGAAAGCCTGTTTTGGCTCATGATTTTAAGGCCCACAGATATATCCATGCGTGTGTGCTTGCTAATGAGTTTATTAATATTTCAGAAAATGGTTGTTTGAGAGTGTATTAGCAGGTGTTGAGAGTGTGTGGCTTTCAGTGAACCGTCTCCTGTGCTCCACAGGTCAGTTCCAGTAAGGCAGCTGGGAGCGCTCAAGCCAGCTCCACCGGAGGGGCTGTGGCAGGTGCTACGGCCACAGGAAGTTCTGCTCCAGCACAGGGAGATCTGGACCTCTTCAGCGAAACCAGCGGGAGCAGCAAAGCAGAAGACTCGGCCAAGAAACCTCTCTCCAAGGACTCTATTCTCTCCCTGTATGGTTCCAGCACCGTCCCACAACAGCCTGCACAAGGTACATCCATCCCCCCAGAGTCCCACTTTCTTATTCCTCAGAGAATGAGCGATCTGAGCGAGAAAATGCAGATCTATAAATGGCGCTATGTGTCCAGAGTCCATTTCTAATGGTGCTGTGGGAGTGTATGTGTTTGAGAGAAAGAGAAAGCAAGCGAGGTTCTTGAGAAGCCCTGCTTTAATGGGGGTATCAATAATTCAAGCACTGCGTGTCTCAGCACTCTGATACTGCTGAACGTAGTTTAAAGCTGCCTGCTTCTCCTGCCCTGCTCTTCAAAGAAGACATTTCCCAAAACCTCAGTTGTTCCAAATGAAGGCACTGCCAATTCTCCACCATCAGGACGCTTTATAGGTCCCCTTTCATCCTGCATACCTCTCCTGTCTTAAAGATCCATTTCCTCTGTGCTCGGGGCAAGAAACTGCACACATTAGCACAGATATTGATCGCTCTCCTCTGTCTGTGATGCATGATGTCCATGTCCTCTGGTCTGCTTCTGTTTTTGTCTCTTTGAACATGTTGAACATGTTGTTGTGTGTAAATCATCTTATTTGTGTACCTTTGTGCAATTCTGCTCCCACAGCAACTGCGATGTTCATGGGCCCGTCTCAGATGCAGTTCCCCGCGCAGCCACAGGGGAACTTCCAGGCTTTCCCTGGGATGGGAGGAGCCATGCCGCCCACTACCATGATGGGGGCTGTCATGGGCCAGGGTGGCGCTATGATGGGCCAGAATACCGGCATGATGGTTGGCATGACGATGCCTAACGGTTTCATGGGAAACGCACAGCCAGGGGTGATGGGCTTGGCTCCAGGCATGATGGGACCTCAGGGCATGGTGCCCCCTCAAAATATGTATGCCATGCAGCCAGGTCAGCAAGGACAGTGGAATATGGCACAGGTATGTTATGGTGCTGTAAGCAGTTTACCACATATAAAATGTCCCTGTCTCTGTGATAGTTCTAACGTCCGTTTTACACTGCAAGCTTGAGCGGCGTGTGAACGTAACTACATCGTCACTGCAGCTGCAGAGACACACGAGTATTCACACTGGAAGCGTTTGTACAGCGTCACAGCAGCGGCTCCAAGCTGTATATAAAGTGAGCAGGGACTAGACACGCTGAAGACGGACGCAAAGAAGAGAACACAGCCGAGCAAATACCAGACACAGGAAGCTTACTGTTTGTGATGCCCGAAATATAGGAAGAAATATATAAATATTGAATTGGGGGTGGGGATTTATATGATTGTATCTCTGAAGGAAACTGTCTTCAGAATAGCTTTAAAGGCATTTTCTTTTCCTCATACCTCCGTAGTCAATGCAGCACTGCTTTGTGTACAGTGGAAACCAAGGTAATGCCCCAAGGTAAATCTACTGTCGGAGAGTGAATTTGCATTTTAATTCAGTCCGTCTGCTGTTTTTGTTTTGTACAGGTGTGTCTTATAGCATAATATTAGCATAATTTCACAAAACAGAAGTCAGATCATTCTGTTTTGCTTTAAATCTTGAAATTATACAATCTAATTTAAATAAAAACCAACTGCTCATGGCATGCTGCATGTATGTAGCATCTTTGTTTGCATCATGATTAAATTGCCTCTAATTTCAAATGTTTAAGGCCAGTTTGGCCTGTTATAGAGCAAATAAACAACAAATAAATTTGGTTAAAAAAAAAAAAAAAATCTGCATCGGAATTGGCCAATTTGTAAAAAAGAAAAAAAAAAAAATCGAAATCAGCCATAAAAAAAATCATAATCGGGGCATCCCTAATAAAAAAAAAAAACATTAAATACGTTTTCACTGTAAAAATGCGGTTTTCACAGAGCAGTGTTTTTCTAGTTTTCTTTCAAATGAATTTGTAGTTTGCATGGTCAGTATCAATGTAGACTAATTGTCAGCGCACTAAGGTTTAAAAAAGGTAATTCGGCCCGCACATGGTTACATTTTTTTTTTTTCTCCATCCGGCCCTCAACCTAAAATGAGTTTGACACCCCTTGTTTATAGCCCTTTAGTGTCACAGAGATCAAATTAAAATCAAATCAAAATTTATTTATAAAGCACATTAAAAACCATAGTAATTGACCACTGTGCTGTATGTGAAGAAGTGGCAGCATGTGCGCACATACAACCACCACACGCCTTTCCCCTTCCCGCTGACGGCGCTGTTGGAGTATGGTGCACACGTGACTCCGATAGCACTCGGTCATTCATCCACTTTCCATACTCGCCTTCTGTTATTGGTTTCCTAACCAAAAGCCGTGGATAACAGTCAGGTGCGCCTGATGCTGCGTCAATCAGGAAACACAGAGGAATACGTAGCAGCAAACTAAGGAATGCCATCAAGTAGGCTAAAAGGCAGTATAGAGAGAAAATTGAGAGCTTTTACTCTGCTGCTAATGCTTGGTGGATGTGGCAATGGCAAGGCCTGCAACACATCACAGACTATAAGAGCACTTCAGACGTAACCAGCTCTACTGTCACCCTGCCTGAACAGCTAGACCAATTTTACGCCGTTTTGAGACCACCAGCAGGTCAAGTCAATACAATAAAACATACCTTTAGAAAAGACTATTAGAAGTTTAATGCAGAACTTTTAAAGAATAAAGATTATTATAGTCAAATAAGAAATTTGATTAATTTGAGAAATTAATGCCTGTTGTAATACACAGGAAATGACACAAGATGATGTTGATAAATTACTTTCTCTTCAAGCAAAATTTAATCATTTGTATTTGTAAAGCACAGAGTTTTAGGGAGTGGCCTGCATTTCAGAAACATCCTATGCTATTCTAAGCCAATGCTATAAGACACATTTGGATTTGCTGACATGTTTTTGGAGGGTTGGATTTTGGAGTGAGGGCATGTGGTTCAAGGAATGCTGAGGCAGTTTAATAGTATTTTTATAATATTTATTATATTAGTATGTAATTTTATATTAAATGTAAGTCTTAGATGTACCTTCCTAATTAAACCTTCCTATTTGTATCTAAATTTATCAATGTTATTGATTATTAATATGAATAAATTATTATATTATATTATAACCGTTCAAATGTTTAGTGTCAGTAAGATGTTTTTTTAAAAGAAATAATTTTATTCTGCAAGGATGCATTCAAGTTGATCAAAAGTTACCTTAAATATATTTGTAATGTTACAAAAGATTTCAACTTCAAATAAATGCTGTTTTTTTAAATGAAGTCTTCTGGGAAAAAAAAAAAAAAAAAAAAGATCATTGTTTCCACAAAAATATTAAAGTTGGGGTATGTATTTTTTCAACAACGCTGTTGGACATTGTTGATATTTGAAATCAACCCATGCCTCTCTTCATTGCTCCGCCTCCAAAACGCACCCTCCAATCCGAACCCCGGCTCAATCACTGCTGGCAGGTAAGGCGAGTGCACTAACAATGACGCTAAACACCGCATTCTCTAGTGATTGTTAGTGTGCAGTGGTTTACCTGCACATCTCTCACTATCTGGCCTCTGTTACACACGCAATACGAGAGTGGGGGTCTGTTTATCACAGCTGACGTGCAACAAAATGCTTCACGAAAAATAAAGCGCTGATGATGAACAAACAACAAGGAAGCACAAAAAATGAACAAACAGTACACAAAAGTAAATACAAACAAGTGTTCGTTGTTAGTCGCCAACAGCACAGCAGCTCCAGACAATCCAAAACCGTGGAACCGTTACTCACTTGTGAAGCGGAATCAAAGCAGCCTCCGCATCGGTTTTCAGGCCTTCCCGCTTAGCTCTTTCCAGCTCTGGAAAGCTTTTCTAATATTAACGTGGGTCTTAAAGTGCTTGCCCAGTCATAAACCTTCATTCCAGTTATATCCTTTTGAGCTCTTTTGTGTTGTCTCATCATCCCTCTTTCTGCATTTCTTCTTTTGTTGTTGTTTTTTTTTTTTCAAATTATGAAACTAGTTATACTTTTGAGTTTGGATTGGTAGATCTGTCAGATTGCAAGTTTGTTGAAAGCAGATAACAGCTAGTTAGCTACATTGCAAGAAGGAAAGATGTCATTTTTGTCAGGTACAGGAACCCATTGTGGAGGAAGCATTCAAAAAGCTGGCAAACAAATGATAAATGCAATCATATCATGAGATAAACAGAACCAAAAATATGTTGAAGGTGAAAAAAGGGGACATGAAAAATGTCATACCGATGGTCAAGAGCTTTAAGTTAGGTTCATAATGTTCTTCTAGGTGTGTATTTTTAACCAACCCTCTCAGAATCTGCCATGAGTCATTGACGCACTGGCTGCAGTGGATCAGTATCTGCAGCTATTACCATTCATCATATTCGATTCCCACAATGCATTTCTTAGTATCCACAAAGCTTTCCTTTTATTCAGATCAGATCGTTCACGTTTTCAAAACCATTTTAGGTGGAAAGCGAGTTGTCACTTTCAGTCTCTCTCTGTTACTGCCACCGTATAATCAGAGATTCATAATAAGGGTTTTTAAAATCCTCATCTAATCTGCTGTCACCTCCCATCTGCATGTGGCTCATTAAAGATTGAGGGCTCAGTGACTCCGACCTCTTACCTTCTATCATCTCCCTGCCTCCCGTGGCCCATGACCCCCTGTGTATGAGACTGAGAGTGGAGGGAGTCCAAGATTTCAGCCTCCGGGAGGTTAATTACACATCATAAATCAATACAGCGTGCTTTACACACGGCCTTAATTAAAATCCCTCCCCACAATGCAAGCGTGTGCGTCCTGAGTTATAGGCTTTCAGCAGCACATTTGTATTTTGAGAGACCGGCTGAGGAAAGAATTGCGTTTGCTTAATGGTTTTCTGGAGTGAGGGTAATTTTGCCGCACGGTTCCTGGGAGGAGTGTTTTTTTTCTAAGTTGAATCTGACTTGAGATGTTTTTCTTCGTTACCCAGCACACAGAGCGTCTCCCTCTTTTCCAAGGAGGTCTGAGGAGAGCCAGTGCGCAGGGAGGAGACGAATCATTAGCGTTTGATATTCACTCCCCCTCAGTACAGCTCTTGGAGTATTTACAAAAACACACACTCTCATGACACACTTATTTCTCCGTGCGTAGGCAGTATTGTGTTGAGGAGGAAGCAGGTGTAATTACGAGATTGGCCAAATTTGTCCTGCTGTGCATTTGAGCACAAAATGAAGTCAAGGTCTACAGTGGGTCCTCCTGAGTATTTTGGGTGGATTTTTTTGAAAACATTTTTCTCTTTGTCTGTCTCACTCTAGTCATACACTTCATGGCCTAAAGCAGTTTAGTCACCTTGTGAGACATCAGAGCACTCCAGGAGTTCACAGTGATAGATAACCTCCCTCACTGCCTCAGGAAGGGGTTTAGTGCTTTGGAATTAAAAATGAATAGGAGGCCTATAGGAGGCACATGAATTATGTGCGTTGTAGTATGGGAAGATGCTACTGTTTCTGTATATTTTAAGTGGCATTTTTTTAATCCATTTTGTGCCATATCAATATTTATTGCCTTCAGTCTACTCGTATACACTACACTACCACTCAAAAGTAAGATTTTTTTAATGTTATTATAAAGTGTCTTATGCTCATCAAGGCCACATTTATTTAGTACTGTCCCCGTTTATTTAGTAAATGACCCTGTGCAAAAACACCGGCTCATTATTGGCCAACGTGGTTCACGTGAGCAGCATGACATATGCGTGTAATGCTGACGCAAGAGCCGGCCAACGAGTCGCCGTTCTGACCCAGAAACACTGCACTATGTTTACTACGTCAACAGCGTAAGAGACTGACATGGAAGAGAAGAGATTGTTGAATAAAGTTATTTTTGTTTTGTTTTGTTTTTGCACACAAAGTATTCACGTCGCTTCATAAAATTAAGGTTGAATCATTGCAGTCACATGGACTATTTTAGCGATGTCTTTAGTACCTTTCTGGACCTTGAAAGTGGTGGTTAAATTGCTATCTATGGAGGAGTCAGAGAACTCTCGGATTTCATCAAAAATATCTTAATTTGTGTTCCGAAGATACAGCTTTGGAACGACATGAGGGTAATTAGGCAGAATTTTCATTTTTTGGGTGAACTAGCTCTTTAAATTGCCCAACGTTCTTCAGAATAATTCTCCAGGTCCTGCAAATTCTTTGATTTTTCCAGCATCTTTTGCATATTTGAACCCTTTCCAGCAGTGACTGTATGATTTTGAGATCGATCTTTTCATACTGAGGGCAACTGAGGGACTCATACACAAGTATTACAAAAGGTTCAAACATTCAGTGATGGGTCCAGAACGGTTTGGAACGATTGTGTAGTTAGTCCAAAAACACAATTATAGACTTAATTTAGTTTTTCACGACTATTTTACGCAATATACTGTATGTAAATGAGCTCTGTTATGATTGGCTCACCTCTGTGTACTGGCACACTTCACTGTTTCGCTCCTCAGGTTGGGCTGAGCTGAATAGTGGCTAAGCAGTTAGGCAAACATTAACATAAGATTGTTTAAACATTATGTAAATGCCAACCATCCACTCAATTAATGATGTTGACTTTGTTTTAGGTGTTATATTTTTTTAAAGCAATGCTTTAAAGGGGAGGAATTTAAAGACTGAACGCAACGTGTTCAAAAGGTTTTTAGCTTGCTGACAGCTGACAGTGGTTTAGTGTGCTGTTAGACTGTCAGCACGGTAAAGTCACGTCTCTCATTTATCCCCTTTAAAACACCAGCACTACAGCCATCAAAGCGCTGTCAGTGTCACAAATCTACTGCATTCAACAACATATTTCAAGACAATTACAATCGGACTTGTTGGACTGATCATGTGCTGTGAGCAGTGTTCCTGTTATCATCCACAGTTCTCTGTGAAAAGATTAGTTTTGAGTAATAAAAGATTGTAAATTATTTTAGCCTCTGTATATGCCAGACAACCAACTGTCTGGTGGATTATGTAGTTTTGTACATCCATTGTCAACATAGTACAGCAAACTCTTATTACAAAGAAAGAAAAATCCTGTTTCCCACTATATATCCATTTTGTCAGCTAGATAAAGATTGTACAAACTTTAGCTCCCAGAATTCAAGTTAATAATGAAAAATAGTGAGCTGCTTATTTGAAACCATTAGTTTTTCCTCACTCTGCCGGCTATAAGCTGTAGAGACAGCGGTATAAATCAGACAGACGTGTCTGAAGGGCTGCCCCACAGCCAGCACACCCCACAGGACCCGTCAAGAAGAATACTGGTGGGAGTCAAGGGAAAAGGGTAGAGGTATAGAAAATGAAAGAGAGAGAGAAGGAGACGAAGAGTAATAAGATGGTGAGTGAGTTTAAAGATCAGAGGACAGCTTAGTAACCTGAAAAAAAGAATAAAGGAAAAGGGAACATTGAAAGGAAAGGCCATCCACAAGTGAAATTACTATCCTTATCTCTGGTCCACTTTTACTTTTCATGCTACGGCAGACACTCAACCATAAGCAAGTGTACTTCTCTTTTAATAACAAAACTCTGTTCCGAAACCTAGTGACCTTTATAGACAGCTTCTTAACAGTCATGCAATCTTGTAAGTGACCATTTTTAATAATTTTATTCAGCAAGGATGCATCAAATTGATCAAAAGTGACAGTAAATGCATGTTACAAATTTGTATTTCAAATAAATGCTATTCTTGTGAATTTTCTATTAATCAAAGAATCCTGAAAATGTGTCACTGTTCCCATAAAAACAGCCCAACTGTTATGTATAATGTATATAATAATAGCCCCAAATCAGGATATTAGAATGATTTTTGAAGGATCATGTGTATTGTATTTGTAGTTTTGATCAAATAAATGCAGCCTTGGTGAGCAATAAGAGACATTTTTTTTTTTAAAACCCACAAGAAAGATTTGAATGGTGTAGTGTATGTAATAAATATTTTTATTTAATTAAAATGTTTTTTAAAAAAAAAAGTAATTAAACATTCAAGAAAATGTTGTGAATTAAATGTTTTAATGATCAACATTTCTCTCCCTATGTCTGCCTATTTGGAGTTTTTTTTTCCACTGAGCTCATTGCAGTGCATAATTGCCTTTTCCACAAAGGGTACATGTGATGCTGGCCAAGAATTTGTCCAAAATGGGGTATTTTGGAAGAAAGCCTTTTTCTGTTGGTAGAGCCATGATGCCTTAAAACACTTTCCTCTGTAGTTTTTGGACCAGAGCAAATTATTCTAACAAGTCTTGTGTGTATAGATGTTTCACACTTCGCTTTCTCCGCCTTGTCTTTTTCAGATTAACCAGCAGATGTCTGGAATGAACCTGAACGGTTCCGGTGCTCCGATGGCATTTGGGCCACCTGGTGCCCCCATGGGCGGCTGGGTGGCACCCCCCTCTGGTCAGACCCTCAGCACCCAGCTCTGGAAGTAAATGAATGAGGGACGATGGAGGACAAGGGGCACCACATCCCTCTATCTCTCCTCTCCTCCTCCACCACCACTCGCACCCAGAATTTTATTCATGTACTGTCATTTTTTTCCCCCCTTTCTCTTTCCAATTATTACAACTTCAACCTGCCCTCTGTTTATTCATCAAGTGAGCGAGAGTATGGCGTGTAAGAGACTGGCAGCTTTGACCGTCTTATTTGCAATTAATTTTTTTTTTTTTTGGGGGGGGGGTTCAAATCACATATCAGCTACAAGAAAGCTGCTGGACCAATTATACAGGCTTCTAATATATCTTTACCAAATAGTGAGTCATAGTATTTAAAAGACAGAGTTATGGCTATCATATTTGTGACATCCCCCTCCTTTTCCTATCTTCTGTAGCCCCATGTCCCAAAACCCTGTAGCAGATATTGTATAGACCCATGTAATGTATTGTAATCATAAGATAGACGAACCCCTCGCCCCTTCTCTCTGGCCTCTCACCCCACTGCATCTGTGTAGCTCCATGACAAACTCCATCTTTACTGTGATGTTTTAATGTGTGCGTTACAGAGAAGCACAGTGAGTGAAAGACAAATAAACCTGGACGACTGTACAGCTGTGACGGCTAACGGAAAAAGGGGGGTTGGGGGTCAATAGAAAGGGGCTCAGGGAAGGAATTGTCATTTTAAGCCAGCTGATTTTGAGTGAACAAAAGCGTGCAGTCGAACACGTCAGTCCCGCCGCCGTAGCAGAGCTTCTATCCTCTCAGACAGGGTCTCTCTGCTGTGCAATAATTTAAACATCCCCACCGTGTCATCCAGGTTTATTTCTATAATGTGTTTACATTTTCTGGTGCCTAGTACAGAGACAGAATATTGTTATTTCCGTGCATTAAACAGTGAATAGCCATGAACTATTGTGTGATCATTTTGTCTAAAGACGCATTTATTGTAAAGTTATCTTTTTTTTTTTTCTTTTTTTTTTGCTTTTAAAGAGGGTCATTTGGAATAAAGACAGTTGTAATCCAAAAGTTCTGTCCCTGTAATGGTGTCTCACGCTTTAGACGGTATTTTCAGGGTTTTTAATCCACTATTCCTTTTATTTTCATGGACAGTTTTTCCTTCAGCAGTAACCTCTCTGTACATTAGTCAAGCAGCTTGTCCTTTTCTCCCGCATTCACAGAAGTTGATCTAATTCTCCGAGCATTCAGAGTCCGAGGAAAAGGGAAAGTGGTCTGTTTACTACCACATTGGAAAAAAGATCAAGTTTTCAGATACAGTTGCCATTTAAAAACCCATTATCCATAGTTTCTCCTCCACCATGTTACAAGTAATCCAGTGTGATGCCACAGTGAGAAGCTCCAGCAGATAAAGTCCGTCAGTAGAGAATCCAGGAACCCGAGATAGCTTGTCTTTTCCGCCAGAACAGGTATCCTAAAGTTCAAAGGCAGCCATCCTTTTGTAAAGTGCCAGTGATGGCGGGCCTCCATCCAGTGTCATGACAGTCCTAGTGCAGGACTTAGTCGCTTGCTAGACCTCTATAAAAACCGAATCCTGCTGCCGCTTTGGTTCATTACCCAGGTTGACCTTCTCAGTCCGGGTATGCCAGACAAGGACCTGAAAGAAACAAGCTGGAATCAGTTATTTCAGAATTTGGGAATCAGTCAAGTGCACCGAAACACAGACTATATATACTAAGACTGTTTACTCATATTACTAGAAACGGGAGAAAGTGCACTGCGCAATATCGTAGAATTAAGTCTTGCCTTCTAAATAAAAAGCCAATTGGTAAAGTTATTCCCTGCATCTAAATATGCCTACTTCCATAATCTATATATCAGGGTTCCTCCAATCCGGTCCTAGAGGGTCACTGCCCTGCAGTGTTTAGTTCTAACCCTAATCGAACACACCTGAACAAGCTAAAGCAGCTTGTAAAAATGTCACCGTCACTTACAAGAAGAAAGCCGTTCCATGTCCAAAACTCATTAATCAGCTTCAAAAATGAACTTTGAGAGGACCACCATTTAAATGTTTAGGCCTATATAAAAAAAACTAGTAGAAACATAATTGTCATTAAAAATGTATTATAATGTTATTATAAAAACTTCCTTATGTGTATTTTATAAGCAAGTAGCTTACGAATCAATTAGTTATAACCTTTAATATAATAATGATGTACCAGCTGTGATTTCCTGTATAGTTTACAGCATTAGTTGAGAGAGATTTTTTCTTTGAGGAAACTTGCCATGTACTGTACCTGATAGGCCCCAAATTAATCAATATTAAATCGCAAGCTTCTGAATCCAAATCAAATCCAATTGTGAAATTTGTGTCAATGCCCAGCCCTAGTGTCAATAAATGTTTGTTTGTTTGTTTTTGTTTTTGCTTTTTTACTTGAAGCAAATGTTGTTTGTTTTTTCCCCATTTATTTTCTTGTTAGAGTACACCAGAAGGCTTTGTTTACATGTTAAAATAAATATATAGAACACACTTTTTAATGTTCACAAAGTGAGTTTCAAACCAAATATTGTACCTACTATACAGTATGTGATTTTGGATGCAGTGATTGTGCTGCTGTTAGAAGCTTTGGTCCCCCTGACTTTCCTTGAGAGAAACCACTGAGGAAACGAAACATACACAGGTACATCATAACGGAAAAAAAGGCCAGTGTATGTGATCTCTTAGCAGAGATGCTTTAGACTGTTGGTGCGTGAAGGGTGCTGGAACAGGATCTCTCGGATTGGTTACATGTCTTGATTATATCAGTTTGAGGTGGTGTAGGGATTGAGCTTTGTTAAATAGCCGCACCCAGGTGTGACACATCAGTTCTTGAACACATGGCACTGCAAATTGGCTTGTTTTGCATAACAAGGCTAATTTAGCAGAACCATAAGAGATCAATATGGTTCACCTTGGAGCAGCAACCCATATGTAACCCAAAGCACGCTGTAGTAGTTGGCCTGATGACAAGTTGCATCCCTCTGGTAGATTCTGTAAAATTGCTCCTTATGTAGGTGTCTGACACTGTACTTTGCCATCTACTAATCCCATTGTTCCCATAATAAATATTATCAGGGCCAAGTAAGTTGTAGGACAGAGCTTTATATATGGATAAAAGTTTTTACTTTAAGTCTGAATGTCTGAGATAGACTAAATTGGGAACTTTCTGAAGTGGACTGTAATTGGTTTGTGGGTGGTTAAACTTCATTAGTTATGTTTGTGTGCAACCGTCAAAGACATTTGCAGCACACAGAGATGTCTAATTTTTATAAGAGGAATGTAATAATACATGAAGAATTAAACTTGTGCGCTTCCGCTTTCATATGTAATAAATCTTTTAATTTTTAATGTTGATAATATAATGCATACAACTCAGTGCGCAAAGGTTGAAAGCAGTGATATAACAGCAGCGTGGAGGTGTGAAGCCAGCAGTCCCCATGGGCTCTAGTGATTGTAAATGGGTTTCAAGAAAAGGTTATTAAAATTTAAACCCTTCATACTTTTTCGACTAATCTTGGAGTAGTTTTAGTCATTGGCTGCATGTATCCCTGAGAATATTGTAAGACGAGGGCAGATGTCATTATCATTATTGCAATGTGTGCCAAACTATCTTGATTAATACTCTAATAGACATTTCAATTTGTGGTGAGCGAAACTCGGGTGATCCTGGAATAAGAGAAGATACCGATTCTTTGGTTTTCAAAAACCTGATCTTCACTCACAAAAAAAAAAAAAAAAAACTGCTCCCTGCTCCAATACCATGCACCACTAACATACTCTGGTCTAGAACACAACTACAAGCGATTAATAATTCACATTTCTGACTTTTTCTGTGTTTAAGTGCTATAATCCCAGTGCATCTACTAACCCAGAAAACGTGAAAAGGGACAACCCAGTAACTTTGTTGTGGGAAGCCTTTTTCTGCAAGCATGTGAAAAAACGAGCCACTAAGATTTTGCTTCCCTTGTGACGTAGGAAGGGGATCTTATTATATTACCACCCCTTAATCTGTACATTTCCACCCACGTCGCCGCCATTTTGTTTTCACAAGCGACACAGTGTACTAGTTCTAACACTGGTCCTGGAGTGCTGCTGTCCTGCATAATTTAGCTACAATCCTAATCAAACACACCTGAATTTATATACCAGTATATTTTAAACCAGACTGCTTTGCACACGAGGGTCAGTAAAACAGGATTTACACAGAAGTTGATTCTCAAAGATGGATCAATACCAACTGTTCATGATCTAAGTTCATAAACGCATCTTCATTCTTATTGAGTCTCTCCAACAGTGTGTAGCTTTAGCCACCTTAGCTATGCAGCACGCTATCAAACCCATTCAGAATCGAATGTTAGCAAACATCCACAAAAGCTTCTGAATTGTTTATGTCTCGGTGTATTGGAATCACAAGCTTTGGGGCAGGGAGCACAAGTTCTTTTGCATTTGAAGGTACACACCAAATCAGCGCATTTTTCTCCCACCCAAAAATAGGCAGTTAAAACATGGTATAATAAAAAATCCATGGGGTATTTTGAGCTGAAACTTTACTTTCTGGGGACACCTGAGACTTATATTACATCTTGTAAAAAGGGGCATAATAGGTCACCTTTAAGGCATTAGGTACACTCCTACGGAGCCCCTTAAGGGACATGGTAGTGGAAAAATATGAAATGGGAGAAAAAATATATTTCAAAACTTTTGCGTTCCCCGAGAAAACTTTGCATTTGCTATGCATTCCCCAGAGAAATTTTGCGTTCCCTGGAAAAACGTAAAAAGCTTTTTAATGCTTTCCCCCAAGAAATGTTGCGTTCATTCACAAGGTTTGTGAGCGAATGCAAAGTTTCTCGGGGGAAAGCAAACTATTTGCGAGCGAATGCAAAGTTTCTTGGCGGAACACAGAACATTTGCGAAAGAACGCAAAATCATTGAAATATAATTTTTCCTCCCATCTCAAACTTTACCATGTCCCTTTAGGGGTTCTGTACACATTTAACTGATCAAAAGTAACAGTAAAGACATTTATATTGTTAATAAGAGGCTTCATATAAAAACATTTTTTTTAGTTCATTGTATACTATTCTATAAAATTAACAATTTGCAATGTTAAAAATGTGTTAGTTATTAACAAAGGTTAATGAATGCTCTAAATGCATCATTCATTGTTAGTTCATGTTATCTCTTGCATTAACTAATATTAATGTATAGAACCTTAGTCTGTACCAATAACTACATCATAAAGTGATTAGCTATAATTGTACAAGAGGGATAGAATCTTGCACAACATCGGAACTGTTACACAATTAAAGTATTCTAGCTCATTTGTTCAGCTACTGATAAAGGTGTATTACTCTAAGGTCCATTGTGGAAAATGTGTGAAAAAATGTATTTGGGCTGTCTTTATATGAAAGCATTTTCTCAAACAATATTTTTGTTTAAGTGTTTCTTTTGAGCATCTGAAGCCTTGAGAGAGAATAATAATTTATGGGCAGAGTGAAGCTTGCTGGCACGCTGACAGCCGTCTGGCAAGATCTGGTCTGCAGAAACACGATTGAGATTGACATTAATAAATAGGAGAGTCTATGCACTGACTTCTTTAAATAAGCCTGTGATATTCTCTCACACCCTCTTCACTTCTCCATCTATATGGCATGTTTGCCATCTCTTAAACAGATTCCTTTTGCCCTCTTTTTCTTCCTCTTTCCCTTTGCCCCATTTCCTCCTTGTCACATCAGTTCAGTCCGATTACTCAAATAAGACGACCCCCCTCAATCCTACCCAGCCTCCCTGCCTTTAATTTTGAAGTGCATGCTGGGAGTTAGCAGTATTGCCCTGTCCGCAGGCTTAGTCACAGTCATCCACTGTGGACCCACAAGAACACTTCTATAAATGTGACCTTTCCAAAAGACATCGCTGGCAGTGCTCCACTTGGACAAATGCCCCCTCACGCCCATCACGAGGACCCATAACTGTTGGCACACGCACTTTCGATTGTTTACTACCATAATGCCATTCTTATATAATTGGAATACAGCCACAAATTTAAGTATATTAAACTCCCACTTTGTTCAAGTAGCGACTCGCACTTCTTTGTAACTGTCAGTGGCCTTTCCACTCCGTTTACGGGCGCGATATCTATGCGCCTACACCCGCCATGGCATTGTACCACAGGAATAAACCTGCGCTGTCTGCAGTGTGTTTACAACATAGACATTATGCTGCGTCTGGCAAAATGACGCTTAGCTGATTGGCCAATGTTGGAAACGTGTCCTGCTCTTGCTGGTGTTGGTGATTAGTGGAATTGTCAGCCCTGCTAATAGTCACTATTAATAACCCAGTGCGGCTACCATTAGGGTAATTGGGTGATAATGATGATGGCAGTAGCCGTGACGTGCAGTACAGAGAGGAAGAGAGCATTTTGACACATAAGGTGAGTCGACTGGAGAGGTTTGAGCTTGAGATTTCAGCTCCTGAGATAATGGGCCATGGATGAATGAAGGAGCTTTTAGAATTCAAATACATATGAATGTGTTTTTCATTTTCAAACGTACTTGACATAGCCATTCACTTTTGTCACTGGTAGAAGAATAGACCGGCATACGAAGTTATGTTTTCAAAGTAGTACCAAAACGGTAGGATTGAGTCAAAATGCTCAAAATAATTAGTCTCAGACACAAGAGACACATGGAGCTAATAGAGGAACATCAAAAACAGTAACTTTTTTAGTATGAATGATAATCAAGGTGAAGGATGCAAATGCAAGCTGCTTTACTGACCTGGGTACAGTTCCGGGCCTTTGGCTCTAAATCCTCCACCTTGGTGATCTGTTTGAGGAAATCTGATTCTTGCATCCCTGGTTTGGCTCCTCTCCTCTTGAATAGGGCACGTGGGTTTGACAGGATCACCTGCAGGTTCACTGCAAAGCCTGCCATTAACAAAATAAAAAAAGTTCCAAGCAAATTATAAATTAGACATTTAAATTGAAATGTTTTATATTTTATTTATTACTTTATCTCCTCTGCTGCTTTTGATGTAACAGCTCATGACAGTCATTACTGAGAAGGGTTTGGAACTCCTGTGTGTTCTTGTTTTGTGACCAGTCAGTCAGCATTGTCATGATGTCATTTCCTTGTGCCTTCAGGGTGATTAGTTACATACGGCTTGGGTGATTGGCTCAAACCTGACTGCAGAAGTTATTGCCCTTAAAGGATTAGTTCACTTCAGAATTAAAATTTCCTGATAATTTACTCACCCCCATGTCATCCAGGATGTTTAGGTCTTTCTTTCTTTAGATAAAAAGAAATTAAGGTTTTTGAGGAAAACATTCCAGGATTTTTCTCCGTATAGTGGACTTCATCGGGGTACAACGGGTTGAAAGTCCATTTTTAACCATGCTCATCTTGCACTGCTCTGTGATCCGCCGAGCATTATGTAATCACGTTGGAAAAGTCACACATTCGACGTAGGCGGAAGTACTGTGGTAGGGTGCAAAACTCGATCTCATTTTCTCTTCCAACTTCAAAATCATCCGACATCATTGTTTTACCTTGTAAAGGGCATTTGACTTAGTCTTTGCACGTTCGCTTTGTAGACACTGGATCGGTAATAACATGACCTTTCCAACGTGATTACATAATGTGTGGCGCATCGCAGAGCAGTGCAAGATGAGCATTTTTGGTTAAAAAGTATATACATTTTTATTTTTTAGTAAATGACCGATCATTTCATTAGACATATTCCCCATCTGGGATCGTGTAGAGCCCTTTGAAGCTGCATTGAAATTGCAATTTGGACCTTCAACCCGTTGTACACCAGTGAAGTCAACTATATGCAGATCCTGGAATGTTTTTCTCAAAAACCTTAATTTCTTTTCGACTGAAGAAAGAAAGACATAAACATCTTGGATGACATGGGGTGAGTAAATTATCAGGGAATTTTAATTCTGAAGTGAACTAATCCTTTAAGCAGTGATGGCGGATGGCAAATTGCATACTTCCAGGATTTGAGCAACTGCCATTTAGATGAATGTAAATACTATCGGATAACTTTCTCCAGGTATTATAGACATCTTTTGAAAAAGTGAGAAAGTCTGGGTTTGGTGCTCATTGAAGGTCATCAGAAAGCTTACTAGAAAAGGCCTGAAATAGTTTATTGCAAATTTATCTAAAATAGATTCTTGTCCAAACAATCTCACTATATATTCAAACACTCTCATTTACTCTGTATTAGCTATATAAACAAATGCACAGCTCTTCAGCTTTCTCATTTCTCGTGGGAGCAGGTTGAACCGTCCCACTGCTGCATGTGGGTCAGGAGAAGTTTTTCACCCTCTTGTTTCCATTCCTCTCGATGACACAGTCTCAGCCCCAAAACAGGAGAAGGACTTTTCAAATTTTACTATAGGGAATATCACCCTCTGTTGTGGGCTGTTTATCCTGCATGGACACAGGCTGTTTTCTAGGACGCCTGCATTCCAGCTAAAACCACCTGGGCTTCCCTCAAATCCGCAGAGGCGAGCTCATGACAGCATTGCAATGTTCATCTAAGCTTTGGCTAACTGTGTCCTTGTGTAGTTACAAGGTTTCTCTCCCTCAGATCGACATGCATACTGTCAAGGTTTATTAATAGTTGAAGGCCAGCCAACTCCTTTCTTTTGATCTTTTTTTCTTTTCTTTTTTTAATGACTATATTGCCTTTTGATGTCCCTTTTGGTGAGTACGAGTATTGGGGGAATGATGTAAGAACCTACGTTCAAAGATCCAGGGACACGGCTTTGATAGAGCTGAAGAACCGGACACGTTTACTTCAGGGGTCCATGTAAAAACTGTATAGTAAGCCTATCCTAAACATTCACATCCTGATTTTTGAACCAAGACTTCATGACCAGCCATTTGTAAGGTGTTTAGTTAGGCCTTCAAATTTGTAAGTATTGAAAAGCTGAAAAGAGGTTGATGTTTAAAACTTATTTTTGCTTACAGAACTGTCAAAAGTAATTTAATTTTCAGGGAAATGTGATGCATAAATCATGAAATAATTAGTATACTTAATATGTAAATCATATTCAGAAACTGTCTAAAATTAATAAGGGACAATAAGTAAATACTAATAGAGCAATCTGTAAAATGCACATTGGAAAGGGCACCTTTTAGATTAGTTTTAAGTTGTCACTATAACTCTGTTATTTACATAACATTATCATACATTTCAAAATGATTAAATTCTGTTAAGGTACAACATGAACTCACTGATGTAATTCAATCAGTCTGCTGTTTTATTCCAACCAGAAAAAAATATTCTAATAAATAAATTCTGTTCTTTTGAACTTTCTATTAATCAAAGAATCCTGAAAAGTCGATTTCCACAAAAATATTAAGCACTGATAATAATAATAAACGTTTCTTGAGAAATAACTGAAGACTGGAGTAATGATGCTGAAAATTCAACTTTTCCTTCACAGAAATAAATTACATTTTAAAATATAATTTAAAATAAGTTATTTTAAATTGTAAAATATAAATTTTTTAAATACATTTTTTAAATTAAAATAAGTTATTTAAAATGTTCATAATATATATTAAAATATTACAGTTTTTACTGTATTTTTGATCAAATAAATGCAGCCTTTGTAAGAATAAGAGACTTCTTTCTAAAACATTTAAAAAAAATACTTACTGACCCTCAACGTATGAATGGTAGTACTGTAGATCTAAATGTAATAGTGTGATTCTTAAATATTAAGAAGTGTGTAAATTGTATTGTGCCCACCACAAATAAGCTGTTGTAATCAAAATAGCATTCTATTTATTAAAAATAACATAAAACATTTGTAAAATAAAATTCTGCAAATTCTACTCAACACAGATTGTGTAAAGGCTAGTGTGACTCATGGTTTAATCACTGTGTACACTACAGATGCAGCTTTTTGTTTCCGTTTATTCATAATCTTTTCAGCCCTTCTCCGCCTAATGTGCAAAACGTTGCTATTGTGTGTTAAAAAGGTTTCCATGTTAAGACAAGCACTTGAGCTCCTCTTCAGGTGAGAGCAGTGCTTGAAAGCAATGAGAGAGGCGGTTCAGGACCTTTTCTCTGCTATTGTGTTTGCTCTCAGAAGAAGCCGTACGGCAGGAATACTAAATAACCTTATTGTTCTCCACTTTTGTTCAGGGAGAAATGTAGTAGAGCCGGTGGATTTATGAACCTTAAACAGCTCGTTTTCAACATGCGTTGAGTCTATGCCAGTGATGTGAGGGAGCGTATGCATTCTGTGAAGTGTTTGTTATGGGAGATGTGCTCACTGTCAGGTAGAGCCTGACAATGAATACATTACCTCTGATGACAATGATGATGATATTATGGGTGATTGAACAACACGTGAGAAAAATACGAGCTTTGGAAGAAGCGCAATAGAGGTAGTAACGGAGATCACATGAGAAAAAGATGATACCATCTCTTGTTATTAGAGTTTCATGAACAGCATAATATCCAGCGGCAGCGCTGGAGTCTGGGGAATTAGGGATTGCTTCAACTACGCACTGCTATCTCCGACGTTGTATTCATTCCCTCAAGCGCCATATGAGCCCTGCCTCTCTCCATTAGGATGTTTCCAACCTGTCAGCATCTTCTCACCCCGCCCTCCTTAATGCATTGCCTGAGAGCTCACGTTTGCTAAAAATGCAGAGAAATTGCAGAATTTAGCTTTAGTAAAGGTGCTTTTTGCCAATGATAGCTTCGTCTGCCTAAAATTTCAGGGTATCTGTTATCTTCGCCTGTCTGTTATGCTTTGTAATAGTGTGTCATTTTTATTTTTTACTGTTGCAATATGTTCTTTATCATAGTAAACTATTAGCATACCATTTGAAAGCTGATTTTCCCAGAAAGTGTAAACACAGATGCTTTTAACATTGCTCTATTTGGGTATCCCGACCAGCTTGACATGTCAACTTCCAATTTACATGTATAGTCACTTTAGCGGATGCTTTTATCCAAAACTACTTACAAATGAGGAACATCACAAGCAGCTTATCAGAAGAGCCAATAATATTTGCAGTACACTGTGCCAAGTGCCAGGAGTTATTATAGGAAGTGGCTTTGTTTATGGTTGTGTTTTAGTTAAGTGGTTGTGAAAGAAGTGTGTCTTCAGCTCTTTCTTGAAGGTTCTGCAGCAGACGGGGTGGAGGTTGGCTGCTCATTCCACCAGAGAAGAACAGATAGGATGAAGATTCTGGAAAGCAACTTACAGTAATATCTCATAGTGAAGAAATTACTGTTTACCGAACAGTAGGGGAGATGTGATTAACCAATGGTTAGAAGCGGGGCTATCTGTTTGGCTGACCCAATGGCGGGTTTCATAAACCTGTTTAAAATAACATTATTATTGCTATTTTGTTTAGAGACGCTAATGCTGTAAAAAATAAATAAAAATTGAAAAAAAAATGTAAATACAATAGAAGGGTTCATTTGCAAAAACCGTAAAACGCCACTTAAAAAAAAAAAAAAAAAAAAGAACTGCTATGCGTTATTTTCCACATATAGCACGTTCTGAACCATAAATCCCTCAAAGCTGAGTGATCGAGGATTTATAATTTTTATAATTTCGACTCCTGCAAGTCCATACACGTCTTACATGCTCAACCCTTGTTTGTCCTTTTGCGTGCCTTTTGCCTGTGTATGTGTGTGTGCGTTTGTGTGCACACGTGTGTTTGAGTGTGTTTTAAATGCAATTACTTGGTTTTGTTTAACTGAAATGTGGAGTTATCTGCTTTTGCCAAAAAAACAACTGTTGGAGTTATCTGCTTTTGCTAAGAAACAAACTTTTAATATGTATAAAAAAACATACTTTCAATAATCTTTAATTTTGTAAGTTACCTGTATTTTTTTTAGTTATTATTACTTAATCAAAACAACCCAACTTGTCTTGTTTTGATTGATATTACTTGGAATGCACGATAAAAAAAAAAACATGATTTGTGAGAATTAATAAAGACAGAGTTATCTGTTTTTGCAAATGAACTCCTCAATTATTTAATAATTTTACTTTTCTTTAACAATAACAACCCTGGTGCAGTTCACTTGCTTAGTGCATTCCCTTTAAAAACACTGACAAAGTAGCTAGTACCACTAGTATAGTTTGGGCCAATTTGATATGCCTTTTTGAAACAACTTCAGTGAGGGGCAGTCTGGAAAGTATCAACACGACCAAACTGCAAAGAAGTCCCATCTGTTTATCTGAGCAGGCAAGCTGCTCCTCACACAGCTGATGTTATGATCGTCAGCAGCACATGGTATAACGTGGGCAGAATATCCTCCAAAACTCAGAGAAGATGGACAGAGATATGGATGGCGGAAGTTCAATGCCTTAATAACATTAAATAAAACTGAGAGACCTTGTGGTGAAACTTGAAGACATAATGCTCCAGGTAATGTTGTTCTGCTTCTCTAATACTTTTAAGACATTTACAGTAATGGTTCTGAACTTTAAAAATGACTTTTATCAAGTCTGTTGATGGATAGTTAATTGGTCACATAGCTCACCTGCAATGCCACGTGTCATGGGTTTGATTCCCAGTGAAACGACATACTGATAAAAATGTATACCCTGAATGCTCTGTAAATTGCTTTGGATAAAAGCATCTGTCTAATGAATAAATGTAACTGAAATGGGAGCTTTTAGATGGGCAGGATGTAAAAAAAAAAGTTGTGTTTACTTTGAAGTTTACGTGATTTGTACAAATTAGTTCTGAAATTCAAAACCAGCTGGATGACAGAATGTGCCAGTCACCGGAAACCTGTTAATTAACCAGAGGAATTTATTGTCAAAAAATCTTTCTGAGCCAGATAATGATAAGGGCCTATGAATATTTGACATCCAGAAATAGATATTTAGAGGCATTTCTTGAACTGGTCAAATGTCTTGTTTTGTTTTTTAAGCTTTTTTTCAAATGGCTGCTTAATCTGGAATATTAAACCAGCTATAAAATCCACAGTAAGTGAGAGGAGAATATGGCACTCCACAGATGCAAAGGATTTTTCAGGTCTAAGGCATATAGCTTGTTATTGTTGTTTTTTCGGGATGCCCATATTAACCATTTATACGGCATGCCTCAGTGAGGTTTCAGCATTGAAGGTATTTTAGCCACAAGTCATACACGGAAAATATGGAGAAAATGCATTATCAAGTGATTTATCAAAAAATGTATAGCTTTTTAATTGAAGGTTTAGATTATGTTCCATGTAAATTAATTAGCATTTGGGTTTCCTTACGTAAATTCAATTTTGTGATAATCAAGTTTTAATAGTTTTCAGTGGCACACTCCAATAACCATTCTATAATATTCGACCATTATTAAAGGAAATATGAAGGCCTTGTGAATGTGCTGTGGTGTAAAACAAGCATAATTGTCATTTATTCAAATATATGTGACATTTTTTTTCCTGGTTAGATAACACTGTTGCAGTTATCATTCAGTTTTGTCGTAATAATAATCAGTAAATCATTAGCGGTGTTTGATAACTTACTATGGAGGAAAAATTACTCCTGTGTGGGTCGATCTTAGTGACGTCTTACCAGCCATGTCAATTGCGAATGGCCTGTCGGCCTTCCAGCCTGTGTACCAGCCGACCACTTTCCCCTTTTCCACCAGGGGCCGCTCGTACCTCCGGCCTCCAACGAGTCCCACTGGCCACACTGACACTCTCCTGGTTGACCGCATCTGTAGAAAGTGGTAAATATGATAATATTACAAACACAATGCACAAAAAGTATCATAAAGATCACCATTAATCAAAAAACTCTATACCAAGGCTGTAACCAAGTCTTGAAAATTGGAGGGGGACCTTTTTTATTTAAGGGCGCTTTTTATTTAAAGGAAATAAATAAATAAATTCAAATGGATTTAAGGGAATAAATAAAAAATAAGAACAGTAAAAGAAGTTATCAAATTAAACTATTTATTTTAACACACACAAACTATTCATATGTCTAATAAGTCGGAAACACAAGATGTTTCTTGTCTTGTCACATTCAGTTATAAATTACCTGAATCATGTAAATGATAGCATATTTTCAATTCAAAACGTGAAATAGTTGCATCACTGTATATTGCTATTGGTCGTTAAATATTTTTTATCAAATAATTTCTTGTCAAATAATAAATGTTTAGCTACTTACATCTTACCACACACTCTTTCTAAAGTCTTCTGTAAGTAGTTAAGCCTGCCTTCTTTGATTTGGTTGGCCATCTCAATCATTTTGACACTGACGTGCACTGTTAGAGGAAAACCACCAGCCTAAAAATGTTACTTTTAAAACATTTTGTCATCCTAAGAACAAACAGTGTGGTGCGTAATGGAGGGGATGAAGGGTAGGGATGCCAGGTTTTCACAACAAAACCTGCCCAATTGCTACTCAAAACTAGCCCAAAACTAGCCCAAACATGTTTCGGGGGGGACCTCTGGTAAAATTCACATTCCAGGGGCTAAATATCATATTATTTGGGGTCGCTTAAACCCGTGGACATGAAAAACAACCTGCGGCAACAGTGTTAAAGTAGCCCTATTCCGCAGGACAACCACAGACTTGGCAACACTGGTAGGGTACAATTTGCCATTTCTAATCCTGAGAGGATTTTGTTCCCTTCAATGTCTGTGGTGGTTACGGCCTTGCTTTATACTGATAACCATATGAGTTTTAAAGGAGCAAGTAAAGTAGCCTACTGCCACACACAGCATGGCTTATTATAAAATCCTGGCTCATTTTCAGCATAAACAAGTCCGTCCACCTGCAGTTTGCTGGAGACAGCACACATCGCTCTTCAGTTTCATAAACACGATCACATCTGATTGAACCACCCGGCAACACTAAAACTGTCATTTCCAACAAGATACCGTCTTCTTTGAGAAATTTTAGGCATCCTACTGCTGAAAGAATCTCCTTTTTTCTTCATTCCTTCATACAGAATAAAAATAAAAACTATTTGCCACTGGGAGAATGAGCGTTGCTGCAATTTCTCAAACAAATGGTCAGAGTAGTCTTTGAATATTTAATGGTTGTGCTATTTATGTGAGTGCTGTACGCAGTCGGGTGACGTGTCTATGGCTGGCGGCCCTAGGCAATGGACAAGCTTTGAAGCCCAATCTGCTGCCCCTTTAGCTGTGTTTCTAATGCCTGTCTTCCTCCTTCTCTTCAAAGGCTTCGTCTCCATAATGGTGCTCTTAAAGTGTAGCACAGCTCAAAGGCAAAGTCAAAGAATTCTCTATAGCAAAGAGGATGTCATCTGCAGGTGCCAAGCATCCTTTTGTGTTGAAGATGACAACAAGGGCAACAGGTACAGCCATCAAATGCAATGTCACGTACACTGTTCTTTGAGTTAAGCTCTCAAGCTACTGGCGGCTATATGGAAAGGCATCTGTATTTGACAGTTTTTGTGACCCACGTGTTTTCCTGCAGGGACAGGGAATAAGACATTCTGGCCCCATTTTGACAACACAGTGCAGAGAAATAAATTTGTAGTAGACAAGTGTGTTCAATATCTTTAGGGAGGCAAAATCACCTTCGATAACAAAACTCTACATGCTGCCTGACAGTTACAGAGAGGATTCGTACAATGCAAAAAGCAAAATCGGATTTAGTAAGGAACTATATTTCTAGGGAAAGACAGGTTACAACTGAGAACAATAAATCTAATGCACTGAAGCCACAAGGTAGGGTAGCAGCATCACAAACAAAAATCAGAATGTGACAGGAAAAAAAAATATATTGTAACTTTTTTTTCTTTTCTTTAAAAAAAAAAGTTTTCTTAGACATGCTTTCCAGTAACAATGTCTGAAAATACTTGAAGCAACTCTGTATAAGATACTATGATTCAATTTCATACATTTTAAACTCCAAACAAGTGAAAAACTGCCAGTGCAGTAAGCAGAAGTGTGGCTTTTCAAGTAAATGCATCTTGTTTTTACATGTTTAATTTGTAAACTTAGATAAAAATACCGTTATAAAAATTATTGTTTTGCAGTAATGATGTGATGCGACCACAACATTTTGTTGGTTGGTTGTTTTGTTTTGTTTTTTCAGTAGTGCTGCACACACTGAAATCTGCGCGTGTGCGTGCGTTTCGCTTGTTGTCAGTGTTTTCTTGCCCCATGTCTGAATTTATCAGTTTTTCCTGGACTTACTTTCCTGCTGTGTCAGCCCATGAGTTGACTCCAGAGCCCTGTCACGCCTGAGCCCTCAGCCGAGACGGCTGCCACGCCTGAGCCCCTCAGCCGAGACGGCTGCCACGCCGGAGCCCTCAGCCGAGACGGCTGCCACGCCAGAGCCCCTCAGCCGAGACGGCTGCCACGCCAGAGCCCTCAGCCGAGACGGCTGCCACGCCAGAGCCCTCAGAGACTGCAGCGTTGGTCATTATGACCACAGCCATTTGGTGTATGTGGGCTGTGCACACATCGGATCCAGTCCTTGAATCCGCTCCAGAGCCCGCTCCGGTCCTTGAATCCACTCCAGAGCCCGCTCCAGTCCATGAGTCCACTTCTGAGTCCACCTCTGTCCATGAGTCCATTCCAGAGTTTGCCCTGGTCCCAGAACCTAGCCTGAACTTCTTGTCTACCCTGATGTGACCGCGGAGGTCATCCCTGATTTCCCTGTCTGCCTCGACACGACCACAGAGTTCATACCTGAATTGTCTGCCTGCCTCAAAACGACCAGAGAAGTCGCTCTGCTTAGAACCTTGGAGGGCGTTGCTGAGCTCCCTGCCTGTCCAGTTATGGCTCTAGTGGCCAACCCTAACCTCTCTGTGTTTTGTTTCAGTTGTATCTGATAAGCCATGGTGGATTCCAGTTTCACCGCATCTACTGTGGTGGTCATCTGTTCCACCGTGGTGGTCTTCAAGCCCGTCTGCTCCACCGTGGTGGTCGTCTGCTCCACCATTGGGGTCTTCAAGACCGCCGGCTCTGCATTTTCCACGCCCTGGTCCCTTTCCCCTGCACGGTCCTGGCCCTCCATCCCTCCCCCTGTTCCACCTCCGTTCCACCACCCTCCTGGACTTCATCTGGAATCCGCTCCTTAAGGGGGGGATGATCCCAGACTGTGTTCCCCTGTCGTGTGTGGACTTTTATATTATTTCCTGTTTTACGCCATGTTTTGTAGTCCTTTGTAGTTTTTCTTGTTGATTTGTCTCCCCAGGTGTTTCTTGTTTCCTTGTTATCTTGTTAAGCCTGTTTTCTCCTTGTGTATATATACCCCAGTGTTTCTCATGTTCTTTGTCTAGTGTTGTCCTTCCACGGATGTTACGTGCATGTGTGCTTGTTGTCAGTGTTTCCTTGCCCCATGTCTGGATTTATCAGTTTTGCCTGTACTTACTTTTATTTATGTTTGTTTGAATAAATGTTTGCTGCATCCAGCCACAGTTACAGTTAGTCCAATAAAAGCTTTTATTGACACCAGACCCATCAAACGACAGGTTTTTCAAAGTGGGGATCTATGACATCAAAGGGCAGCAAGCACCGCCTCCACAGAAGAAGATCAACGCCTACTTCATTACTGCCTGTTTAGCCCCGCCCACCGATTCGTGCATGACATGCAATAGAATAGGTAGCCTAAGTAAACATAGGCCTACGTGGTGTTAAACCGCATTGAGCTACCAAGCAATAAACATGTAGTTGAGGATTACAAAATATTGTGCAGTGCCTGGACTCAACAGTAATGCAACATGTAAGTAACTGTGTTAATTCTAATGCCTGATCTGATACAGTTAAATGTTCTTTGTCTGTGTGTTAAGGTGACCAGATTTCTGAAATGGAAACCAGGGACATTTCCTATTTGAGTGGCCAAATATCGCAGAAATCTCATTTGTTATTATCTAATAATTAAAAAACGGGAAAAACTGCAAATTAAAAAATATTATTTATTTATTTATTAATATTATTACATTAATAATTATTATGATTTAGTTTTATTATTAGGATTTTTGGTCTGATTTTAATACAGTTCACCAAAAAACTATTACACTAGTAACCATTGTAAAAGCAGTTTAAAACAATATGCCTATTATGACTTTACAAAAGCACTTTGCAAAAAGTAAAACAACATAAATAGGCTATAAAAAGATAAGTTAAATAAAACAGCATTTAATTTAATGTTTTCATTTTCTATACAACTTTTTTTCACTTTGAAATATTTGTAACTATTATTTAGCATTTTAGACACATTTTAAGTACTAAGTTGCAAGTGTATTGTTATTTATTATTAATTATTATTATTATTATTTTATATATTAATATCTGAGTATACCTTCACCACGAGATATAATTAAGGTGTGTGTGTGTGTGTGTGTGGAAATTATGCGTTGCGACTGCGGAACTTTTAGGGACGTTTAAAATTGTGTTCAGGCCCTGTTATAAAACACTTACAAACAGTATTACTTTAATTTAACACATATAGTTAGTATGTTACTACTTTGAAATCGTTAACAATGTTTTTTATTTATTTATTTATTTTTATAATTGATAATAATGACGCTCTGCTCTTATCCAGGTTACGTTCTTCATGAAGTAGCGGCGCACGCGACCAAGTAGTGTAGCTGCACAGCTCCCTCTGTTGGTGAAAATAACCACTACACGATTGCTCCGATAACCAACAGGCAGCTGTATGTTGGTCGGACTTTTTTGTAATGTTTTGCGGGTTGTTTTGAACGAGCTGTAAAACGGGGACATTTCCGGGGACAGCTCCAGTCGGGGACAGAAAACGAAAAACAGTAAATCAAACCCGTGACTAAACGTCAACTTGTGTTGTTTCTCTTAGTAGGATGAAAAAATCTGTTATTTAACGGTATATATATAAAGAATATATATATATATAAAATATATAAAGAAAGCGATCAAAGAAAGCTCCCTTTGCAATCGTTGAAGCAGCGCGCGCTGAAGCTGTCAAACAGCGCGAGTTTATCGGTGACTGACATGCGCAAAACTTCCGTTTTATTCAACGAATCTCTTAATTATATCGCGTTTGCACTGTTAGTAAATACGAAAACATTTGTTAGTGTACAGAAATTGAGTTGCAATGACGAGATCCCTGCTTTAATGTGCTCAACATGTCTGTGATCGGCTACAGTGTTCATCTCTGCAAACTTTCATGTCACAATCTAAATATAATGCCATAGATCTAAATGTAATGCAACACTTTTCACGATTAGTTAACCTTGAGAGCTGTAATAGTAAAAACGCGCTAAAAGAGAGAGTAATACTATTTGCTATTTCAAATGGAAAGATATCAGCCAATCACAGCAGTGGGCGTTTACACTGAAGTCTCACAGCAGACACGCCCCTTAAAACAGAGCGTTCAAACCAGAGGGTTAAAATCAGGGTAGGAAAAATGCCTTTTATTTATATATTATGACAATTTTGGATGTAAAAAGCATACTAACATTATAAGTGCACCCCAGGAAACATTATAAAACAATAAAACAACGCAGTTCATGAACCCTTTAACACAAAATCATATTCCACACTCCACTCAAGCAGCTGGGCACAATTTTTCCACAAGCATTTGATCAATGACCATTAGCGCACTGTACTGTACTCTCTACTAAACATTTACTTAAAAAAAACTCAATTGTCTCACTGTTGCTCTGTCACGTATTTGTACTAGCTTGTACTTTTCTAGCCAATTTTGAGACTTTGCATTTCAGCTCTTTTACGTTCCTTAGGATGAATCACTCGAACTGTAGCATTTCTGGTTGGGGAAAACAGTATGTGCTAAATGAATACATTTCCTTTGTGTCGTTAATAATTGTCATTATGAAGCACTAGCTGTTGAAAATGGCCAAATGACTCTCATTGTTGTGCTGTGTAATGTGTTTGTGTTGAGCAGAGCAGGGGTCATCAGCATACTGACACTGCGCTCTACCCCTCAGGGGCCGTTCCATGTGTTCATCCACATGTCCAGCTGTGTTCTGGAGAAATGGAGAGAGAGAGAAAGAGGCAGAAGAAGGGAGGGATGCACAATGCAAGCATTGAAGAAATAAGGAGGGCAGTAAGGCCTGTGGCAGAGGAAAAGAGAACGCCTAAAACAGGAGGAAAACGCTGAGGTAAAAGAAGGGTAGAATAATTGATGATAATTGAGACGATGAGCTATAAGTGCCGGGTTTGGGCAACAGCCAAGAGAGAGAAGAAGAATTTGTTTTACTGTAGATAAAACTGAGTGTAATGCAGTTACACTCTCCCCTCATAACTGTTATCAGCTTCCTGGTGCCCTTTTTATAACCCTCAGACAAATAAAAGAAATGGATAATCATCACCCATCGCATTAAAGCAACACACTTACATGGCACTTTGTAACTATTTTAAGCTTTGGTGCATTGGTGGCTGATTTGTTTGATTTTTCTCATTCATATATTTCGGCACAAGCTTCTTATGCCCCACTCATGGTTAGGTTAAAGTGTGGGCCTTCATGAATTTGTCTAAAAATTGCACGTTTCCGTACAAATTCATATGAACCTGCCATCTCGTAAAATAGTTGTTTTCTAAAAAATGTAAATGCTCACATCATGAGTAAATAATGAGGTGAGTAAAAAATAACATTAAATGTCATCTATACGACTTGTGCGCTGGTATCGTTTACTACACAATAGCTTTAGTTTAAAGTTGGTCTCTTCCTCATACAAACGACTTTATTCTTTTGTCCTTTTTGGAGCTTTAGCCTACATCAATCTTATTTAATTACAAAAGAGATATAAAGATTCTTTAAAATTTCTCCTTTTTCCACTGAAAAATATAGGTTTGGAACGACAAGATGGTGAGTAAATAATGACAGAAAATTCATTTTTGAAAGAACTTCTTCTTTAACCCTACTGCTTACACTATGATATTAATTGGCTGAAATTCCAATGTGTTCACACCCCGATATTAACTACTGACTTTATCAAAAACGTATCTAAAGAAATATGTGCACATTTAAATAGTTTTTAATGTGTAAGAAATGTAGAAAAACTCAACCTGTGTACCTCAAATGAAGTGTCTCTCCTCTCATCACTTCGCTCGCTGTGTTATCTGTTTCATCCATCGTCCACAGACAACCGATTAAACAGACAAATCCTAATTTCCCAGCTGTCAGGACGCTTTGGCGTTTCTCTGTGACTTCCACTGCCTTAAACTGGGTTAATTCACTCTGCTTGGCTACACAGTATATTGGGTCGCCTTCATTTATGTGCATTAACCACCGTGTGTGTAGAAACTCATAAGAAGTAGATAGCAATGGCATGATAAAACACACCACATGAACCTCCATGGGGACAGATGTTACATCGAGGTCTCCTGAGGCATTGCTAGTTTTTTATTAATTGACAACTTTTTATATATACTTCTTTTTCTCTCTAAACTATACATTTAAATGTAACGCAACAACCTTGTGAAGTACAAAAACATCTTGTAGTACAGTGACAATAAAGAGCTTAAACTGACTTGACCGAGGCAACTGCTTGCTTTAAATTTTTAGGTTTCAATTTTATTGCAGGTTCTCAAGGCAAATACTGTAGGGCCTCTTGAGTTGCGTCTATACAGTATATCAGACCTTGTAAAACATGTAACTCCACACGCCCCATTTATAAACATTTTCCCTGGTCTTATAGATGCTATAGTTCTCATTTGATTGAAGAAATAAGACGGGTAGCCATATGAATGTGCTTCTTCATGAAAACTGTAGAGACAGACATGACCCTTTTTAACTGCTCATCACATCAGGATGAGAATATCTTGAGACCTGAGGGTGGTATAACTGCCTTGCAACACACTGGCAACACTAGCCACTAGTCCCAGCCATATCTCGACACAGAATGGCCTGTATTGATGACTTTGACCAGTGTGGGCCAGCAGAGGTTTCTTTGGAACCCCAGACATATCTCTGTCTAGTTAGGTAATTATGATGTGGCACGGTTTGCAATTTAACATTTCTATTGTCATCGCTTTTCTCATCAAATGGACTAGGCTATTTCATTATTATTTTCTAGATTTCATATCAAGCCTTACTGCAGCTCTAAACTGAGTAGGAAAAAAACAATAGTCATCTCAAGAAGTCGTATTTACCTCTTCAAATAACTCAAGGCTGTAAGTGTTATCGTCATCCGCGAAGAAAACGACTCCTTTATCTTTGGACGCGCGATGTCCTCTGAGCCAGCCGAGCGCCAAGTTCCTTTGCTCGGTCGCTCGGGGCATCCCCGTCCGTTTGAACCTGCGCGGGGTGAACACGTTCAGGTGAGTGTATCGCAGCCCAGACCGGGCAAGAAACCGCGAAACCAGCTCCGTGTGGGAGTTCGAGTCCTCCACCACGATCCAGTGGAACTGCGGAACCTGGCGGAACGTATTTGATAAGCGGGTGAGCTCAGCTTTCTGCACCGCTCGGCTGTAAGTGGGAGTGATAGCATAAATGATCGGGAGAGATGTGGCGTTACTCCCGCTGCTGATGGTGCTGCTGCTGCTGGTCCGAGTCGTCCTGACGACCTGCCGCTGCTGCTGCACATTTCCCAGCCGAGACAAATAGAAGCTGGCCGTGTTCCGAACAGACAATCTCTTCGTGTCGATGTCGATCACGATTATCACTATCAAGATCCACGGAAGAAGGATGAAAAAGCGAGTGTAGAAGATGGATTTCATTGTGGATTTTCAAGAACCAGCGCTGCTTAATGTGAAGAATACACAGTCCGCCACAAACAGAGCAGTTCATTCAGAGGTGATTATTGTATTATTGCAGATTATTACTTTTTAAACTTCATTTAAAGCCGCTCCTCGCGTGTTTTTTAGCCAGAAGCTGCAGTCCACGAACGTTTAAACTTCCCATTTCCCTCAACTAAACGCGCTGCTGCGATCCCATCCCGTCCTGCGCTCCGCCAGACAGTCCGTTCCCTGAGATGATGCTCATAGGTCTTCAGTCGTTCAGCGCAGAGAACAGTGCCAAAAATAACAACAGGTCATTGTTTTGGTCACGTACATAGCTTGGTGTGCAATAAAGCCACGTAGGTGTAACGATGTCTCAATACTGCACCGAATGATGGGACTGAGGAGCTGATGGTCCGACAGACGCTGCTGTAGTCCGTTGAAATGAGGAAGACTGAGACTTCAAACTGAGATTTCACCCTCCCCACCTGCGCACCAGAGAGGGAGAGAGGAATCGCTTGCATTCTAGTCTGTTTTTTGCGCTATGTCTCTCAGACTTTCTTATAGCCTAAACACACATTTGTCTGTTAGAGCTTCAAGTTTACGATTTATTACTAAAGTGTAGGCTAAATAAGTAGCTAGCCGGGCTAGCTATAGATAACGTTTTTCGCTCGAATTTATTGTATTCATTAATTACTTTTCCATCCTCATTTTATTTTAAGCATTTTAATTCTGAAAATAATCTTAAATAAAAAAAATATATATATTTACATTTATTAACTTACTATTCATATTTTTCTATTTTGCCGCTGGTATTTATTAAACTATTAACACAGTCATTATATTTACTTGGACAAATGTGAAATTTGTTCAGTAAAGAGCATGGGCATAGAATACGTGGAGGATTATGTGTCCCCCGCACATTTAATAAAACACTTTTAAATGGCAATGTGAATAAATATAGGTGTAAATTCAAAGAGACAAGATAGTCTTGCATGACCTGGGAACACTATCATGTAGGCTATATTTCATTCATTCTTGAAGCCGAAGGGGGCCCATATAAGTAATAACTTATGACGTTCCAGGAAATCCCTTATGGATAAAGGCGTCCAGCTATCGCTGTAGCTGAATAAAAAGCAGAAACGTTTTGACTGATGAAACATGAAGACAATAAGCACACGATTGCAGCAATACTGTGATTGTGATTTATTTTTTCAAGCCATCTCGGGGTATTTTCATAACAGTAAAGTATATGAATAATGCAGTGCTAATTAACACAGCCTTTATTGCAGTAGAAACTGTTGGTTAAAATATATTTTTGCCTTATTCTGTGATTTAAAAAAAAAAAAAAGGCATTTGTTTACATAAAATCCATGATGACTTAATGCACAAGTGTTTGTAGAACATAAACCAATCATTCAATAGGCCGGTATGTAATACAGAAACAATGATTTGATTGATCAAAATTGTCAATAGGACAATATAAACATAAACTATTGGTTATTGTTGAGTAGTGTAGTTGATTTTTTTTAGCCAGTTAAAAACAAGAGATAAAAAAAAAAAAAAAAAACTCAATTAGACAAAGGTTGGAAAACAGGTAATACACTTGACATTTCTGTCCCTCTCACTTCTGCAATGACGTTATGCCCCTGATAGCCTACAGATCGCTGTCAGATTCCAATAGAGGGTGTGTCTGAACATTCATCAAATACAACATTTTCATTTGATTTCTGTGGTTTGCATTTGTTTTTATTGTGTATAATTCGCAGACTACTTTATAAAAATTAATGGCAATTAATTGTAAGCTTGTGTATGAAGTTCCTGTAAAATCCATCCTCATTTTTCAAGATGATTGACTAAAGATTCAATCTGTTGATGTTCATTTGCTTCAGGCATATTCCATCTGTAAGTTTAGCAGATCACCTGATGGCATAAACAAAACATTCTGATGCATGACAAACATCAAGGTAAAAAGCAACATGACAACTTATTAGATTTAACAGTCAACATTGTAATCAAAATGGCTGACACATTGCCTGCAGGCTTTGATGTTCATTTCAGCACTGGCATGTCTATTTGACTGTCTTGTGTCTCCATTCACAGTGCGATGACAGCAATGGATTGTGACATCCAACCTTGTCCTCCCATCCTCGACATGCCATCCCCTGTCAGCCCAGACAATGTCAATCACAGAAAATAGAAGCAACTGTCAGAGACGCTATCTCATTGTGGGTACCCTTTTGTTGTCAAATGACTGGAATCTGACAGGTAACAGTGGCTATTGTGCATTTCTTTGCATTTAGAATGAACGAGAAGTACTATGAAGTATAGCACAATGGTTATGGCCTGTTTATTCAAAAAACTAGCTTCAGGTCTTGGATGTAATGGAAATGATCCGAAGTGAACTGTTCTATTACATGGAGCAAGTGTTTTTCCCGATTTGTGAGAACTGAGGAGGAAATGAGATGTGATGGAATCAGGGATTTATGCTGTTCAGAAGGAACAAGAGACACTATGACACACTTCAAGACAGAGAATGGTACTAGTGTGCATTTTTGCAGTCAATCTAATCTGGTAATCCTCCCATCTTCCTTCACGCTGATGACGCTACGCAGGAGAGCATGGACCGGACTATTTAATGGCTTCCAGGGATGGGGGAGGTGGAAAAGGAAAGCTGTTTATTGATGGAGAAATATCCTTTCAATACTCATGCATGCTGTTGAAGCCAACAGAATGCAATAACAACCAATTAAAGCAGTGCCCCATGAAAATAGATCACAGCACAACTAGATTAAACGATAATTCAGGTCTCAATTCAATAAGAGTGAGGCAAAGCAATTTAGATCTTCACAATAAGCAGGAAATATACAATGCATTTGTCAACACCATTTGCATAGAAATGACTTTTCATCACTTTCCATTATTGTGCGAATTTGGCTTGAGCCAATACATTTTCTCAACATAACTCAATGGAATCAATTGGCCTGCAGTTAACAGCATTAGGTCTCTGTTCTCGAAGCTACAGAAACAAATTGCTGTTGGACTTTTTCCTCAACCAAAAATCGAAGCATTCAAATAGTTTCACTTGTTCCAAGCCTAATCTAATTTTCGAGCGAAATGCATCTAATGTTTCAACCTGATAACAGTTTGTGTTTCCAATTCTACCACCATTTCAGCTGTATAATAAATTGAGTTTTAAGATGTATACAGCAAAAGTGCCTTAATAGCTTAATTGCTATAATAATTTAACTGGGTTTGTTTCTCACAAGCTTTGGTGTAAGAACAGCCCATTTAGCTCCAAAATGTGAGTGTGTGTGAATAATTTCCAGAACAGGGTTAGAGGTATGCTGGTCACGCAACCAGATCTGTAAATGACAGAAGTAACTTTGCAAGCTCTTTCATTTCAAGGACACTCAAGAAAGTGCTAATCTGAAGCATCCAAGCATGCAATCAATCTTTTTTATATTTTGATAGTTAACATCTCTCTGCATTGTATATTTCATCATCTTTGTCTAATGCAGTCTTTGAGATTCTCATGATACTCTTTTAAACAGTGAATAGAAACGGTCCTAGCACAGAGACAGGATGAATATCTGCTGTAATAACCTTGAATCTGTGGCAGAATATCATGCTGTGGGATTGATTTACATAACAAAAGATGTCTCTTGGAGCTCAATCACAAGTAAACAGAGCCGAAGCGGTAACATGGCATTTCACAGGCCACGTATTACGAGTACATTAATAGATGATGACACTCCTCAATTCAAGACTACATCAAAGGTATGAGCCCCGGGATAAACACGCATTAGCACCTGTGATACCAAGCAGCTCTCTCATATTGTGGCTAACTTAAGCAATTACCTGTAGGAGGATCCTCTGAAATACTGAACTTGGTTGTGCTTGTGGCCACACACAGCGTATTAATTGTCTTGTAGCACTTGCAGAGCAACTTGGTGATGTAATGATACGCAGCTAGCGAGACCTCAGACCGATATGCTGATAGCTGTGAGGATTTGTCTTAAAACGCTGCGTTTTGTCTTCATGGGACACACATGCAGTAAAAGGTCATTTAGGTCCTTAATTAATCCATGGGGAAATTATATCTGCTAGAAAAGAAGAGATTAAATGAGAACATTCTCTAACCTCACAAATGCAGCATGATGTCTTTTTGAAATGCTGGATTGGACTGATTCTGGCCAAAGCCTCTTTAAAGGGATAGTTCACCCAAAATGAAAGTTATCCCATGATTTACTCACCCTCAAGACATCCTGGGTGTATATAACTATCTTCTTTAAGATGAACACAATCGAAGATCTATTTAAAAATATCCTGGCTCTTCCAAGCAAAAACAAATGCATTCATCCATCATAAATATAATCTATACGGATCCAGAGGGCAATAAAGGCCTTCTGAAGCGAAGCGATGGGTTTTTGTAAGAAAGATATCCATATTTAAAACTTTATAATCTAAAATAACTTCCGCCAGACGACCATACGCATACTGCGCAAGTCGACTTGCGCCAAATTAGTAACCTCTCACGCAATGTATGACGCAGGATCTAGGAGTAGCGTACACTCAGACGCCTCTTATGATTTAAACAAATATGGCTGGGTAACAAACCAAAGCTCTCTGACATTTCTATTTAAAATTTCTTGTTTTAGACTTCTAATTCGTGACCGGTGTTTTGTTTTGCTCTATCCTATGCACTTTCATGTTCGTCATTGCGTCATGTCAGAGCTCACTCTTCTGCCACAAATCGAAACTAGTTATTTTACTTTATAAAGTTTTTTATTGAAATATTTTTCTTATAAAACCCATCCCTTGATTTCAGAAAGCCTTTATTAACCCCCTGGAGCCATATGAATTATTTTTTATGATGGAGGGATGCGTTTATTTTGGGCTTCAAAACATAGGGTGAACTATCAAAACATAGGGTGAACTATCCCTTTAAGGCAAGTTAGTTTATTCAGTGGCCATCATGGTAAGGTCTCCAGCAGCTAAGGTAATAGGCAAACAAGTACAAATCCTATGTAAGAAATTCCAATAAATTTCCAATACTGTTTATCACGATTACAATTCAATGACAATTTTTAAATCTGGAATCAAGAGTTGACAGTTGGTTCTTAGAATCCTGCGGTCGCCATATTAAGTGTTAAAGTTTCTCCCTATTGATATTTTTCAAGTTTTCCTTCTCCTCCCTCTTTAAACTGTCTGATCTGGCCGTGATCTTCACACAAGTGCATCTGGAATGGCTGCTTTCTACAGTGGTGGTGTTCACTCTCAGCATTAATCTAGCACGTTGCCATTTAGTTTCAATAAAAACACAGATGTGCCAAAGACGTGACTCTTATCTGCCATGAAAGAAAAGATATGAACGAAAGAAAATGCTTTCACTTTCTGCCTGAGAGGCATTTACGAATCATGAATGATGCAGAATAGAGAATGGCATTTTGATAGAGTGCTCCAGCAAAACCAAGAAATTACTGGTGTTCACAATTGCATCTGGCACAGGGAACTTGGCAAGCCCTTCTAACATCACAATTAATTGGTCTCATCCTGCAACAATCTAATTTGTTACTGTGACACGAAGCCGTTAATGATAAAGAGCAGTGACAGGGTGATCAATTAGACTTGTCTTTCTTTGGCCTGTTCAGTGCTATTTGGAAACTCTGTTGATTTGGTTCGGTTAGTCCCATAGGGAGCTGGATCATGTGGGTGGAGTGGAGTACTAGTTTTCACTTCCATGCCTGAAGGACACGCCGTCCCTGCCGCACCCGGCTGGCTGACTCCTTTCTCAACTGCTGATGAATGACGATGCCCCTTGGTTTTCATCTCAGCTGGGAGAAGGACGCACCCAGATAAAAAACTGTATTGCTCAGAGGTTGCTCTTTCATAGCTCAGTAGGCTTAATGAAGATCCCATTATGTTTCATTTAAGCATCTCTATAAGATGTAGGCTCATGCGTTCCAACACAGTGAGCTGTGTGCTCATGTGGAGCTCCAATGACAAAATTCCTATGGAGAAATAAAAATAGAAGCAAATGAGACAACCGTTGGCAGACAGGAGTATAGAGTGATAAAAATCTTGTGGATAGCAGCTCGAAATTTTAGTCATGCTGCTGAAATGTTTGAGTTCATATTGAAATCTGACTTTTAAATGCAGACTTGGCAAATCTGAGCAAAGTTTAAGATACTGTTCTGATGTCTTCTGAAACTAACTAATCAGGTAAGTATAGGAGATATAAGGAAAAGACTAAATTTGCTCTCCATTTAATTTCATTGTTTTCTAGACGCCAATGAGATTAAAGAAAGTCATTTTTCATTGCTGTGGCAGTAATTGGTAAAAAGAGCATTTCAAATGGTTTGAATCATACAGAAAAGAATTGAGTTAAGCATATGCTCTTCTCAGTTTAATTTAATATCTCAAACAATGGAGATACTATAGAGATCTCATTTGCAATCATTGTTTCCAAATGTGCCATCTTGAGTAGGGTCTGGACAAGGTGTAATTTACAGACACTAGTCTCTAATTTAGTCTAAGAATTCTATGCTTTAAAATCATGTTGTTAGAAACACAATGCACATTCAGAGGGCTTTTACATGTAGTTTGAAATGGATATGTCCTCCTGTTGAAATGACTATATATTCAGATTTTGTTTGAATGTGATGACGCTACATTTCAAAGCCATAATTAACTTCCTCTTCTTAATGACAGAAGAACTGTCAACATTTAATGATCCTGAATAAAAAGCGAATGTGAGCAGCCGCTGAAATTTCTTCTTGCTATGTACTAATCTTTTTGTGCCATATTGCAGTTTTGTATGCCATGGCAGGGCTCTGTTGAAAGAGGTTAGCTCCAGTCTTCAGTGAGGGAGATATTAGTGTAAAATAGAAAGCAGCGCAGGCCCTTAGGAGGATTTAGCACTCGCCAAGGGGCGTAGGTTACGACTGACAGACAGGGGGACTTTTCAAAGTCTTTACTGAACTTTCTTAATTAAACGGCACAGACATGCATTAGGCCACAATAATCTTGAGTGCTGTGATTAGTAAAGCTGCAGGAATGTATTCAGGGAATATAAGAAGGTTTGGTGGGGTGGGGGGGGGGTGAGTGTGTGTGTGTGAATAATAGACAGAATAACAGAATAATAAAACTAATGTCACATCACATCGATCACATGAATAATGAAATCATTCTTGCATACCAATAACAAAAAAAAACAGTAATCAGATCGTCAAATATTTAAATGTTGTATATGCCGTTTAGCAGCAACCTTTACTGAACAGATAACTGACAATGTAAATGTCAGTTAAGTACAAACAGATGCTCATTCCACATGAGGCAAGGTCAGGTAAAGAAAAAGGACAATAATTCAACTGTATAACTTTGTAAACAAGATAATAAGCATGTGACTCAGTGTACTCTCCAACAACTTCAATATACTGTAGGACAAATATTGATAAAGTGGTACACTTTTGGAATTTTTTCCTTACATTTTAAACTAGGATCTAAATATCATATAACCTGACATTATACCTTTATAGAACGCTTAAGATATAGTCTATTGCCAAAAGCTCTCCTCCCATAAACAAGCTAAACTTAGACTGGTTTGTGTGTGTATCACATTGTGTTTGCAGCAAAGGGTCTAAATGCAGCAGTATATTTTATTTAACAATAAATCAAAATAAACACAGGAGCACAGGAAAATTCAGGAGAACAGCGATCCAACTAAACAGCAATGAGAACAGACAAAGAATGACTTTTTGGCTTAGTTCACCCAAAAATAAAAATTCTGTCATTAATTACTCACCCTCATGTTGTTCCACACCCTTAAGACCTTTGTTCATCTTTGGAACACAAATTAAGATATTTTTCCGACGGCTTAGAGAGGCCTGCATTGCCAGCAAGACAATTAACACTTTTTAATGCCCAGAAAGCTACTAAAGACATTAAGGTTCAACCTTAATGTTATGAAGCGTCGAGAATACTTTTTGTGCGCCAAAAAAACAAATTAACGACTTTATGACAATATCTAGCGATGGGCGATTTCATACTGCCAAGTCACGCCCCCCAGTGGTGAACCATTGAAATTTCGAAACACTTATCACATAACAAAGCCTTGTTTACTGAAATCACTTGACTTTGGAGCTCTGAATTCCTCATTCGAAACATAAGATTCGTAAAGCTTCATGAAGCAGTGTTTTGAAATCGCCCATCACTAGATATTGTCATAAAGTAGTTATTTTGTTTCTTGGCGCACAAAAAGTATTCTCGTCGCTTCATAACATTAAGCTTGAACCACTGTAGTCACATGAACTGTTTTAAATACATCTTTAGTAGCTTTCTGGGCACTGAAAGTGTTAATTGTCTTGCTGGCAATGCAGGCCTCACTGAGCCATCGAAAAATATCTTAATTTGTGTTCCGAAGATGAACGAAGGTCTTACGGCTGTGAAACAACATGAGAGTGAGTAATTAATGACAGAATTTTCATTTTTTGGGTGAACTAACCCTTTAAACTGAGGATATAGACACAAAAGTTGACTGAGAGAAAACAAGAGACATGTGGGGGTAATCAATCAAACAGTGGGTAAATATGACAACAAATGAGAAGTGGGATACAAACATAAACTATATATAATATAAACTAATATTTTTAGTATACATTTTATTTAAAAAAAATAATATCCTTATATATATCGTTACATGTTGCGGTGTAGATAATAGAAACAGGTGCGTAACATAATCATTGACCATAGAAACAAACAAGGAATACAGGCAATTGAGCAGAACTAACATACTAGTGTAAGAACACTAAAAGCTTAACTGTTTATTCTCAAAGATTAATTCAGTAATGACTTTTAGCATGAAATGTAGCATAACTGTCCCATTTATATATGCATAATGGCAAATTGGGAAAAACGTTTAAATTTCTTTGAACAAATGAACATTAATAATAATAATAATAATAATATAGCATAAGAAAGCTGAATTCTTCTGTATGGACACTACACTGTATGTACCATTTAGAGAATCCAAGCTGAGATAAAGAAAAGCTAATCCTACTGTCCACTCCTGTGTGTTCTTCATCTCCCTGCAGCCTGCTGCATTTATAACTCCTGTAATCACCTGCAGACACACATATAGTGCATACACACATAGACACGACGACCCAAACAGAATCAATCCTCCTTCACAGGGGCCGTATAATTGGTCCACTCTCCCAGAGCAGGCCTGTTAAGCATGCTCCGCTGTGAATTATGGATAGCTAGCAAAATGGATAATAAAATATGAATGGCCAGTTTTTGTAGCTCGTGCTTCTCAGTGCAGATGTTGGTAGCAAAGCCAGTGTACTCCTAATAAAACACCCCTGTCATCACAGTCCAGAAAATAGCACGAAGCTCTTATGAAAACTATGGGCCATCCATAACAATATATGTCGTTATGGAGAAGCGTCTCATCAACATGAGTGCCTATGCCTATATATTTTACCTGCAATCAGCTGGCTGTGGCACTGAGCATTATTTGTCAGCGTGCCGTGTGATTTATGCCGGTGAGTGTATTCCGTAAACCCCTTCCTCCCTTCTGTCACCTGCTCCAGATGCTCTCGTTCGCTCTCATGGGGCGATTTTAAACCTTGTGCCGTTGTTTGTTTTTAAGGTGTTTATTTCATTAAATACATCATCCTGTACGTGAGCAGCATGCTAAAGAGAGACTATAATGAGTGTTTCTTTTCTTTTTTTTTTATATATAAAGTCGAATTCATTTTTAGATAACACCTTATTTTAAGGTGACGTAGTTACACGTTACTACATGAACCTATAGTAATAAGAGTACATTATGCATAATTACAAGTAGGCTAACTAACCCTAAACCATAACACTATAGTAAGCACATGTAGTTAATTAATATTACTCAGTACTTATTTGAGTAAGTACAATGTAAATACGTCACCTTAAAATAATGTGTAACCAATTTTTATAGCCTATTCTTCTAGTTATTTACCAATAGTGGCTCATGATTTGGAAGTCTCACACATTCACAGGAAATGCCTTGCTTAATTTTTTCGTGAAAAATAAGGTGGTAGTAATAACACTGAAGTCCTCTTATACTAAATATAATAATATAATATATTAAATATATGAAAAGTTTGTTTCACATTTTCTTATTTGCCTGTGCTTAACAAATGATCAAAGATAACAGATCAAAGATAATACATTTAATAAGCTAGCAGGCTAACAGGCTAGCTGTATGTTAATCTAGTATGCTGAGCAGTTAAACAAACAATAAATAGGCCTATTTAATTTCACAGTCTATACCTTTGTTTCTTAACCAATCTGCTATAAGTAACAAATTTAACAAATTATTTACATTATTAAACTTAAGATGACATAAGTTGAGAGGAGTGTGTAAGTTTTCTAATCAGGCACACAATAGAGCACACATTAAAAGTCCTTCCAGCCAATGGAATCACAAGTGTGGACCCATTTGTGCAGGAGGACCTGATTGTTCACGAGTCACGACACCAGCTTCAGTCACCCGGATGAGCGGACTGACACTGTATACAGCTACAGCATTGCCACCGACGACAGCAAATATTAGGAAATATCACACCGCTGGTTGCTGCGATTGACCAATCAGAATCAAGAGAGCCTTGTAATAAAATAGCAGATCGACTGGCAGAGTAATGCTGATATTGAGCTGAAGGATATATCCGAGGGGTCTGCTGCCATGTCAGATGGGAGTGTGTAACTGGGGGCGTCCCAGGAGCCTGTGGATGCACAGACACACAGCTCTGATAAGAACTTAATTAACAGCCATGGACAAGAAGCCGTCACAGCACACTATAACACATACTGTGTGACAGAAGTAAAGGTGTGTGCATGTGTGTGTGTGTGTGTGTGCCTAAAGGGGAGAAATATGGTTAAAAATGATAAGGGCCTTCTGCTGTTAGACACGGAATTGAAATCCCAGAATGTTTGTGGTAGATGGTGGCAGTGCCTTCAATTCTCTAAAAGTCAAGTTGAAGTTGAAGTTGAAGTTCAGATGATGCCATCCAATCTAACAATATCACGTGACAATATTAGATCAAATAAGTGTAGAATGACAGGAGAGAATGACAAAATGCAGTGACATCAGCCAATTTAAAATAATAGCCAAACAATAATATTATCAGCCAACGACATCATCCAATTTAAAATAATAATAATATAATCACAGTCACAGAGCTTTGGAAATAACCTGGCAGATAATAGGCAGCTGCTGATATATGAATGAATGAATGAATGAATAATAAAAAATAAAAAAACCTAACCTTATATGATTCTACAAAAAACAAAAAAAAACAAAAAAAAAAAACAAGAAATTATTCTATGGACCCTTTTCACAGACTGTGATGATACGCTTTAATGGTCATCAACATTGTAAATCCTGCAAAGTTTTTTATATTTTTTTATTTTTATAAATGTAGGTACATTTATAACACTATACTTTGTATTATATTACCTTCAGTGTTGGGGGTAATGCATTACAAGTAACTTGAGTTATGTAATCGGATTACTTTTTTCAAGTGATTAATAAAGTAACGCATTACTTTTAAATTTACAATAAAATATCTAAGTTACATTACATACTTTGTTTTCCCTTATATTGACTGACAGCTCTTCTGTTCCCATGTTGAGGGAAATCGAGAGTAAGTGCAGAGGCGTCGTGTGTAAACATGACGGTTATTGTAGTTCTAGACTAAATGTGAGCATTTACTCATCTCACTTGCACAAAAAAGTCAATTGAATTGAGAAAAGGGTCCATTAAGGTGAAATGGAGATCTCATAAACTGGTGAAGTCTGTAGTACCAAATAGAATTATTTAAAAATCAGTAAAATTCACAATGACAATCTCTGAGCAGTTGGTTGTAAAACCATAAAAACACTGCCATGTATCGCAGTCATAGGCAAATGATGGCTTCTATCCACATGGAGTTTACTTAACACTTCACAAATTATTTTTCTGTGTCTGTGACAGTTCATACAAAAAAGTAATTATTTACTTATACCCCTGGATGGTGGGTGCCTGTCATGACAGCTGAATGCTGATGTGCCTTCCCCCCCTCCCTGAAAACCCTTGCCAGAGGGACTCGAATGTCTCAGTGTTGACTCACAGTGAGAATATGATTACTATTCTCGGTACATACATCCACGCTATTAAGTTAGATTGTAAAAGCAACCTTGAAATGCAAAGACACACTTGACTACAAGGTAATGACCCATATCTTTAATTAATTACTGACAATTATAAAACTGATTGACTTGCATAATCCTGACTCACTCCACTTCATAACCTGTAGATTGTACTGGGTTTTGAAGAGACCTTAGATTACTTTGAAGCAGGTTTCTGATGCTTGCAGTAATGACTTTATGAACTTCTTTACTTGCAAGATTGATAATATTAGAAAAAAAATTATAACCATGCAACCGTCTACTACAATATTGCGTCAGACAGTGCATTGTAGTGTCCCTGAGGAAAAATTCAATTCATTTACTGCTTTAAGAGAGGAAGAATTGTCTAAACTTGTTAAATCGTCAAAATCAACAACATGTATGTTAGACCCTATACCGACTAAGCTATTGAAAGAGATGCTTCATCTTTAAAATTCATCTTTATCACTAGGATACGTACCAAACACTTTTAAGCTGGCTATTATTAAACCTCTTATTAAAAAACCACAACTTGATCCTAGAGAATTAGTCAATTACAGGCCGATCTCAAATCTCACTTTTCTGTCAAAAATACTTGAAAAGGCAGTATCATCACAACTATGTTCCTTTTTAGAAAGAAATAGTATCTATGAGGATTTCCAGTTACCCTTGGGAGATATCATTAGGAAGCATGGCGTTAGTTTTCACTGTTACGCTGATGATACTCAGCTCTATATTTCTTAACTTACCAATTCACAAAATTAACGGAATGCATAGCTGATATAAAAAATTGGATGACTAGTAATTTCCTACTACTAAATTCAGAAAAAACATATATTCTAATTTTTGGACCAAAAACTTCCTCACGTAATAACCTAGAATATTGTCTAGCACTTGATGGCTGCTCTGTTAAGTCTTCGTCGTCAGTTAGGAACCTGGGTGTGCTCTTTGATACCAATCTTTCATTTGAAGACCATGTTTCTAACATCTGTAAAACCGCATTCTTCCATCTTAAAAATATATCTAAATTACGACATATGCTCTCGATGACAAATGCAGAACAGTTAGTTCATGCGTTCATGACCTCAAGGCTAGATTACTGTAACGCTCTACTGGGTGGTTGTTCTGCTCGCCTGATAAATAAACTACAGCTCGTACAAAATGCAGCAGCAGTTCTTACTAAAACTAGGAAGTATGACCATATTAGCCCAGTTCTGTCAACACTGCATTGGCTTCCTGTTAAACATCGTATAGATTTTAAAATCTTGCTAATTACTTACAAAGCACTAAATGGTTTAGCTCCTCAGTACCTGAGCGAGCTCTTAATGCATTATAGTCCTTCACGTCTATTGCGATCTCAGAATTCAGGCCAGTTGATAATACCTAGAATATCAAAATCAACTGCAGGTGGTAGATCCTTCTCCTATTTGGCACCTAAACTCTGGAACAATCTTCCTAGCATTGTTCGGAAAGCAGACACACTCTGTCAGTTTAAATCTAAACTAAAAACACATCTCTTTATCCTGGCATACACATAACACATTATCAATTTATTTTTTCAAATCCGTTAAAGGATTATTAGGCTGCATAAATTAGGTCAGCCGGAACCGGGAACACTTCCTATAACACCAGATGTACTCGTTACATCAGAAGAAGAATGGCATCTATGCTAATATTAGTCTTTCTGTTTATCCCGAGGTTTACCGTAGTCAACCGGATCCGGGCCGCATCCAGGTGAGACCAAGGACCAGCGCCTTGACATGACCACAACGCAGCCCTGAAGTATCAGCAAAGATTGAGTCAACTAGATCATCCACTGTGAAGGCCTCATCAACATGACAACCAGTGGCGCATCTCCTCAACAACCGTCCATACCGTTGTGATGAATACGACCCTCAGCTGGATGGAACTGAATTAAATACTTTGAATGTTGCGATCCTATCTGACTTATGATAGCAACCTGAGTCGTAACAAAGCACTGTTTGCCAGAGGAGAACTGGCCCCCCGACTAAGCCTGGTTTCTCCCAAGTTTTTTTTTCTCCTTTTTAACACCTGTTTGCCACCTGATGTCACCTGTTGGAGTTTGGGTTCCTTGCCGCTGTCGCCTTTGGCTTGCTTAGTTGGGGACACTTGACAATTGATATTTGATATTCAACAGTGCTTTGATCTGCCTGCATTGACACTATTCTTTAAGAGCTGCTGTGCAGCCAAAATAATGTACCAGTTATCAATGTAAAGCTGCTTTGACACAATCTACATTGTAAAAAGCGTTATATAAATAAAGGTGACTTGACTTGACTTGACAGCCGGTTGATGCTGAGAAAGCTGGATCAATTGCAGCTAATTCTTTATTTTACAAACCAAAAAAAAAAAAAAAAATTCAAAGGAAATTCAAAGATCAAAACACTTGAACAACCAACTTAACGCGATGAAGACCGTAACAAAGACTAACAGAAAACAGACTCAATAGCCTATACACCAACACAATCCAATGAACAAAACCAGTGACAGGTGCAGTGGATTAGACAATCAATGAATAACAATAGCAACAAAACACTAACACAGGCAACAGTGAAAAACAACAACCTCAAAATCCAACTCAAACTAAACTGAAACACAAAAAAGACATGACAAATCTAACTTCCGGAGTGTTGGTGTGGCTAAGAAATCAAATGTTCTATAAACTGAAATCAAACTCAAAATGTTTTGCCGTTAACTCACGATATATGTGTGTGTCAGCTACATTTTGGGGAGCAGCCAACAGTCTTCACAAGGAAAAGTTACAGTATATAAAAACAATAGACGTTATTGTAAAGATGGAAAACAATGTGTGTATTTTAGATTTTAGAGTGGTAGCATAGAATCAGTGTTTGTATAAAGAGAAAAAGTTTATAATAATTTCCACTGATAATAATTATTGATAATAATGATGATGATGATAATTGTAGTTGTTGTTGTTATGATTATTATTGTAACCATAATATCAGTAAACTGTCAATAATAATAATCATTATTATTGTAGGTGTTGATATGATTATTAATATTATTGTTGCCAAATATTAATCATGATAATAATAAACTGTCATTACCCTCATTGTTTGTTATTATTATCATCATTATTTTTTTTTTTTTATCCACCCTGTATCTTTGTATATTTGTTGTAAATGTTTTAGAGCGCCAGCATTATTGTTTGAAAGAGTGCACGCAAGCGTCAGTATAAGCAAAGGGATTTCTTTGGCACAGTGATATTTTGTTTGAGTAATGGTGTGTTGTATCTAGCACAGGCTTGACTCTCCATCACTCCCGCACAGATCCAGATAATAGCCCATCTGCTGCCCGAGCGCCCCACAACTTGCTGTCTGACTCATAATGCATACTAAGAATTATGTTCCACAAGCTCCCCCTAAATGTATTTATCCTCTGAGTGTATGGACTCAAAAAGGCATCGTTTTCATTACAGAGGAACTGCTGCCCTCTAGTGGTGGAATTATAGTATTACGAATTTTTCCTTAATGAATGACTGCCAGAATTACTGAATTAACCAAGTTCTACCATTGTGTTGCAGTATCAGATCGTATGAACCCAAAGCATTGTTTTACAAAAGCACACATAAGCATTGTTACAAACATCACGAGTCAGAGAACTCCATAGCTGCTCAGCAGAACCGTTTACCATATGATTAGGCCTACAGTTAATCTAAAAGTAGCCTAATAAATAAAAGAAAAAAAATCTAGGTATCTAAATTACACATTTAACAAAAAGTGGCCCAATTTACTTGCATTCACCCATAAGTATGTCATATCATAGTCTCGCGTAGCCAGACCTTCAGACTGACGGCAGAGGGCCTGGACTTTATCGCAGCTTTCACTGGCCAAGGACCACCCAAAAGACGTTTGACTGACGTGTAACTCAACCAATCACAGTTCGTTTTGTTCCACATCATGTTTAGGGGCGTGAAATGTAAAGTGTAAATGTCCCTACAATAACAGACTAGCGTGCATCTAATAAATTGTTTATTCAAGAACATTGTGCATGTTTACTGCAACAATGGAGCCGCGAACTCCATATACTTTTGAAAGTTCAGCGTTTAATTGATCCTGGTAAGCGCTTATTGTCACAGTTGTAAACAGGACAGCATTCTTATTCCACAAGTGGGTTTGAGTCACGGCATTTGTTTCCATGCGGACCTTTAAAGAACGCGACACACATGTCTCCCAGACATCCTGTAGAATTCAACCAATCAGAAGATGACTTTGAAAATCCTGAAGTGATTCAGTGTGCCATCAGACGTTCAGCCAATGGTCCGTGGGCGTGACGTCTGAGGCTGAGACTAGTCATATCGCCAGCTGTGTCGCCATCGTCATAATTTAAAATAATTAAATACAAATTCTGAACTTATTTGTTCCTCCATAAATTAACTAAAATTAGTTTGTTTTCCTGCTGTGTTTATGGCATCATGAAATCTAAATCACTCATTAGACCAACTACTGAGCATTGTGGTACAGTAACATAGTTCAAGGGTTCCACATCCTGACAGCTTCACACAGGCCTGTAGCTTCTGTCAGTCACAGCATTTGGTGTGGCAGGCAGTCATTGAGCTGCCAACAGCCGTCCGACCCATTTAAATTAGCTTTGGATGTCCACCAAGAGATTTAAGCTCACTTCAGCACGTCCTACATGCTGACTCAGGAGCATGTATGCTCCTTACGGTTCTATTAACTGATGGGATGCCTAAGTCATTATTATTTTCGCCTCCTCTTTAAACTTCACCGCCCACCTCTCCTCATTCTGCTTGTTGCTTTGTTGTTTTCCTCTCACATGGCCTGGTACAAATAGCTTTTGTAATGAGAAAACAGCTATAAAATGCACAATGGCTCCCAAAAGTGGCAGACAAGCAGTTTGCTAAGTATGATTTTCAAATTGCTTAGAATCGCCTCTTGATTTCTTTCCTAACTCAATAGACACAGATTGCTCCCTTCAGTGGATGGGCAGATTGAAAAGATCTAAATGCTTGATACATATGTACTGGCCATCGGCAGCACCAGGACTTTCCCTGGGGGCTTGTCTAGTAATGGTAGTAATCCAATATTAAAGGGTTAGTTCACCCAAAAATGAAAATTCTGTCATTAATTACTCACCCTCATGTTGTTCCACACCTGTAAGACCTTCATTCATCTACAGAGCACAAATTAAGATATTTTGATGATGAAATCCGAGAGGTATGTGACTTGTCCATAGACAGCAATTTAATCTACATTTTCAAGGTCCAGAAAGGTAAAGACATCATTAAAACAGTTGACTTGACTGCAGTGGTTCAACCTTAATTTTATGAAGTGACGAGAATACTTTTTGTTCGCAAAAACAAAACAAAAATAACAACTTTATTCAACAATCTGTTGCTAAAGTAACAGAGGTCTACTACTGCTGTAATGCTGAACAATTTGTTGTTTGTGTTGATATTTAAGAAAAAAGTTGATTGCTTCGCTTCGTATATTCAGTTTAACAGCTGTGTAACTGCGCACAATATCTTTTGACACTTAAATTGTTCTAAATTATGAACTGGTGAAACACTTTTGCAAAACGGTCTGAATCCACTCGCATTTGTTTGGACTGCTCTCTCACTGAATCAACTGAAGTGATTTCTCAGTCAGAAAAACAAACAGTATCAAGAGAACAACCAGCGCTGTTTTTCAGTTGTTTTCCTCTGTGAACATGTGCTAAATGAATGTCTGACAATTTCGGATCTGTCAGATTTACATCACATAAATGTATCAATGTTTTCCCGAAATACATAAACTTAAGTGGCTGGTGAACTGGGAGAAGAGAGTAAACTTTATTGTTTCATACACAATGTATCCGATATGAATAAAACACTAAGTCAAATTATAACTGAAAGGATTATTGCAGCTTTCATATCAGTGTATGGAATTTGCATTTAACAAACTATAAATTTATTTTTTATATATATAGCCTAGTACTTAATTTAATGTCTGAAACCTCAAATAAACATTATGTGGTTGGAAAACACTGGAAGTTGTGAAACATGAAAAGCACTGAGCGTGTCCGTCGCTGACTCAGCGCCAGCAGCGCGAAAGCAGGTTTGAATTTAGCAGTGACGCACTGAACGTTCTAATCAAAGGGTTAAAATTGATCGTGTTTCGGGGGTGAAGGAGGGACAAATTGAAACTGAGGAGGCACAAATCAAATCTGAGGGGGCAATGCCGCTTTTTGCCCCCTCGTGGTGCTGGGCCTGAGTCCAAAAGAGAGAATGTCAGCTTGGTATGTCAACAAGCTTTCAATAATCTCGAATCCCCTCTTGTACAGGCCTCAGAAACAGTTGCACTGATGGGCCTATGTCTCCCAGCCCCCCAACAGGCAGGAAGCAGCAGAGCATGACTTGTGATGAAGGATAATTACCCCACAGACACTGGAGAGCCTATCCACTTTGCTAAACTCACACACAGAGAGAGAGAGATTCATGATGAAAGCGGAACAGAAGGCAATGAGAGAGATAGAGAGGAAAACTAGATGGAAAGAGACAAGAAGAGGCAAAGTGATAAATTAATGATAAATGCTCTATAGCATGAACAATAGAGAGAGTGAACTGGGAAGACAGTAAGTCCATTATTTAGGATTGTGAGCGACATGAAAAGAGAAAGGAAAAAGATACAGAACAAGAGTTGAAAGGAATTGAGATGTAGGTCTCCTGATGATCTTTAGTCATAATTGTTCTTCCAGCCATTTAGTGTAAAAAATAAGCCGTCTAAAGAGGCTTTATTGTGGCATTCTCCTGCCTCAGTCACTCAAATCTACAAATGTAATATTATTCAAATCTTTCCTCTTTAGCCATGACGAGTTGAGGTCTGATTTGGAATTGAAAGGACACCGAACTTGCTCCTCATACACGATCATGCTTGACGTATTGTGCAAATGACTTGCGGTTGACCTCATGTCATGCCAGCCTCCTCCCTCATCCTTCTGCAGCTCACTGCGCATGCTTCATCTCAAGCTTTTTACAAATGGCAATGCCACCTAGTGGCTCTTTAAAAATACATACAGCTTATAAATAGGAATTGTATGCATCCATGTAACATCATTAGCCTTTGAAAATGATTATGCAAGCTCTTATTGTAAAAGTTTCACATTCATTTTGAGTTGCTTACACATATTGAGTGGGCTGATCCATAGAAATTTGTCAAGAAGAATTTCTTGCGTTAAGAATCCAGTGAATGATTCTGGTGAGTGATATCTATTCAATAAGTTAGTATCAAATTGAAAATCGTTTATTTGTTTGATTCAGAGTGAGACACCTGACTGCTCTTGATTTGTTGAGTACAGTGGTTTCAAACCTTTTTGACCTCAAGGTACTCCCTGGTTGAGAAATACTGTTCTAGGGAAATAAAGTATCCATCCACATATGATCTTTAATGCAATTTAGCCACTCAGTATGTTTGTGCAAGCATTCTGGCAGAAAATATAAGGATTTGTATGATTTTCCCCTTCTTGACATTTGTCCTCTTGAAAAAAAGTACAATAATTGATTTGGCAGATCCATGGAAATTTGTAACAAGCATGTGAATGATTTGCTTGTATTCACTTGCTCAAAATCAGCGCTGTGACAATATGAGCAACCTTCAGTTACTTATCACTTATTTTAGTAGCTATTGTTTTAATAGATGCCTTTTGATTTGTCTAAAGCATCTTTGCAATTTGTCTTACCGTTCAAAAGGTCATTAAGCTTTTTTTTTCTTTTATTCAGCAAGGATCCATGAAATTGATTAAAGACATTAAATACATTTTCAATGTTATAAAAAATTCATATTTCAAATAAAGGCTGTTCTTTCTATTCATCAAAGAATCCTAAAAAAAAGCAAAAAAATCATAAAAACTCAAATCCAAAAATATTAAGCAGCACAACTTCAAAATTGATAATAAGCAATGTTTCTTGAGCACCAAATCAGAATGATTTCTGAATGATCATATGACACTGAGAACTGGAATAATGGCTGCTGAAAATTCAGCTTTGCCATCACAGGAATACATAACATTTTAAAATATGTTTTTTAAAAAAGAAAACAGTAAATATTACTATTTTTAACCAGCCTTGGTGAGCATAAGATACTATATATATATATATATAAAACTAAACATTAAAACATACAGGCCCCAAGATTTGAGTGTATATATACCACAAAAATGCATTATACAGGATTAATGCTGCACAAAGATTGCGTTATAATGCATTAAAAAGCTGTTGAATGACATATATAGAATATAGACATTTGAAAACATGATATTTTAAATAAAAATATGAAATAATGTATTATAAAACGCATGCTCTCTGCGCTGATGCGGCATCAGAACTGCTTTGCTTCCGTGAATAGTATGACTTTTATGTGTCATTGTGTCTTTACACAGAATTTGGAGCAGACACAGAGCCTCCTCAAAGTAGCCTTTGTATAGACGCCTTAAATGATGCTGAGAGCACATCATCTTCCTCATCATCATCTCCGGTGCTGATCTCTGGGCTGAAGGGGGTGTGTTCTCGTCAGATTGCTGGAAATCCCCCCCATTAGTCACACAAAAAGCGACGCGAACGGCAGGTCTACATTGTATTAAAGCTCGATCTTGTGCCGAACGAGGACTTTAAACTATGTAGGCACGGAGGACAGGGTTTAAATGGGCAATCTGATGGGCAGCTGGAGATATAAGGAGCCGAGCACAGTGGAAGAATGCGACTCGACGTGGGAAACGGACTCGGAGAGCGACGAGCATCAGCCGGGAGGAGAGGAGGAGGACAGCGGCATCTCCGAGTCCATAAGCCCGGCGGATTCCGTCAGAGGAGCCGAACAGCTGGATCACGGATCACCGCAGGTGCCTCTCATCATACACGAGCACTAAAAGATAACAACAGAGAAACAATAACCACGAAAAACGGTCATTAGGCGCATCTTTAGGAATTGTAAGCGTGTAGTCGTATAAAAGATGACAGCGTGTAGTAATAATTGTGGGTTTGTCAACCTATTACCATCAGTAAGGTTATAATTATTCTAAATTAGGGATGTGCCCCTACTGTTAAAAAATTGCACATTTAGAGTAAAATATTGGCTAAATACCGAACAGATGTATCTAGAATAGTTGCAGCTGTGATAGACTCTATTGTCGTGTCATTTTTGTCCCGGTAGGACACCACTTCATTTTAGTAACCTAACTGGACGTAGGCTTTGTAACATTGTTAATGATGCTAATATTAAGACAACAAAAGCATATTTTATTTAAAAAAATAACTATTTTAAAAGTGTCCCACAAATTTGACCTATATTTGAAGAACCAGCTATGACCTTTCACTTTTGGCCTTTCAGCATTTTGGTCTATATATTTTTGCCTATATAATTTTGTCATATCTATGAATCAAATTTGACCAAAACAATTCTACATGTTTAAGATTTAGTTCCTCATACTTACTTTCCTCTATGATGGGGTACAGTGGGCACCCCTTGTCTTTAAAGTCACTATCAAATCAAAATTAATAATTCTTATTTTATGCAATATTGCAGTATTTAGGCCTATTATAAATGATTTATCTACATCAAAAATGTAATCATTTTTTTCAAATTCATGTGATTTCATAATCTTTAATCAAAATAACTTACCCTCCCTCTTGCAATCTCTTCTCTTCTCTGGCACAAGGGCGGGACAACCTGTCACTCACATGAGATCACAGCAGTAGCAAACCACAATGATCCAATCAATTCCTGATGGACAAAAATTAAGTCCGGCCCTACAATTTTTCTTGTTCCAGAAGCCGTTTCACTTGGATATACAGTATGTCACAATAGGGAAGAAAAGCAGAGAAATAATGCAGTTGTTGTTATGATATACATGAGATAATATGAAAAGCCAAAATTATTGAAATTAACAATGGAAGAGGGACACCTTTTGCCAAAGTTGTGTCATAGTGTTAACTTTTCTTAGGACGGTTAAAATTGTGAGGGTGGGTAAAATCTATGCCCTTGTTAGAAGTCATATGTTTTAAAATGGCTCATTTTCTCTCAAGATTTCTGGATTTTAAGGCCACTGAGACTGTGACCTGTTCAATGTGACCTATTTCCTCATGGTCTCTTGAATTTCCTGTCAGCAGAAGAAGGAAATTGGATTTTTATTCATTTGAAACTAAGATTTTAATAACAGCTTTTCACACTCACTGTAATAGTTTTTTTTTTTTTTAACCCTGCATCAAAGACCATTCATGTAAGTGAGTCTAATGTTATTAATTAATAAGCTTCACCTTCATTTCAGTATCTCATTGGTCCCAACAAGCTAACAGCTTCATGTTGTGTGCAAGAGTGCAGTCCTTCTGTGCTGTGCTTTCACTCAACCGTAAAGATGTTCAGTGTTTGAACATCACAAGAGGCTGAGAGCTAAAAATGGTCATGAATTAGTTAGAAAAAAGTACATACAGTAGTGTACAAAATGGAGCTCTTCTCTCCCGTCTAGCAGTCTTTGCATCCCAGTGGGGAAGAGCAGTGACAATGTAGCTCAGATGCTGATGAGTGAAGTCATTCATACTCTCTTTCACTGCCTATGTAACCATTCCATTCCTCTCGCTCTCTTCCTCTCACACAGTTTGGTGACATGATGGAGTCTTCCACTAGGATGAAGAGGAGCTTTTACGCCGCAAAGGACTTGTACAAGTATCGCCACAGTTATCCGGTAAAGAGTTACATCTACTCTCTTTAGATTTCTCATGAAGAGCTCGGAGGCCGATTATTTTTGAAAATGAAATTTCCAGTAGATATTGCAATACAGTCAGCAGAAAACATAGTTGAGGTCAGATGTACACTTTTTTTTTTTTTTTTTTTTTTTGCACTCTCAATCTCTCTATCCTTTTGTCCTGGTTTTATTCTGGGATTTTGTTGCTCAGAACTACAAGGAGCCTCGTCAGCCGAATGAATATCGCAATCTGAGGTTCTATCTGAATAAGATCCCCCTGGTGCCGGACGGTGAGTGTGTGTTTGCTTTTTCGTTTTAATGAAAAAATCATAAAACTATACAGTGGAATCTGGACTAGAAAGCAGGCCATTACACATGTGTGCATTTTACCGCATCTGTTGAATGTGTCGGGAGTGATGTGCTTTAAATGTGTACTGCATACCATAGTGGGGGATTTTCTTTTCACAACAATGAATCTATTTCCTGTATTCTTTAATAATGAACTAATATCATAACTATTCTTTCTAGGACATGATTGTATGGTGTTCAAAATGTTGACAATGAAATTAGCTTTAATGGTTTAAATCACCATTACTGTATATTAAAGGAACTTCCTCCCTGGAAGTCCTTTGATTCTCATAATTAGACTGTGCCTTAATTGTTACATGGGGAAATTTTGTTCGCAATAATAACAAACAGCCATTTCAGTAATAGAAGCGTTGGTGCAAATAATGATCTGGGCTGGTAATTCAACAAGATTCAAACCATGGTTGACACAAACTCTGCATGATCCAGAGAGTCATCTTAAAAACATTTTACCCGTGATTATAACACGTCAAGGAACAGTTCAGGCAAAAGATGAAAATTCTGTCATTATTTACTTGTTCTAAATGTGTGTGCTGTTATTATTTTCTGTGGAATACTAATGAAAGTTTTTAAAATACATTGAGAATGTACATAATTCACTTTTTACAGTACCTACATACATCCGTTACGAGAATTAACCATTATTTTGAGTAATGTCTTATCAATGAATTGGTTTATGTGGTCATTTGTTCAGCTCACTGACTCAGTCAGTGATTCGATCAGTGAGGTTCTTGAGCTGAGGTCTTGATGGATAGGCTGATTAATGAATAACATCTTCAGTTGAAAAAAATCTGTTTTTTACACAAGCTTGTAAGAACTGTTTTTATGTTCTATTGGATCTTAGCTGTGGTCACTATGACCTGGCATTATTTACAGAAAAGAGTATCCCTCTGTATCCATGGAATAAAATAATAGCATACGAGTTTGGAACAACATGAGGGTGAGTGAATAGTGACTGAATTTTACATTTTGGGTGTTTTACATGTTGCGCTGGACATGTTTTGAAAATTGCTTTGGATTAAATGTGTCTGCCAAAAAAGAGATTTTGCTATCATATTTTGCTAAAAGTAAAAATAGTGTTGTCAGTCCCACCTACAATATTTCACCTAACAATATTACAGCACACAAAGACATGAACATACATACTGCAAGAACATTTTTACCTAGACAAACATAAAGCAGTTTTTACAACCGAATACACATGCCAGCTGGTGTGAAGGGAGAACATGGGTTCTGGAGTGCTTCATTAGCTGAATGTTTTCCCTGCGGGCCACTTTAGGCAGGCAGACAGTAAAGGCATCTCAGAGGAGCCATTGATTGGTTATTGTGGGCATGTTTGAGAATTAACTGAATCTGTTGTGCAAGCATTTAATGACAGCATAACTGCTTCACTGCTGTTTATGGAGAAAGACACACACACACACACAGAGAGAGAGAGCCCTGAGATCTTAGTGTTTTCATGTCATGGATGACCTACACCTCTATTCACAAAAAAATTGAAAATTACCCCATGATTTACTCACCCTCAAGCCATCCTAGGTGTGTATGACTTTCTTCTTTCAGATGAACACAATTAGAGTTATATTAAACTCTAATTGTGTGAGATTTTGAAGCCCAAAAAAGCAAATCTATCTGTCTATCATACAAGTAATCCACGTGGCTCCAGGGGGTTAATAAAGGCCTTCTGAAGCAAAGCATTGCGTTTTTGTAAGAAAAATATCCATATTTAAAACTTTATAAACTATAATAACTAGCTTCCAGCAGACGGCAATACACATCGATTTACCTGACCCGATGCATGACATATTGACGAACATAGAAGCTACTATATCCTACGTTGGGTCAGAGGTTACTCTTTCACGGTAAATCAATGTGTACGGCCATCTGCCGGAAGCTAGTTATTATAGTAGAATTCTTTTATGATGGATGGATGGACTTTTTTGGGCTTCAAAATCTCATGCTCCCTTCACTACTATTATAAAGTTGGGAAGAGCGAGAATATTATTTAACTTCGATCTGTCTGAAAGAAGAAAGTCATTAACATATAGAATGGCTTTAGGGTCAGTAAATCATGGGATAATTTTCAGTTTTGGGTGAACTATCCCTTTGGTCTGATCATTGTAAGAAGTCTTATGGACTACAGATATGATTTTTTTTTTTTTTAAGGGTGTTTTTGCATTCTTTTTGAGACTTGAAAATTCCATTCATTTTATCTGCATGAAAAAGAATTACCAGGACATCATTCAAAGTTTGGCCTTTGATTTTCCATGGAAGAAATAAAGTCATAGGCGTTAATGAGTAAATCTTGACAGAATTTTAATTTTTGGGTAAACAGTCCCTTTATTAAAGTTTTAAGTGAATAATACTGAGCTTGGCTTGTTGTGATGATTTATTATTTTTCTCTTTGTCCACCCAGGTATTTATATTGAAGAAATCCTCACTAAATGGAGGGGAGACTATGAAAAACTAGAGCACAATCACACATACATTCAGTGGTAAGACATTTCTTCCATATTTAAGCTTCTTTACAAGCAATAAATTAAGCAGTAATTAAGCTTAATGACTTGAGACTTCACAAATTGGTATTGGCCAGACACTTATTATTATATTATCATTATTATTGCTTGTTTAAAGAACAGAGAAAGCTGCACGCTGATATGTGCATGAGGAATTTTTGAAGGGTGAGGCATGAATTAGATATGTTTTTCTTTACCATCTGTTCAAAATTAACTTCAGCTTCTTTAGATGTGAATCCTGTAGATCAAGGCAAAATCAAGCAAAAGCATGAAAGCAGACAAAGGTAGTAATAAAGACAATTGTGGTACCTGCAGGTGAAGGGGTCAGTAACATCCTCTTTGGCGACAAAGGATGGCCTTAGGACAACATTAGATTAAATTTTCTTTAATGTTTAATGTTGCTTAAATATTCATGGAGTGCTTTGGCTGACATCATCTCTTTAGTAACTGAAGAAGCTTTGGGGAATGTCTATGACTTGAGGGCATTTTCTGATTAAATGGTCCATTTTTCTAACATTAGAGATGTAAACGATAAAGGTTTAAACTTATTGGCAGAAGATAAGTGCAACCCACATAACATTATAGGAATGTATGTAAGCTTTTCTGAAAATTTGAGATTAAATCAAGCATGATTAATTAAACATCATACAAGCACTAGAGTGAAACAGCATCCAGCTGCTTGGGTGCATCATAGCTTCAAAATTCATATTATTTGTAGTAGGTAGACTATATATTCAGACATGAAAAGGCATATTTTACATTTTTGTCTTTTAAAGCTGTCGGATTAGAGAAATACTCCGATGATGATTATATCATTGATATAATAAAAGAGGAACTTGTTCAAGGTCACCTAGGGAAAAATACTGAAATAACATTCACATCACCAGTAACATAACTAGCAGGTGAAATTAATCCTATTTAAACTGCAGTTTGTGCATAAGATAAGGTCTAATCTGAGAATTTTTGTAGGACAATTTACTAGATAAGTTGCTAATTATGATTTGTTACCACAAGCATGTGCCTGATCAACTGCTGATATTAGCAACCTTTTCAAAGCACACAACAGGTTCAATATTCATGCTTGACATATGAATGTGTGTAATTTATGTTGTAGATCAAGACATGAAAAGTAATGTCTCCTCAAGTAATGTCAAAAAACTGCTAAAATTAGCCTTTTGGGTTGGCCTACAAATTGACGTCATGATGTATGCTTTTTTGTTTCATGCTTTAGTCATCTTCTTTTCATCCTCTTATTCATTTTAAAAACAAATATACAATGCCTACATCACCAATGAAGAAACATGTAAATGGCAATGAATTTGAATCTGCTCGCAAGGTGATTTTCAGCTAACATTGAAGGTTGTATGAAGGTTGAACAGTAGTTCTACGTCATGTTCTCTTGTAAAGCTCTCAGTTGGGTGTCGTTACATCTCACACACTCTCATAGCTGAAGCTCCTGTTCGTTCCTGCCTGTGCTGTGATTACAACCGTTGAGGGTGAGGAAGAGGAGGAGGACATGATGCCCCAAGTCCGCGTGAAATAACAACACGGTTCTAAAATCAGGCTTCACGCATATGCTGCCAATTGTACCTCGGCACTCTCTCCTGCCGAGATAAAAGTGATTAGCTTCTCTCATTCCCCCCTACTCATTTTTTCACACACTGTATGCTTGCAGGGCTATTTGCATAATATCAATTAGCGAATGTAAAAACACATAAATGGTGAGTGATTGCAAGCAGACAGGTCGCTAGAATTTTGTCTTTTTAAGTAAATAAAGATGAGATGACATTGAAAACAGAGTTGCCAATTCCACTTATTATACACAAATTTGGCCTTGTTTTTTCAAGAAGTTGCTTTTAGATTTGGGTAGTCATGGGTAGCATTTTTTAATGTAAATAATATCTTATTAGATAGCCAGGGAAAATAAATTGGCTTGTTTACTTGTTTTATGAGTTTTGAGGACAATAAAACCACCATTTTAATTCAGTGCATTTATGACGTGATGGTCATTTGGTCCTTGAAAAATGTGCCATTTTCTAAATGGGACTAGAAACGGTTTAAAGAATAAAAACGATTAATATTTTTGACATAGCATAATAGAAAACTGGAATAAAATCCCTTTAAAAGGTACTGTGCAGACTGCATGATGTCCGTATGCCCCACCAACCAAAATCATGGGTCGCTTATTTTGGGCTTGTTTTTTCAGGCCAGGTTGCTTATTTCTCTAGCAAAACTTGGCAAAAGCTTGACTGCTATAGCAGGCAGGCAGCCAGGACTTCATAGCTTCAGAGAGTGAAGAGAAACAAGGGAGGCTTGAGGAGAAGAAAGAAAAAGAAAGATGTGCCGAGGTTTGCGGGTTGTCCTTCACTAGTGATCAGCAGCATGTAGAATCAAACAGCTGACAGGGAGAAATGTACCCTTTATTGCATTTGCGTGTTTGTGTGAGTGTCATTGTTCTTTTTCTCTTTCCTTCTCTCTGATATGGGTTTGTCAATGGCCAGTGCCAATTCTGATATCTAGGGAATTTGTTATGGTTGATATAATGCTGATATATGATGTAGGCTAATACAATGAAATTATAGCAAATAACTATATTCTTGTAGCACAAGAGCATAGCACTTACACAAAATTAATCAAAATATTTCCTATAAAACCGAAACTGTTTCTTATAATGTGTTTGAAAATGTTTATTTTCCGGTGTTGTTTCTCTAATTGATAAATAATGATTCATTTTGAGGTAGATCCTAACCTGTTTCTCAACTGCTGTTACAGGCTCTTCCCACTCAGAGAACAGGGCCTAAATTTTTATGCTCAAGAACTCACTCAGGATGAGATAAAGGTATGTTCCTAAAGTCAAGTCATCTTTATTTCTACTGTAAAGCAAACAATCTGTTTTTTTTTTTTTTGAAACAATCTGTATTATATAAAGCATATCATTTTGCGTAGCGGGTACGCAGTTACGATTTGTCACTCTAAACTACACAAAAACCTGGTGATGCCACTGTACACACTCAGTACTCAAATCAAGCAACAGCAAAAGAAGATGAGTTCAACCAATCATAGCTTCTGAGTTTATTCCCCAAATAGCAAGCGGGGATGATTGACAAATGCGTAAAGCCTAAAAAGAGACTGCAAATCAACTGCAACACAAAATTCCGCTTGATCCCCCTTCCACACTCCCGCCGTCTGACTGATTTCTTAAGTGAGGACAGTACAGTAGTAATGGTACTTCTAACTCCTTAAGGTAAACGGGTTGGGGTGGATGTGGAAAGTTGAAATACTGAATTGAGTTAATCCTCTGGATTGACTTAAAGTACCCCCCAGCAAACACAGAACGTTCCCCTAACATTATTTGGTTCCCGTTTGGTTATTTTTTTGAGAACCAAATAACAACATTCTGGGAACGTTCTAGGTTTGTAATAATGATTATAGTCCTCCTTACATCCATTTTCCATACCACTTATAATATACTGGGTCACGGGTGTGCTGGATGATTACTGGCGTACAGCGGAGTAATGATATTGGAGTAAAGAGGTTAGGGGAACGTTCTAGGAATGTTAGAAGAACGTTAAGGAAATGTTCTACAAACCAAAAACTAATGTTCTATTTTCGTTAAGAAAAATTTCCTGGCTAACCAATAACAAACTTTATAAAAGAACATTCTGGGAACCAAAAACTAACATTCTGGCAAACAAAAATTGTTATCTGGGTCCCAGCAAAAACAGAACGTTCACTTTTTTTTTTCTTTTTTTTTTTGAGAATCAAATAATAACGTTCTGAGAAAGTTGTTTCTTTTTGCACCCAAAACATAACATCCCCAGAACATTGCAGGGTGGTTATCTTCAAATAACCTAAAAATAACTTACATAGAATGTTTATTATAACGTTGATTATAAGCCTCCATACATCCATTTACCATATCGCTTATACTATACTGGGTTGCGGGTGTGGATAGTTACTGACGTACAGCATTACTGATGTACAGGAGAGTTCTGGGAACGTTAGAATAACGTTATAGGAATGTTAGAATAACGTTAGGGGAATATTAGAACAACGTTAGGGGAATGTTAGAATAACGCTATAATAATGTTAGGGGAATGTTAGAATTATGTTATAGGAATGTTAAAATAACTTTAGAGGAACGTTAAAATAATATTAGAGGAATGTTAAAATAACGTTATAATAACGTTAGGGGAACTTTAGAATAACGTTAAAATAATGTTAGAATAACGTTATAGGAATGTTAGAATAACGTTAGGAGAAGGTTAGAATTACGCTTTGGGAACGTTATAAAATAATGTTAGAGGAACTTTAGCATAGCGTTAGAATAACGTTAAAATAACGTTAGGGGAATGTTAGAATAACATTAGAAGAAGGTTAGAATTATGTTATAGGAACGTTAAAATAACATTATAGAATCATTAAAATAACATTATAATAACATTAAAATAATGTTAGAATAATGTTATAGGAATGTTAGAATAACGTTAGGGAAATGTTAGAATAACGTTATAATAACGTTATAGGAATGTTAGTATAACGTTAGAGGAATGTTAGAATAACATTATAATAATGTTATAGGAATGTTAGAACATCGTTAGGGGAGCGTTAATGTTAGAATAACGTTATAGGACTGTTAGAATAACGTTAGGGGAATGTTAGAATAACGTTAGAGGAACGATAAACTAATGTTAGAATAACGTTATTATAACTTTTATTATAACATTAGAATAATAGGAGAACTTTAGAATAATGTTATAACGTCACACCATCGGTGCTCGGGCCCTAAATATGTGTTCACAAGACTTATGGGTATTGGAGGTTCTAGACTAGAATTTTTGCTTCAAAATGATGTAAAAATTATCCTGCCTACTCGTTCATGTAAAACAATATATTGATTTACATTTTGTAAGACACTTTTTGTCAAGAAAGACAGTATGCGGTAGACGTGAATCTTCATGAATAATGCTGTGATTCACACCTGAGAAGACAAAGAACCGCATAATGACCTGCATAATGACCCGCATAATGAGCCCTTTCAGTCAGGTAGGCTATGTGAGAGGACACTTAAAAAAAACTAAGTACAAAGTAGGTTTTTTTTATAGTTTATTCAGAATATAGTTAACAATATAAATGAGACACATTTTGAATAAATGAGGGCACATTTTGAGTATAGAGTTTTACCTGTAAATAAACCCTGTTCAAAGATATAAGTGAACATCACTTGCCTGGCATTCCAAGGTGTTTAGTGTTTCTGCACTGTAGAGAAAAAAAAAAAACTTTCCTGCTTCCAGTCAGTGATCTTGTAACGAAGCGGGACTCAGGGTAGGATCCATTGGCAAGCTTTATTAAACAGAGCTCGTAGTCAAACAGGCAATGGTGGAACAACAGCAAAGAGGTATGGCAGAGAGCAGGCAGAATCGTAGTCAAGGAACAGGCAATGGGTCAGGGCTGGCAGATAACAATCGTAAATCCAAAACAGAGCAAATAGTCCAAAGGGCAGGCAGCAGAGAATCATACACGGGAAACAGACAGGATCAGAAACAGGCAGACAGACAAGATAAATAACGCTCAGAATTGCAACCGTGGTAAACAAGACCTCGCAATGTGTGTGTGAATGTGACAAGCTTAAATAGTCCAGGTAATGTGCAGCAGCTGAGTGTAGTGATTACTGATTGGTGGAGTGAGTGCAGGTGATTGGCAGGGAGAACGCTGGGAAATGTAGTCCAGGAATGACTGGGACAGAATGGGGAGGGGGTGGGTAGGTTGCCCTGGAGAGCTACTGGCAGGTGAGGGTGGATGTACAGATGGGTAAGGGGGTCTCTAGGGGCAGCCATGGCAGTTCTGGAGACCCACCCACAAGTTCCCCACCCGCACGTATATGCCCCCCCCCAGAAAATTTTCTTGGGTGATTCGATGGTGGCAGTAGCGGGCTCGTGGGCAAGGAGCTTGGGTGGTGCCAGCAAGGCAGGGAGCTTGGGTGGCGCTGGCAGGGCAAGGAGCTTGGGTGGCACAAGAATAGCCTCTGGGGGCGGCCTCCGGGCCTACAGCGGCCTCTGGAGCGGACTCACGGGCTGGAGTGGAGTCTGGAGACAACTCGGTCACTGGAACGGCCATCTTGTCCATAGACACTGGCGAAGCGGCCCTCTTGTCCATAGACACTGGCGAGTGCGTAGCAACCGGCGGGGTTGAGAGCGAACCGGCCGGTGGAGGCTTCGGAATGCCATCTGCTTGTGCTGAAGTCAGTGGTGGATCGTCCACACTGGACAACAATCCTCTCCGCTCTCGGATGGGTCCAGAGACGTGGCGTGGCTCTGGAAGATCAGCGGAGACGTGACGTGGCTCTGGGCGTTTAGTGGAGATGTGACGTGGCTCTGGAAGATCAGCGGTGACTTGACTTGGTGTTGTTGTTGTGGCTGCCATTTTATGAGTGTGTTCTACGACTACAAATCTGTCTGCTGTCTGCTGTACCTGTCTGCTGTTGTTTGACCATTGCCTGTCTCACTACAAACTTTGTCTAATAAAGCCTGCTTATAGATCCCACGTCGTGTCCCGACTCGTTACAGATCTCATCATTATATTCATTCAGAATGTCCAGTGTGGGCCAATATCTGGTCACTGGTCACAAGAAAAAAAAACCTCTGCGAGCATGCTGATAACAGGATCATATCAGCTATTGTATTACACGTTAATATAATGTCCACTCTTAACAGAAAACATGATTTATGTGATGTTATGCATGCATATATTTTTGCACATCATGTGAAGAAAATTTTGTATAGGCATAAATTTAAAATTACACTACCAGTCAAAAGATTGGACACATTACTATTTATAATGTTTTTGAAAGAAGTCTCATGATCATCAAGCCTGCATTTATTTGATCAAAAATACAGAAAAAAAACCAGCAATACTGTGAAATATTATTACAATTTAAAGTAATGTTTTTCTATTTTAATGTACTTTAAAAAATAATGTATTTCTGTGATGCAAAGCGTCTAAACATTCATATTACCTCTGTGGTATTTTGTATATTATATATAGAGCCTAAATGTTAATGTGCAGTGTAATACATTGCTAACACATTTTATTTTAGTATTTATTACGTATTTCAGTCGATTTCAATCATCTCAGTATAGCAATATGGTTTGGGAATAGCCATGGCAATTTACTAATGTAAGTTGTGTAGTAAACGAAACCTCGCGTCAATCTGCCCCATTAATTCACACTGAGACACACAAAACTTGCAGGATTCATATTTAAACTGTCTTTTTGCGGTTTAATATTCACAGACACTGTATCACGATTAGAATAAAGAACTTAAGAATAAAAAACAACTTACCTTTCACAATCTTCAGCTCAATAGTTGATCCTTGAAATGAAAGTGAAACCAGTCATGCTCATCCTCTGAGGAAAATCCTTTTAAAATTATTCCTCACCGCATCTCAAAACGATGAAAAGTACATGAAACTGACCAAGCTTGAGGCATTTTTCCGAACTGAACCTTATCTTTTCATACAGATGACATAAATAGAGAATATTTGTTTTCGATTTGACTTACATGATTTAAAACCTGACATTTCAACGTTTCTTTAGACATATGTCTTATTTTTGTGTGATTAGTATTCACTAAGTTACAGTTCATTTTCTGAGGGAGTATCAGATTGGACTTTATCGCGCATTATGTTAGTTTTCTTTATTTTGCAAAAAGCACAACATTTAATTTTTACTGTGAGTGTACACAAATAAAAGAAGACATTCTATAGTTTCAATTGATATATTACTTTTGTCTCTATGACAAAAAATGAGTATTTTAAGTTGATTTTGCTGCTATGTGAAAAAAATCCAGCAAAACGCGCCGGCGCGTTTCCCGACTCCAGAGTGTTAAAATAACGTGAGAGGAATGTTAAAATAACATTGGAGGAACATTAAAATAATGTTAGAATAACGTTAGAATAACGTTATTGTCACGAAGTCACAGCCAGCACCCACCAGCACCAACACATCGTCACCAGATTGCCACGCTCCTCCCACTCATTCACAGTCTCCCGAATACTAATCACCTGCACCTGCATCCCATCACCCAGGACACTATAAAGACACTCACTCCCTTCACATCATTGTCTGGTCTCGTTATACGTACCTGGAATCCTTACCCGCTACTTACCTGCATCTTCCTGTGTCTTCTTCCCATCGTCTTCCGTCTCCAACCGTCTGCTCCACGTTGATTCCTCTACCTGCAAAATACAAACCTCTATTACCCTCAGCTAAGTGACTGTTCCAAAAGTGCTTGTTCACCTACTCACCTGTATCCTTTGTTTACCTGTGTTCGTACCTCTGTTCTAATAAACATCTGTGTTCACTCACCCCTCTGCCTCCGTCTGTGTCCTGACAGTTATAATAACATTAGGGGAATGTTAGAACAACGTCAGGAGAAGGTTAGAATTACGTTATAGGTTACGTTATAGTGTTAAAATAATGTTATAATAACGTTAGAGGAACTTTAGAATAACTTTAAAATAATGTTAGAATAACCTTGTAGGACCGTTATAGCTAGAATATATAGTTAGATAGTTATATATAGTATATATAGTTATAGTTAGAATACCATGAGGGGAATGTTAGAATAAGGTTATAATAACGTTAGGGGAATGTTAGAACAACATTAGGAGAAGGTTAGAATTACGTTAAAATAACAGAGGAACGTTAAAATAATGTTAGAATAATGTTAGAATTACATTATAGGAACGTTAAAATAATGTTATAATAACGTTATAATAACGTTAGGGGAACTTTAGAATAACACTAAAGTAATGTTAGAATAACGTTATAGGAATGTTAGAATAACATTATGTATTAGACGTTATAATTCTGATACATAACATGCAAATTATAAAATGCTCAAGTGATGCTGAACAATAAATCTAAATAAAATTGAAATCACTATATGGCTTTGTGATTATAAAAGTGCTGTGATTTGTAGATGACTGACAAGTGCAAGTCTGGAGCAACAGGCGTAGTTTTATTCATTCTCAGTGTTGAAAAACGTGTTATGTTATTGTGTTATACATTATTGTGTTATACGTAATTATGTTAAATATTTATTTTGTATGAAAACTAGCACGATAGTTACTTTTAAAAAGTACTGTTGTTTTATTCATTCTCAGTGTTGAGAAACATAGCCTACATGTGTTACGTTGTTGTGTTGTACGTTATTGTGTTATACCTAATTATGTCACATATTTATTTTGTGTGAAAACTAGTTACTTATGGCTTAAAAAGTACCGTTGTCTCAGTGCTGTGCTCTCTCTTTCAAAATAAATGCGCACACACAGAGAGAGAGAAGATACTTGTAAAATGAAAATCAATGTGCTAGATGTAAATTTTGCTCTTGCTTGTGTTTTTTTTTTCTTTCAAAATGTCAGAAAGCATTTTTCATTATTCATCCGTGTTTTTCAAATTTGTTGATTGATGGATGCTTTACCGTTAACACAACCCCTCGTTATATGTTGGACTCGGCTAACATATACTTTATATTCTTTTTAGTGATTTGTTTTGCTCTTATTGGTCCTGTCTATTCATTGGCAACTGTTTTCTATAAATATGTTTGTATTGGCTAACGTTTATTCAGCTAATGCTTGTCCTGTTTATAATGTGCAATGATCAAATGCAAAGACAGCACGTCACAAATATAAACCCTTTTTTTTCTGTGGGATTTAGTATCATATTTGGATATTGGAATCACATCATGTACACGCAATGTTTCTACGAATGCCAAATTAGTTGTAGTGCACATTCCTAATGTAAATACTTGAAACTGCAAAAAAACAGTTGTGTGGTATAACCACACATTATGCAATGCAAAACTTTTGACTTCCACTGTATTATAGCAAGTGACAGTCAAAACTAGAATTATGAAGATAGGTGTGTGTGTGTCTTTGTGTGTGTCTTGCATTCTCAAACCCTACTCAATCCCCAAACCCCATGTCCCATCACATTGATGATACTCAAAAAAAGTACATCAATTTTTTTTCTTTTTATAATTTTGTATTTTTTTTTTTTTTTTCTGTTTAAGGTCTTGAGTTGGCAATATGGTTCTTTGGATAAAAAAGAAGATATTTTAGATATAATTTAAGATATAAAACTGTAAGTGCTTTAAATCAGTGTTTTGGTTTCTGGCTTATTTTAGGTCAAATAAAAAAAGAGGCAGAATGAGACTAAAGCACATAATGTGCCACTGCCTGAAACCTATTTATGGATGTTCTGACACCTTTGACTAGGCAATATTACACTATTAAAAATAAAAGTTCCAATTAGAACCAAAGGATTTTAAAGCCTAATATATTAGGATAAAAAAAGACATTTTATTCTCTAGTTTTTTATTCTATGTACCAGAACTTTAAATCACCTGCTGTAGTCATTGTGCAGATCACCTTTTAACTGAGTGAGTTTTTGATGTTAACAGGAATTCCAAAGCACTCGAGAAGCCAAGAGACGCTTCCTCCTAGCATATACGATCATGTTGGATTTCTTTGGAATCAAACTCTTGGATAAAAATGGGAATGTGGCTCGAGCACCAAACTGGCAGGATCGCTTCCAGCACCTAAATGAGTAAGTTGTCTTTCCGTTTTGCTGTTTTTAAGACCTTTTTACACTATAATTCCTTTCCTCTGATTTTTATGTTTTACTCCACCTGTACCAGTTATCTTAACATTCCATAATCTTAGTCTCCCATCTCCTGCCATATTTAGCATGCTTCAGTCCAGGGAGTTAGCATCCTTAGTCTCCTATCCTTGCAACACAATTTCAGTCATGACCCTGACTGTACCGTCATGTGACCATCTCATGCAGGGGCCGGAGAAATGGGTCGGACGCACAGAGGAGGATAAATAGAGAAGGATACTGAATAGGATACAAAAACTTTGCATTTAGAGAGATGGTGAATGTGAGCGGGGGAAAGAAATGTAGAGACAGTTGGAAAGGAGAGTTGAAAACAAGTTTGATGAACACATGATAAGCAAGGAGGAAGTGAAAGAAAATCCGCAGTGCAGTGGACTGTGTGGTAGACATAGATGACTGTGCGTATCTGCCTGTGTCATTGCCCCAGGACTGTTCCATAGAGGACACGCTTACATTACATTACAGAGATACACCGCTTGATGAACTTTGTCTGCAGTGTGAATGGGCCTGTACCAAAAGCTGTCATTTTGAGAACGCTGAATTTATTTATCTTATACTGGACAAAAATTACTTCTTAGTTTTCATTTAGCCTTCTTGATTTAAAATTGTAATTTAAATGTAGTTGTTTTTGGATTTACTGCACTGGCAGATGTTTTAACTTGTTTTAATTTAGTTTATACTTCAAACAAGTAAAAAAAATCTGCCAGTGCAGTAAGACAAAATATACTCATATTAAAGATACACTATATTGCCAGTATTGGGACACCCCTCCAAGTCATTGAATTCAGGTGTTCCAATCACTTCCATGGCCACAGGTGTATAAAATCAAGCACCTAGGTATGCAGACTGCTTCTACAAACATTTGTGAAAGAATGGGTCGCTCTCAGGAGCTCAGTGAATTCAAGCGTGGTACCGTGATAGGTTGCCACCTGTGCAATAAGTCCATTAGTGAAATTTTCTCACTACTAAATATTCCATGGTCAACTGTTAGTGGTATCATAACAAAGTGAAAGCAATTGGGAACAACAGCAACTCAGCCACGAAGTGGTAGGCCACGTAAAATCACAGAGCGGGGTGCAGAAGTCGCCAACTTTCTGCACAGTCAATAGCTACAGACCTCCAAGCTTTGTGTGGCCTTCAGATTAGCTCAAGAACAGTGCGTAGAGAGCTTCTTGGAATGGATTTCCATGGCCGAGCAGCTGCATCCAAGCCTTACATCACCAAGTGCAATGCAAAGCGCCGGATGCAGTGGTGTAAAGCACGCTGCCACTGGACTCTAGAGCAGTGGAGACGTGTTCTCTGGAGTGATGAATCATGCTTCTCTGTCTGGCAATCCGATGGTTGAGTCTGGGTTTGGCGGTTGCCAGGAGAACAGTACTTGCCTGACTGCATTGTGCCAAGTGTAAAGTTTGGTGGATTATGGTGTGGGGTTGTTTTTCAGGGGTTGGGCTTGGCCCCTTAGTTCCAGTGAAAGGAACTCTTAATGCTTCAGCATACCAAGACATTTTGGACAATTTCATGCCCCCAACTTTGTGGGAACAGTTTGGGGATGGCCCCTTCCTGTTCCAACATGACTGTGCACAAAGCAAGGTCCATAAAGACATGGATGAGCGAGTTTGGTGTGGAGGAACTTGACTGGCCTGCACAGAGTCCTGACCTCAACCCGATAGAACACCTTTGGGATGAATTAGAGTGGAGACTGCGAGCCAGGCCTTCTCGCCAACATCACTGCCTGACCTCGCAAATGCGCTTCTAGAAGAATGCTTGGTGGAAACCTTATTGAAAGCCTTCCCAGAAGAGTTGAAGCTGTTATAGCTGCAAAAGGTGGGCCAACTCCATATTAAACAGATTAAGAATGGGATGTAATTAAAGTTTGTGTGCACGTAAAGGCAGGTCTCCCAAAACTTTTGGCAATATAGTGTACCTTCTCAGATTTTTTTGAAATTCTAACTGGAAAATAATAGATTTTTGCTGTGTAGCCAAAGATTAGCCAAAACAACTTAATGTCAAATAAATGTCAGTATACCAAAGTTAATTGGTACTGTGACCCATTAATTAATTAGAAAATTGTATATAATATAGAGGATTCTTAATACTTAAAACTAGGTCACATGAGTAAATATTTGGTACTACTGTAAATATTTGGTACTAACCTTTTGTATAATGTTACTTTAGAAAAGCAAGAAAACACACCAACAGACCAGCCTTTGTTTTTAGTAAATATATTTAGTAAATAAGGTCATTTTTATTGCAGAAATAGGGACCATTTTTTGGGCTAAAAACGTGAGATGCAGGTCAGTGGAATTGAAAAAAAATGTGTTATTTAAAAACTTTAAAAGAAGTTGAGCGACTCATTTTTAGAACACCTTGTCATGTGCAAAACAGTTGCATTCTGTGTGAATGACCCCTTAAAGGAGGGGCAGGTGATTTGTTCCAGAAACATTTTTTGTTATGTCTCTATACATCCTGATAGCAAGTTAAGTGGTCCAAATGTACTTATACGTATAGATATCATCTTTGGAGGGCACAAGTCCATAAAATGTTTGTCCAATCATTGCATTCGGATCGATAGTGTCCTACCTGCGTGTCACTGTATGTTTTTTCATACCTCCGCGCACCTGCTCGCACAGACATCGCACATCATCAGTGCTATGCAGAGTTAGACAGATGTCAGTCACAGAGCACCGCAACCGAAACAGCAGCCACCTTTTACAGTTCCTCCTGAACCAAAACAATGAGCTTATGCTGCATTCACACAATAACTACTGTAATTTGGAAGAGACTGAAACCCGTGATATTATACTCATAGCGGTTTGTGACTCGAATTTATGCATTTCAGTGGCAACACTGTCAACGCCGAAATTAATCTGCAGCAGTCAGTGCTCTTTAAGTTGTTTATTTTCATTATTATTATAATATTATGTGCTTTGAGACATGAGGTAGTTTAACGCTGTCTCCGTTCATGTGTTTCAGAGGAGGCGTGGCATTGTAAAGCGTGGGATCTTATGCTTTCAAATCTATCTCACTATTGCTAGCCTCTCCGAAAATGGCCTACTCTACCTTTAATATGGGATACCCTTTTCCACTATTCCTGACCAAGTACAATGACCAAAAACAAAATGTCAAAAAAATGTTCTTCTTCTGTCAACAACCAACATTATTTTAATTGAAAAAACTCTTTTCTTTCCAGGTCGCAGCACAATTACTTGCGTATCACTCGCATTTTGAAAAGCCTTGGTGAACTGGGCTTTGAAAGCTTCAAGCTGCCTCTGGTGCATTTGCTGTTGGAGGAGGCGCTGGTGGAGGGCACATTACCCAACATGCGTCACAGCGCACTGGAGTACTTTGTCTACACACTGCGGCAACACGCTCAGAGACGCGCCTTGCTTCGCTTTGCCCAGCGCCACTACCACCCGCCTGAGAACTTCATCTGGGGGCCACCCAAGAAGAAACGCATTCCGGCCTCTGGATCCACTGGGACAAGAGTGGGAAGAAATGAGGCAGTGGAGAGGAGTGCGGGCAAAGCCAGGTCACCTAGGGAGGGCAGAAATAACTTAGAGAGGGAGGTGGAGGACACGGACGAGAGGAAGAGTGGAGAGTGGAAAACAGCAAAAGGGTCCAAGGTCCTGCAGGAGGGCAGGGGGAGGGTAGATCTAGAAGAATATATTGAGACCATTCCTCTGTAAGAATAGAAAGAGAGGGATTCTGGGAATGCTCAAGTAGCCTAAGCTGAGCTTCAAGTTAGGTAAAGGAATGGCACAGCAATATTGTTCCATACTATTGCCTTTTAGAGACTTGCTTTGTGAACAACTTGACTGTTTGTTTGAGTTTTTTTTTCAAATACAAAGTGTTTTTTCTTAACTCTGAATACTTTTCAAAGTGTTAGCGAATGAATTTCTCTACTGTAATTCCCATTTGCAGCCCTCTGGAGAGTTCTTAGCACATGTACAAGTGTGAGTATATGTATATATATATATATATATATATATATATATATATATAAGTGCTATCTGAGCACATTGTGTGAAATATTGCACTTTTTGTCGATTCAGTCTTCCCCTGTGAGAGAATATTATCTTAGTCCACTCTACAGGCTTTGAGAATAGGCTTTATTTGCTAATCATAAGCCCGACTCTCAGACAGATGTGTCTTTTCTGTGTTTAGAGCTTGCTGAAGTTTCTTGTTATGGATACACTTAGCAGATCATAATAATGTGTAGTCAGTGTGAATATACTTGCAGGAATTTTCAGGTAATTGATCTTCCATGTTTTTATAGGTACGTGTGAGACTTTAATCCAGTTTTCTCAAAAATGTCTTGCAATATAAAGTGCCTCTTCTTTCGTTTGTTACAGCATGTGTGTCACGCTCTATCATTTTGAGTCTTAAGTAGTGCGCCGTTTGTGAAAAAACGATAAGCAAAATGAACTATGTTTTTTGATGAAACAAAGTATAATCTATCAAATTATGTACATTTTTAATGAAACTTGAAAAGATAAATTCCGGTTTGACACCATTAAATGAGCGTGGTTTGACAGATCGCAAATCTCTTAAAGTGTGGGTATCTGCAGGTTGGAATAATGGGCGTGCCGAAAGGTCTTTGCAATTGGTTGTGAAAGCTGCCTGTCAGGGTGTGGGGTAGGGTTAGGGGGTATTTTCTGTTGTAGCAATTCACCTTTCGGCACGTCGCTACCTTTCAGCAAGCCCATTACTCCGACCTGCCGCTATCCTCCCTGTCTCGATCGTGGTGTGTCAGAGCGTGCGTTAACCAATCTTGTATTCTGATTTACTACTAGTTAAAGCACAAAATAAACATGAATGGGCTTCCAAATGTCTATTGAAAAATAAAGTACAACTTACTAAAATGTATAATTTCTCATGTAATCAGTGAAGAAGTGTTCCAACGGCGGAAAGTCTTCAATAAAACAGCTTGTGAACATAACGTTACATTTATCTCAGGAAAGCTGTTCAATGGCAATAGCGTTAGCTAGCTGGAAAAGTAAAAGTATAGTTCATATATGCACGATATATATGAACTTTATATTTTAACTTAGCCTGTTATTGTCTTAATTATAAGACTGAATTTCCTAATTGTGACAGAAAATGTGAACTCTTTAGACATCATTTTCTCAAAAACAGGTTTTTATGACAGCCACAAGTTAAATTATGATTATAGTTATCTCGACGACTGTTTGAAAGATAATGGTAATATTATTAGAAAGCAAAAACAATTTGCTTTTTCATTTAGCGCATATAACTCAAAACTACTCAAAGTGATGGAGCCTATGTATGTATGTGTGAGAGTGCTGCCTTTCTCTCATCATACTTAGAGTTTATGTGTGGACAATCAGGGCTTTTGATGGTCACTATCCACATAGAATACAAATACATTTTTAAAGCAGATATGAATTAATATGGATCAAGTGTTTATGTTTATGCTCTTCAAAGTGTGTGTTTGTTCCACACTGATGTACCGAGAGGGCTAGCCATACCTCCACAGCACAGGTGTGTGTGTGTGTAAATGTTATGGAGTTCTTCCTGTTTTAATTTCTGTCGGCACACATAAAGAAGTGAAAATTTTAAGGAAAGACCCCTTTCTTCCATAATGGTGCAGCTGAAGTCCATCTTTCTTTCTTTTTGATTAAATGATGAAGGCTCTCTGTCCTCATCTTGTTTTTCTCACAGCCTCTTTCCCTCTTTTCTGTTTGCCGTCTAACCTAGCTCGTACCCTGGGGTTCATTAAACCCCATCTCTCTGAATGTGTGAGAGTCACATTCTTCTTCATGGTTGTCTTGTCTACTAAGATGCCTTCATCTGGTTGTTTTTTCAGTGCAGCACAGATGTGCCCTGTTAATATCCCACAACCCTGTACATGTGGCAGTTGGTGAGAAGAAAAAAGGCATCTGATGGGGAGACTGGAGTAAATTTATACATAAATGTCTTTCAACTTCTACTAAGAAATAAGTATTAAATATTTGCTTGCTTATCTCTTAAGCTCACTTGAATTTGTTCTTGATTTTTAGATGTGAAGTTATAATGCTTTGGAAGCCAGTCTGAAACCAGTTTTTTTAGGAGATAGGCTACTTTTATATAAAAACATTTTGCCTTTAAGTCAAGCAACAAGACTTCAGTTTCAGACATAGCTAGTGACTGGGAAACAAAAAGCCATCTTCTCTTTGTCCATCTTGGTTCTAAAAGACTGTTGGTTCCACATTTCAGTGTTTCTTGTGACACAATTGTTGGAAGGTTTTTGACTGGCCTAATGTAAGGAACCATAAGTGTTTTTTTTTTTGTTGTTGTTTTTTGTGGGAAGTGATAATTTGTTATCAAAGAAAGTGTGACATTTGGAAGTTCATATTTGGACGTTTATATTGTGGCCTATACTGTATAATAAAGTGCAGCTCTTTGACGAATTGTAAGTGTGTGTGCGTGTAAATGTGGCTACTGAATTTTGATGTTTTGCAAACTTGGCACAACTGCTTTTATGCATCTTTTAATTTACATTTAATTCAATTGAATTCAACTGTGGGGCCAGTTGTCAGAGGAGAAATGGATGTTACTATTAGGACTTTTCAAACATATGCACTTTGAGAAGATAAATGCACATAAAACAGTTCTTTGTGATAAAAAATGCTGAATAATAAAAAATCAGAAACATTAATTTCATCACCTTTTTTTACTTATTACACAATACATTGGAATAATTCTGATTGGTCAATCACAGCTTTGTCAAATTATATATATATATATATATATATATATATATATATATATATATATATATATAATAGAATATATATTATGTAATCACAAATAGAATATATAATTTAAAATATTTTAAATATATTTTGAATTTTTTATTTATTTTTATTTATTTATTTGATAAGGAGCAGTGTGATAAGCAGAGTAAAATACATTTAGCTGGCTGTAAAATGAACCTCTTCAGGGTGATACGAGACCCCATAGCTTTTGTGTCCTGATCTATTTGGGTTTGTTTTGCAATAGCAACCGACTAACTGAAGGTCATTGCTTACGTATGTCTTTTCAAAACAATCTCTCAGCTTAAGATAAAGCAGCCCAGTGTGCTGTGTCTTTGACAGAGGACAAGCTGAATATCACTCCGTCCCCTCCCATAATCCATACCGCTCGGTTGAGAGGATTGTAAAGTCAGTTAAAACTGTGATAAAATCACAGAAGAGCGGTACCATATGGTCTGTTCAGGCAGCCTGGTCCCCGGTGGGCTTAAGGAGCCCGTGTATGCCGTAATCAGCTTGAGCCTTGCTGTTGCTTGTCAAACCGTCAGTGTGTGGGACCGGTTTTCCTGATGTACACCTGTGAGTGTGACTTTACCTGCCAGCTCTTCAGTCAGAGAGTTGTCAGACACAAACCTGGCCCACCTCTCCTGGTGCTCTCCTCCACATCTTCTCCTGTGGTTTTCTTTGACTACCAACTACATGCTCATGTTCTTTCCACAAACAAAAAAGTACAGTGATAATGCCATATTTTTGGAGACATGTACCATGGTAATATTGTGGTAATGATGGTATGTGAATATGATAATAATCCAGCAATGTGGTGTTCTATTTTCCAATTATGGCCATATATACAAACCTATTTAAAGTTTGAGGTGGGTAAGATTTTTAAAATGTTTTTGAAATAAATCTTATTATTTTATTTTTTTTAAAATCAAGACTGCATTTATGTGATCAAAAATACAGTAAAAACAACAATATTATGGAATATTATTACAATAATAATAATAAAAAAAAACTGGTTTCTATTCTTGCATGATCCTTCATAAATCATTCTAATATGCTGATTTACTGATCAAGATACTGTTCTTTTTAGTATCAATGTTCAACAGTTGTAACTGCACAATTTTTATTTTTACTTGTGAAAACCCTTTTTTCAGAATTTTTTGATGAATTAAAAAAAATTAAAACAAACAGCATTTATTTGAAATAGAAATCTTTTGTAACCTTATAATTTACTGTCACTTTTGATCAATTTAATATTTGCTGGTTACATGTATAAATAATAAAATAATGCTAAAAAAAAATATGTATCCAAAATACACAAATATTATTTTTATATGTTTTGGATAATGTAACAACATTACAGACTGATTGGAAATGATGTACAGTAAAAATTCTGCTCAGGTAATTTTTGTGTTGTGACGTGATTATAATTGTAATTTTGGAAATATTTGTTATGCAGTGGCAGGGAAGAGGAGAGTCAAAGATCTAAATGTAGCAAAATATTTTTCAAAAATAATCCAAAACAGGGAACGGGAACAAGGTAATCAGATAGGGAATACGAAAATGCAACCACTTAACAAACATGCAAAGATAACAGACTACGGAAACACAGGGTTATACAGTATATATACAAGATAACAAGGGGCTAACAAGAGACAGGTGAAGGTAATTAATCACTATAGCAACAAACAAGGGAGCTAAAGAAACAAGGCAGACACAGGAAGTGAAACACAAGAACAATGCACAGAAAACATATCAAAATAAAAGTCAAACACAAAACGGGAAACAAGACAGGAATTGTAACAATATTATTTCAATTTTATGTAATTGAATATTTATTAATTATGTATTATTTAAGTATAATTTAACTGAGGCACTGTCTTAATTTTGTTTGTTTACTGACTCATTATGCTTCAGTTAGCAGTTAGTAAAACACTGTGTACTCCTACTCCAGTACTCTTGCTGTGGTTTGTGTGTGTTAAATGTGCTGAGTGGAAGGCAGCGTGGCCGTACTGATCAGGAGTGACAGAATGAGGCGGAGGGGTTGTGTGTTGGGTGTCTGTGTTGGAGAGCGGATACTCCCCATGACTCACTGTTTGTGTGTGTGAGTGTGCATGTATCTCTCTTGTTGTGCTGTATAGTCTCATTCAAAAAGAAGCTTCAAAGCTTCATACAACACAGAAAAACAGGCATCAACCACAGGTCAGGCAAGAACGGATCAGCCAGTGTGTTTAGATAGAGGGCTACTGTACTAAATGACACAGAGCCCTACCGTTCACATGACCAAAGCAACTGATATCCCAGTAGTCACTGCACTTTTTTACTGTTCAGTATGGAATACTAGCTTACGTGCTGAATATTAAAATAGAAAAAAAGTTTTTAAATTATATTTCACAATATTACTGTTTTTGTGGTATTTGATTAAATAAATGCATTCTTGGTGAGAATAAGAGGCTTATTTCATGCAAAAGCATTACAAATGTTATACCAACCCCAAACTTTTGAACGGAATAAAATGAGTAGCCCATTTCCCAATTTTTTAATTTTAAATGTGTATATTTGCTCAACGTGTCAAATTTAGCATCAGACTGACATATTGATACTAGCTCTCAAAGTTAACAGACTTAAGATTTAAAGGGATAGTTCAGCTAAAAATTAATATTCTGTCATTAATTACTCACCCTCACGTCATTCCAAACATTTAAGACTTTTGTTCATCTTTGGAACGCAAATGAAAGTCTTTTTGATGAAATCTAAGAGGTTTCTCTCCTTCCAGTTCAAACTTTGACACTTCAAAAAGTTCATAAAGAGATCATAAAACTAATCCAATTGAGCGGTTTAGTCCAAATTTTCTGAAGAGACTCGACCGCTTTATATGGTGAACAGATTTAATTTGGGCTTTTACTCACATTTAAACCTTGATCAGCGAACATAAGCAGAAGCTCAACCGAACCTGAATGACGCACAGGAACAAGCCTCTTGTTGAAGCGTTAAAGTTTGAATTGCGTAGGCTGTCTATGGAAGGACAGAAAGCTCTTATATTTCAAAATGATCTTTATTTGCGTTTCAAAGATGAACACAAGTCTTACAGGTTTGGAACGACATGAGGGTGAGTAATTAATGACCGAATTTTCATTTTTGGGTGAACCAACCCTTTAAACCCACAAAATTGTGGTTTCATGAGGTCTTAAAGGAGCAATGTTCATATAATCCTGCTGACCGCAATGATACGTATATGAGTTTATCTCACCTCTTTCAGCAACTCTATCATCAGCTCTCTCTCTATCTCTAGTAATATCATGTTGAAAATTTGACCTTGAGTTGAGTCTATCTTCTAAGCTCCTTTAATATGAACATGTTTTTTTGCCCACATCCCTTTCAAACAGTTTTCCTCCCTGGTATTTTATTGTGAAATTCTATTAAAGACAGGTAATTTATTAATTCCAGGAATATGCATGAAATCTGCATTCATGCTATGGGGTTATTTGCATGCCTACAGGTTTATATGCCTGTCCATTACAGTTAGTTATCATGACTGTGGTTGCAGGGTTGGTAGTGTCATATATCTAATGCAGATAGGTTTTTACACAGGTCTAGGGACTGTCTGTTTCACAGTATTTGAATTTTGCCCAGCTGAAAAATATGGGTGACTTCCTCTTTTAGAGTCTCTCTTTCTGTCTGTCATCTTCACTGGAACTGAACTTCTGAACCCTATAGAGGTATTGTAAATGAAAGTCATGTGATACAGTTTTGATACTCAAGGGGTGCTAAACCTGGGTTCACAACCTTACCTAATTTATTTTTAAATGGAATGTTTTGCCACAGTGTTTTAATTTTACATGTATTAATTGCAATTTAATGATGAAAGATTCATTTATTGAAACTTCTATTCAAACTCCTCTTATAATCTAAAGGGGATATGAATCAGTGTGATGCTTATGCATGTTTTACCAAAAGCTCAATTACTGTGTATACTGTCATACAATATAAATAGAACTGTTTGTGTTCTCACTTTGATTCCCCAAACCCCAGATGTTGTTTGAGGGAAACTTATGTTTTCTGTAAAGAGGAAGTGCTGATAGGACTCATAGCAGTGCGTGTAATGAAACGGCCAGTTATGTCAACTCAATTCTTCACTGTTAGCAGCCGTGTGGCTTCAGATGACCTTCCTTTAGCCATGAAATGACAAAAAGCATTTATGCCTTTGGCCAGCTATTACACAGCTGTTCCCATCAAGCTTAATACACAGCATGTGTACTGTGTACTTGAAAAAAAGTGAGTCACACTTTGGCAGTAAGCACTTACATTACATCTTGGTTAATTCCCTGTTTACACTGAGGTTTGTGCATTGACCCCCATTAATATATACACTACAGTTCAAAAATTTGGGGTTAGTAAGATATTTTTAATGTTTTTGAAATGTCTTTATGCTCACCAAGGCTGCATTTATTTGATCAAAAATACAGTAAAAACAGTAATATTATGTAATATTATTACATTTTAAAATAACTGCTTTCTATTTGAATATATTTTAAAATGTAATTTATTCCTGTGGTGGCAAAGCTGAATTTTCAGTAGTCATTACTCCGGTCTTCTGTCACATGATCCTTCAGAAATCATTCTGATAATTTGGTGCTCAAGTAATTTCTTATTATTTTCAAAGCTGAAAACTTTTGTGCTTGTTTTTGTGGAAACTGATACATTTTTTTCAGGATTCTTTGATGAATATAGTTTAAAAGAACAACATTTATTTGAAATAGAAATCTTTTGTAACATTATACTGTAAAGTCTTTACTTTCGCACACATTAATGCACCTTTGCTGAATTATTAATTTCTTTCTCACACACACTCGCATGCACGCACACAAAATATCTCACTGACCCCAAACTTTTCAATTGTAATATAAATTGTAAAAAATATATAGTATTTCTGTTTGTTTGCAGGTTTAAATTCGATTTAGAGTACCATATTTTTAAAGTTGGTTCCCATTCCATTTAATTGCAATTCTACCATTTGTCTTCCCATCTTTAATGCAACTTTAAACTTAAACTATGTGTATTTCAGCAACGGCATTACAAAACATCAGGTAAATAAGATTTGTGTTTTTGAACATTTTTACATCTTACAAGGTCAAATGAGCTAGGTAGTTCCACGCATATTGTACAATATGTATTATATTGAAATGGTTTATATATATATATATATATATATATATATATATAGAATTTTACACAAAGTCACTGCTTTTACCACAGTTCAGTATTTTTCTGTTGCTAGTGTGTAGCTGAGAGCAAATAAACTCTGAACACAATTAAAGGTTTCAGTTCCTCTGTGGCCGAGAGTGTTAACATCCCCCGAAACTAAGTATTACTATACATACAAAAACTAAATACATCATTTCGACTGACTGTCGTCATGTTGAGTTAACGAGGAAAATGTGAGATCAAAAAGAGGCCACAGTACAACTATAAGAGAAGAGTCAGATTCAACAAGTCAGCTGTTTATTAAACAAGGAACAACAGTCACAGAACATTCCTCCCGATGTGTTCATTGCTGACAATGCATTTACTATGATAATGTTGTGTTTACTTTACATATAACACATACATACCAATTTGCTTGCTTCAACTTCCCATTGCTGTGCCACCTGTGGGGTGAGATTATTGTTTTGAAACATTTGAAAGGAACTTGCTGTAAGGATCTTATAGAATTCAGTTTAAAGAGCATGACAAGAAGGGAAAAAGTGAAACTAATAATGAATGATGTCCTACTTCAGTTGTCATACTTCAGTTGTCTCGACTCCTCCACTTGACAGGAAGAGCTTGATCAGAGGGTGTCAGTTGGTTTGAACATTTCCCACCGGGTTTTACTCGCTCAGTGTGACTAGAGCAGGAAAATGCACTGTGGTGTGAATGAGGTAAAAATTATGGTAAGTTATGGTAACTCAAACCATTTGAGGAAACCGATTGCCTTAAACAATTTAAGTTTTAAAACCATTAAGTATGAGTTACTGTAAATTCACATACATTAAGTTAAATTCACTCATATTTTAGTGTTGGTTTAGTCAATCATAAACTTAACTTAAATTTTTTTTTAAGTTTATTCCACTTATTCATTTTTTAATTCAAGTCTTAACAACTATATAGCTACTTAAATGGTTTGAGGAAACTGATCACCTTAAATGGTTTAAGTTCATCAAACTCAAAGTAATAAAGTTACATAAGAATAAGCAAAAACTAACATTGGTACAAAGCAATGATGACAGAACAGGAGCTATTTTTCACTTTGTTGTACTTGCCATAATTTCAAACACAGCCATCAAAACCAGTGACAAAAAATATTTAAATATATTAAAAAAAAAAAAAAAAACCTATTAGGGCTGTCAATCATTTTAAAATGCTAATTTTGCAAGTTTGCAAATAATGCAAGTTTTATAAATTTGTGTAAAACTTATAGAATAATGTTACTTTGGTTGTTTACAGTATAGATTGTTTTTAAAAGAGTTTTTAATAAACAATGTTAATGCTAAATTATATGTTAAAATTGAGTAAAATTAATACATCTCTGGTTTTGTGTCATTGAATTAGGGACACATAAGAAAAGCAAAGGTTGTTAAAAATAAAAACGTAGAATATGCCTACAAGTTTTGTAGTGGAACATTTTTCAAACAATTGGCTAGTGAAGCATTTTTGTCTACTCTCCTTCCAAGCAATGTGTGAAGCATTAGACATTTTCTGGAGTTTTCCTGCCACCTAGTGGCCCAGTATGAGAGATGCTTAAGTTATGACATCACCAAGCAAAAGTGGATAAAGGTCATTGCAGTAGAAGAGAATGGTAACCAAAACATGGCTAGGCGTGTACACAGATAACTTGAGAGCACTGGATGTTGTGCATATCTGCAGGTTTAGCTTTCATGAGAGCAGTCCTAACATATTTGTCAAAGGAAGCAAGAGGAGAGACGCCCATCGGAAGGGTGCCTTTCTCTGTTCCTTAGTGGGTATAAATAGTCACTTCCTCTCAGGCAATTCCATCGGCAGCTCTGTCTGGGTGGAGGCACTTGCAGTCCGACAGAGGGGTCAGAAAGCTTCAAAGAGACCTAGAGTTTAGCCTGAATGTCTTGATGACAGGCCACTCACCCTCAGAGCTCTTACAATGCTCACAATGGAGTTCACTTCCTGTGTGCGTTACAAAGCTCCCATATCCACTTCAAAATCTAGCCACAAAGTCCAGGAAGTACATACTTTACGTACTGTTTGCACACAATGTATATACGTTTATAATGATCAGGGCCATGCACCTTTCAAAACTGAATTAAGGATGCAAAAATGTTGGCTGGAAAGTGTAAAAAAATTTTGTCTTGAAGATTGAAGGTTTTATATGCCTTAAAGATGGACAGACAGACTAGATAGATCGATAGATTCTTCATTTCTGACCTTTGCACAACCCCGATAATGCTAAAAAGCCATTTGTATGCAAAGATTTTAAGTAAAAGTAACACTACTGCCAACAAGTGATCCCAATCAGTACCCTTAAGTTAGGTGATTGCTACCTGCTCCAGTGATTGTAGTTCCAGTGAAATTCAAAGTGCTCAGTTGCAATTTCAGGTCTACTGCAACTCAAAAAGGAGAACATCTCAACAACTTTATAAATACGTTTTTCTCCTCCATAGTGGAGCCGTAGTGAGCTGTGGCGTTCCTGAGCCAGAGAGCGCAAACATCCCACTCCCGGCCTCGGGCTGGGCTCCAGCTGAGAGTGTAGGATGTTTACACTCCCTGAAGCTCATATGGGTTCCCAAGTCAGGCTGGGATGGAGCGATCTGGCAATTCCTTCATTGCAAAGAATTTTTGAGCAAAGCATACCTGAATATTGCGTTTCGTCGATGCAAATACAAGCACTATGCTTAAGCAGGGTTATTATAGTTTTCAGTTTAGTTTCTATTTCTATTTTCTTTTCAATACTTTTCTTTTTTAATTTATCTACTTTTATTTCAGTATATTTTTGTTTTTATTTAGTTTTATTATTATTTTAAGAGTTTACAAATACAAAGTTCTGGCATGAAACTCTAGATGGTGCTGGCCGATAGGTACTCATTTGGTAGCGATCACATCATTATCTACATGGTGCAGCTGATTGGTTGCTGTGGTATCAGCGGCCAATGAGCTTGCTGCTCAATCATTCAAATACTTGTAGTATTGTTAACAGCATATTGTTTGCTGTTGGCAGTCTGCAGTGCGCTTTCAGAAACCCTCCACCTTCCCCAACTCCACCTGTATAGATCTGCTACAGGGTTTATTTCATGTTATATGTGCAGCAGCACAGGGCTGTTGCCAGAACATATAGAATGGGGGGGGGGGCATTCGGTTTTCATGGGGGGCACACATTTTTATTATCTGAGAAACAGATGTTCGGCAAAATAATAACGTCCCATATTTATTATTAATGAAATAGACATCTATATCTAAAGAAATAGACTTCAATAATGAAATAAAGTTCTATATTACCACAAAAACACAAGACAGTTGATCCTAATTAGCTCAAACTACACCAAAAACTAAACCCCTTTGCATTATGGCAATATACTTTGCAAACACGAGGCACAAAAGCTTTTCAATTCCTCGAACCACACAATAATAAAAATGATACATACCAAATAGCAATAAAAATATTATTGATGTGTAACAAAGTCTTTGAGTATACTCACCATTAAAATAGTTGAAGGTGATACTAGTCATTTATAAATAAGGACTAATTATGTTTCAAGAGATGCGATTCCCATTTAATAACACATTTAAATAGATTTCCTTGAAATAGTTTGAACTTACTTGTCACAGCACAACCTACATATCCCAACATAAACACTGCTGATAAATTATTTGTTAGTAAGTATTTACGTTCACAAACCACTGTTAATTTTAACAGATTACGCACGCGGGATTTGGCAGAGAGTACGCAAAAGTTGCTCCCTTTATAATTACTAAAAATCTCACTCATCTTAGTTCATTGCGATCTCAAGAAGTTCTGTAACAATAAATTAAACTGACTGCATAATTACATAACAATTTACATAATTGTTTGTTATAATGAGGGAATATTTGCAAGCGTCCACAACTCAGAATCCACTCACTGCTCAAAATGAGTTTTTGTTTAGTGCTAAGTTACACCTCTGATTGGTCATTGCGTTACAGAAATCAACAGATTTGTTTGTGATTGGCTACATTGCTCAACGCTGCAAGAACACATTGTGAAGCCTTGTCGTTCTTCAGAGCGCAAACACAGATACGCACTGGATCGTTTGCCAAATATGTTTTGCCAATATGCTAATTTTAACTGATCCTAGACCAGTAGTTATGTGCAGTTTTTCCCTCTAAAAGCAATCAGAATTCTGAAGATAATGTGTTATTTAAAGTTACCATTGTAGAGAGAGTGTTCCTATGAACTAAATGCTGCTGAAGACATTTCGTTATGGAATATGTGAATGGCCAGATCCACAGAAATAAGGTTTTTGCTCTCAATCGGAAGTTTGCTGAATGACTATAAGATTAGGGGAGCACGTTGTGTCATCTGGGGGGGCACTGCCCCCTAATGCCCCCCCTTGGCGACAGGCCTGCAGCAGCAGCGTGTCTTACATACTCACAGCAATGTCTGTGAATGTATTGGCAGTAGAAAGTCTCTGTACTTACTCTGCAGCAGCAGCAATAGTCAACAGCAGCAGCGTAGCAGATCTATTCCACCAAGACCAAATACATTACATTGCCATATCCATTACCATGCCAATCCCTTCGGGAATTGTCATGATGACAGAATTTTATTTACTTGCTATTTATTTTAGTTTTTTTTTTGTTGTTGAACTTTTAGGGCTTTTTAGGACTTGAACTTTTAAGTTAATGTGCTAACTGGCATAATTTTAAAGCGTTAAATATCTCAGCACAGTCTGGTGTTATTACTCATTATGTACATGTATCAAAAACAAAAATTTGTGACCATATTTTTATTTTGTAATTTAGTTTTTTCCAGTTATGTTAGTTATTTTAATTTGAGTTATTTTAGTTTTCTTCTCTTTTCTTGTTTAATTGCTAATAAATAAAAATGTCCGCAAAATTAATAAATGTATATGTTTTGGTTCTCATTAATGATAAAGCTGTGCATGTACAACATAAACTGTTTTAAAAAGAGAACGACCAGTTAAATTCATAGAATATCAAAGGAAATGAGATCATTGCCAATGAATGAGGAGCGGTGGATGAGAGTATGTCACTGCCGTGCCTTTTAGGAATCTGGACATGCCAGACATTAGTCTTTGAGATAATCTAACCGCTCTATTAATAGAGACACATTCCTCACCCTGCAGCCTACCGGTACTCTTAGGGTAGAGGAACTGCGGGGAGAGTTTGTTTGTGCAAGTAAATAGAATGTGAGGGGTCCGGAGTCGATGTCCTAAGGGACAGAGGAGAGGCGGAGACACTGGACGCTCTCACGGACCAGCGTCATCCGAGGAGCCTCTGCATCGCTCCTGGCCCCTGTCCAGGATCCCTAGCCCACCCTCCCGAAAGCAGCAATCCCTCCTCCCTCCTGAGGATGTGGCCGCTCCCAGCCCCTCTGAACTGGCTTGAATGGGATCTTTTCACATTCTTCAGTCCCCTTTTCTCTTATTGGACAAGAAGGCTCTCTTTCTGCCCCCTCTCTTTATGTCTTCACTGAATCTTCTGGGAAAAGTCATCAGACTTGGTGCCAGCCTATGGGCATAAAGAGGGGTGGAGGACAAGAAACACACAGAGAAAGAGTGATTGAGTTTACCAGGAAGGGGAGCAAGAGGGGACAGAGTGATTAAACTGGTGGGGCTGGAAAAAGACAAGAATGATTTTATAAAAGGCTTAGTGAATGCAGGCACACAAAGCTGAAAGATTGCTACATAGACGCTATTGTAATAAGTAAATGTACAGTGTTCTTCCATTTTTTGTTCTAAAGCAGTTTTTCTCACAAAATATTTACATTCTAGCATTCTAGTTAGTCACTGTGGCCTTCTTAGACATGATTTGGAAGCTAAAACTTATGACGGTCTGTCACTTTAACAATAGTAGCCTACATTTAACAGAAACTTTGCATCATTTTTGATAAATTGTTTAAATATCTTAAACTAAGAAAGACTTTAAAATATTTTTAAGTATTAATTTGCCAATCTTTGTGTCTTTGCCCAGCATTTTAATGGCAAATTTAAATACAAAATACCCATTTACATCTTACTCAGCAATTCAGCACAGTTTATCACTACCCCATTTTTATTGAAGAACAAGGTACTTAGTAAATATTCAATAATAAACATTGTTAGACACTATAAAGGAGTGGTTCTCAACTCCGGTCCTGGCGCCCCACCGCTCTGCACATTTTGTATGTCTCTCTTATCTAACAAACCTGATTCAGATCATCAGCTTTTTAGGAGAGAGTTAAGTGTGTCAGATAAGAGAGACATATAAAATGACTGAGTTGAGAACCACTGCTATAAAGAAACAATAAGAGGAAGATAAGAATGTTATTTTAGAATGACATTAAGATTTATTTATTCATTTTTTAATTACTGTATTTTACTTTATCACATTAAAGGTGTCCCTGAGGACTGTCTCACCCCTAGGACAGGGTGTCTGCAGGGTCAACCTAAGAGAGCTGTCCAGAGTGCTGAAACTGGGTGCTCATTAAATCTGTCATTTTGATTAAGTGATAACCAACTAAAGCAATAAACCCTTGATAACATATGAGCAAAATGTCATAGACCAGTAAAATCAAGTCTTCAACCCTGCTCCTGGGGACCCACTTGTGTGTCCCAATTCAGAGACTGCATCCTTCGAAGGACAGACTTCAAAGGCCACACCTTCGAAGTCGACTAAGGTCAAACCAAGCGTTGTTAAACGGGACGGAGGAGGATTGTTAACAACTGTGACAGCTGCCGTTGATGAGTGGCAGTAACTTTTGTACTGGACTTTTTTTAAAGTTATATTTAAACTATATAAAATAGCATCTTAGTAAGATATAAGTCAGCATTTGAAGTGCTTTAAAGTTTTTATTTTTACATTTGTATTCAAATTGAAACCCAATACTTGCATTTAAAAGTGTAAACCAGCAATTTATCTAAAAAAAAATCCTGTTGTCACTGGCGCACATTGAATTTTGGGGTAGGCTAGGCTGCAAAGGATCCATCTATTGTATCCTTCATTACCTGGGAAATGAAGGATGGATTTCGAGGCCACATTTGAAGGAGCCTTCAAATTGGGACAGCCTTCATCATGCCACTGTGACACAATTGGCCTTCGAATACGACCTTCAAAGGATGCAGCCTCTGAATTGGGACACAGCTACTATCCTGCAGAGTTCAGCTGCAACCCTAATCACACCTGAAACACACCTGAAAAAATCAAATCACTGCAAATAAACTTTGCAGGAGAGTGGGTCTCCAAGTGCAGGGTTGAAGAAGACCTAGGTCACATGTGTCAAACCTCTATTAATCCTGAAGACCATGGCTGAATCTAAAAATTGCCCATTCCTTCAAATAGGGCATTATTTGAGGAGACAGCCATTTGTAGGGGTGTCAGAAACCATAGTGGATGTTATTAAGTGCACTCATTCTATTGCACCGCAATAATGAGTATAATTCACTCACTTGTTTTCAATCACTCCTGCATTAGCGGACTAACGTAGGGAATAGTGATTGAGGGTTTAGGGGGCGATTTCGGATTCAGCCCTTAACTACCTGGTTCATGTGTCTTGAATTAGGGTTGGAGCTAAACTCTGCTGGACAGAGCCAAGTTTGACACCCCTGAATAAGTCATAGACTACATACATTCATTTTTGTATAGTAACATACTGAATTTTAAGGTGATGTAGGTAATTTTTTCTTATGATAAAAACCTTTTTTTTCTATCACAAATTAATACGTAAAGACCACGCAGGCACACTGGCTCAGCTAATGGTGTGAGTTTGGGAGGTGGGATTATTTGTTTGTCCAACCAATAGATGCAGGGAGTGTTCAGGAAACTTGTTTGACAACATCCATTATTTTTGGTGAGCCAGAAATGATACATTTCACTTTTAAAGGTATTTTCTGGGTAAAATGATAGACATCCACGACTACAGATCACAGATGCTATCAACAGAGCGTATATAACCTGTTTTTTAACCTAATGTTTTATTTCATAAATAAAACATATTTTTCAGCATACAGAGCTTAAAAGTACTGGTATTTGACAACCAATAACACAGCCATAACAGTGTGTTTTGTTTTACCAATAGGCTCATTGAAAAAATGTGCCTCTTTCTGCAAAACTCCAGAATATACAATACAGGCAAAACACACAATTCACTGTAGATTCCAGCTGAAATGAACACTAGAGGTAGTTCATAAATTTCAGTCAAGTGACTGCCACGGAGACCTGGAGGGCATAACATGCATAGAACTGCATTACAGACCTGTCAGTTTTCCATCACAAAAAAAGAAAATCACACAAAATGCAAGTTTTGGGCGCTTGTGATCCATATACAGCACCTGCTGCAGTATTTCAAGTAAAAACAGCAGGTATATAATGCTTAATGTGAAAAACTATTTTAAGTCCCTTTAATGTACTAAAACGGTGTTATTAAAAGATCAAATTCAGTATAAAAATGATTGAAGATGCATACTAAATACAGGCGAGCAGATGGGCCCAGAATAAGAATGCAACGTCGCAAATGGTTAAGCGGTTTCTTTATAATGGTTTATTTGGAAAAAACGCTCAACGAGAAACTGTGCATTGTTTTTATATTCTGGGTTCATCTGCTTGCATGTACATAGTATACATCATTAATAAGGTGTATACTAAATTTAGTCTTTTAATATCAGTTTACTTAGCACAAACCTGGTAAAAATGACTGGGGGGGGGCAATGGAGGAAAGCCTTGTTTTGCCCTCCTGGTGGGTATTCCTAAGGGTTGGACGTCACGTGAAAACTATGAACTGCCAGGAACTTTTGTTTCTTTTCACATGTGTTATGATTATAGGGGCAGACTGTCGATTGATAAATACTTATTTTGCACTGTTTCTTGCACAATACTGTTATGACCTCAAAACACTCAAAATTTTGATGTTTGCATTACACAACCAGCTCCATATATAGTAAACTTACTAAAATGGCATGGTTGCATCAGAAAATGCATTTTTTATCTCACATTCGCTTTTAACACTATCAGAAATGTCACCACAGGCATGTATGAGCCTGGGTTGTTTTTTACATTTACAGTGTTAACAGAAGAGTAAATTTGAATAATGCATCTGTAGTGATATTAACGTTTAAGATAAGCATTTAGCAGTGTTGTCCGATATTTTGCAAAGCTTGTAGTCTGAATATAAGAAATGGTCAAACAAAGAGCAAAATCCTAAATATTAGACAGTGTTAATGTATCAATTGGTTCAGTGAATGGACTTTGTAGGCTTGAAAGTTTTCACTTTGCTGACCCAAAGCTGTTTTTCAGGATCACATTTCTGTGCTTTTCATCGCTCGCCCTGTGGGAGCCTTCATGCAGGAGGTGGGAAAGCGAGAGTCCTCTGCTCTCTGTATCTGTGATACAGGCCTTTGAAACTCTGAGAAGGAGTGACCCAGAGCAGGGGCAGTTCAGCTAATCTAGGTCTTAGCGCTCCGCAGGTGTTGGGGCTGAATGTGTTTTACATGACTGAATGTGTTAATCTGACACAAATGGCAACCCTTGGCTTCTGATGTTGACATTCAGCCTCTGGAGACAGTGCTTGCTCTCGCCGGAGCCCGTGAAGCAGACCCTCAGCCTGATTCGCTCTTAAACCACTGTTTGCTCTTTACATGCCACAGAGGGATCCATTTCAGCCTGTCTCAGTTCACAGAGCTACGCTATTGCAGCTGCTGTGATCGAAAGCAACATGGCTGAAACAGTCAGCTGTTGATGTAGTTCACTGTTCTGTGTATATGATAGAAAACACAGGAAGGTGTGAAAACCTTTCATAGTTTACTGTCAGAAGTGGCTTAGTGTCACGTACCTCATGTGACTTGTGGCATAAATGGCCATAAGTCTGATGAAGAACTGGTGAAGAACTACGCAGTTTGATATATATTCTGCAATATACATTGTACAGTTTCTTTTAATAAACTTTGCAACCCATAATAAATTTACCTAAAAAGCCAAATGTTCTTTACCAACATATCAAATCACACAGGCAGTTACACAGGACTTAAAATAATCACATTTTGGCAAGTATAATATATATTTCTGCTTATGAATAGTTTTCTTTGTACTAATTAAATGCCTCAAACAAATATCTTTAAAATGTATAAAAAAATAAATAAATCTGTTTTAAGCTTACTATTTTCACAGTGCTTTCCAGTTTTGGGTGGCTCTTCAGAGAGTGGGACTAGAAGTAATTGGACCTCAACAATCACATTGAAATCAGATGGTTTGCTCCAGTGGGTGTGTCCATGTTCTCCTGCTGCAGGTTTCCGGGTGAGAGTAACAGCAGTTGGCTGCTGCAAACATCCGACTGAAAGCTCCATCTTAAGCACCAGCTTCCAGTCAAGGATGTTTACAGTAGCCCGTACTGCCAGCTGTTTTTTGCCCATGCAGACGATACCTAAACCTGACACTGACTGTAACCCTAATACACTGAATTTGTACCATTGCTGATACAAAAACTTGACAAGCACAGCTAAAAACTTTAATTTACTTTATGAGACTGTGGACTTCAGAGGCCTGCACTCCTACCTCTGTGTCCATGGAGAGACAGTCATTCCAGCAAGGTTTGGCCCACCTTGTGACACTATGAGGGATGGTAACCATGACAGAAGAGAAATGTCATATTTACATTGAAAACATTGGAAACTCAGCGGCTGCCGTTTGTTTTGCCATGACTCTCCCACAAAGAGCCAATCTGATGAAGCTTCACATGCAACATATCCCTGCTGACTGCAAACATCTCCTAAACACAAACACTAGAGCAGCTTCCTGCCAACCCCCTCCAATCACAAAGTGTCCATCTCTGTTTACTCTTTAAACGAAGCTGTTAGGACCCCTGTGTTGTGAGGGCTGAGATGGCAGATTTCCTCAAGACCGTCTCAACTCCCTTCAGAACTAGACTCAAGTCTGCAGCTCTGAGAGAACTGCCCTCTGTAAGCCTATTACACATGGAACGCCAACTTAAAACTTAAAATCAATAAATCAGCATCATTTTCTGTCATCAGTTGTACTTTCCTATCAATGTTTCCACTCAACTGGCCTCTAAAACTGGAAATGTGTGAAAGTGAGAATAGCTGCGTGTCTACAAAGTGACAAAGGGAATTTGGAATGAGTCTCTTCTCTCTCTCATGCTTCTTTTCTCTGGAAGGAATCAATTTCTGCAGAAAGCCCTGTGTATATGCATTCAGAAACTGATTTTCAGTTAGGGAAATGTTTTGTTTAGGATATTAATTGATTTACTAAATATGTTGCATCATTCATTGACATTTAGAAAATCTATTTACCTGTTTCTGTATCTTTTACTATATATATATATATATATATATATATGTATAACAAATAATATAATAAGTTATATATGTGTGCGTGTGTGACTTTTACTGATATTTATATTTTTCTACTTTTTTAACATAAAGTAAACTGATAAATGGCACAATTTGGTGTGTAGCACCAAAGTGAATTTAATATTTTTGTGTTTTTTGTATAAATGATTAAACTCTTTACAAAATAGCCATGCATGCTTAAGTGACGTTACATTATAATCAAAATTATTATAAAATATTTATAATGCATTATTTTTTTATTATTTATATTTTAATAAAATACTTTATTTTTCCATAATGCATATTTTTATCATATAGCTATTATTGTTAAAAATATAACAACAATTAAAAAACATAGCTGTTATTGAACATAAAAAATAATTAGTATTGTATCAGTCGTAGAAGCATTTTTACATATGGTCTCAGCCTTTTGGACTCCACTATTGAGGCCTACATTTTACTCTCCAGCTTGTGTCTTAAGTGTATTATCTGTCTAATAAACAATTCTGGCTGAATGGAGTAGGACCAGACTATATAAAAACCTTCCGTTTTTTGGAGCAGTACATGTACCCTGCCTACAAAAGCTAAAATATGCATATATAGATTTGTGTATATAAATTCAATTTGTTGCATTCATCCCCATGACATCCTGTCCACACAGCAGCAGTCACTAGCATTGCTGTAAGATAAATAACAGGTTGCTAATGAGACGTGGCTCAAAGTGTGTGTGTGCTACTGTGCTTAACAGTGTGCTGAGACTGTGTACAGGGTCTGATCTGCGGTACACTAGAGCTGCACGATTCTGGATAAATTGAGCATCACGATTTTTTGTTTCAAATAGAGATCATGATTCTCCCATGATTTTGAATACTCAACTAAACAAAACATGTAATTTACCACAGGTTATCACAAAATTGTTAACTGCTGTTTATTTAAAAATGTTTAATTAATGTGAAGACTTATTTTTTAAAAATCGGTTTGAATGAATGATTCAATGACTCACTTGTTTCATTACTGGATGAATCAGCGTTTTTGAACAATCTCTTGAATGAATGATTCAATGACAAATAATTTCATTATTCGGTATAGCGCCATGTTACTTTCAAAAGGTGATTTGCTCTATTTTGTTGGCTACCATAGACATTAGTGTTCAAATCCAAACTACAAACTTTTATCCCAGTACTTCTGTAATACGTTAAATATTTGTAACACAGAAATAATGATACTACTGTGTGGTTGAAAAGACTGTTTGTGAAGCAGTTTGAAACCTATACATGATAACTGCAGTCTCTGGATCAGCGGCAGCACCAACACAGATTTGAAATGTCCGGTGTGATTTTGTCAAAGGTTTAATAGACACAGGAGAATCAATGTCATTTAGGAATAAGATCACATGGGTGTCTGAATTGAGATCGCAATCTTTTCACGATTAATCGTGCAGCTCTACAGTGCACTAACTCTGGTGAAACTCCCAGGGTCCCATATCCCTCCCAGTGTTTAGGTCACGGCGGGAACAAAGCAAACTTTATCAGACCACAGCAATCCCACATTCCGCAGATTCTTAGCACTTGGCAACCGCATAGCATGTAGTAAGGCACAGACGTAGGGAGAGGGAATTGGGGGAAGGGGTGGAGAGCAAGGAAGGAGAGCGAGACTAAATGAAAAAAGGAAGGGATCTGGCTGTGAGTCTGAAGACACACGGCCTCCACCCAAACAAGGCCTCTGATCACATCGTTATTGGCTATGGTACTGTTCACCCTGATTTTACAATTATATTACCATTAGCTTTGTTCTAGTTTTTGATGGGGCACAAGCAGCACTCTTGGTTTATTTAATGCCCACAGAAATATAAAAAGTCCCCTAAGTTGTCAAATATTTGGAACATATTATAAAATAGTCATGACCTCTTTAAATAGTCCAAATATATGTATATATATATATATATTTACTTAAACTATGAAAATTGTATGGCCGCCTCCTAATAAGTCGATGAGAGGAGGCTTGGTCGACTAAATTTTAATTAGCTCATAAGTTGCAGAAAGAAAAAAAAAACTCCACAGGAATTGGAAACAGAGAAAATCCAAAGTAGACAAACACATGTTCTTTTTTCATAATATGAGAAGACTGAGATCGGAGGAAAAAAATCGTGACGCGAGTCAGGTATAGCCTAATTGTCCATATAGTTTTAGTGTTTCAGATGCTGCTATATATTTTATTTATTCGTTTTTATATAGTAGTATGTTTATTTTGTTTGTTTGTTTTCATTCGATGTTAAGGCTACTTGTCCGTTCAGTCATTTACAATAATAACTCTTTACATAATGCACAGGAAAAACGTTTCGAGTGACATGAGGGTGGGTGGATGATGTCATACATTTTAGTTTAAAGCTAATGACTTGCGGAATGAGCAACATGATTGGACTGACCAATTTTAGACATGTAAATGAGATTTATGAACAGCATTTTACACTTTTTAACTTTAAATAGTCAATTAACATATTTATCACAGGTACAAATACAATCAATTATTTTATTTTTTTTTAAGTTCCAAACTCAACAACGGGACTTCTGACTGCTGTTATGAATTTAATCTGTCTGGTGAGTTTGCCTATATGATGCCATATTATGCTACTAACACAAACACAATACATCCCAGACAAGGCAAAGTCACAGCAAGGTCACAAAGATCAGATCAATATATGTACAAAAATGTCACACATTCAGCTACCTCTTCATCTTTTCTCTTTCTGTCCGAGAGCTCAATAAAGCAGAACCTTCTCAAATAAAGCTCAATACATTGGTCCTGATGGCTGGGATTTTCTGATCGCCCTGTTCTCCTTGATACTGTGAAAATACCAGCCTTGTGAGCGGCACGCTGATTTCCCCTAGATCAAGGGCCTCATCAAAGCATTCCTTCCCTAATGCTGACTTAAACTGCATTTCTCATGATGGCAAATGCCCTATGGGACAAACTCGTGTGGAGCAGACAAGGTTAGGCCAATGTCTAGAATCCCACTCTCACTTTAACAGTAACCACAACTTGTTACCTATTCCACACATTTGTCAAGTCACTCTGATTCAGAGGGCATTCACTATGCATTTGTTCTTCAAATAATTGAATTAAGTCTACACTAACAAATAAAAATATAGCTATGGATAAAAACTACAGAAACTAGTGTTTCCTATAGTATAAACAAAAAAAAAACAAAAAAAAAAACTGTCCCATTTCTATTTTAATGGAATACACTTGAGATGTGAAAAAACATATATATATATATATATATTTTTTTTTTTTTTCACCAGTTTCACACAGAATCACTTGTTTCCATTTACTGGCTTTGCTTTAACTTTCTCTCTCCTTTATTTTTTTTTCCAGGAACCCAAAACTGCCCGAAGGAGAATCAGATGAGCAAAGGCCTCTCTGACCTTGTTGAAGGTCACACTCCTTTGCACTCAGTGGGCAGTTAAACACAGCTTGCTGATTCCAGGCACGAAACTCACAGCAAGAGAACAAGTCATCTGTGTCACCAGAACACTGATTAACAGAAAACGCTAAGTTCGCTAACTCTCAGAGATCAACAGGAAGTCATGCCACCCGACACTTTACCGGCTGCTTTGCGTCACTGAATTAGAAATGATAAAAGAAATGAAGACGAAAAAGACTTACTTAACATGTTAAATGCAATAATGAAGGGTTTAATGAATGGCTTTCGACACATTGTCCTCCAATGGCTCATGCCAACCCACCCAACTAAAATGCCAATGCAACGCATGAGGCTGAGGGACACAAAATTTGATTTTCAAATCATCTTTGTGCACCAATGAAAGAGCAAGGTTACTTTTGATAGGCTTTTTCACTGATGCATAAAAAAAAACTTAAGTAATGCACTGAGGCACAGATGAGACCATAAGATAAGAAGGAACTGCTGGCCTACATATTCTTGAAACTGTTCAAAGACTAAAGACCCATTCACACCAAGGATGATAACTAACTAACTAACTATAATGATAATTATAACAATAAAGTTTGAAACTTTGTTATACTTATCATTATAGTTAGTTATCATCCTTGGTTCCTTATAATTCACATTACAACTATAACAATTAACGACACAGTGGAACAATATGTAATCACTTTCAGAATGTTTTTTTTTTCAGCTGAACGATGAACGATAAAAACACTGACAGAAGATCAGAATCCATAAGCATTGTTGTGTGCACTAATATAGCTATTATCGTTTTTTGTGTGAATAGGTCTTAAATGTAACAGCACACATGACAAAAAAAAATTGAATTTTAATTCATCGAATTCAATTTAATTTAACGAACTGCTTTGGATAAAGGCGGCTAACTACTTTTCGCATTTAAAGTGTTTCCACAAATCTATTCAAATACAGAAATTAACCATTTAATTTAAAATTTATCACATGTTTGATTATTCAAATGTCTGATATCACTCCACTTCTGTGTTCATGGCATTCCCAGCAGATTTACCTGTAACGTTAGCTCTTTCTTTCTTTGAAAGCTATGCATCTGTTTTTTTATTTTTTTATTTCTAATAGACCTTAGTCAGGGTAGTAGCATATTTAAATTTTTAAAGGATAAAAACGAGGCTGTGAGGAATAGACGTACAGTGTATTTAATGGATTTGTACTGTAGTTTAACAACATGTCAGTTGTTCAGCTGACGGAACATCTTTCCAAAGAAACTTTCAGTAGACAAAAAGTAATCTAGTAGCCTACTTTGTAGTCTATCCTTCACATCATTAAATTCAATATGGCGTCGGCTCTGACTAAAGTCTATGGAAACGGAGTTGATTTTACCTGAACAGAGCAGCAGTTGTTGAAGGTGAGAGTCGATGTTTTCTCGCGCTCACTGATCTCTCTAAGCGGGTTTCTATCACTACTAAGCAGAAAATGGAAAACCCGGACACAGAACCTCTGACCGAGAGGGGACATATCTCACTCCGCTCCACTCATACACACCGCTCCAGGACGGCTTTTACTGTTTGAGTTGATTGCTAACACAAAAGCTTGATTGGCAGAGAAGACATATGTAGAAACCGGGAAATTATAATATGAATTACTTGGTATTGTATCTTAATTATTGAAACACTTACAATCTGCTTGTAGTATTGGTAATCAGCAAGTGTGATTACCTGCGGCATGGTGCTTACGGACGGAAGAAGTGTTAAAATTTATCTCCTGTCCAGATCATATTGCTTAAATATATTAAATCGATTAAGTGCATATATTGTAGCTTACTTTTCATAACTTTTTGTCATAACGGAGCCATTTCCTGGACAGTGGACACAGCTATGCAGACTTGCACTGCCTGCTCTACTATGTAGTTGTTGTTTTTTTTTTTTTAAACAAATCTAGAATACAAACACTTAAGGCAGTATATGAACTGACAACTCACCGAAGTTACAGTCAGAATGTCTGTATTTTCTAAGAAAGATCCGTCCAATGAACTTTCTTTCACAAACTTCTTCGCAGATGTCCGTCTGTGACTTTTCCTCCAGCGTTGACAAGCTGCCTAGTGAGAAACTGTATAAATGTCCAGAAAGGATGTCAACTCCACTCCGCGTTCTTCGTCTTCTTAATGAATTTATCATGTCTTCAACTTTGCGAAAACCCATCCTCAAGTCATTTAAAAGTTCTTGACCAAAGAAGACATGTACAATGTATTTGCATAAGCTGTTGGGAACCGCCACAAGTGCGTAATTACGTAATTATCGCACGCGACGCGACAAAAATAGAAATCGACCGTTATAATATTATAGTGGTTTCGTTTAAGTTTTGTAGACACGGCGTTAGAGTCTATAATAAAGCTTTGTAAGATGGCAACTGTAAGAAAAGGGGCTGCTTGATTTCTTCGTCCGAGCGCACTGTAAAGCTGTCACCCACTCCGGGCAATCTGTCACTCCTGACTTTTTCTATGCGGATTCCTTCGCTTCGGCCCGCCCTTTTCTGTCATCGCTGTCGAGTGCTGACCAATCAGCAGTTGAAGCGCTCTCATCCATGATGGCCAGCTTTTACATTCACTGAATGACCTCTTGACCGCAGTACTTTTCAGTTTTCTTAGTTTATTTTATTTTCCTCCATATCCATTTGAATATTTTTGTTTAATACAAATCTGCAGTATTATGAATGGATTTACATAAGTTAATTTAAAATTGATGCATTACTACTGATTCTGTACCAAACCCTATGCTTGCTTTTTAAATCTCTCTGGATATCTGTTGGCTTTTTTTTCCCATCAGTGTATTGAATACATTGATATAATCAAAATCACATCAATGGGTTGTATCTATTGACAGTCAAAATTACTCAAAAATTTAACATGCCATCCAAAATGCTTGGAAGGTTTTTGTTTAAATTCAAAATACACTTTATCTTGGGTTTTGAGACAAATCCATCCCTTTATTCTGGAGGGACTGTGAGTAAGTAGACCAAATTTCAGTGAAAAATATAGAAAATAAGGTCTGTGCAACGACTTAGGTTAAGTGACTTGATATAAAATATTGTGCCATTAACTCACTGTCTTTATCCAAAAGTAACATGGCACCATGCACCACAAAGGTCACTGACCTCGAGGTAAATGCTGCTCTCTTAACACTATTTTTATAGGAGATTCAAACTTTAAATCTGAACATAAACACTAGATTTTTATGTACAACTTGAAATTGTATTTTATATATATACCTAATATAATAATTTTTTAGTGTACTTATGTTTCTGCCCATTTAAGAGTTAAATAAGACACAAAAGGACAGAGGTCATGACTTGTCGGTCGTGTCTTTGAGAGGACAAAAGTTGATGTTGTTTTGCATGGCCCATGTGGAATATTTTGAACACAAACTGACCGCCGAGGGCAGAAAAACTGGTTTTTAGGTTTTAGATCATTGAGAAGACAATTCAGTTTGAACTTGCAAGCTGGCCTATGTGTTGACACAATAAGCAGGAGCTTGTGTACTCAAACTGTCATAAGGGCCACGTCACCTCACTATACTGTACATGAAAACAACAGAACTGATGTTATCTGTATCAGGGCTGTCATTTAAAATAGCACATAAGTGACCCACACCAACAAAAGTTTTTTTTTCAGCATGTTTTTACCTTCTGAAAAAATCAGTATAAATCGGTGTAAATAGTGTGATGATACCAACACACCATTTAAAACATGTTACAAAGTTTCTTCTGGCACAAACTTACAAAATATAGATGATTATGATAAATTGCTGTTGTTGTTTATTGTTTATTTACATGTCAAGATTATCTATAGGTTAAAATTATTTTGTGCTGATTTAATAAACTGCTTTCTCTTTAAGTCTTGAGGATAAAAAAAATAAAATAAAAAAAAATCACGATTTCTGTTCTTTAAAATCAGTCTGGTCCACCAAGACATTCTGACTTTCTCAGGTGACATTTACAGTACATGTAAAACATTTTTTATCTATAATGTTTTGCAATTTTGTAATAAATATTACATTTGAACTGCACCTTAACAAACACACTTTATTCCAAAGAACATAATTTATCTCCATCTAGTGGAGAACATACAGTACTACTACTTAGGACATTTAGAGTTCTGAAAAAGGAGTATTATAATACAGATTTGTTTTCTTTTCAGTCAATCTGTGTAAGACTTACAGTGCTTTACTGTTAGGTGTAAAGACAATCAACTTTAAAACACTTAATGGATGCACAATATAACTGTCGTATATTTACACTAACACTGATTTGCATATTTCCCTTTTTATTCAATAATGATTGTAAAAATATAATCAACAAAAAATGTTTAAATGTGTGTGTGTGTGTGTTCATTATGTGTCCTCTTGTACAGGCTCAACAAAGTCTTCACCATGGTACAGCCCAAAGTGGAGTTCACCCTGCTGGGCAGCAGCCCATGACATTTGTAAACTGCTGAAGCGAGCTGCCCAGGTCCCTTTGGGATCTACCACCACCACCCCACCGAGACCCTCCACCCGCTCCTTCATATACGCAAGAGCCAGGTCACTTGCCTCCTCTGGGGTCTTCCCTAAGGAAAATAGAAGAACACTCAATTACCTATATTATCAAGGTATTATCATCCCAGACCTCTCTGCCAGATGTAGGTGACCATGAAGTGCATGATAAGTGCATGGTTTAAATGCTTATCAACACCCTGCCCATATCAACACACATATAGGTGAGTTCAGCAAAAACTCTTGCCATTGTGTTTCCACATGCACAGGGCAAAAGCATGCACACAAATCACCTCAACAGAAAACTAACTAACACTACAGAAAATACTGGCTGGGTAATGAGATATAATGTACTTTTGGGGATGTACAAACAAGTTAATCTTCACTTTACTGTTCAGACAGCTTCCATGTGTCTACTCATTGCAAATGGTGCTGGAGGTGGTTTTATGAAACACATTGTAAAAGACTGGCTCAAATTGTTTTTGCTCAGACCTATCAGACCTATGAAGTGAGCAATGTTTACCTAAACAGACTTGAGGTCAAGCATATTAATGAGGCCCTCGATCTCAGTTAATGTGTAGCTGAAGTAATTCAAGCTGTTTATTCACAGACTAAAATGCTGCTAGGAATCAGTCTCACAGCTATTCATGAACACATGTGAACCGGCCATTTGAGCTCAGGTCAATATACCTGTTGCTTCTAAATCAGTATTACAATGCAGATTGAGTTATGGTCCAAGATGTGACATTTATAGATGCCATGTAGTAATAATACTAAAACTACTGATTAGAAGTGCACAGTACACACGAAGAGAGATATCAGTTGGTTTAACTTGTCTTTATACATTTCGATATTTATGTCTAGTATAATGTACTATAGGACAGGAATTAAAGCAAAATAAACCCTGACAGGTTCATTTTGACCCCATCGTTATGCAAAGCTCTTACTCTTGTGCTCAGTTATGTATTATTAATCTGTAGTTCCAGTTACTTTTTCTAGTTTTAATTTAACCTTTTTAATTACAATCTTACATGTCAAATTTGAAGTTCTCTCCAATCCAGCTATAGCGGTCTCTCACAAGTTCCAAAATTCCCAAAAAAATGCTTTTGTTTCTTGCGAGTCCTAAGCTTCATGCTTACCATGTACTGTACATTAAAATGAATACCAAAGTCCTTCAAGATTATTTTTAAATACATTTGGTAGTCATTTGTTTTGGTACACAGCTTTTATAACTCCTGTTAGTGTGAAATGACTCTTTAATAAATATAAAAAGTTCAAAAGAACAGCATTTGTCTAAAATAAATTTATTTTGTAACGTTATAAATGTCTTTACCGTCACTTTTGATCAATTTAATGTGTCTTGCTGAAAAAAAAATTTTTTTTTACTCCAAACTTTTGAACAGTAGTGTATACAGTTTAGCAGTCATTATAAAAAAATATTTGGCTGCTTAATACAACTGACCAATCAGAATCAAGTATTACAGAGAGTGAAAAGTATAATATTCAGAGTTAAAATAAATACTCTGTGTAATAACTTTTGTTTGCTAAAAATGAGAAAAAAACACCCCAAAGCTTTGTTTATGCTAAATAAGTTGTGCTGATCTTGTAACACATGCCTTGCTCCATATGGAAGAGAATGAGTCTGGACAGCGTGACCTTCATAATGGCTTCCCCATGGCCTGTGGGTGAGACAGCCCCAATCTTGTTATCTGCATAGCCCCCACATCCTGAGAATCAGATAGAAACAAAGATCCTGAGAGATTTTTCCTATACACACACACTCAGCAAACCTGTTGCACCAGATAACCGTCCACATATTTGAGGCAAACCCTGATAATATTCATTGCACAACAGAGAATAAAGCATTTGTCTTTTTTCATTTTTGCTTATTTACTAATTAAGCAGACAATGCCAGCTCTTTTTCTATCATTAACTAGTGTGTGTGTGTGTGTGATTCCCACAGGTTAGTGTGTCCTTAGACACACTGTATGTGGAGGGTGCTGTGCTGAGCTGGGGATTAAATCTGTGGTTTGAATATTAACTCAGTAGGCAACAAGCTCTCATGAGCAGCTGAAACACACATTATTGCATGTCCAAAGGTCAAAGTTCAATCCCCGTCACACCAGCTGCTTAAGTTTAGTCAAAATAAAGGTGTAATTTTTCAACATTAAAATACATTCTTCTATTTCAGCTTAATACACAGAAACAGCAATGAGTAAGCCATTTGTAGGATGACTCCTCCAAAATTAATTGTAAACACTGGAGCTCTGTGATACAAATCAAATCAAGGCCCTTTACATAGCAGGTTTGGATTTACCAACACACGGCGTGTCTCCCACACGTCCCTCCATTTTATTTATCATTCCACCAGTGGATGTAGCACAAGCAATGTTTCCATCTATGTCCACAGCTACTGCACCTACTGTTCCCATCTTGCCCCTGAAACACACACACACAAAACAGCTTTAAAAAAACACACACAAACAAAATGGCTTGCTTATTGTGGTAGCAAAGGAATTGCTAAAGAAAAAAAAGAAAGAAAGAAAGATTGAACAAACGACTACAGTTGCTACTGACAATACATACACAGCATGCTGCTGCTGTACAATATAGAATATGTGAATTACCCATAGCATATCTAAACAGGTGGAGGGTTTCTGAAAGTGCGCTGCAAACTGCTAAAGCAAATGCTGACCAAGTATTTAAAGGTTGAGCAGCAAGCTCATGGCTACTGATACAGCAGGAACAGATCAGCTGTGCCCTATAGAGAATGACTGCAAGCAGACTGAAGAGAACTCAATGCGGTACTCGCGCACTGTGATAGATCATTTCTGTGCGCACACAGAAGACACGCCTCTTAGACAGCACGCGAATACCGAACTGATTTCTTTTTTGCATCTTCTTGAGCATATACACACAAAATGTCAAAATGCCCATCTTGATGAGTATCTATGTAAAATGTAATGTAAGTGAATGTAAACAGTTAAGAAAATATCAGATTTTTTTCAATATGAAAACGTGTTTTTAAACGAATCAATGCATTGGCCCAGGAGTGTCCAAACTCAGTCCTGAAGGGCCACTGTCCTGCAGTTTTGCTCCAACCCCAATTAAACACACCTGAACCAGCTAATCAAGGTCTAATTAGGCATACTAGAAACTTCCAGGCAGGCATGTTGAGGCAAGTTGGAGCTAAACTCTGCAGGACAGTGGCCCTCCAGAACCGAGCTTAGACACCCCTTCCCTAAAGTGACAGCAGCCTCATATACCTTCTGTTAGTAATGTTAATCAAACAACAGAAGAAAAAGAGAGAATAACTCACTGCTCTTAACTAAACAACTTCTGTAGCATTAGGTATCTGTGCTTTTTACAGTAATACGGTTTTCATATCCACTCTAAAGTAGTTTATTTAATTTGCATCTTTGTTCTGTTGTATGTATTTGTGCTATTGCTTGTAATTTGTTCATTTGTTCTAATTTTATTATTGACTGTTTACTTCTCTTTAATGTTTGAACTTTATATTAGTTAGTTTAGTATTAGTTTTTGCTGTGTTCGTAGATTAAATTCAGAATAATAGCACAGTATAGAGCTGTTACCAATCAAATGAAATCATTATCAACAAAATCCATTTTTGCAATGCAGATGTGACACAGTGCGCCCTCCCATATAAAAACTTGAATGCAATGAGCTCATAATCACAACTTCAAAAGTGGGAATTATCAAATTTTCGATAACATGTGAAGGCAGCATATGCCCCCTCAAGGATGAAATCTTAGAACTGCCCCTGGTGTGCCATCTGGAGTTTCATTACAGAACTTTGTATATACACTTGAAATGAATGCACAGAATATGCTAAACTACTGATTTTTCTTTAACAATTTTTTTTTTCAATGACCACATCTGTATATATATACAGTATATATGCGTTTTTGTGTTGACATAATATGGATGTTAATATGGACTGTAACGGACAAGACTTTACCTGTTTTATTACATTTCCGTTACAGGACATTACAGGCAAGCAAGAAAGTCACAGATTTGAAGCAACATGAAGGTAAATTTTCATTTTGGACTCTGGAGTGAACTATCCCTTTAACTATTGTTGCGACTCTTTTCTTAGTAGAAGTTCTAGACATCTTATGCCAAAAACATTATGTCAGCACTTTGTACCAGTTTTCATTACATAAAAGCTTTACATTTGGCATTCCACAGGGTTGGCATCTGGCTCCAGGTTCTTCTTCCAGCGCATCTTGGCAAAGTCTGTGATCAATGACTCCTCAGGCACTTCCGGTACACCCATGCTTCTGGCAAACTTAGAGGCCCCTTCAGCTGTCAGACACAAGTGGTTGGTCTCCAGAGAGAGGACAGACATCATTCACATTATTAATTTGACTATTTAAAATGCAAAGTGTTCTACAATCATCTAATGATTGCATTCAATGTATACAAAAAAAAAAGTAGTATTCCTTAATTATGGTGTACTGTGTATCACTTAGTTTTTTAATCTTGGTAACTGTAGATTACTCAAAACTAAATCTCCCATGATGTTCATGTACAGTATTTTGGGAAAACAGGTATATAATAAATTTTACAACAATACCTTCTCCATGACAAGCCTGGCCAGTTGCACTGGGTTAGCCACTCTTCTGACTGCTGACACAGCCCCGCTAGCTAGAGTCCTGCCATCCATCACAATTGCATCCATCTCAACCTCCCCCTTCACATTTAGCACTGACCCCCAACCTATGACATATGGGCATAACCGGAGTATTCTACTTATCCTGGATGTAGTATTAGGTATTAGACAGGAAACATATGAATTCAATTGAATATATGAGTATTTTGAGTACCTGCATTGAATCTTGGGTTGTTCTCCATCAAGGTCACTGCTTCAACCACAGCATCCATGGCACTTCCACCCTTCTGGAGGATGGCATACCCAGTCCTGGCTGCCTCTTTCACACCAATAGTAGAGAGTTCAACTCTTTCTTTAGGAATATGACCAGCACCTCCATGCACCACCACTACAGGCAGCATATCTGTCTACAAATACAAAAATAGCAAATATATGTTTGGTATAGCACAATGAAATCAAAACTGACAAATCTTTTTTTTTTTTTTAATGGAATATTGCAGTATTAATTATAAATGTATAAAAAAGGTAAAAATATACCTGTTAATTATGATTTTATATGGTGAATTTTATTTACATAAAAGTAAAAGGAGTAACACTAAACCATGTTTTAAGGTCTTTATGGTTGAATTTCTTATGTTTGACTCTCTTAAAATGTATTGATAACAAGAATCTAGTTATACAATTATTGTAGCTTTTTAAATGTATTTTTATTTCTAATTTGTAAATATGTATTTGAATCATTCAATAAAAAATACTCGCGCTCTGTTCGGTGGAACAACAATAAAATGTAAGTTACTCCATTTACTTGTGTAGTTAACTATTGTGTAAAAGGAATACAACACTCGCAATCGTTCTGTTCACACAGAAAAAAAGGTGTTAAAATTGTACCTTTAGGGGTACAACAGTTTGCCGCTGGGGAAGTACCCTTAAAAGGATTTTTTTTTTTTTACTTCTAAAAGGTACATATTATTACCTTAATGTCCGCGTGAACCGTAAGTTGCAAACGACTTTTCTCCAGTGTTGTGACATATTTCCAAGTGAAACAGAATATTGAATAGAGGGCAGAGTTTTACTTTAGCGCTCCTCCTCTCTATCTCTCGCTCATAGTTGGAAGGGAGTGGTTTACGCATTTTCAACCCAAGCAGTCAAACTGACTTTATCAGAGAAGGAACGCTATTCCAGACCGGAAGTAACTTTTCAGACTTTGATTAAAGATTACCGCGACAAACAATTTTTTTTCTGTGTTTTAATTTGCACGGATTAATTGTTTACCACAAGACTAGTAATATGCACCAACAAAGTAAATAGGGTCGATTTTGATTTCATGCCGACTTTAAGTTACGTATTTGTACTCTAAAGGTACAAATATATACCTTTTTGGAGTAAACAAAGGTACAAAGATGTCCTTTTAAGGGTTACTGGCCCAGCGACAAGCTGTTGTACCCCTTCTGTGTGTTGGTTTGAATAATATTTTTCATCTACTATGATCGTTTGACCAGCTTCAAAATACATCATCTATTGTTCGCGTTGCACAAGGCTAAGCTATTAGAGCGGAGGACTCGAGTACACATGAATACTGCATAAGCAGGTGCAATCCACATACTGAACGGCTATAATATTAGTTCATTTACAATGTCATGTCAAACTGCATTAGTTATTTAGTTTACAATCTGTAATCACCCCTAACACCCCTTCATGTAAAAAATAATTGTCAACAGATGAACAAATCCATGTGCACGTGTCCACGTATGCATAACATTTTTAAAAAAAGGGTTACTTACCAATTTTTACGACAGTAACATAAAATCACATATCACAATGTGCGTCGGAAGCTGTAGATGAAGTCACGAGAACATAAGAGCCTACCCTAAAGAGAGACTACAGACGCCATAGCTGCTACAAAGAAAACACCAAAATAAAAGTATCCTTAAAGCAATCGCCTCAGGAGTGCACACAGCCCTGCAACAGACAGTTAATTAGTATTAAAGCTAAAATCTGAAGGGTTGTGGCCTACCAAGAACTAAGGAAGTCATATATGCATCTTTAGCTTAAATAAAGAAAATATGTAATATCTGTTTTTAAAATGCATGAACTATATAATTTTTCACACACAGCAGCTTTGAAGACTTATTTTTAACAGTATTGGTCAGCATCTGATTAACCAATTAATTATAATTTATTTCTTGTTAATTTATATAGGCCCATTATGTATTTGTATATATTATGGATATTAAGTTGTTTTAAAATATGTCCACATCTCTGTTGGACACTTCACTGTAAAAATTGTCTTAATTTTTTTAAAATTAAGTGTTCATGCAAATTTAGTCAACTTGAAATGTACAGTTGAAACTGATTAAAAATTATTTTTAAAAAAATATTTATTATGATATTCCATATAAAACTAAATCATTTACAAATTACTCTCACATTTTGTCTCAGAAGGTCATTTTACATTACGTTGGTGTTTCCCAAAATGCAAATGTGTTATGAAACACCTCCTGAAATAATGCCAGAACTAAACCCATTGTCACCCTATACTATAGGGTAGTGTTAACTTAAATGTTGTTTTAAAAAATAAACATAAATAAACATAAACATAAATCATAAAAAGAGTCCCACTTAACGATATGTCCCAATTTACCCGTATTAGTCTAATTAGGCCTATGTTAATTTTTTTTACAACCAGCCTGTGTTTCTAAATGTGCATTAGCTAAATTTTAGACACTCATCTGTTGCACCCTGAATTTACACGACTTGTTCTTCTCAATCTCATCCACGAGCTGGCTCGGTGGATGCGCGTCATCAGCGCGCTGTGATTGGAGAGCGAAAATAGGATGCTGTGCGCGCGTGCAGTGAGCCCCCATTCTCAAATGAGAGTGCGCGCGGCCGTCTCGAGGAGGCGTGTGCGCGCTTGAGGGGCTGCGGTCCCATTGACTATTCCGTCTCCCTGACAGCGGCAGCATCAGCAGCAGCAGCGCGAGCTCGGAAAACAGAGCGCCGCGCGGACTCCGCCTTTGCTCCCATCATCCCACCAGAGAGCCCGAGCTCCGAGGCGGCTTCATCAACAAGCGCAAGACCCCACTCGTCGACTCGCACATATCCCGCGGATCAGATATGGACTACCCTTAACTGGACCTGGAGGGGAGAGGCAGGCGGGCGGGCGGGGGGTGGGGGGGAGAGAAACAGGAGAAAAAGCCGTATAGGAAGAGAAGCACAACCGTGGGTGCCTGCCGCAACGATGAACGGTTCGCCACGCTCGCGACAACCGCAGATAAGCCATCGGACTATGTCCTGAATAGCGGTTTACATAGCTGGGATTGTGCACCGATCATACAGGGGTAAAATATGTCCGCCTCGGTGGGGCCCCGCGGTGGCCCTCGCCCACCCACAAAGCAGATCTCCATGCCCGAGCTACCGGACCTCAGTCACCTCACCGAGGAGGAGAGGAAAATTATCATGGCTGTGATGGTTCGGCAGAGGGAGGAAGAGGAGAAGGATGAGGCCATGCTCAAGTAAGACATCACGCTTTATAGGGAGCCTGAAGTATTAGTGCTGCTTCTGGAGACCAAAAGGCAAACAGCTTGTGATGGTTTCTGTAGGTGCATCTGTTTGCCATAGCCTGCTAATGAAGCCATCAGGCTTTACGCCTGCACCTGAGCTCCAGTGTGTGTGTGTGAGTGAGTGGATGAGTCTGGCCATGTCCACTTTTTCCAACCTTATGGACACATGTCAGGGATGAGCACTGCTATGAGTGTATTCATACACATCCATATGAAACAAGCTTGTTAGATATCTAACGAACGGCCAGGTGACTGGTCACAGGTGTAGCTGTTAAAGAGAGAGGGGTGTGTCGACATGCAAGAACTAAATATCTACAACTCGATATACCCTATTGTTTTACACCTCACTTTGTGATGGATTAATTTCAGGCAGCACACTTGTCATGTCACATTATTAGTATATTTATTTGACTCATACATTTTTAAAATAGGTTAGTGAACGTTTTTCTACACTATTCACCACCAGTGTCAGGATTCCTGCCTGGTCACGACAATATTTCCGTGCCTCGTCATCATGACCGTCAGGATCCTTAACCCATTCATTGAAATCTTCCCTGATTGTAGTGAGCATCACTCACAGCTTGAGTAAAAGTAGTCATAGCTTTGTGCTTTTTTTCTTTTCTTTTCTTTTCTTTTCTTTTCTTTTCTTTTCTTTTCTTTTCTTTTCTTTTCTTTTCTTGTTAGATCCTCTTAATAATATCCTCTTAATATTAACTTTATTTGTATAGCACCTTTCATACAAAGAATTCATTGTGTTACAATAAAAATAACTTATTACAATAAGCACCAAGTACTTCACGTGAAAACCAGTAAAAATGCCATCTGAAGAGATCTGATTTATGACAGGCACTTGTCGGGAATTTACATGTAGGATGATTTATAAAGATTTATTCTGAAGAGCTATTTGTGGTTCATTAGTATTGTTATCATAAGTGTGAAGATGTTTCTTGGCTTCCTGTCCACCTGCCATTTAGAGGCCATCATTGCTCATATTACATTAGTTGTTGGCCACCTTAAGATTTGAAATCAGATTTATGCATCTCAGATTGGTTCACTGAGCAGCTACAATCAATAACTTAACCACTTCTTGTCTTATATTTCTAATAGGAAATTGTTATGCAATTTAATTTCTCAGCCTTTGTGTATACATCTTTGTCACTAAAATTGTCAAGATAAATGCATTGTTTTTAAATGGTTAAAGCCACAGGTGAAATGATATGCAGTTTCAGTCACACAGTATTTCTTATAGAGAGAAGAAATAGACCATCACGTAATCTATCTCTTAGCATACTGATAAACAACCTCTGATTTTCATTTGCTGTGTGTGTTATGAGGCCGTTTGAATGGCGAACAGTTCCTCACTCTCAAAGAAACTTCTGTCCTGAAGCAGAAGCTAGAGGTCGACCTCACAACAGAAATACAACAATACTTTGTATGCTAGCTTAAAGGGACAGTTCACCCAAAAATGAAAATTCTGTCATTATTTACTCATGCTATTACAAACCTGTATGACTTTCTTTCTTCTGTGGAATATAAAAGAGGATAAGTTTGGAAAAATGCCTCAGTGTTTATTTATCTTCTTTTGTGTTCCACAGACAGAATGCTCATTTTTGGGTGAACTATACCTTTAAAAATAATATTGCAGAATTGTTTACAAAAGGAGATGTGTTTTGTCTAACTTAAACTTCATTTCATGAAGAAGATGCATGTTTGGAGAGGAATGGTAATACTAGAAAAAGTTATTTAAAGTAAAAAAAAATAAATAAAAAAAATACACAAAAGAGCTAAGATTTCTGAGAGATTTACTGTCACTATCTAAAATGTGTTTGTACAGAGAGGAGAAGCCCATACAAGCAAAAACAGTGAACCTGGTCGGGAACAAGAAACCACCTCAGCAGAACGACATCAGGTAAACATCTCAATCAAGTTTACCCGCAGTAAGCAAATAAATGGTCAAATGTTAATAAATGATAAGCATTGTAGTGGCCATTGTCATGTTATGTTCTGATTGATAGTGTATGACTGCGGTTTCTATAAAGTCATACAATGAAGTCTTGACAACTCTGCCACAAAATGTTGGAGTCATATATGATAGTGAATGAAAGGTCAAGCTTTACCTCAAGGAGGTGTTCTATGCTGGTACTTTCTTGCAGCTGTAGGGTTTGTAAAAAATAAAGAGGTGTGTCTAAAAATGAGACTAACGTATTGTGCATGTTGTTGTGACATTTTTTAATACTTTAAATGACTGCTTTATATGTTTTCATATGTGTATATGTCACACTGAAGTTGCTGAGAGTTGTGGCACTGTGTTGTAAATCAAAACTTTTCTCACGGTCACATTATTTTTTCCTGCAAAAACAAGAAAACAAATTGTGGCACCTGTGGTGGTGCTTTAGAGTGCTGACAGAGTAGTATTTATGCTGTGTTAAATTATTTATGCACACCAGTATTGCCCTGGTTCTCTCAGCCGAAGAATAAGAGAACTGCGGTGTGGTTCATATCAACAGATAGAGTATATCTCTCTCACACTCACTCTCTGTGGTCTCTGAAGGAGTCCGAGGATCAGAAAGGCTTAGGATTAGGGGGCAAGTTGGCCAAAACACATCTGTTTCTGTGTGGAGTCCCTGGCTGTGGTCACTTGTGGTGTCATCAGCTGGACCAAGAACTTGCTCTAATAGAGCGCTGCAGTGATTATGTATTTTTGTAGGCCAACCCGGAAGTTAGCATCACGCTAGTCCCTTTGACAAAAAACCCAATAGTATTTTTAATTGCTTTTTTGATTATTGTAGAAAATAAACTGTGACCAACAAAAAGTATATGATTCTTACATGATGATCTTCACAAATGAACACAGCATTTATGAATTTTGAAGCCTAAATACAATGGTCAGAAGTCAACAGCTAAACAGCTAGGCTATAAACGAACTACACCATTTGCCACATGATTTCATCGTCACCACTATTAAGCTTCCAACAACTCTTTCAGTCTATTTTAAAAACTTTTTCCCTGAAAGTTTGAGTTAGAATAGTTTGGAACTGTTTGATTATAAACACACTGAGGCTGTAAAAAAATGACTAGTGAATAAATGAGTTCGGCGTGATGACGTTTTATGTTCCTGACAACCTCTATAGTACCATTTAGTCCCAAGTAGAAGCTTTTAAAAAAATCGCAAGGGGGTATTACGAATCTATTTGATGTCATAGAATAAAACATGAACATATCTTGAGCTTGTGTTAACCACAAACCTTATTTCGGGCATTTAATAAAAATAAAAAAAACCCACTCTTCAGACTTCAGGACAGTGGAACTGGAAGGGCTAAAATGTGAACTCATTTTAATTGGCCTACAATAATATGTCATCCCTGCAGCATTTTATTGACTTAAGCTTTAATGCTGTTCTGCTGTTTATCATTGTTACTATCATCATTGCACCATACACAGAATGTATTCGATCAGTTACACCTACCAGAGACTTCTGGCCTAGAAATGTTGTTGTTGAGCAAGGGATTTAGAATATGGGGTGTATTTGAGTCAGGTCTATGCTGCTAAAGATCAAACAGAGAGTTGCTCTTATTGTAATCTTATTCTCTTAAGCCCCACTCCTCCTCTAGTCTGTGCTTCTGGCTTAGACACAAGAACTGACAAAAAGCCTTTAAAAAGAGGAGGAATACATGAATAGATAAATAATTAAATGCACAGGCATATCATGCAGTAGTGCCTTTTAATAGCGCCCTAGTCCATACATTAGCACCCACTGGAGAACAAGCCTTCCGAATCCATTTGCTCTCACCCACCAGCAGGCCTCAGAAGGATGGGCTTGAGCTCATGGGTTGGCATGTGCTAAAGTCATGCTCCTAATTCTCCTGCTCCCACTCAATTACTCTCTCACTTGTTCAGTCAGTGGCCCGACTGCATTACACAGCGTGTCTTTCGCAGACCTCTGCATACAGATGCTGGAGTGGTCGTGGGTTTGATTGCTGTGCGTTTTATGTGACCTACTCAAACTGAGCTGTTTAAACTGAATGATGCAGCTTAACTCTGAACTGCATTGGCATAATGTTAGCTGAGTTAGCAAGCAAGCTAACTTTCAATAATAAAAACTTGAGTAGCCTAGTTAATTTTCTATGATGTTGTCAATTCTGCTGATTTAAATATACCACCAAGGTAACGTTATGTATAGCTTGCTAACATTGATGAGGTTTTATTGAAGAATATGTTTTGTTGTGTGAATGATTTGTGATAGGTTAAAATGGAATGAAAATTGTAAACAAATCACTGTATGCCTTTGTTTTTGCATTAAAATTGTGCTTTTTAATTTATAAGTTAAATCATAGTTAATAATTTCCAGATAATAATGAAAACTTACCTGGATAGAGCAGCAAAATGTTATTTTTTCCCCTGATGTTTTATAATGATACATTTTATAGATAGATAGACAGATCGATTAATTGGTTGATAGATTGATAGATAGTAAGCATCTCTTTGAGACAAAACTTTATTTTTTCCCCCCATGTTTAATCAAAACTCTTACATTGCATCAGATAATGAGCACTCTGAAACAAATGTTGTTTGAGTATTCTAATTAAATGTATGAATAGGCGCACATAAACATGTCAGCATATCCTGTTTAGAGTTGAATGCTGCTCTGAGGTGTGTGTGTGTGTGTATGTGTAAATGCTGTGTTTCTTCACAACAAGGAGAGTGGGGAGTCCATCTGTTCCTCCAGTTGGTTAACTGTGCTAGGACACACACACTCACACACACACACGCTCATTTCCTCACCAACTCACAAAAATATGCAGTCAAGCCGACAGGGACCCCTCACTATGCACTGCAATAATACACCCATCCTTGCACCGTTGTGTCAGCGACTCTGGCTGTTTAGGGCACAAATGTTTTGGTGGATTATCGGTCTGTGAGGGAAGTAAGACCTTTTAACACAGAAACACCGAAACGTAAAAGGAATTACAGCTGGCATCTGTCTCCATTTGTTGGAGAGTATGTTGCGAGCCGACTACACACAAACACGGGGTATAAACTTTCCCATAGCTGGGTCAGAGGGCACGTTTCTGCGATTTAGGTGTGGCACCAACAAATACTCTCCTGACATACTGGAACAACTGGAACTGTTATATTCCGTAGCACATAATGTTTTGAATTTAGGAAATTATTTAATATGTCAGTAAAACAATAATTAAATTGTAAGGAAGGTGATTAATTGATCCTAAAATGACTGGAGGGATGCAGGCAGCGGTGAGTGAAGCATCCTTTGCTGTCTGCCTGATATTTCCAGATCAACAATGTGTCGTGATCATTACTGCCAACCCTCCTGTGAGAATTTGTCCCATGGAGATGCCAACATGTAGCATGTGTAGGCATGCTGGGAGACTTTCTTTGCCCAACACCTCCACTTATCTCTTAGTAACTTTGTCTATCCTCCATCCATTGTCTGTTCTCTAAATGAGAGCTTTTGTAATTGAGATTTGATGGATATGTCTTTACATAGCATTCCATAATTGTTGGATCCAAAACCAAGTGAGCTACCTATTTACACCACAGCTACCACAATAATTTAATAATTTTGGACGTTCCAAAATCATAGTTTTGTTAAAAATACAGCATTGTTGTATTGTGATGTACATGCTATTGCTTAATATGATGTAATGTCGCAAATTTGATTGTTGCTTATGTAGGCAGAGAGTAACATCTCCATTAGCTCAGAAGTTTCTCAAGAATAAGTCATGTATAAAGTGTAGATTTAATTTGAAAATAAAAACAGACACTAAGCACCACAACTGTGGTGAACTGTCAGCTTCGAGTTGTCTTTTTACTGCGTCTGCTTCTTCTGTCGGTCGTATGTTTTTTTAATTAGCAGAGTCTTCAGTTAGTCAGTCAGTCAGTCAGTCAGTCAGTCAGTCAGTCAGTGAAGTGTGGCACTAACACCTGGAGCTTCAGTTACACAGCACTCCCGTGGAGGAATGTGCACTTCAGGCTGTTCTGTAGGCACTGTTCTCTCTGTTTTCCTCGGTAGAGTGTCACTTTCCTCAAGCATCATCAGTATTACTCCTGAGCCGGCTAAAAAGCTGTGGCTCTGTGTTCCTTTTGCATCAATGGTTTTTTTTAATCGCCCAGAGAGAAGATGTGTGTGTGTGTGTTTATGCATCCATGCATTTATGTAAAAACAGCACAAGCAGTTAATGCATGGCCTGATTAGACAGTAATGTATTTGACGTGTTCAGCCGACTGCATGTTTGAGGCGATCAGATCCACAGCCCGGGTTGTGGATTCCAGAGGGTTTTAGAAGGACCATGATGTCTTGGATTAAGAGAGTGGGTTTTCTATTTATGGATGTGTGTTGTTTTAATGACATGGCTGCCGTGCGTGCGGATAGGCATATGGACATTTTTCCCTCTTTTCTCTCTCCTTGCTTGTTTTCACCAACCCACATGGGACTGCTCCATCTGAGAGTGGATTCTGTCAGAGATTTACAGTCAGTCTAAGCTGCTTTGCTATTGAAGAGTGTCCATTCTACCTTTCAAATATCACTCGTGCGCTACTGCCCAGTCACTTTCATGCAGATTGTAGGTTACTGCCTATCAAACACTTTATATATACACAGACGGTGCACTCATATCGCTTATGAATGGGAGAAAGTGGAAAAAGTGCATTGTGTCACTGCAGCTGCTATTAGACATGTATAGAGAGCAGTTTTTAAGATTTCAAATACTTAGGATGACTTGGTCTTGGATGCCCGAAATAGCTACCTGGATGTGTCAGAAATATGGCTGCCGAGTGAACAGATTTTCCTTGAAAGGGACTTCGATAGAAGTTACTTCTGGTCCTGTAATTTGATTGGACGAGAATGCTGATATTTAGACAGTACTGAGATGTTTCCCTATTTGTATCACTCTACATATTTCAGAAAGCAGAATTGCTCTTTACACCGATGCATACCTTTATGTCCAGACTCAAATGGATTATTTTAGGATCTGTCTATATACAATCTCTAAATGTATTGAATAGGATTGGAAACAGAATTTTTAATTGTTCAGGTCAGGAAGACGTACAGTACACTAAATGATCCAAAAAAAACAGAGAAAAGAATGAGTGGTGAACAGAAAGATGTGCTGTTGGACATTTGCAATGTGCATACATGCTCAAATAGGTGACACAAGTTCTAAACTGGGTCATGACATTTCCTAATCCATCCTGATCAATAAATAGTGACGAGAAGGCAACACATTTATTTAAAAAAATGTATAGAATGTATTTGAAGTTGCTTTGTATACAAATCTGTACCAAATATGCAAATAAATGTAAATGTACACTAACATTCAAACATTTGGAATCAGTCAATGTTGAAAACAGTTGTGCTGCTGAATAGAAAGTTCAAAAGAACATAATTTATTTTAAATAGAAATCTTTTGTAACATAAAATGTCTTTACTAAAAAAAAAATAGGCCTATTATTAAACTTTTGAATAATAGTCTATATATGCCTTGGTTCTTTCCTTTGCCCCTTTTATTGACCACAAAACAAAAATAGTCAGATTATTTAGAAAGTACCAATAGTACACTTCTCCTCCAAACCTGTGCAACTTTTAAGGAGAAGTTTCATTCAGTTTGATGTGTCATTCAAGTCTGTAGCACCAATGTGCAAGATATGCACAGAAATTTAAGGTTTATATTAAAATCTCTAACACTAAGATTAGTAATAGAGATACTTGCCATAGTACCCCGAAAAATAGTTTTTTGCCTTAAATTCATATAAATTGAAAAGGTTAGTTCACCCAAAAATGAAATTTCTGTCATTAATTACTTACCCTCATGTCGTTCCACACCTGTAAGACCATTGTTCATCTTCGGAACACAAATTAAGATATTTTCATAAAATCCGATGGCTCAGTGAGGCCTGCATAGCCAGCAAGACAATTAACACTTTCAGTGCCCATAAAGCTCTGCAAAGACATATTTAAAACAGTTCATGTGACTACAGTGGTTCAACCTTAATGTTATGAAGCAACAAGAATACTTTTTGCATCAAAAAAAACAAAAACAACAACTTTATTCAACAATATCTAGTGATGGGCGATCTCAAAACACTGCTTCATGAAGCTTTTAAGCTTTATGAATCTTTTGTTTTGAATCAGTGATTCAGAGCGTGTATCAAACTACCAAAGACACATCCCTCAGTGGTGAACCATTGAAATTTCAAAACACCGCTCCGAACCACTGATTCGAAACAACAGATTCATAAAGCTTTGAAGCTTCATGAAGCAGTGTTTTGAGATCGCCCATCACTAGATATTGTTGAATAAAGTCATCACTTTACGACAGTTTTTTTGGTGCACAAAAAGTATTCTCATCACTTCATAACATTAAGGTTGAACCACTATAGTAACATGAACTGTTTTAAATAGGTCTTTAGCACCTTTCTGGGCATTTGAAAGTGTAAATTAACTTCCATTGTCAATGGAGGCCTCATTGAGCCATCGGATTTTATGAAAAATATCTAAATTTGTGTTCCGAAGATGAACGAAGGTCCTTGCAGGTTTGGAACGACATGAGAGTGAATAATTAATGTCAGAATTTTCATTTTTGGGTAAACTAACCCTTTAATGCTTATGTATTAAGCAAAGGATATACAAAGGACAAAGGTCTTTAAGAATATAGACATACAAGGCTGATCTGTAACTCTAACTAAAAGGGCCCAAAATATTGCTCCACTTGAACTTTAGATGCTTACTAGTGTGTCTTGAGGCATATTTGAGTGTCAGAGTGGAGCAGCAATGACGTCCATCCCATCTCTTCCTTCATGTGTCTCTCAGCTGAAAGGAGAAAATGTCATTAGTGAGGCCTTGAGGCTCCTCTTGCCTGCTCACAGACTGGCTCTCTAGTCTGTAATGTCCTCTTCCTGCTCCACAGGGTTAGAGCTCAGACTCATGGGATGGCTTGGGTGACAACCAGACTCAGGGTGGAGGCACTAGGAAGTGCGTTGTTCTTAAGGGCTGTAACCATGGTGTCTGTCAAACACTCAGGGAGCGCTCACAAGCTCTGAAGACTTTATATAGATGCACTCTAGTGTTTCTTCTGTCATTTTCAAATGTTTTTTTGGAGTCTGCATAAGGGAAATTATAGCCTCAGGCCTAGGGTACTGTGTTCAAACATAATTTGACATCACCGCCAAGCTTATTAAGAAAGCCCGCATAGACGTTTTGTTAAAACGACTGGCCAGGTATGAAGTCAGCAAAGCAATTAAGCAATTGCAATAACTGACAGAACAGGAAAATGCAAATTACACAACGTACCTTAAGTGATGCGATACAGCAAAAAATAACAACTAAATAATAAAGAACAACAAAGATAAAGTGAGACAATAAATGCACACTTGCAAAGTAAGAAGCAGAATGGAGTTTACAGCCTTATGAAACTATAAAGTCAAGTATTACAAATAATGCTAATGCATTATCAGGGCTTTATAATTAGGATTTTAAACATATTAAAAAATATGTTGCTAAAAATTACTATTTATCATATTTGTGGAAAGGCAAGTAATGAACTAGTCTGGTATTTCTATGGTTTAATAATTGACTATAAATAATTATGTGTTTAAAATATATTCTTGATTATTTGCTTCAACAGTTCCTGTTCTCGAATTTGATTGGCTGAGAGGCATTTCACATCGAGAACCCTCTCATACAGATTTTGGGATGATTTAGAAACTTGTATTAAAAGAAATCTGGGGTGTATGATAGACATTTGTGTATTCACTATGACATTTTGGAATGTAAAAACAATACATTATGCAATTATATATTTTAGTAGGTAAATACCATATACATAAGAAGTGCACTCTTCGCAAACCCATTTTCTTACATGTTACATATAGTGGCCACGAATTAAGAATTTGTTCTCTTGTTTTAGTAAATAGTGGCCACGTTTTACTAATGTATTATTAAGTCGTGGGAACAAATTAATTTGTGGCCATGATTTGTGTAGGCTATCTTTTTTTTTATTATCATTAATTACTAACGTAATACCTCTTATGCAGACTGTGCATTTGACTCTCTTTGCAGGTTACATCGTTACGCCATTAGGTGGCGACATGTGACTGTCATTTGAATCATTCAGTCAAACAATTCGTTAAAAACAGAACTAATTCAATCAGGAATGAATCAAGTGTCTTTTTAATGAGTGAGTCATTGAATCATTCACTTAACCGATTTTTTGAGATGGTCCACACTGCAGAACACGAGATACAGGGGGCAAGGTTGGATCCAGATCCAGCTCCTCCCACTTTACATATCCCTAAACCTACCCCTCTCCACCCCCTGGATCTAAACCTACCGATCTCCACCCCCGGATCTGGATCCAACTCCTCCCACTTTACATATCCCTAAACCTACCCATCTCTGCCCCCTGGATCTCGTGTTCTGCAGTGAGGGGCTACTGGATTTGTTCAAAAAATGTATTCATTCAGCAATGCCTCCGATGTGTGTTGCTCAGAGACATGGCGCAAACGTTGATTTGACTTATTTGCAACTATGTTCGTCAGAGGAACAAAATATGCATAGTAATTGGCGCTGTTGTGTACATGTAAGTAACTCTATTTAACGTTTGAACTGTTATTATGTATTATATTGAACTGTTGTATGTAGTTCATGCTCTTGCTCATGTGGAATTGTTAAAATATGATCCAGTTTATATTCCGTTGCTGGTTTTATATAGGCTAAGTGTGTGTCTGTGTGTGTGTGTGTGTGTGTGTGCTGGCATGGGTTCTGCACAAACTGGCTGCTGCCTGATTTTCCTATCATGCCAACTGGTGCTGCATGTACATTTGTGAGTATTTGCACAGCTTGTGTTTACATGTGTATGTATATGTGTGTGTTTAGCCTCATCATGCTATAGCCTGGTGTGTGTTTAATGCTAAGCCTCCGCTGGGCTGTGTTGATCCTGTAGATGCACAGTTAGGCCATATGGATACCTTTATCAGGAGATCCCAGCATCCACCGCTCCACTGCTACAGCTACAGCACATATTCTCCATCTGTTTCTTTCTTCCCACTTCTCTCCCCCACATCCCTCCATCTCACACCTCCCTTCCTCATCCCACTCTAATCTGTTTGTAAATGGGTAATTCACAGCAGGGTAAAAATAGACATCATCATCATATCATGTACCACCCTAATTAACGACGGGTCTCTATTTTGCCAGGGGGCTTTAAAGGCCGACAGGTTTATTAAGTGTTTTCATGAGGTTTGTTAACTGAAACGCTAGCCGGTCAAAGCTAATGCGAGTGTCACAGAGGCTGTTTAAGGGGAAAAACTAATGAGTTGGATTATTGACAGAGGAGAGTGGCCACTTGAGTAGATGCCTCAGTAAACCCTACTAAGCTCACACATTTGTTTCTATCTCCCATTCTCGCTTATTATTTTTTGTCTTTGTTGAGTACAAACTCTCAAGTTCACATTCATTATTGCATTACTGTAAGCCCTGGAAAAATATGACCACATCTTTATTCCTTTCAGTTCAGTCTCTTGCTTGTGAATTTGAAGCTCGGCTCCATTCATTATTAAAGGGATGCCGTTTAATCGGCACAGAGTTGCTGCCGTTACCAGGGGGTTCTGGGAAATGTTATTGTCCTGGTGGCACTGTACAACTCCTCCACTTGGCTCGGCCTTGGATGAAAAGGCCTGCTGCTGATCAGGATAGTTACACTGTTGTTTTTGGAAATGAAGCATCCTGAAAAAGAACAAGTTAGCAAAAAATTATATAAAGAAAAATTATAAATTTGAATTGTAAGTTTTTTGAGAAGTCCATCCAAAAAGCTTCTGTTGTCATTGATCTGGCCTCATGTCATTCTAAACCTGTATCTTTTTCTTTATTCTGTTGAAAATAAAAGGAGAAATTTTGAATAGAATAAAATTGAAACAATTGTACTTGTTGCTGTGTGTATACAATTAGAATTTAAGCTGCAAACAGTGATGAAAGGGCCCTCGCACCCGGGGCCACAGCCACCCAGTGGCCTTAGGAAAACAGTGAACAGTGGGTGACATGCATGTAAGCGAGTAAATACAGGAGAAATATGGCAAAGTCATTTTGACGTGCCACACTTCCTGCTGCCAACAGGTGGCGCTTTGACTATTACTGAATATTGCTGTGTAGATGTCTTCAGGCCAGGACTGTTATCAAACATGTGACGTTTGGAGCAGATCGGACATTGTATGCCTGAGTTACAACAACTTCCTGTTTCGTGGCGTTAATCGCATACATTAGCACTTAGCCAAGTGTTGCATGATTTAACGTGTTTCTAGCATGTTTGGTACTTCATGGCATATTAAAATGTGTTTCTGGTAGTGAATTATAGTGAAAAGCATGCCATTTCCTGTTGCTAGCAGGTGGCGCTATGACTAACTGAATATTGGCATATGGATATCTTTGGGCCAGGACTCTTATTACACATGTGAGGTTTGGGGCAGATCGAACACTGTATGCCTGAGTTACAACAGTTTCCTCTTTCATGGCAAAACATCAGAATTTGTCAGGCCGCCACAGACACGCTCTTCAACGAAAACTCAAGATCTTTGCAATTTAACATCGCTATGGCCTTAAGATTAGACTGACAAAACTGCAAACATTTTGCAAAGAAATATCAAAACATCTCCCTTCCTGTTGGGTTTTCAGATTTTGCACCCAGGGACTTTTTTGTAGATATTGGGCTGTTACATGTGTCTACCAAATTTTTATACCTGTACATGAAACGTAGCGCGAAGGGGGGCTTAATTGAAATTTTGTAGGTGGCGCTATTAAGCCACTTCTGACGCATGTGCAAAGTTTCATGAGTTTTCAAGCATGTTTAGGCCCTCAAAAATGCGATTGATTTCAGAGAAGAAGAAGAGTTGACTGAGCAATTACAATAGGGTCCTCACACCATTGGTGCTCGGGCCCTAATAAATGGGCCTGTAGCTTTTAAAGCTTAAAGTTATGCAAAAGCATTAAAAAAGTCACAAAAGTGGTCCATATGACTTTCAGATTTTCTTAAGCCATAAGGTGACATTTTCTAGGGTATCTTTATTTATTTATAATCTTAAAATTCTCCCTTTCTCTCTTAGGTGTGTAATTAGGTATGTAAGTATGTATGGTTTGCAAATGAATTGTTCTTTTGAGTCAGATCATGTTTCAATGAATCATTTGACCTGGTTCAGAAAGATCTGAATGATTGATTTGTTCATGAATCAGACTTATCCAGTTATTGAGTTCACTCACTGATGATCAGGTCACAGCTGTTCTGTAAGATTATCAATGAATAGCAATTTTTATCACAAGGACAATTAAAGAATCTTTTATAGAATTATGTATATAAAAAATTTAGTTAGTTGAATTTTGAATCTGTATCTGCCATGAGCTTATGAAGCTGATATATGGCAATAAACTTAAATAGAACAACAACAACAACAACAACAACATAAGTGAATAATATGACTTAAAATAAACTAATGTAACACAGAGCACATGGACCATGGTGCTTTTGTGTCTGTTTTTTTAAAGACTGTAAGCTCGTGCCACCTTTATTCATTGTAATTGCATGGAAAAAGAGTGGCCTTCAAAATTTCTCTTTTATTGTTCAAGAAAGGAATTCTTATGAGTGTGGAAATGACATGAGAATGAGTAATAATGACAGAATTTTCATTGTGAACATATCCCTTTAAATATGTAAATCACAGTGATGGATTCATGTAACAGCTGCAGATTTCCACTCACCCACAGTAGAGGCTCTTGACAGCAAAAAGCTCTTAGTTACAAAGGGCTAGAAAGAAACCCCATTAGGGAATCTGTAAAGGGGATTGGAAACTTCCTTGGAAACAAAAAAGGAAGTGAAAAAATAAATAGGCAAAAGACGATTGTGAATGAAAGAATATTGAAGTTAGCTGGGACTGGCTTACTGGACTTTAGTGTTACTGTAGCCTTAAGAGCGCAGAGAGGACGTAACATCTCTCCCTTGACACTGCTGCATCTCCAGTTTGGCATAATGAGGACACCGCTGTACACTTGCTTCTCTCTACCTGTCCTATGGGAGGCAGCGGCTGGTCATGTGACATGCACAACACTCCTCTGTGTGCGCATCATTTTTGTCATGTGACCTTCTCTATGTTCTGTGCCATCTAGTATCTCCACTGGGCATGTGATTGGGAGCACTGATATTTCATAATGCTCAAGAGCTGGTGATTTTGCTTTCATATCAAGGTGTCTTTGTGGTGCGTATAATGGCTTTAGCGGATTTGCATAGTTTATAATTAAAAAATTAAACTCTTGTATTTAATTTAATTTGCAAGTCTTATAAAGTATTTCAATATATTTTTTCCTGCAGTATGTATATTTGTGTGTCTCTTTATATACAGATGGACTAAACCAGGGGTGTCAAACTCATTTCAGGTTGAGGGCCGGATGGGAAAAAATTTAACCATGTGCGGGCCGAATTTTTTTTAAATCTTAGTGAGCTGGCAGTTACATTAATATTAACCATACAAACTACACATTAATTTTCAAGAAAAAAAACAAAACAAAAAAAAAAACAAAAAAACACTGCTCTTTGAAAACTGCATTTGTTTTTATTGCGAAAAGACTTTATTCGATTTTTAAAATAATGTTTTATTTGATATTTTTTATTATTGATTTTTTTATGGCCAATTCCAATTGTTTTGGAGCTAATTTGATACAGGTTGCCAGTTTTTTCATTTATTGTTTATTTGTTCTATAACAGGCCAAACTGGTCTTAAACAAAAAATATGTGTAGCCATTTGGTATACAGGCACCACTGCATTTTGAGCATGAGCAGTTGTTTTTTATTCAAATTAGATGTATAATTTCAAGATTTACAGAGAAAAACAGCATGGTCTGACTTTATAGCTTTGTGAAATTATGCTACGTAAGACACCTGCACAAAATAAATAGACGTACTGAATGAAAATGCAAATTCACTCTCAAACAGTAGGTGGCGCTTGTGGAACAGCAGCGATATAGCGTTTCCTTGGTTACCGCTGTACACAAAGCATCGCTGCGATTATAAAATAGGCTACTTATATGGAGATCGAATCTTTTCTAAAGACAGTTCCCTTCTAAGTTACATTCATATAAAACCCAATTCAATACCTATATTTTTCTTCCTATATTTCACAAACAGTGAGCTTGGCCTGGTACAGTATTTGCTCTGCTGGCACGTGTGTGTTCTCTTTGCGTCCGTATTCAGCATGTGGCTGTGTTAACGTCCTGTTTACAGACTTCGTAATATTTCCACACAAAGGACAGTTTGGGAAATGATTGCAAAGCAGTTTATTTGCAAGTCCAGAATAGATCCAGAATAGAATAAAACTAATAACCGTTCGGATTTATGATTTACTGTTTTTTAATTATTGTTCAAATCATCCCCCGGGCCTTGTGTTTGACACCTGTGGACTAAACTATTTATACACAAATACCTGTGAACAAAACTATTTTTAAATTCTTTTAAATAGTGCTTAAATTTATATAATTTTATATATATATATATATATATATATATATATATATATATATATATGCACATGACAAGTACACTAACTTTTAATAAAATTTGATTGGGGAAAAATTGTTGGTCATACTAGGAAATTAGTTTGAGGAACAGTTATAATTTCTGTTAAAAAACGTACACAATAGATAATGGTCATAGTTCATAATTCATTCTTTTGTGACAGGTTTTCAGATTGTAAGAAGAAATCTGGGTTAGGACAAAGGCAAAACAATAAAATCTATAGATAGATAAAAGACATTTGAACAGTAGCAAAAACATTTAAAGTAGGTTCCAAGACAGCTGTAATGTGACCAATACAAAGAAAAGAAAAAAGATCTCTTTAAGAGAAAACAAGGAAACATAATAATACATCTAAACATGAAAAAGTGAGATATGAAAGATCTTAAGAACAGCACAGCACAGTAAAGCCCATGTGAGCAAGAACAGGAGAGCTCTTACTCATATATGATTGTGTGTGTTTTAGTTGGAGAGAAAAGCTTTTAACATCAGGTCACTTTCACCATTACAAGCGTATGAAATGAAAAAAGAACAAGACACAATGCTGTAGAAAGTGCTGAAAGGGGGGAATGTGGGAGGGATACGGCACCATAGCCTTGCCACATGGCTGGTCTGTGGGGTTAGCAGGGGGCAGCGCTGTCAACACTCTCCACAGTGGGGAAGTTCCGGTGGAGGCAAGACTCAGCCATGGCACTGTTCATGGTACCATATGGTGCCACTCAGAGGATGGCAACCCCCATCCTCAGCCTCAGTGCCTGACTGAGTAGAAATAATGGCAAACTGTACTGGAGCCAGTTCTGGAGAGCCAGAGCCAACAGACACGTTGAGGCCGGACCTTGACCGTTCATGGTATTACCTGGATAACTGTCAAAACCGGATATTTAAGCAGTATGATACAGAGTGGTAAGAAAACTGTGAAGAGCTGTGAAAGTCAATGCTATATAACTTTAGCTTAAAGAAAATAGCTTGATTTTTATGTTTATACACTGAAAAAAAAAAAAAAAGATTTTGGCTGCTTGTTCAAATTGCTTAATTAAAATGAGCTAAAGCAACACAATTGCAATTACAATTACACTTATTCCGTTTGTGTTGGGATTACATTAATGATTTGTGTTGCATTAACTGAAACTGGGCAGGCTTGCTAGTTCCCAGCATGCTTTGCATATGGCTTAAATCAAGAGAGTAATGTTACAATTAAGTGTTATTTTATGTATTTTTATGTAATAGTGTTTAATGTTCAGTTATGTTTGGAATTTTTAGAACAATTTAAGTCACAGTGAGTTACTGCTGTGGAAAGGAGTGGAGCATTTGCCTAGGCTGTGGGCTGATTCAGCTAATTTTATCACTGCTTTGCTGAAGGAGCATGTAATGCTTAGCATTTAAGATGCTAATGTGTGCTATTGCTAGCTAAAAGTTTAACTAGCTAGTACAGTCTTATACGTTAGTTGTGTGACAAATAAAATATATGAAATATATAAAATATTTCCCTTTTTGAACCCTCACAGGGCCAAACAGAACCACTGCCAATTTGGTGACTGTTTTTCAAAGTGGGATTGCGCACAGCAAAATCAAAACCCCAAATAATTCAGTTAATTTGAACTCCATTTATTTTAAGGTGTCTGTCTGCAGAAATCAATCATGCATGGAGCTGCCTCTATTTGGAAGGGGGGCTTAATTTCTAAATTGGAAGGGAGTGATTTTCTCACTATGTTCCTTATGCTTTCATATGGTGTACTTTGATGGATTTCCGCTCACTTTTAAACATTGATCTCCAGGTGATGAGATAAATCATTCTAGTTTGGCCTCAGTGACTTTGGTCCCCTTGTGAGAAGTGGAAGTCACCCATTGCTGAATTTATAAGCAAAAGCCTTTTAAAAAATGCAGTTAAACAGCTGTTTAATGCAAAACATGAGCGGATGCCATATCGTAAGGAGCCTTTAAATTCATGGAACCAATAGAGTGAAAGTGCTGCGTTCATTTAAGAGGCTAAATTTAGCCCATTTTTATCAAGAGTAATGAGACTGTTTCTTTCTCATAGGTACTTACGATAGGCACTTTATGCCTGGCAGCATAAAGAGCTGCCCTGTTTGTCATTCAAGAAAATGTTAAGAGGAGGAAGACCTGTTTTTCTACTTTGGGATTTCCTGCTAAATATAATAATGTATGTTTGTCCACAGTTATCCATGTTCTCAAAATATTACATGTGTGCTGTTCAGTAGTGCAAGTGTAGATGTTTATTGTCAGGCAAGAATTGTTATATTTTATATATAATTAATACTTTTATTCAGAAAAGATGCATTAAAAAAATAAAGACTAATAATATTACAAACAATCTTATTAAAGTTGTTTGCACAAAAATATTAAACAGCACAAATGCGACACTGAAGACTGGAGTAATGATGCTGAAAATTCAGCTTTGCGTCACAGGAGTAAATTACATTTTAAAACATTAAAATAGAAAGTGATTATTTTAAATTGTAATAATAGTTATTAATATTTAATATTTATTATAATATTAATATTTAATAATATTTGTAAATAATATTTATGATATATTTACAATGTTATATTACTCGATCGCTTTATATGATGAACAGATTAAATTGTTGTTCCATTGCAAACCAATGGAAGCTCAAGCAAGTTTGCTTGACGTGTGCAAGAACCAATGAGGTTCATTCTTGTGTGTTACACAGCATGTTTGAGCTTCCAGAAGAGGTTTGTTCTTGCGTGTCAAGCAGTTTTGGTTGAGCTTCTGTTTATGTTCACTGATCAATGTTTATATGTGATAAAAAACCTTAATTAAATCTGTTCATCATATAAAGTGATCGAGTCATTTCAGAAAATTTGGACTGAATCACTCAATTCATATGGATGAGTTTTACAATCTCTTTATAAACTTTTTGAAGCGTCAAAGTGGTAGTTGCGTAGCTTTCTATGGAGGGACAGAAATCTCTGATTGCATCAAAAAGATCTTCATTTGTGTTCCGAAGATGAACGAAAGTCTTACGAGTTTAGAATGAAATGAGGGTGAGTAATTTTCATTTCTGATTGAACTATCCCTTTAATCAAATAAATTCAGCCTTGGTGAGCATAAGAGACCTTTCAAAAACATGAATGGAGCTGCTAGTGCTTGTAAGCTGCATTTATGGCTCCATAACAGGCTGCCAACATGCGCTGTTCCCTCGTAAATGCACGTTTGTCCCGGTGTTCGCTGTGAATGATGTTAAATTTACACTGACTCAACCTCAACAGTACTTTCACTACATCTCTGTCCCTCGTCTTTTCTTTCACACAATATCCTGGCATAGATAGGGTGGATTTATGCCCATGTAGGGAGCTGTGGGGCCTAGCGGACATGATAAATGGGCCAGCGTGTAGGCCCGACCAAAGCCTCCGCAGGAACGCTGCACACAGCCAATGAGTTACAGTTGTGGCTCCTGTCATGGTGTGCGTTAGTACGAGCGACTGCTGACAGCTGTTTAATCACGGACGTTTCCATGTGCTCGCCCGACGACATCAGCAGCCACTGAGACCAGCTGTCATGAAGTAGGGGAGAACATTGCAAAAACGCGCCCCACCTCCCGCATCTCCAAGCCAGCTCTCCTCCGTGTCCCCACACTTTACCACATTAATTAGAGCTTCCTCATACCTTAATTACACCAAGTTCTATGCTAATGCCGGAGTCCTGTGTGAATTGCTCGCCGTTTCTTGCAGACTCTCTGCCTGATTTGCATTTCACAAAAGGTTTACTTCTATTCCTGGATGAGAGGGAGAGAGAGAGAGAAGCAAATGATTTGTGATGGGGAAGAGGGGTTTGTGCTAGTAAAGTAAAGCTGTGGTTCACTTTCGTATAACCTTGTGCTTCACTTATGGGTCTTTGTTTTATGTGCTGTCTCAATTATGGCAAGCCTGGGCTGCTTTCCTGAATATCATTTCCTGTTCAGAGTACAAAGCACTTTCATATGTTCTTTTACACTGCCAAGCTCAATGTTTGTCTCTGTTTCTCATGTTTTTCATAAAGTGCTGAAAGATTTTTTTTCAGAATAGTGCTGCTCAATTTAATCTCAAAGTTGACTTTGTGCTGCATTGTTCATCGGAGCTACTGTAACTAAAGGTCATTGTGGTCTGAAAGTTTGAAAGGTGAATGTTACATCTTAATATGGAACAGAGATTTATATGATTGTATCCCATTTTAAACCATTTGGAATTATAATGTAGCCTTTTAACAATTGCAGTCTTTTGCTTCACAGCTTTTCACATCAGTAATGTAACATGTGTCTTCTTTAAAGTTTAAGAAAAGACCTCAACAATGTATCAAATGGTTTAGTTTAGTCTAATAAAAAATCAGAAGTTTCACAATTTCTTGTCAAATTTCTTTTGACAACACCAACTTATCTGAGCTGTGCTATTCACCTTTCACTTTATAACTCTATACTTTCATATGCCAGTGGTTGTCTCAATTGTGTCTCTCTTTATTTCATCTAAAAAAGGTTTCACCAGGAAGGAATTTAGGTATTTTAGCACATTAAAAAAAAAAAAAAAAAGGATGGATGGATGGATGGATGATAGGAGGAATACAATGTAGATTTTTTTCTAAGACATTTTAGGTGAAACATCCAAGACAAAGTGCATTCTTAAATGATAATGCAGCCAAACATTATAATATAATATAATATAATATTTAATACTTTTTTTATTAATATTTCCTATATATTTCTAATATAATTATTATATTAATATTTTATAGATATTTATAGATATGTTTCTTTTGTTTTTGCGTGCTACTGTACACTCTAAGAAATGCTGGGTTAAGCTGGGTTAAAAAAATAGACAAACCCAGCGATTGTTTTATATTGTTTACTTTATGCGACAGTTTTATTTAACCCAACTATTGTTTAAAAATTACTATATGGCTGGCTTAAAATTAACCCAAAATAGGTTGGAAATTAAAAATCAGAAACATCATTACCAGAGGCAACAATAATAATCAAAAGGGTGAACATTTATTAATAAGCAATTTAATAAATGTTTATTGTTTAATTATTATTCATTAAACTTATTAATGAATGTTAATTTATTAAACATATTAATAAATGTTAATTTCCAACATACTTTGGGTTCATTTTAAGGAAGCAATACAGTAATTTTTAAACAGTAGTTGAGTTAAATAAAACTACCCAGCAGGTTGGGTAACATTTAACCCAACCGCTGGGTTTGTCCATTTTCAACCCAACTTGGGTTGTTTTTAACCCAGCATTTTTTAGAGTGTATATATTTCTTCTTTTAATACAGTTTCACACAACTTTTTCATTTGTTTGTCTGTTGCATTCTATATTCCTAAATTAAAATTGCACCTTTAATAAAGTAATTGTATTGTATTGAACTCTATTAAGTCTCATTGGCTGTGAAAGAGCAACCTCTGAGATACTTGCAAAGAAACATCAATTGATTTTGTTTTCTAATTGAAACATCTTGCAGTCACCTTGTTGCTTCTGTGTTGGAGCTTGTCCTTTAAGTTTATCTTTGACCCACAGGACGTGTTCGCTGGTGCCAGTGTTGAGGAACAGGAGAGCTGTAGGGGTGCACAGGGGGAGGGAGACCGAGGTTAGGGCTGGGGGCAGGTGTTGAAATCATCTAGTCTTTCTCTGGGGCACGTTCTGCATGGCTGGTCGCGCATTCATCACCTTCCGTAGGTAGCATATTCTTTTAACTCTCTATGTAGGTTGCTTATTTTAATATACGTCATATGATATCGTCATGGCGGAGGAGTCTGTGAGGAAGACCCCTTTAGCGTAAGTAAAGCTCTGGATAGATTCATGCTTTGAGACCTTTATGCTGTTTAAAAAGGGGGAGTTTCTGGATATGTGTTGTATGTTGCATGTCGAAAGGTCTTGATTTTGTTTATTAGTCACTGTTTTGTTTAGATGGTCTCTTTTGGAAGGCGTTTATGTAATCTGCAAGCATTCTGTGAGTGAATGCTTGAGATGACCCTACATGGTGAAAAGAACATTAGACTGAACTGAAAGAAAGATTGAGAGAGCTGGAGTGTGAAGGAAATGTGAGGTTTGGTGGTGGAGTTTTCAATCACTTTATGAAAAAACTGCCTACTAGCAACTTACTCTTCCAGTAAACATATACTTTAAAATTTAATTTGGAATTTCATCAGAGCTATATATTTATTTGGTTCTGTCCTGTGATTTAAAAAAAAGTAGATCAAACGTTGAACTTGCTGTCAGATTGGTCAGTTTTAACATAACCAGCAAACAAATGTTGCCTTGTGGGACAAATATAAAAGTTTAAGAATTAGTCATTGAAAAAACCCATATCGACCATTAATCTGAATACATAATATTGGAATTTATTAGTAAAACCAGTCAACAAAATTGGAGGGTTATTTATTATTATTATTATTATTATAATTATTTGCTGATAAATGTTACAGTGGGGGTTATTAGGTTAGGTAAAATTTGCTAATAACATTTTTTGGTCAAATGTTAAAAATTGGGGTTTATAAGATAAAAAATTTAAATTTGTTGGTAAAATGTTAAAACGGGGAGGTGGCTAGTTAAAAAAATTCAGGGTTTTTAGGTAAAAAATACTAAATTTTCTGTTGGTAAAATGTTAAAAGTTGGGGGTTATTAAATAAAAATGTTAAATTTGGGGAGGGGGGTTATTTGGCAAGAATATAATTTTTTTTTGGGTTAAAATGTTAAAATTTGAGGGTTATTAGGTAAAAATTTTAAAACTGTCGATAAAATGTTAAAAGTGAGGGATTATTGGATTCAAATGTAAATTTTTCTGGTAAAATATTAAAATTCAGTGATTGTTAGTTTAAAATTTGCTGGTAAAATTAGAAAGCTATTAGATGAAAATGTTTAAATTGGCTACTATTGACTTTGAAACTAAATTATGCTCACAGTCGCTCATGTCCTCTTTCTTTTTCTCCATCTCCCCTCCTAGTTTGCACCAGCAAGTTGCCAACTACAAGGAGCAGGTGAGGCGGATTGGGCCGGAGCCCCCCCAACAGAGGCAGCAGGGCCAACACAAGGATGACGCCCCCACCTGTGGCATCTGCCACAAGACCAAGTTTGCTGATGGCTGCGGAAACCTGTGCTCCTACTGCCAGACTAAGTTCTGTGCCCGGTGCGGGGGAAGGGTCTCTCTGCGTTCCAATAACGTGAGTAACTCCTACATCGTGTGAGTGGCCAGACTGTTGTTCGTGCTTCTTCGTCCTGCATCTGCAAACGTTAAGCAGAGACAGGGAGAGAAGAGCACTGTGTGGATGAGAGAAAGGTTAATTGGGCATTAGTCAGAGGAGATGACGCTGCTGGTCACCAGGGGGTTGCCGCACACTCATGCTGGGATGCCCAAGTTGTCACTAAGTCTCCACAGGGGCAGGCGTACCATGCAAAGGGAAGCACCTGAAATGGTTGCTCACCTCCTGGAGTGTGATATTTACCTTCGCTTTATATTCCTTCCACTGAGTCCAGAGTGCTAATTAGTGTTCACTCATAATGAATGTGGAGTGAGGTCAGTGAGGTGGAGATGGGGGTAAATGTAATTATTAATAGCACACTTATTTAGTTATGGATGTATCCACTTGGGTATTTGTAGTCAATATGTACATTTCTATAGCTACACAATGAAGCCAGGCCATTTGTACTGGAATCATTGTCCAAAAGTAACTTTTTTCCACACCCATTTTTTTATACTTTTCTTTGTGTGCATTTTAGTGAGAAGCATATTTTATTGTGCCTATGAAAATGAATGATCTGTATTTTTGTCATGAGTCATTTGAAACTGGATATTTAGTACATGCTCATTTTCCCTATTTTTACATTTAAATTGCCTTTGCTGTCATCCAAACACTCGCTGTAAGTTATTTTTTAAAACACTAATAATTTCATAACACTGTTAAATGTAATCTTTAGCAAATCTTAAAATTAATATCCAGTTTTAATTGCGTATGATGATGCTAAATTCATTTGGAAAAATAAAATGTAATTACAGTTTTCAGTGTTTTATTTTATCATTTAGTGAGACAATATAGTATAGAATTTTCATGTCTCTGCCTTTTATTGGTTATTGGCTTAAATAACATCTGAAAAGGGGGCGAGGCCATGTTGTGCTGAGAAGAGGGAGAGTTGTAGATTTGCACAAAAGATTAACATGACGACACACGCTAGTCAATGAGTTGAATCAGCTCCACAGCAACTACATAAATGTATCCACTAACTATTCAGAAACATCCAGTTGCATTCTAAAAGTTGTAACTTCTTCCTGAGTCTCTTCATCAGTGTCCGATTCGAACATGTAAGGCTGAACACCGTTACTGACAGTCGTCATTTTGGCTGCGTGAGATTCTCCAGCTTTGTTGTTGAGCAACCGTAGCACAAGGTGTTAAAGCTCCACCCTCTTCTAGAAAGGAGGCTGGGAGCAGCAGCTCATTTGCATTTAAAGGGACACACACAAAAACTGTGTGTTTTTGCACACACTCAAATAGGGGCAAATTTGACAAGCTATAATAAATAATCTGTGGAGTATTTTGAGCTGAAACTTCGCAGACACTTTCTGGGGACACCAGGGACTTATTTTACATCTTGTAAAAGGGGCATTATAGGTCCCCTTTAAAGTATACTTGCCAAAGCCAGTTTTTACTTACATTTGGCACTTGATAAAATATTTTTTTTTTAACCGTCATTTCGATTTGAGCCCTGTGGATGTGAGCCAGTGTTGATTGTGGAAAGGTGTTCAGGTGCTCTTGTCTGTGTCTGAGAAGGTATCAGAAATCACATATGTGCTGCAATGAAAATGAAGTCTCCATTGATATCGGATGGGTGCTGCCCTGAGGTTAGTTTCGCTGAAATGAGCGCATGTTGTTTCTCGGATCCCTTTGGCGTGTGCTATTAATGAGAGTGGCAGGCTTGATAATGGAGTCGCTAGATGCCTGTAGGTTAAACATGGAGAGCTACACCTACTCAATCTGGTGGACTGGAAAGAGTAGCTAAAAGCGATGAAGTACACTTAATAATTCTATTGCTATGAGTATAGCCTGAGTTGGTCCAGACTTGAAAAAGTTCAATGCACCTTTTTACGAAAATACTTACCATTTAAAGCAGGGGTGGGGAACGTTGATCCTGGAGGGCCATTGTCCTGCAGAGTTTAGCTCCAACCCTGAAAAAAACACTCACCTGCCTGTAACTTTAGTAATCCTGAAGACCTTGATTAGCTTCAGGTGTGTTTAATTAGGGTTGGAGCTAAACTCTGCAGGACAATAGCCCTCCAGGATCAGCGTTCCCCACCCCTGATTTAAAGTGTAACTTTGCTGATTTTCAACCCGCTTTGTATTGTTACAATATCTGTGGTATATTTAAATTAACTATGCTTACTTGTTCTCTGTGCTACCTGGACAGAGAAACTCATGTTTATTTGTCAGCAAAACCCGTCATCTGGCGGACTTTTGACAGCTCCGGGGATTTTGTGATTTTACTTCCTCATTTTTGTATTTCCACTCACGGACAGTCAGATTGACAGACAGTTATTAACAGAACAGTTATTGTAGGGGTAGGTTATCAGTGAATTGTATAATATTATGTCTACTCTTTAAACAGCATTACGGTAAAAATGGAACACTATGGGAACAACTTTCTTACCTGTACACAATGATGTTTTGTTCACTCTGAACTATGAGCAATCTACAAATTCTGTAAAGGAATGAAAAAAATCATACAGTGTGTGCACCTGCCGTTATTATGCATTTGTTTATCACTGTACAGGTATATTAGGCTATAGTTATACAGTAGTAGCATTTTAGTGTCTGTGAGTTCTCTTAGTATGGTGGCTCTGAAGCAGTAGGACCTGCTTAGCAAAATGTCATGTTCTTGTTTTCAGTGACCCATGAACTACCTTTATTCCCACTGGGAATTATTTATGGGAAAACTTAAGAGTAAATATCAGTGCAAAAAGCTGCAACTCCAAGGTTTGCCCTGTGGGTGGCAACATACCTGCAAATTTGCACCATCATAAAGTGCACACTTGCATGATCTCTCCTTAAAGATTAGTAAGAAAAAAGTGAATAAATCCAAAATATTTCATGTAAAACATTCCAGGACATTTTTGTTTTGTAGCTGGACAATACAAGTGGTATTTTGATGCCTTTGATGCTGCTAATGCCAATGTAGATCTGTTATTTGCTTATTATTTCTCTATGCATCTAAATGGTTTCTTGTTTTCATATCTGATTGTCATGTCATACTTTTTCTCTCTTGTTCTTTTCCCCCACCGTCCATCCTGTTTCTTTCTCACTCTGATGCCCCTGTGATGCTGGAGAAGAAGGAGGACAAAGTGGTTAGCATTTTCTATTCTCTTTATGTCACTTTGCAGTATGAACACTGATCTTGTCTTTCCCTCACTCCTCTTATTCACATAAAAGCTCCTCTGCATCTTCTATGTTCTTTTGAGTTTTACTGTGTTCATTTATTGCACTGTTTTGTTTGTTAGGCTTTGGTGATGTGAACTTGATATGAGAACTTTGTTATGGCTTCTCTTCATATATGCTACCTGCATAACACCCAGATTTGCAAAAGTTTTATGTGTATTTAATGCATGTGCAAACTTGATATTGTACAAAAAATGTTGGAGCTAATCTGCTTTCGTATTCTCATGAGGATTGTGTTTTTTTGATGCGTTTTGTCAGATTTTATGGGTTTCCTTTAATTATTATGTTATTTGGGTGAAGCATCAGTACACACCCAAAATACAGGGTGATGTCATTGCAAATAGATTAATTAGCAATCAGTTTATCAAACCTGAAAGTCATTTTAGAAACAGCATGGGTGGCAGGATAGAGACTATGAGAACAGGTCAAATGTGGATGTACTACATAATGTGGTGGAGAATTTAATTTCTTTTGGCAAGGTACTGGAAGGATATTTGTCTTTTTTCTGTGTGTGTGTGTGTGTACCTGCTATTCCCCACGTTATGGGGACCAAGTGTCCCCACAAGGATAGTAATATCTGTAAATTTTGACCTTATGGGGACATCTTTTTGGTCCCCATGAGGAAATCAGCTTATAAATTATACTAAATGAAGTGTTTTAAAAATGTAAAAATGCAGAAAGTTTTCTATGATGGGTAGGTTTAGGGGTAGGGTTAGTGTAGGGAGATAGAATATACAGTTTGTACAGTATAAAAATCATTTTGTCTATGGGAAGTCCCTATAAAACATGGAAACCAGTGTGTGTGCGTGGTTCAGGTATACCCTACGTTATGGGGAAAAATGTCCCCACAAAGATGGCAATATCTGAAATCCTTGTCCTTGTGGGGACATTTTTTGGTCCCCATGAGGAAAACGGCTTACAAATCAGTGATGGTTTTTGAAAATGTAAAAATGCATAAAATTTTCTGTGATGGGTAGGTTTAGGGTTAGGCGATAACATATACAGTTTATACAGAATATATAGATATACAATCTTTCTGTATTTAACGATTTGATTATAATAATTTTTGATTATTTAAAGTTTGGGGTCAGTAAGATTTTTTGCAAGAAATTAATACTTTTTTTTATTCAGCAAGGACACATTAATCAAAAGTAATGTAAAAGTAATGTAAAGACATTTATAATGTTACAAAAGATTCAAAAGCACTAAATCAGCATATTAGAATTCTGAATTCTTAGATTTCTAAAGCACAAGAATTTTTAAAAACGTATAAAAACAGCAATTTTAAATTGCAATAATATTTCACAATTACTTTTTTTACTTTATTTTCGATCACATAAATGCAGCCTTGGTGAGCTTGGTGACATCTTTCAAAAACATAAAAAATTGTACTGATCAAAAACGCTAGTGTATATTAATTATTTAATTATATATATTTTTGTCATATAGACCTACATATTTTATAAGTGTCATATGGAGTAAAACGTCATACTTGAATTCGCCTGGTATGTAGTGAAAGCTTCATGGCTAAAATTGGCTAACAATTACCACATGCAGAAACTTCCTTGAAATATGGACATGTCTAACCTATGTATACTATAATTATTTGTTAATCACCCACAATACACCTATTAAGCACATGCATTTTGTTACATTTCACCAGCAAACTAGCACCCTTTATTTGTGATCTCAGGGCCTGAGAATGTGTTAAAAGAATGCTTGGCCTGCTATAAAATGTCCATGCACTGTGCCTTCTCCCATGGAGCTACATTTGTTAATCAGAACAGTGCCATATACTTCAGTGCTGCAAAGAGATCCCTGTAAATTCAATCCAGAGCTCATTATCCCAATGATTATCAGGCCTCTTGGTAATATCTGTGTTTTCTTCTTTAGCCAAGCGTTTCTTTCTGAGTGCTGCTGTTTTTGAAGTCAGATACTTTTCCCTAGGCGGTACACTCGCCTCTCTGTCTCTTGTTCTCCCATTCTTTCTTTTTTTCCAAGGATCCATTTTAGACTATGGTCAGCCGGGCTGGGCTTTGGCGTTGTTGTTTTTTTTTAACATCAGAACTTCAGTGCTACTTGAAAAAACCAGCAATGTGTCATTTCACTGCCCACCTCCTCAAAGCGACACCATGAAATGATTAGTATTGATCTCTCTGCTCTTTCTTTGCATCTGGTTTGTGGATGCTTCATTGACAGGGACATTTGACCCATGTCTTTTATTGAGGACCACTGTTGTTTTAGTATATCACTGAGGTACTATTATAGTTTTTTTTTTAATATTTTGTTTTCATTTTAATTTTAGTTAAAGTTTTAGTAGTTTTGTAATTTTTTGTACACTGTAAAAAATTATATGATCAAAAAGTCATAACAACATGTTTTTACATTACTTTAAATCTGTATTTTAAGTTTTAAACTTTATACATTTAAAAATTATACAGCCAAGCTGATTGTACAGATTATAGTTTTTTTACAGTGTAGTTTAATTAGTCAAAATCGGCTAAGAGGTAATTAAATGTAACAAATTGAAAAAATGTATCATCTTTTTTTTGTATAATTTAAAAACATTTTATCACATTTGATAATTGCCCTAATCTTTTAAATGACTGAGAAGATACATTTTAACAAAATCACCTGTCAAGTTTATAATATATTGAGAGTCAAACTGTTGCAGCAGATTTATTTATAATATCCAAGCAGTGATGTCAGAGTTTTATATCCTCCCGCCATTGTCATTGTAGTAAATCTCACGAACAAAACTTTTAGCCAATGCCACGATCCAACAACATGTGCTCTGTTTATCTTCCGCATGTGTGCACATGTACACAGACGCACATCTGTCTCGAGTCTTGACCATTAACGCAGCAAGCCACCCATATTATTTTATAATTGTATAAAATAATCCCGAAAAAAGCACAAACAGGGTAGAGATGCCAAGTTCAGTGGCTGGAATTAGCTAAGGTAAAGTGACAGCTCACAGACAGCAGCGCAATTCACCTGTCACTCAAGTGACTGCGCCCTTAATTATGCAGAACTTTAAGGCTTAATATAATTTAAACGGATGAGTTATAACAAAATTCACCCCCCTCAGAGTTATCATGAAGGGCAAAATTAGCAGTATAGACCAAAACCATTTTTGATCCAGGCTGTAAACATCTTTTATTTTGCTGAAATTTGGCCATTTTAACATGGGGGGGGGGGGGGGGGGGGGGGTCAATGAGATTCTGGCCAGTCGATGAATTGCAGTTCAAGTCACTTCTTTATTGGCCTGAAGAGAAACTTGGGGAGGTTGCCGCTTGAACCAAACAGTTGTTGCCTTGTCTAATAAAACGGTAATATAATATGTAATATATTAATGTGTCTTTGGTGTTTCCATGGTTTCTACAAAATAAAACTGGAAACCGAGAGTAACAGAGATATGACGCCATTGACAGGCCATTCCCGGACTCGTCACGTATCCTTGGTTAAAATCGCGATTTTCTCACGATTTACAAATAGTTGGAAACATTTGGGATATTGTAAGTACTCAACTGAACAAAATATATAACACTGGCCTAGTGGTTTTTGGATATTTTACTGCAAAATTTTTACCAGTAAAGGTGTGATTTTGATGCACAAAGTTTGTTTTCTTATCGTCTCTTATAACAAAAATCTTTATTTAAACCTATGAAAATGCAGATCATTTTGTAAATAATGATGAAAAATCTTTTTTTTCCCCATAGTGTACTGTATGTATGTGTGTGTGTTTCTGTAATAGTTTTTATTGATTTTTATTTCCGTTTTAGTTTTTTAGTGCATAAAACTAAATTAAATGAGAAATGTTGTCTTGGCAACTGACAATTTTTTTTTAATGGTTTTAGTTTTAGTTAACTACAATAACCCTGGTGAAAACAACTGTCTTTTTAAAGGCCTTTTGTCAGACCTCCAGCAGGACTTCATGTAGTGAAAATACGAGACACAGATCCAGCTAGTGGGAATTTGGGTTTGAGGTCTACAGGGACAAGTAATGTGACAATGAAATGCACACATGCACAAATGGCTGGTGGTACCATGGGAGGCATTGTATTCATAGGCCTCATCAATCTGCTTAATTCAGAGAAGATCCGATGTTTGGAGAGGAAGTAGAGCTAAACTTATGACTGCATCGATCCGCAGATGGCTTGTCAAGCGCGAGATGTATGTCTTAGTGACGAAAGAGTGAAAGTTGGTTTTGTAACATCAGGAGGGAGATGAAATAGATTATTTACTCTATTGATCCGGTATTTAACAATCAGAATGGTCTTTGTACGAAAGACGGGTGAAGAAGTGTTTTGCAAGACGGCTGGTGGGTGAGCGTCTCCAGGCGCTGATGTACTGGCTCATTAGATGGAATGGACAGTAATGTCTTTTGTGGCAGTCTTTCATCCTTATCCGGGATTTATAACATGCTGAATTATGGGTCTAGCTCTGCCTGTTGCCGCCCCAATTCATCAAGCTGTCGGAGGTGGAAGCGTGAACTGTGTTCTCCCTTTTCCTCCACTCACAGAACTCAAGCACTCCATTTATTCACCCCGTTTGTGTGGACTTGACACCAACGGATGACCCTGCTTGTTCGCATCTCGCCGAGTGATGGAAATGAAATGATATTAACAAGATGGAGGAAGAGGCGGAGTCTGGTGATGAATGACAGGCCTTCAGTTGCTAGTCAAACACAGCCAGTCGGAGTGAGATGACGGCTCGGTGGGGAATTGTTAAGATGCTCAGCAGTTGTTAAGCATTTACATGATCTAAAGGAAATTCAGACCTTGTTAAAGTAAATCTTTTCAGTTGGTTCCCAACACAGTACCAAAATTGTTTATTATACAGATGAAAAACAGTGCCGTTAAATTGATTTTTACATTTCATTTTATCTCTATTAACGACCTTTGATGTTAAAGGGATAGTTCACCCAAAAATTGGAGCCATTGGAGATATTCATATGTCGATGATCAATTGATTGGTCAATTTCAGCATAAGTGCGTTTGGTAATCTCCTTTTAACAAGAGGTTCTGGATCCATTCACAACAAACATCTTTTGCCTGCACATTCAAGTATGGTTCATGCATATGTAAACATGTATACTTTCACAATAGCTGAGACAGACAAATTTTTCTTCCATCACAAAAGCATGGACAGAGTTCGGTTTTACACAAACAAAAATATACTTCTTTTAAATATAAAAAAACACTGTCTATTACATTCTCTTAATCTTGCATTGAAAGGGTGGAGAGGGACGAGTGCTTTAGTGTAATCCAGGACACGCTTGTATTGGATAACACATGCCCACACATACATGCAGATAGGAGAAGTTCATTTTTTTGTGGACAATCCACTAAAAGAAAATGAAGAATGTCTCTGACATTTTTGTAAAGTCTTCAATCTCAAACAGATTCATTAAAATAAGTTATTATTCCACCACCTGTGTGACATCATTAAAGAGTTAGTTCACCCAAAAATGAGAATTCTGTCATTAATTACTCACCCTCATGTTGTTCCACACCCGTAAGACCTTCGTTCATCTTCGGAGCACAAATTAAGATATTTTTGATGAAATCCAAATGATATCTGACTCTTCCATAGACAGCAATTTAACCACCACTTTCAAGGTCTAGAAAGGTTCTAAAGACATCGTTAAAATAGTTGACGTGGCTGCAGTGGTTTAACCTTAATGTTATGAAGCGACGAGAATACTTTTTGTGCTCAAAAACAAAAAAATACCAACTTTATTCAACAATATCTTATCGCCGGCTTAGTATTGGTCGGCTTGTGCGATGCTGAAAAAAAAAGTCTATACTGCATAATGAATCTCTTTTTTACATAGTCTTTATACTTTGTTGGTTATAACAAAAAATGAATTACAAGTATGCAGAGCTCACGCTGAACAAACTATGGCGTATTGAGCAGATTCTGACTAACTTAAACACCTCTGATTGGCCACTGCATTCACACTCTCTTCAGACATGTCTGAGATTGGCTATAATGCTCAATGCTACAAAAACACGTATATAGAAACCTTTGATGCTCTTCACAGAGTGTGCTTACAAATACAGATGGGAGCGTTTGAAAGCAGCTCCTATCAGCGGGTAACGCATTGACTCAATACTACAGGTACTGCAGAAAGACTGGTACTGTTACATTTTTAAAATTTAAATATCGACCTGGTACCGAAGTACCGGTACTTTTGATAACCCTATAGTCTTTAATCTCAAAAGAACCAGAAAAATGTTATTCCTTGTGACCCATTTAATATCTAACTTCAATTTTAAAGGGTCACCCCTCCCAGGGATTGAACCTACCAACATATTGCTTGCAGCACAGATCCTGAATCATCTTTTGGCTGTCACAACTGTCTTGTGCTTTTACAGTTATTGCCAGGAAAATTTCTTGGGAGAACTCAGTTTATTGAATTATAAAGCAATTGCTGAATTAACACATTCTGTAATATTGTAAAGCTGTGCATTATTAATCTAGTATTACACTTTTACTGTCTGTATACACGAACAAATCACCAGAAACCAGTTTGTCTTGATTAAAACGGCTTCCTCCTCCTGTCTTGGTGTCTATAGCGATCTGAGAGCAAGTGTCTCTCTCTCACACTCTGTACAGTGTTGTGGGTTGTTGGCGAAGAGGCGGCTGGTATTTGAGTTTTGTAATCCGTGTGGGGAGGGTCGGGGTCTGTGCCTGACAGCTGGGGATTCTGCTGCTGATTTACTTTAGATTAGTTTGGACCTCAGCCAGCACTGTTCAATCACAGCATAATGCTTTTTCATTGTAAGAGTGCTGCCCCTCTTGCCCCTCTCTGCCCGGTACACACCATACCATCTCATTATCAATACCCCTCTCACCATGCCTACATTATGTCATGCGTGTGCGTTTTTTGTTTGTTTGTTTTTAAATTAAAATTGTGTATAATTAGCCAGGTGTATAGAGTAGAGTCAGAAATGAACAGGGGCTCCGGGTCAAAATTGCTAAAAACAGAGACTATAGACAGAAACAGAGTCTATAACTAATGTTTGATTCATAATCCTGATTTTTTAATTTTTTTATTTAGTGATTCTGCAGACTGTACTTGCGTTCTCAGATATTTGTATTTGCTATTTTAGAGGCAGCATTGACATTGTTAGGTAAAACTATTATAAAACAGTTTTCTGTAATTAAAATAAAGCTGAAATAATTAAAATATGAATATTAGATGAAAACTTAAACTTTAAGTATGGATGTTGCTTTGGCAGTAACTAAAACTTCAAAATAAAAATAAATCAAAGCTATAGAAATATTTGAAAAAATAAATAAAATAAAAATGTCATAACAAAATTATCCAAACTTAAACTAAAATGAAAATATAAAAATAAAAGCTAATTCAAAAAATTAATAAATACTGTAATAGTATATAAATAATATTAAATTAACACTGTTTAGAGATTTGTTTTTGAATATGTGTCTAATATGAAGTGTTTCAGTGGGGAAAAAAATAAATTGATTCGATTTTATACAGTAGGTATAATTGTTATTTTACTTAATTGATTAAAGTATGTGGTATTCATGGGTGACACACTTTTTGTGGGTAGGGGGAAAACATGCTCTTGTGAAGGTAAAATGGACTGAAAAATCACTTCCTGGGGACAAATATTGCCCTTTTTAATGGAAAGGTTAATGTCTGACACTGATACAGAGTGATGATAGGTCTCGATAAAGATGATTGAGTGCGTGAATCAAATGGGATGAGGGTTTTATTCCCCCCGTCTTGTCATGTGAAGATGTTGTCTGCTTTTATAAACACTGAAGCTGCCTGTCAGTTCAGTATGATACTATAAAAGAACAATGGTACATTTAATAAGAGTAGAATATTTAATTTTTGCCCATAAAACTGTTACTGTTGTTAATAAAAGTTTATTTTATCTGCATTTCAATTCGTGCTCAGTGCTTTACTGTCAAATTTACAATAAACAAATGTAATATTGTTAGTAACTGCACTTAATAATAGTAATTTTATGATTAAATTAACTTTATGGTTAAAAACTCTCCCAGCGCTACCAAATCAGGTCCTGGCACCACCATCTGAAGAACTTGGTGCTACTGCTCTTAAATGTTAGTCTGGAGCCCTGTATGGTATTACAATTTTAGGAAAATAGTGTTGATTTGTTTAGTTTATGGTTCCAGTACAGCCAAAACATGTAAATTTTGATTTTGAGTTTAGATTTATTAAATAAGTTAGTTGAGTGACAGAAAGTAAAAGAAGAAAGAAAAAGAAACGGAAACTAGGACAGGAGTTCTGGTAGCAGGTGGCACATTTGAACATTTCGTTTTCCGACTATAACCACAGAGCGTGTTTGTCTGGCAAGGACATCAACAGCAGAAGGCTGCGTGTGTGCGTGAGCTTACGCGTTGTATATGTTTGCGTGTGTGTGTCTGTGTGTTTGCGCTGTGTAAGATCACTTGTTTGGCCTTGCATCCGCAGGATCAATGGTAGTCTTCACTGAGTAAAGTTATGCAGTGAGCTGGGGAATTTTTTAACATATCCCCAATGGTGCTGGGCGGCTGCCTGGATAAATATAGACGTGTTGATGCGTGTCTCTCTCTCTCTCTCTCTCTCTCGCTTACTCTCTCGCTCAACCTCCCAAGCTTTTAATCAAAAGCAATCTGGAGGAGGCAAGTGGAAAAAAGGAGAAAAAAATTTGGAATGTGCCAAGATCTTTTGTGTTCCTCGCTCCTGATCCTCCTGCTAAAGGAATCAGCAGGCAGGCTTTCTGTGTGTGTGGAGGAGGGTGATGGATAGCGCTGCTAATGTTTGCGTGTAGCGCGGCCCGACCCTCCATGCTTTTCCCCACAGTTCCTGCGAATCTTCCCACAGTGACCACGGTCAATGCCTTTGCTCTGTGGGCATGTGATTACATCCCACGGTCCTCGCAATTTCAAGTTTCAACCTCTTGTTTCAACAGCACCCACCTTCTGTCAGCTAACATTACTACCTTATATGCATTGTTTGTCTTTACATTTATCCCTGCTAGCATAACAGTTTCCTCTCTGTCTCATTTTTTTCAGTTCACACCTCCTCCTGCCTACATTATCCCTTATAGCGGGCTGCCGTTTTGTCTGTCAGACCTGAGTCACATATCGCAGGGTTTCAGTGTCTCTGCCAGATTAGCTCTTTTTTAACGCCTCAGCTTTTATTTTTGGTCAATACATGATGGAGAACAGTTTAACTGACAACCTTGGCAACGTACAGGCTTTCATCTGTAGCTTTGTAGACCCTCTGTCAGTGAAGACATGTTTTATGTGAACTTATGGTGCATGTACAGTAATTTATATATTAACTTTTTTGTCCTATCTATTAGTTTATTTAAAAAAAAAAATAGGGTTCCATTTGTTAACATTAGTTAACTACATTAATTAACATGAGCTAAAAATTAAACAGACTTTTAAAGCATTCATTAATCTTAGTTAATGTTCATTTCATTATTTACTAATACATTATTAACATTAAAAATTGTTTCTGTTCATATTATTTAAAGGACCTGAGCTAACATGAACTAACAATGGGCAATTATATTTTTATTAACCATGTTAACAAAGATTAGTAAATACTGTAACAAATGTATTGCTCATTGTCAGTTAATATTAGTTAATGCATTAACTAATGTTAACTAATGGGACCTTATTGTAAAATGTTTAATGCAGTTTGAAATGCATGTTTATAATTTTTTTAAAATTAATAATAATAATAATAATAATAATAATGATAAAATAAATGATAATAGTTATTATTATTAATTATCATTATAATACATATTATGACATTCTTTAAAAGGTATATTTTTGGGAAATAATAACATGTATTCAAGGTGCAAGGGAAGCGTAATATTACATTTTACACCACGTGTTGTTTTTTTTTAGAAACCATATTAGGGCCAACATGATTTTTTTTTTAAAGATTTGTCTTTTTCTTTATCATGGACACAACTGATGTCATTGACCCAGAATCATGAACTGCATGAATTTGCCATCTTCATTTTGTCTGTCTTTCCCCCCCTAGTATTATATTTTACACACAGGCGAAGTGTGCAATTTTTTCCATGTCAAAACACTTTCTTATATCCCAGATTAAAATAAATAAATAAATTAACGAATAAATAAGCCCTTTGTAGGTTGATGTTGCTGACCACCCTCACACAGCAACACTGACATGAGTTTGAAATATGATATTTCTTCTACCCCAGGTAATGTGGGTATGTAACCAGTGCCGAAGGCAACAGGATATACTCACTAAATCAGGAGAATGGTTTCCCAGCCATGGGCCCAAGCCTGGAGAGCTGGGGTCAGCAGTGAGTGAACCAGCCATGTGTGGAGACCCCGTTGGAGAGAAGAAGTTGCGCTCTAGGTCTCAGAACCCTCTTAACTCCTCTGTTTCTGCTGCCCATGACACCCAGCCACCTGCCCCAACCGACCCCAGAAAAGGCTCCTCTACAGGGTCAGCTGACACGCCGTCATCGCGCTCACGCAGTGAGCCTCCACAAGATAGGTACATTTCAACCTCTTTTCACAGCAATAGCACACAACAACATGCCAATCAATTCCTGATGGACAAAATCAAGTCCTGTCCTACATTTTTTATAATTTGAAAAGCCGTTTCACTTGAATATACATCACAATAAGGGGAAAAAGTTTATTTTATATACAACCCGAATTCCGGAAATAACGTTTTTTAAATTTGAATAAAATAAAAACTAAAAGATTTTCAAATCACATGAGTCAATATTTTATTCACAGTAGAACATAGATAACATGTTTAAACTGAGAAATTTTACAATTTTATGCACAAAATGAGCTCATTTCAAATTTGATGCCTGCTACACATCTCAAAATAGTTGGGACAGGGGCATGTTTACCATGGTGTAGCATCTCCTCTTGTTTTCAAAACAGTTTGAAAACGTCTGGGCATCAAGGTTATGAGTTTCTGGAGTTTTGGTGTAGAAATTTGATTCCAATCTTGCCTGGTATAGGTTTCTAGCTGCTGAAGAGTTTGTGGTCGTCTTTGAGGTGTTTTCGTTTAATCATGTGCCAAATGTTCTCTATAGGTGAAAGATCTAGACTGCAGGCAGGCCAATTCAGCACCCGGACTCTTCTACGAAGAAGCCATGCTGTTGTAATAGCTGCAGTATGTGGTTTTGCATTGTCCTGCTGAAATACACAAGGCCTTGACATTGTCTGGAGAGGAGCATATGTTGCTCTAAAACCTTTATATACCTTTCAGCATTCATAGTGCCTTCCAAAACATGCAGGCTGCCCATACGGTATGCACATATGCAATCTCATACCATCAGAGATGCTGGCTTTTGAACTGAACGCTGATAACACGCTGGAAGGTCTCCCTCCTCTTTAGCCCGGAGGACACGGCGTCCGTGATTTCCAACAAGAATGTCAAATTTGGATTCGTCTGACCATAGAACACTTTTCCACTTTGAAACAGTCCATTTTAAATGAGCCTTGACCCACAGGACCATGTTCACATATGGCTTCCTTTTTGCATGATAGAGCTTTAGTTGGCATCTGCAGATGGCATGGCGGATTGTGTTTACTGACAGTGGTTTCTGGAAGTATTCCTGGGCCCATTTAGTAATGTCATTACTAATAAAGGTCTTCGGCCTTGTCCCTTACGCACAGAGATTTCTCCAGTTTCTCTGAATTTTTTGATGATGTTATGCACTGTAGATGATGAGATTTGCAAAGCCTTTGCAATTTGACGTTGAGAAACATTTTTTTCAAAGTATTCCACAATCGTTTTACACACTCTTTCACAGATTGGAGAGCCTCTGCCCATCTTTACTTCTGAGAGACTCTGCCTCTCTAAGACATCCCTTTTATAGCTAATCATGTTATAGACCTAATATCAAATAACTTAATTAGTTGCTAGATGTTCTCCCAGCTGAATTTTTTCAAAATGTCTTGCTTTTTCAGCCATTTTGTTGCCCCTGTGCCAACTTTTTTGAGACCTGTAGCAGGCATCACATTTGAAATGAGCTCATTTAGTGGATAAAAGTGTAAAATTTCTCCCTTTAAACATTTGTTATGTTATCTATGTTCTATTGTGAATAAAATATTGGCTCATGTGAATTGAAAGTCTTTTTGTTTTCATTTTATTCAAATTTATTTAAATGAAAAAAAAAAAATTGTTAGCTTTTGTAGCAAGGGCACCGCCATCTTGAATCCATTGGATTAATGAAGATTGTTATAGTGTCAATTCTGGTCTTTAAATTTTTCTGCTTAGTTGCTGTAATTTCTAATAGATAAACTCATAAAATCTGTCATTAAGTAGTTGATCAATTGAGGGCTCAAGTTCTATTTGCAAGGAAATTCCGGGCTGATAAAAAATATGCAAACAAAAATAATTCAGGACTTCAACGGTGAAGGAAAAGTTCAGGTTAAAAACTTCATTGCACGTAATGCAGAAGGATCCAGATGAAGGCATGGAAGATGATGAGATTAGGGATAACGTTTGGAGATTATCCAGTGTATGAGTCCTGACTGGTAAACGTGGACTCGCAGTGAGAAATATTTATTTTGACGTTTGCATCAGCTTTGATCTCTGTATGTTGTGGAATGACAAACCGGTGTTTATAATGGTTGTGGTTTATTTTAATTTCTGACAGTCATTTTGGCAACATATTGTATAGCCAAGTATGGAAATCTTGAGGCAGTGGAACTTGTGATTGAATGTGTATCTTGAAGTGAAGCAATAGTGTTCTCAGTACTGAGGGAAAATGGGCTGTTTTTTCCTTTGCTTTAACACTGTAAAACTCATTATTACATTCAGGAGCAATGCAATAGTGGCCTCCCTTTTGTCTTCTGATGCCTTGTGGCTTTCCAGTTTCCATCTTTCACTGTCTCTGTCTTTATCTTTCACTATCTGTCCTCCACTGTCTGTTTTTAACTGTCTCTCTATTGCTGTATCTGTTTAACTTCGACAAGACAACCAACCCAGTGATGTCACAGGTTGTAGTACTGCAAGTACATGGCGGCGCCCTTGCTACAAAAGCTATAACAAAACATCCGTTTTATATATGTTATGTTATATAATTTTTGATAAGAATGGAAATCCATTTACTAAATAATGTTAACTTGACTGACTGCTTAATTTCCAAAATGGGCCTTGGTTGGTCTCTATTGGCGTATCTATCGGCTGATTTCAGAAGAATTTTGGGCACTTTTTAACTGGTTAGGTTGGAAGGCCAACTGGCTGCCAAACTTAACCAGCTAAACACCAGCTTGACCAGACTGGGACCCCAGTTAGACCAGTTGAAGACCTGCTTGGCAAGGCTTGGAGACCAGATTAAAGAAGCTCAGGCCTGCAGAACAGCTTAGGCTGGTCTTTTTATGACAAGCAATTAGCATCAGGACACTGTACCACTCATTTGGTTTCTATTTTTGAAGCATTGCGCTGTTATGCCTTCAACCATGGTGCATTCTCATTAAAACAGCATCTATTTCTTTTCAATGTGGACAAACATACTACTTGACACTTATCATATTGTGCCTGCTTAATATAAAGTGTGTGACTGTCTGAATCTCTGATGCCGTGTGATTATTTGACCTCTAGAAAAAAGCCACCAGCAGCCTCTGATCAGAATGGCAAGCCAGGGCCAAGAGGAGAGAGGCGGCGAGGCCTATCTAAAATCCAGTCCCAGGGTTCCGAAGAGCGAGAGTCCGGAGAAAATCGGAGAGAAAGTCGAAGATTGATGAAGACTCGCTCTCAGGAGCACGACAGTCCTGAGACTAGAAGGACTGAGGGAGAGCAGAAACCACCCAGGGAACAGTGCAGGACTGACCCAAATGCTCCACATCATCCGGCCAAACTCCGGCCGGCAGAGCCTGATGGACGAATGCAGCCTAAGGTGAGGGAAGCAGGAGAGATGGTGCAGGACAACAGAGGTGCACGGAGATGGGCAGATGGGCGGCAGACCTCGCTGGAGGGGCAGCAGCAGGCCTACGTGCCAGAGAGGACCGCGGGGGGTACAGGTTTGCAGGGTGCACCGGCTGTGCAGGGTCCTCCCCCTAAAACGAACCACACCCCACAGCCGCCAGCTCCGGGGTTCAGGGTGGGTCCTGCCATGCCCGCAGGCCCCCCTGAACTTAGAGAGCCTCAGGAATGGGACAGGAAGTTGCAGCTGAGCCACCTGGACCCTGGCTCGGCTGCACTACTGCGCAAATCGAAACGACAAAAAGCAGAGAGCATGCTGCGCAACGATTCACTCAGCTCTGACCAATCGGAGTCTCTACGACCACCCCCGCCCCGTCCGTACAAGAGCAAACGGGGCGGCAACAAGAGACAGATGTCCGTCAGCAGCTCGGAGGAAGAGGCTGGTTCGACACCGGAGTACACCAGCTGTGAAGATGTGGAGATCGAGAGCGTCAGCGAGAGAGGTGAGTCCGATGGATAACTGCTTTTGTATAATTTTATTAATTTTATCATGTGTTTGCATAAACACAATCCTCCATAATTCAGGAAAGGAAAACAGCATCAACATAAATTATAACATTTGATTTGATTTATGAGTTTGGTAGTTTTTGCGATGCGCACAAATGCAAGCAAATGGATTAGCAATGATTATCGAGTGGTTGTATAACTTCTTCTGAATACTGCAAGGCTCTTTATTTCCTCTTTATTTGTGTGCTAACGCCAGGGGTTTCAACCATTATTATCCGTGTATATTATTATATACACTACTATACGAAAGGGTTGGTAAGATTTTTAAAATCCCTCAGAAATCATTTTAATGTTCTGATTTCTTGCTTAAGAAACATTTCTTATTATTATCTTTGTTGAAAACAGTTGTGCTGCTTAATAGTTTTCTGGAAACTGATTTTTTTTTTTTTTTGTCTTTAGAATTGAATAGAAAGTTCAAAAGAGCAGCATTTATTTGAAATGGATATCTTTTTAAACATTGTAATTATTAGAATTGTCTTTACTGTCACTTTGATTGAACAATTTAATTAATGCTTGCTGAATAAAAGTAATAATTTAATGAAATAAAGTAATACTAAACCCGAACTTTGGAATAGTAGTGTATTAGAAAATATAACAGTCCATTTTTATTTCTTTATTTTATTTTTTTATATTGGGGTTATAGGGTTCATGTAAAATGTTGAAAACCTAATAAATTATTATGTACTAATAAATTGCATAATTGCATATATTTTACAGTATATTTACAGTGTATATGTAAAGGTTGAAGCTTATTCACATGGTACTGTGTTGTTAGTCTGGCAAACTGACTGAACACAGACTTAAAAGGTCAGTGTATTAACACAAGCCAGGGGTGAAATGTAAACATTGTGGGGTGAATAGGAAAGACAGACTATGGAAGAAGGAATGAGAGACTAAAAATAGGAGAACAGGAGATTGAGAGGAGGCTGAGCAGAACATAAGTTTGCTCTTATCAGTGGAACAACATTTCATCAATTTCATCAACCTCACAAAAACAACAGGTAAGAGAATTGACTCTTTCTCCTTAAGAATAGGTATAGAACAATTGAAGTTGTACTTTTGTTATGTTGAACTTTATGATATATTAGTTGTTAAAGGCCAAAGAATGGATTTATAATTTCAACTTTAAACTTAAAATAAAATTTTCAGTTGTACATTATTCAATTGTGGGCACTTTTACCAGAATTAAATTTTCCTTGTTATTGTTTTGGAAAGATGCCTTCATCATTTGATTTGTGTACTTTTTATATGCATTTATCATTTATGCATCTATAATCTATTTTTTCTTTTACAATTGTGCCAGTCTTAATATATAAAAAAATATTAATTGCTTTTAATATAGATCCAATCAAGCTGCAATTTTGTCTAATTACAAAAAAAATAAAATAAATAAATAAATGGTGCCAATATTATTTATGTGTATTTTGGCTACGTAAATGCTAACTATCAAATGATAAAGGTAAAGCAGGTGGCCAATTTAATCCCCAATTTTTTTTTTCTATCGCTGTCATTATCATCACATAATGCTGTTAAACTCAATACATAATTTGAGATGTGGTGGAAATGACACTATATACATGATTTTCAGAATTTTTTTTTTTTTCTGTGATGTATGTTTTTCTACTGTTGGGCATTGTTAGACAAATTAAATACATCAGAAGTGCCTATAGTTGAGGAAACACTCATCTATTGCTATGTATTTTTTAGAGTGACATAACTGTTACACAATGCATACTGTATGTTTCAATGTGGAAGTATTTACTTATGAAATATTATTTGCTAAGTAGGTCATGTGAAGTAATGAGAAGTGGAGACACTTCAGTACAAGGCTTAGATAAAAGCCCACACAGGGGGCCAATCCATCATACAACAAGCAGTGGATTAAACATTTATATCCTGAGACAGCTACTTAATATTACTGCATGCAGACCTGTGGCAGTTGATTATGATTTATACTATACATGTTGCTTTTGTAAGTTGTTCACTGTTTTGTGCTGAAAATGTGTGTTTTTTGGTTTTTTTTTTTTTTTACTTTCAGGAGTGATAGTTCAATTTTGCTGCTTTCCAGAGTTTAACATTTTTATTTAGAGTAACTTTTTTATAGGACAACCCTGCTCAGAACTGGGTTAGACAGTGAAGAAGCAGCCTTTCTTAAAAAAGTAACCTATGAAGAATCCCTGACATACTTGTAAGTAATCTATCCAGGTCTCAAGGGTTTTTTTTATTTTTTATTTCAAACCTCTTAACCTTTTTTTATCAGATACTTCAGCTGAAGCTACTTTATAAAATGAATAGTTTCAGTTCAAATCTGTTTTGTTTCATCTTTCCAGTGGTGAAAATCTCAGTAGGAAAAGCAATAGCATACCTCTCAATTAACCACATGATTTGAAGTATTAATCATGTCCATTGAGTTCAGTTATGTGCCAAAATTTTCAAAGTGATGCATCCCTTAGCAAATACCACATATTATTTATTAACTGTTGGTTTATAAAAGCAATTAGCTAACCAGGCGTGCATTACATTTTTATTTAACTTAAAACTACATTTTAAAACATTTGAAACATTTAAAAACATTTTGGCCTGGTTTCACAGACAGGGCTTAGTTTAAGCCAGGATTAGGCCTTAGTTCAATTAGGACATTTAAGTAGCTTTTATAAACGTGTCTTAGAAAAAAATATTACTGGTGTGCATCTTGAGACAAAACTATGGCACTGACATGTTTTAATATACAAGTTGCTTTCAGTTAAAACAGCTTAAGCTTAAGCCTTATCTGTGAAACCGGGGATGAACATTTTAACAGCTGACTAAAAGTAATTACAAGTTTGTACAATCTATTTTTGTTTTTTGGAAGAAAATTTCAGCACTCCTCACCCTCTCTGTGCGTCATGTTCAAGACGCCCCAGGTGCTAAAAAATTAACCGGAAAACAGCCCAGAAACCCCTATGCACATGGCGCTCATCCATATAACATGCCAACAGTAAATAGAAGGCCAACATCACGGAAAGCGCTGAGACTGTCCCTTGGTGCCTGTGTGTTTGTGTGTGGCAATGTGTATTCAGCTTTGTGTGTCATCATTGCTTCCTCTGTCTGGGGACTAAATGTAGCTCTTAAACACATATTCATGAACACAGCGGCCACTTTAATCCCAGTTCTCAGTCATTCTCTGCTAGTGGGTCAAAGCAAAACATATTTTGGTGTGAGATCTTGGCTCAAATATTCAATAAGCGTAAACAGAGCAGGTTTAGAGATGGACTCTGGCTAGTGTAAGGTGGCAGCTCACATAGTCAACATGTTTATAAACTCGAATAACTTTTGTGTGTGTTTTAGGGGACTGGGAGTGCTGTCCACTGGACCCCACCGCATGGCATGTACGTTTTTTCCTACCTTGTGATATAATCAGTATATTTAAAGTCAACATGAATTTATGTTCACAGACTATTTTACCTCCAGAATGTAATATTTATTAAGAAGAAAAATTCCAGATTAATTGGATGGTTTTTATTACATTTGCTACATACATTACTGTAGCTCAAATATTAAAGCATTGTGCTAGCAATGCCAAGCTTATGGGTTCAATTCCTAGGAAATGCATGTAATGTAAATGTAAAATACCAGAATTGAGCAATACTGAATGCAAATTTGCTAAGACAATCACTAAATAGATATTTAATTATTGGTTAAAACAATGTTCTGTATAAACATTTAGAATAACATTTTCTTTTACAATCAAGAAGGTGCATTAAAAAAGTAAATAAGTTCAATTTTGTATTTTATGTTAACTTTAAAGTGACTGAGAGCGCTCATGAGTTGTCCAGTGTTATTGAGATTCTATTATAGTTTTTATTGTTATTTAGATTTTATATATAAATATTTCATTTTACTTTTAGGTAAAGTTTTAGTAATTTTGTTGTGTTCTTGTCATTAAAAAATAAAAAAATAAAACATGTCTATGTTTTATTAATTTTTATTTTAGTTTTTGCTTTAGTTATTTTAGTATATCAAGTTAAGCTAAATTAAAATGAGAAATGTTATTTTAGTTAATGTTTATTTAATTTAAAGTAACAAAAATGTTTTCTATGGTTTTAGTTTTAGTTAACTATAATAACCCTAGTTGTGTCTGTCTGTCTGTGTGTGTGAATGCGATTGAGTGTGAAGGTGAGGTAAGAGCTAGATGTAACGGGATGGTACTTTCTCTGATGGGATTATTCTCCTTCTTGTTCTCTTTAGCATCCGGTTACATGGCAGCCCTCCAAGGAAGGTGATCATTTAATTGGCCGAATCACTTTGAGCAAGCGAACAGCCATGCCAAAAGAGGCTGGGGCTCTGCTGGGGCTAAAGGTGAGAGAAGAGCTAAACATACTGTATAAATTCAAGTGTTCCTCTCCTCACTGTAATGAAGTCAACAACTACATCATGTCATGAACCATGTACGAAAAAGAAAAAACAAAAATACTCAAAATACAGGATATCCTCAATACATGTTGTGGCGTTTATGAATTCTCTGTAGACTTTACCCATCTTTAATTGATTTGTATTGGTACAGGTGGTCGGGGGGAAGATTACAGAAACTGGGAGACTTGGGGCCTTTATCACCAAAGTCAAGAAAGGAAGTCTAGCTGATGTGGTGGGTCATCTACGAGCCGGTGAGTCCAGCTCTTCTCTCAGTTTGAAGCTTAAAAAACTAGAGCTGTAAACTGATTAAACAATGCAATCAAATAAATTACATCATACACTGATTAAAACATTAAGCATATGAATCACACATAAATGGATATATCAGTGGTTCTCGAAACTCTGAAAACTTCTAAGATGGCCTCAAGATGACTTAAAATAAGATTTACAATCATTTAAAACAACTAAAAATCAAGATCCATTCATATTTCAGTTCACCCCCTTTTGAGGAAGCCTAATTTAAAAAAAAAAAAATAAATAAAATAATATTTTTTTTTTTTTTAAAGATTTAAAGAGGTCCTTTGAATATTGTTATGTATAACACGGGGCCTTTGAGTCAGAAAGGTTGAGAACCACTGGCATATATCAGTATTTGCAAAGAAAAGCCCTCGAATGAAGATGATTCAAAGACATTCTATTATTGTTGTAGATGAATAAACATAGACAGCAAGTGTCTTTAGAAGTCAGTATATTACTTGCATAATGTCATAATGTCTTTTCTCAAGCTTAAATTGTTCTGATGGTCAGACATTTTCTGAATTTCTTCTCAGTGAGCGTGTTTATTCAGTAAAATCTATTTTAAGAATGTAACTGTGGATGTCCTCAGATGTATACAGGATTTAATGTGACAACACACATTTTGGCTGTTTGTAGGTGATGAAGTGCTTCAGTGGAATGGTAAATCATTACCAGGATTAACCAAGAAAGAAGTTTACAATATCATCTTGAATTCTCAAACAGAACCAAAAGTTGAATTAGTAGTATCAAGGCCAATTGGGTAAGTCATCCATCACATGCCTTGCTGGGTATCTGACTGTTAGGTAACTAACGGCAAAGCACAAAAAGCATTTTAAGAATTCATTCTAGTCCGGACAAAGTCAAATCACTAAACAGGAGTGTTTGAATAGTCTGTATTGTGTTTAGTTTTCACTATGAACCATTATACTCTTCTCTGCTCTGTCCTCCTACCTCTTTAAAAAGATGTATTCATTGATTTCTCTCCAAACTCTTGCAATGGGTGTATAAATCTAAGCAGCAAGTAAAACAAAATCTAAGAGGTGATTTTAAGAGCTCATCTCTGAATTCTCTACTCATTTGCTTCTGTCATCTTTTTTTAAAGTCTTAAGAATGAAATTGTGATGTATACACTTCCCTTCTGTCCTCTGTACAAAACCTCTGGCTGATGATGTGTGACTAAAAACCAGATGTCACTGTATACATAGTATTTAGACACTCATGTCACTTAAAAATGTCTGCTAAACAAAAGATGCTAGAGCTTTTCTGGAAAAGAACTTGTCAAAAATAAGTTTTGAGGAGTTTATCTTGTTTTATCATTTGAAACTAACAAACCTCAAATGCATGTTTGTACTGTATTGCTTTAAAATAAATGCCACAGTTTAGGGTCAGTAATATTTTATTTTTGAAAGAAATGAATACTTTTATATTTAAAGTAGCAAGGATGCATTAAATTGATCGAAAGTGACACTAAGGACATTTATAATGTTACAAATGATTAATGTTTCAAATAAATTCCCAAACTTTTAAACAGTAGTATGCATTGTTTTAATGTTGACAACTAATGTATGGATATGTGATCTCTTTCTTTTAGTGATATACCACGAATACCAGAAACATCACATCCTCCATTAGAATCTAGTACGTACTGAGTCAAATGAATCAAGAATCTGATCAAATATATATATATGGAAGTATATATACAAACACTATTCAAATGTTATCAACACTTGTTTTTTCCTTGTCCCTCTGCAGCAGGTTCAAGTTCTTTTGAATCACAGAAGATGGAAAGACCCTCTATATCTGTCCTGTCCCCATCTAGCCCAAGTGGTCTTAGAGATGCCCCTCAGCTACTGCCTGGACAGCTGTCGGTCAGTAAATACTGAAGAAAACAAGGGGATTCACCATGTTGTGCTTAGAGTTTTTGTTTATTAGCTGTGTATTTACTTGTCTTGCAGGTGAAAATGTGGTATGATAAGGTTGGCCATCAGCTGATTGTAAACGTATTGCAGGCTATAGACCTGCCGCCCAGATCGGATGGTCGACACAGAAACCCATATGTAAAAATGTACTTCCTGCCTGATAGAAGGTATTCATTTGATAGTTGTACATTAGCATATTAGATTTTTCCTGCTGTGTTAATTTTGGTATCAAGAAATTTGTATTTTTTTTTATTGTGACTACACTATACACTACCGTACAGAAGTTTGTGGTTAGTAAGATTTTTAAAAAATACTTTTATTCAGCAAGGATGCATTAAATAAGTGCTGTTCTTATTAACTTTCTATTCATCTAGTATCACGGTTTCTAAAAAAATATTACGTTTATATTGATAATATAATAATACATTTCACCATATTTACGTTTGCCATCAATAGAATAAATCACATTTTAATTACAATAATATTTCCACAATATTACTGTTTTTACTGTATATTTGAACAAATAAATGCAGTCTTGGTAAGCATAAGAGACTCTCAGAAACATTACAAAGTTTTACCAATCTCAAACTTTTGAATGGTAGTGTATATCAAACACTAAATAACCATTTTTTCATTAAATTTATGAATATATGATTTTGATTAGTGCTGATATGTGAATCAAGCAGTTGTAACTGAGTTTTAACATTCTCATTGTATTGTTTAATGTGTATATTTGTTTTACTCTAGTGATAAGAGCAAGAGAAGGACAAAAACAGTGAAGAAAAGTCTGGAACCCAAGTGGAACCAGACGTTTGTGTACTCTCATGTCCATCGCCGGGATTTCAGGGAACACATGCTGGAGATTACTGTGTGGGACCAACCCAGAATACAAGAGGAGGAGAGTGACTTTCTGGGAGAGGTACAAAGCATATGTTAACCTTGTCCATTTATTCACAACATGAATTGCTCTCTGAAAACATTTGTACACAGTATTTCACCTGACTGTCTGTGAACCTAGATCCTGATCGAGCTGGAGACTGCCCTGCTAGATGACAAGCCTCACTGGTACAAGCTGCAGACACATGACGTCTCTTCCATCCCACTGCCGCACCCGTCGCCATACCTGCCCCGCAGACACGGCCACACAGAAACACCCGCCAAAAAGCTGCAGCGTAAGTAGAAGGCCCCGCTGGTGGGGATGTTATCTGAAAGTGATGAACATAGTAAATCACTTTGTGTTTAAGTTCTTATTTTCTTGCAGGGAGGAATTTGCTAGGAATTAATTCAATTGACCCTTCGCTGTGAGTTTGATTGACAGACGATCTAACCAATCATAACGCAGAATCTGCCATTTTGTCCGACAAAGCAGTCAGGAGTTAGAAGATTAACCTTGGTGGACTTGAACTTGAAAAATAGTGTGTACTGAATGTATTTTTCACTCTGTGTGGCGTGACAGCGCCATGGCTTATCGGACAAAGCAACAGTAACTAAAGGGGGCAGGTCTTTGCGAAGGGTCAATTGCAACCATTGATGCCGCTGTTTATTTACAAGCACCCGTCTGCGCTGTTTTAGGACCCAGTAACTAAATATGTGCCCGATTCTAACAGTCTTTTCAATCACTTGATCATAATTTGATACGTTATTGCCGCAATAATGTTTTCCATAGGTGATAATAGTTAGACGTTGATTGGCCCCTGTAATTAGACTCATTTGCATAGAATGCAGGCATGTTTGCCCAAAAATGAATGACAGTGACTTAATTTAAATATGCATAGTGCAGCGCTATATCAGCATGTATACATTATTATTAAAAGGTTTGGGGTAATAATAATTTTAAGGTTTTTGAAAGAAGCCTGTTATGCTCACCAAGGCTGCATTTATTTGATCAGAAATACAGTAAAAACACTAATATTGTGTAATATTATTACTTTTTAAAATAACTATTTTGATATATTTAAAAATTTAATTTATTCCTGTGAACTCCAGACTTCAGTGTCACATGATCTTTCAGAAATCATTCTAATATACTGATTTGCAGCTCAAGAAACATTTATTATCAATGTTGAAAACAGTTTTGCTGTTTAAAATTTTGTGGAATCTGTGACATTTTTTTTCAGGACTCTTTAATTGTTTGAAATATTGTTTAAAAGTAAATAAAAGAAAAGTATTAATTTCTTTCAAGAATCTTACTGACCCCAAACTTCTGAACGGTAGTGTACATTCTGCTTAACTGTGAGTGGTATATACTGAAATACTAAAATACTGTGTGCCACAATCGTTTAGTGAATTCGCCCCCTCAGTGTTTCACAGAATTACTGAAAGCTGAAGAGGATGTGGGCAGTTCGATTAAAATAGATGAAGTTTGCCTTTACTTTCCAAGATCATATGTCAAGCCAGAGAAATTATCATAATTTCACAATTACAAAACTATATATCCTGTAAGTAGGTGAAGGAAAATCATCAAACATTAGTTAAACATCAACATATCTTTTAGCTCAAGGTCCTGCAATTCATCTAGTCTCATTAATATGTTTGGCATTGTCATTTGTCTGTACGTTCATGTTTTTGAACCATACTGCCTCTGAGTTAGTGTGTAGGAGTGTGTGGCCCATGGGTACAGTATGTCCACAGGATATTGTAGTATGCTAGGTTATTTCTGTATACATTTGCTTTTCTAACTATGGCTTATTCCAACGGTGCTTTGTGTGCATTCGTTTACGTCTTTATCTCGTGTCTGTCTGTACATCTATCCCTGTGTGTATATCTGTATCTGTCTGTGCAGGCTCGCAGCGTATTACAGAAACTGATTATGATGATACTATTGGCATAGTCGCCACAGGTGGGTGGGAGGGGCCAAGGCAATGCCAACCTTGGCACTTCTCTGTGCTTTGTGCATTAGAGTACCCCAAAAGAGAGAAGCATCCAATAGCAGGTCTTCCCTTCCTTTGGAAGTCACCGCTGTTGTGCTGGAGACAAGGCACCAATCACCGTCATTACATATCTGGCATGTTTTATTCGTCCCATACTAATAAACGAACTATTTTGGTACTATAAAGTGGTTAAAACATAAAAGTGGTGCTTCTTCTGTATTGGGAGACTATCCGGAGTGTTCTGTCTCCAGTGCTTTTCTCTGTAGTATAGTAGTGTAGACCTGCTGCATAACGCACACTATACACATGCATGATCACAATTGGGAAGGTGATAAGGGAGAATTTGGGAATGGGAGGACTGCTTCCTCTCGGTGGTGCTCAACCTTTTATTTTGCCTCTGCATGGTAGAAGTTAGTAAATGACATGGTTTAGTGGAACACTGCCTTTGTGAGATACCTTGACTTCATTCTCCAAACCATTAGGCATTTTTCTATGTAATTGTGAGAATAGTGGATGTCTTGTCTTAGGGCAGTAATTACCCCCCTTTTTTTTGTCATGCTCACCTTTAAATGTTTTTATTTATTTATTTATTTTTATAAAGTTGCACATTTATTTTACATTTTTCAGTTATTAATTGTGACTTTAAAATGAGGAATAACTAATATAATATAATATAATATAATTAAAAAAATATATAATGTAATTTTTTAAAATATAATATATTTATAATAATTATGTTAAATGTTTTATTGGAAAAACTGCTGTGCATAATATTTTTTGTGGAACAACAACATTTTAGAAAAAAAAGACAATATATATTATAAAATATAAAATAAAAATATAAAATAATATATTCAGCTTTCAGTGTTCACTTCTTTGCTAAATAATAAAAAGGTACATTATTTAAAAAATAATTTATAAATGTTTTGGCACTAAGCCAAACTTGTGTACTTGGTGGGTTGTAAAAAAACATAAAAATTTAATAGTAGAAAACAGATTTTTAAATAACCACAACTATAAAAACAAATAAACTGAATATAATGTAGAACTCAAATGGTGATTCCAACTGTCAAAGGCACACATTGGTCAAGAAAAAGGAGAATGAACAAGGTATTTTAATTGTCTGGCATGTTTTGTTAGATATGATCTAACATATTAGGTCAGTCCTTTTATTTTTGGATGGGTTCTAACATGTGGTTTGTCAAGGCCAATGACTGCATATGCAGTGTATCTGAATTTGCCAGATGGGCTTTCTAAAAGTTTTATTTAATTTTTTTGTGTGTGTCTGTGATCACAGCTACAGAAAACCGATCAAGAGAAAGAGAAAGGGACAGAGACAGAGACCGAGCAACTACTTTAGAGGTTCCTGATCAGCAGAGGCCAACTCAGTATCGCTCACGGTCCGTGTCTCCACACAGAGACGAAGAAAGCAGGGGGCGGTCCCGCCCTCCCAATGTCCCCGCACAGAGGTATGTCCCTACGTATATTTAGGATTGATCATGAAGCTAATAATTGCAACCTGCGTTAAATTGGGCACATCTTTCTCTCTAAGGAGTCTGGATGAGGTTCAGCACACCCGGCGATCCCGTTCCCCAACACGCTACCATGATCGTGCCCGTGTGCAAGAGAGAGATTACGCAGATGACAGGTAAATAGAAATGCGTGCGTCCAAGCAAGTGCGTATAAGTGTGCCATAGTGTGTGTTAAAATGTAACCACTTCCATGTGCCTTCATTTTCTTCCATAAAAATACTGTTTCTGGAACGCCATTAAAATGAGTTTTTGGGAAGAGAAGTTATGTTTTCAAGACTTTTTAACCCACAAAGGTCTTGCGCCATTTTCAGAAGGTGGGTTAGAGCCAAAACACATGTGACTGAATGATTCTTGGAAGGTTTGTTTTTGAAAGGATTGAGCACCATTGGAGGGTTTGTATGGACAGAGATGATTGTGCAGAAAGACATTTTTTTTTTTTGACTTTTGTGTATTGTTCTGGCTTTAAAGGTTGTTACCCGTCCTCTTCTAACTCACTTACTGGTGCCCATTTTTTCCTTTATGTTTGCTTTTTTTATTGGTCTGTTTTGTTTATTTTCCTGTGTGTCATCCATCTCCATGGTAATTGCAGTGAGGTCATCTTGATACACAGATCAATGCGGGGTAGAAGCGCAGAGTGTCTGCACACCCAAAGGTAAACAAAAGTCCAGAATTGAGCCACCAATCTGTGAATTATAGTATTGTATTCAGATTACTGTGTAAATCAATATTACAATCTCGGTGTCATAAGCACTGGTAATATAATTTTCATTTTGAAAAGACTCCTTATATCTGTTTTGTTCACCTAGCCTGAAGTTTATTCCATTTAATTAAAACAGTACTGTGTTGATGCCAGTTTCTCTCCCTCGAACGGTTCTTGTCAAGCTCTTCGCCTCTCAACTCTAATATTTCAGAGCAGCTAACGTTAGTTGACAAGAAACATTACAAGTGGAACTTTCCACTTGCTTTTGGCATACAGCCTAAAAGACGAATACCTCGTCACGACAACCGTTTGCTTTCTCAAAATAACAATCTCATTCTGCTCAAGTGTTATTTTGACACGTTTATTTTTATTCCGCTTGTCACTGACCTTGATTAAATTATGTGTGCCAGAAAAAAAAAAAAAGATGATCTAGAATGAGGGAGTTGCCTCTGGAGTGATCTTTGCATGTTTGTTTGTGACTTTTGACATTCTTTTGCTATTTGAGTGGACTAACCACAGCTGTGATGTTGATACATCTTTTGTTTCCATTTTGCATGCTTGCATGTTAATGTAATGTTGCCAGGAGTTCATCTAAGTACAGTAGCACTCTGCCTCCTAAGATGCCTTTATTAGTCAATGGAATTCATAAGGATATTTACAGGTAAGGCAGCCAAATGTACTCTTAAGCCATCCTTTTTGACTAATGAGTATTTTATAGCATCTGTGAACCTCAAACTCCGGAGCGCTTATTACTTATTATGGATTAGCTAATGCAGTATGCTGGTGCATATATTTTTTTATTATTGTCAAAGTTTGACACAGTATTTTCTCAATAAACGAAACCATTAAGCTGGATGTTCATGACAATGTTGTGCATTTACTGTTAATAGACAGAGTAAGTGACTCTTGTGAAAAAAGTCCACATATTTGTATTGAATGTGCACTTGTACTGTACTTCAAATCTTATAATTAAAAAATGTACTTGCGGATAAAATAATATTAATGAAATAAAAGGCCAGTTAAGTGTACTTAAATAGAGCACACATTCATGACTATGTTTCTTAACACTCTTAGGTACACTTTTATTTTATATTTTAAATTACAAATTTAAATACAAGGAAAATAAAAATAGATTACAAATTACATATTTAAATACATGACATGCAAGTTTCAGTAGAAACGAAAAAAGTTTAAACTTTAAAGTTTATTTTGGTTTTCCATAAATGCTTGTCAATACATTTGGCAGCACACTTTAACCACATTTCAAAAACAATATAAAATTACATATAAAGATGTACTTCAGTCTTATTAAAATTGGTTAAAAAAACTACTGTAAAGTTCAGTTAATTGCATTTAAATTAATTTTAAACTATAATACATCTTCATTTAACCTCAATCTAAAAAATGCTGGGTTGTTTCAACACAAATTTGGGTCAAATATGGACAAACCCAACCATTGGGTTAAAAAATTTAATTAAAAAATGTAACCCAACAGCTGGGTTTGAACATATTTGACACAAATTTGGGTTAGAACAACCCAGCATTTTTTAGAGTGTGCAGTTAACATGTACTTTTACATTCAGTTAAAGTATTTTTATTTATTTTCTTTTTAAGAATATTATTTCCGTTATAAGTGCTCTTTTTACAAGTATGCTAAAGTGTACTTTTTTTTCACAAGGGTCCATAAAAACACCATATTTGCATTTTCAACATCTTCAGCATATGCAAACACCTAGACAGGTATTGTAGTCATTCAATTGGAGAGTGAAATACAGACAGTCTTATGGGAATCTGCCACTGTCAGGTGTTAAGATGGTAGGTAATGTGAGTGCTTTCTGTCTTGACTGTGGTGTTCTGGTTTCTGTGGATGTTTAAAGTAGCTTGTTAATTTTAAAATATACTATTTATTTAAAGAGTTAGACAGTAAATCACTGTTAGCTGTAAACATCTTATGCTGTGTCCTAACCCGGCGCATGTTTCCAGCAACAAGCAATTTGTCTGTCCAAACCAAGTAGGTCCATAATTCCTGGAGAAAGATATCCGCATTCCCATGGTTGGGACACAGTGTTAAACTTTGAACGTGTTTCTTTGTTGCTGTAATCCACAGAAAATTTGGTCATGTGATTTAGTTTTTTTTTGTTTGTTTTTTGTTCTTTACTAGCTTTTTTCTCTATAACTTGCGACTGCTTTTGTTTGCACTTGTTTGATTTTCGTTTGTGTTCAGCTCAACACTTCCTGCATGCCTTAAGTCAAAGTCACGGCTGTCTGTAGTCACTGCTACTCAACGCCGAGTTCTTAGGTTTACAGACAAGATCACCATTAGGTAAGGGGTCGAAAATGTCAACCATTAACCCCATTAGATAAAACAACAGCATCAAACATCCAACAGCTCCCAAGAGCCAGCAGCTCCTCATTCAGAACATTATCAGAAAATTCTCCCATTATCTCACACACCACATTTTAGCTGCTCTCTTGACTTCCTCCCCTTACAGGTTTGCTTTTCATTTCATTTTGGACCTAATGTTTTTGTTCTTTGTCATCTTCCTATCCTCTTTTTTCCTTCTCCTTTCTCCATTGGATGGCATGTTGTGACCCTAGTGATCTACAGCCCTCTCTTGACAGGGTTAGAAGTGCTAGTACCAACTGTCTGAGACCAGGTTCTAATTCCAATTCACCTGAACGAGACAGGTACACTCTTTATTTTGAATGGGATTATTCTAATTTTGTTGAATTGTCATTAATATCATTCACAGACAGGACACTCTTATAATGTTCCTTTGTGCTGCCCTTTGAACACAACAATCACTGGGTCTCATTCAGTAATGTGTACACACACATATTGTTTTGCATAAAACTTGAGTGCAAACACAGAAATCATTTTTAATTTTAATTTAGGATCAGATATTGAATAAACTAAAACCATATCTACAAATCCAAAACATGAAATTTGTTCAAGGATTAGTTCACTTTCAAATGAAAATTACCCCAAGCTTTACTCACCCTCAAGCCATCCTAGGTGTATATGACTTTCTTCTTTCTGATGAACACAATCAGAGCTATATTAATAAACATCCTGATGCATCCAAGCTTTATAATGGCAGTTAGCGAGACCAACGAGTATGAAGCTGAAGAAACTACATCCATCCTCATCCATCCATTATAAACGTACTCCACACAGCTCTGGGGAGTTAATAAAGGCCTTCTGAATCAAATTGATGCATTTGTGTAAAAAAAAAATCCATATTTAACAAGTTATGAAGTAAAATATCTAACTTCCACCAGACCGCCTTCCGTATTCAGGTTATGGAAAAAACGGAACTGGCGTCGCGTCAGTTAAGCTTTTTGAACTGCACGTTGAATACAGAAGGTGATTGATATATATTGATAGATATTTTACTTCATAATTTGTTAAATATGGATTTTTTTTTTTACACAAATGCATCGCTTCACTTCAGAAGGCCTTTATTAACTCCCCGGAGCCGTGTGGAGTACTTTTATGATGTATGGATGTGGATGGATGCAGTTTCTTCAGCTTCATACTCGTTGGTATCGCTCACTGCCATTATAAAGCTCGGATGTGTCAGGATATTTATTAATATTTCTACGATTGTGTTCATCAGAAAGAAGAAAGCCATATAAACCTAGGATGGCTTGAGGGTGAGTAAAGCTTGGGCTAATTTTCATTTGAAAGTGAACCGATCCTTTAAGTCAGAGGTGGGGAACGTTGATCCTGGAGGGCTATTGTCCTGCAGAGTTTAGCTCCAACCCTAATTAAGCACACCTGAAGCTAATCAAGGTCTTCAGGATTACTAAAGTTACAGGCAGGTGAGTGTTTTTTTCAGGGTTGGAGCTAAACTCTGCAGGACAATGGCCCTCCAGGATCAACATCCCCCACCCCTGCTTTAAGTAAAATGTTTATAAATATAAGAGTTTGGGGTTGGTAAGATTGTTTAATGTTTTTGTAAGAAGTCTCTTATGCTCACCAAGTCAGCATTTGTTTTATTGAAATACAGTTAAAACAGTAATATTGTGAAATGTTATTATAATTTAAAATCTCTTTATTTTAATATCTTTTGAAATGTAATTTATTCTTATGATGCCAAAGCTGAATTTTCAGCATCATTATTCCAGTCTTCAGTGTCACATGATCCTTCAGAAATCATTCTGATATGCTGATTTGGTGCTCTAGAAACATTTCTTATTATCAGTGTTGGAGTGAGATTGTATAGAAAGCTAATGCTAATTATGCTAATTCTTAACTGCTAGCATACACTCACTAATTTAGATGAATCTATATTAATTAGCTTTAGAATTATTTTTTGTAAATCTGCTGAAAGAGCTTTTTTTTCTGCACATACTGTTAAATAAGAACACTGAATGTGTGATTTGTTAGTGAATAAGACCCAGTATGTCTATGTTAATGTCAAAGTAACATACCACTGTTGGGTCACCCACTATGCACTGCTCTGTTAGTGTCCAGTGACTCTTATGGCCAGATGGCTTTGTTTTGCGTCTTGGATAGGGAGCATTTATCCAACCACTGTAGCTGGAGAAGTGTCTAAAATGAGTCCCCTGAATCTGTACATCTTGTATGTTTGAGATGACTGTTGTCACAGTCTCTATATTGACCTCCCATGTTTCTTCCATCTCCACTTTGAACTCTTTGGGTGTTTGTGGATCACACACGCACACACTCACGCAGGAGCACCCAGTCTCTGCCCCGTACCAGACCCACGAGCCCCAGGATCCTAATTCAGCATGCCTCCCCAGAAGACGACAGGTATCCCTCCTGTCCTCCAGTCCTATCGCTAAACTTCTCTGCTCTTCTAACCTGTTCGTCCCCTCTCTACCATGGGACTAGATAGTGGGTGTACTGTATAGCTAACCCTCCAGCCTCCTGTAGCTTCTGACCTGTAGCTTGTTGTTACCCAGCCCCATGATTTTAGTGCTCTATAATGTGATCGTCAGTGTGTTTTGTAGTTTTTTCACCTGCTCAGTAGCTTTAAAAATGTGGCTTTTGTGGTGTGATGTGTAGTGTGTTGCGTTTACTCTGAATTTCATGAGGTTGTGTCCTTTTTATCTAAACTCTTACCACAAACTATGATTTATTCCCTTGGTATTATCTTCTACAGTTTTTACACTGATTTTTCCAACAGTTTTTAATACATTTAGATACATTACAGTGGCCCCAAAAAGTATGTTGACATATAAAATGCACAAATAACTTTGCATTATGTAACAAAATATAAACCAAGTGAGATTTATTTTTAAACTAATAATACCACAAACATACTTTACAGACAAAACATTTCACACAAATAAGTTGGTTATTTTTTAGATTATAAAAGCGTAATCTAATGCTGTGATATTCAGACATTTTAAGTGTCCAAATTCGTTTTGGGGGCACTGCATGTGTCTTCACTTTTCTCTGGATTCATCTGAAATTGTAATGATTTCAGAGGTTTTGTCTAAACTTTTCGGGTATAAAACATTACATATGTCATATGTGACCCCTGACACATAAGAGTCAGTTGTCTGTGCTCCATATTGTACACAGTGTGTCTTGTGTATATGTCTTAATTACTGTACATGTTATTGTATCATTTCCTTTTGTGCATAGCCACTAAACCAAAGTGGCATGATTTAGCCCTAATGACATTGTTTCATTAACATCAGTCCATACTGTGTCATTGTGTGTCTGTGTGTCTGTATCCATGCCACTCACATGTGTTTGACCTGATCTTATGAATCAGCTGGGTTTTGGAGGCTATGTTCCCCGTTCAGGAGACAGTACACCACCTCAGTGCAAAGCCAGACGCACAGAGGTACACACCCACAGGAAGATCTCTAGAGCACATATACCAATCCATCGTGGCATTTTATTAGACAGCAGTTTCATTTACTGTCCGTCCAGTCCTGAGTGAATCCACTCCTCATTCTTTTGTTTTCTGTCTCGCCTCGATCATTTCCATGTTGCAGGCAGTCGAGAACTCTGGACAAGCCTAGCTGTCAGAAACTTGGCAAGAAAATATCTGACAGCGAGCGGTAAGACTTATCAAACCATGTCACGTCACATTTGCATTGCCTGTTCATTGTATAGAAAGTCCTGTATGTCCGTACAGTACCTGTTTAGTACAGTCACAAATCACACTTATTTATTTCACACTGGATAAAGCTTATAAATTGGACTTGTACAATGGTTTTGGTTAAATGATGAAACTATTCAACTGTTTCTGACCATTTTTATATTTTATATCAGGGCCCAAAATTAAAATATTGCCAAAGCTTCAAATGTGAGAAGAAAAAAAAGAAAAAGTACTTTGGTCAGTAAATAAAATGGTTAATAAGAGTTGTTAGCCAGTTCTCTTACAATACGTGAATAAAATAAAATGTTTCAGGTTAAATGGTAAAAGTAGTAATAGTAGTAGTAGTAACGAACCGATATCGATTCTTAAATCCCAAGAATCGATTAGTCTAGTCTGTTTTCAGTTGATGAATGAATACAAGGTGTAGCGCGCCATCCAATAAATCGCAATAATCTTTGTGATTTGTTACTTTTGATAGGAAGCAAAGTCTCCGATTTCAAATGACGTCCATATTATTCTGAGATTCAAAAAGTAAATACCATTTTGGGCTGTTCAATGTGGTGTGACCGATTGCTGTAGCGCCTCAGTTAAAGAGAAGCGGCAGCACGGAGCTCATTTGAACATCCTCTCCTCCGCTTTAACACCAGTTACAGCGCGAAATAAACACGAATAAACATCTGAAGGTATGTTAAAAGATACAGTACAACTTACCGAAATCCGTATCGTGTCTCCTGTAATTGCTCAATCAGTGTTTCAAACTCGGAAATACGTCAATAAAACAGCTTGTAAACAATGTCACGTAACGTCACATTTACCTCAGAAAAACCATATTCAGTGACCATAAACTCATTAGTCAGCTAGAAAAATGAACTCTAGAGAGCAGCAATCTGATAAATATCAGCTATGCACCGTTACATATTCATTATAATTTTTAATGTTCTTCAATATTTAATGCATATTTGAATAAATCAGTTATGACAGTCACGATTTAAATGTTTATATTTAAAAAAACGAATTGGAGTAGAAATATGATTATGTAATTCTAAACTTTATTTATTATAAAAAACATCATTGAGTGTAATTTAAGTGTTTGTATATAAATAAGTTAATTTTAACCTTCCATATTATAGTAATGTAGTACCAACTGACTCCCATGTGTAGTTTACAGTATTAGTTGAGATATTTTTTTCCTCTAGAATTTGCCATGTACTGTATCTGATATACTACATCCGGAATAATCTATATCGAATCGAATCGAAATCCGAATCGATTCGCAAGCATGTGAATAGAAATCAAATCGTGAAAATTGTGTCAATATATATATATATATTATAAATTAGTATAAAATTGATTTGAGTGAATCAAATCATAGATAATCTGTCTTCCTGTTAAAAAAATGATTTAATTGAATTAATTTCAAAAGACAAAAAGACCTGTAAAAAATATAATGTACAAAAAGAATAAATATATATATTTTAATAAAAAATTGCCAGTACATTTTCTCAAATCACCCAGCAATGTTAAATTTGGACCCTGTAATTCATATATTGTTCTGTATATTTTGTATATTTTTTAGTTGTTATGTGGGTTGTTGAACTTTTACAGGGAAGTGCTGCACTGGCTTCATCCACAAACATATATATATATATATATATTTTTTTTTTTTTAACACATTCACACTTTTTTTTCTCTGTTTTTGCAAATAATTTGTTGGCTTTTCCCCCATTTTGTTGTTGTTGTTTTTTTCTTCTATTTATGATTTGTCACATTGATTATTATTCTGTCTTGTATGTTGCTATTCTCACTGGCTTGCAGCATTAGGCCAACCTCCGTTCTAAAGGGTTCACGCAGGAAGAGGGTATCGCTACCTCCATTGGGTAAGGTGACCCGTGCGGGGGTCAACCAAAGGCTCACCCCAAATGGAAAGGTGCTGACCCTGAGCTGGGCTGAGAAGCCTTGCTGTGCTCGACCCATCCTACATTCACACAAAAAGCCTTGTCTTTGCTATAACCTCTGCTGCTTTTGCTCTTTTCTCTCAAATGTTTTGTGTGGTTGCTGCTTTTTATACTGAAATCCCACCTGTCCTCATCACCTACCCACAGTTTTCTGTTTGTTGCCATGTGCATCATAACAACAGTGTCGGCTTTCACAGTTTACCGCTATTTTTTTCATCGGTTTCACACCCTCCGCTCTTGTACTTGTTTTGATTTCCTTATAGCTCTTAGCAATAATACATATTAATAATATTACCCTATCATGCAGATATTGGTCCGGTAAGGATTTGACAGTGTGATCGTGAAAATGTGTACTTCTTGATGCTGTGTGTTTATCAGACTTACATTTTGGTCCACCTTGGTTGGCGGTATGGCCTTTGTACTTAAAATCATAAAAATCTCCCCTTTTTTTCTCTCTCTCTCGCTCTCTATCCTCTACCAGGGTGCAGTCACACTCCCGCCCCACATTCTCCTCATCAACAGCGGACTCTTCTTCGACACGAAAGGTCAGACAGCTTCCCCAAGTTCCCGCTAAAAGCAGCAGTGTAGAGCAAGGTACAGTCATTGTCCACTGACTTGTACTGGTTACTTTTACAAATTTTAGTTGAATAAATATGAAAATTAAAGCATCATATTGTTTATCATTTGTGTATTAGCTCTAGCCTCAGAGGAGCGAACGCGGCAAATGAAAGTACGCACCTTCCGAACATCAGCTCCCTCCAGTACCAGCCAGGATCTGGAGAGGGCGCTCAAGAATAAACGAGAGGCGAGTGCCGTTCTGCTCTCTCGGATTGGACTTCATTTTCATATACACTACTGTTAAAAAGTTTGGGGCTAAATTTCTAATTAAAATAGAATTTCAGTTTTAATATATTTTAAAATTGAATTTATTCTTGTGATGGCAAAGCTGAATTTTCAGCATCATTACTCCAGTCTTCAGTGTCACATGATCCTTCAGAAATCAGTCTTAATATGCTGATTTAGTACTTAGAAACATTTCTTAGGTTGAAAACAGTTTTTCCTGCGTTACATATTTTTTTCAAACCATCAAACAGTCTTAGATGAATATAAAGTTCAAAAGTATTTGAATCTGAAATCTTTTGTAACATTATAAATGTTTTTACTGTCATTTTTGATCAATTTAACACATTTTTGCTGAATAAAAGTATTAAAAATATCTTATACTGACCCCAAACTTTTGAACGGTAGTGTCTAATCCCATTCCAACTCTTTCAAACTGTGAAAAATCTAGAATGTTCAGAATTTATATATTCTTTTCTGCATTTCATTCCACTAGCTTTATAAGGAGCAGCGACGGAGCTGTGACAATGTGTCCCATAAGTCCTCAGACAGTGATGTCAGTGACGTGTCAGCCATCTCTCGCGCCAGCAGTGCCTCGCGGATCAGTAGCACCAGCTACATGTCCATTCAATCAGAACGACCCAGGGGTCGCATTAGGTGAGATCCATGGGGTATCTATAATCACACGGGAATGTTGCATTAAGTCTGACAATTTTTGTAACATTTTGACACCTCGTTAGTTATGTCACTTGTTAGAGATTAGTTTGTAAATGGAATGTCATACTTTTTTTAAAAATGTTCTTTGTGTTTATAGGAGAGATTATTATAAAAGCAGCTGTGAATCATTATAGCGCCTCCATTTCTACATTAAAGGGGCCATATTCTACACATTTATAGCATTTTGCTATAGCTTGAAGAAGTTTTAAATTCACAAAAAAAAGTCACAATCTTCCATCCTCTCTCTGTCATTTTTGCTACTGTAGCTTTAAGTTGTGTACTGAATAAATGTTTGTGTAGCAGTCAGTAGTTAATGTCACGTTGCAGTGGTTAACTTGTTTTTGTTGTTTAGTTCCCATACATTTGCGTTGAGTATATTTACACTTCTGTATAAAAGTTTTGGGTCAAGAATGCATTAACTTGATCAGAAGTGACAGTAGACAGATTTCTATTTCAAATAAATGCTGTTCTTTTTAACTTTCTATTCTTCAAAGAATGATGAAAAAAAGGACAGTTTTCAAAGATATTAAGCAGCACAACTGTTTTCAACATTGATAATAATAAGAAATGTTAATTGAGCACCAAATCATTACAATGATTTCTGAAGGATCATGTGACACTGAATACTGGAGTAATGACTACTGAAAATTCAGCTTTGCCATCATAGGAATAAATTCCTATAAATTTTAAAATATTAAAATAGAAAACAGTTATTTTAAATTGTAATTATAAAATTGTACAATATTACTTTTTATATTGTATCTGTATTACTTTTTTACTTTATAATCAAATAAATGCAGCCTTGATCATAAGAGACTTGCAAAAACAAAACAAAAAATCGACCCCAAACTTTTGAATGGTAGTGTTCCTTGTAAATCAAACTCTTTTATATCAAAATGGCAAAACAATCACTTTAAGATGTTCTCACTCCAGTCTTTTCCATGATCGCGTCATTCTCAGATTTTTATGATTTTCGGTAAACTCATGTTAAGGGAGGTGCAGAAAGAACATACACAATAATCAAACACAGAGGGTGACATTGACTTCAGTGATTTTTCCATTTGTCATTTGGGTTACTGAGAGCCTTTGCTGTGTTTCCTCCCTACACCAGCCGTCATATTCATCCATCCAGCCGCAGCATGTTGAAGAGTACGAGTGTTAGTGGGGAAATCTACACTCTGGAGCGTACGGATGGCAGCCAGTCAGACACCGCTCTGGGAACACTGGGAGGAGGCGGGAAAAAGCGCAGATCCAGCCTTAGCGCCCGTGTAGTTGCCATTGTGGGCATTCCCTCACGCCGCAGCAGAAGCACCTCTCAGCTCAGTCAGACAGGTGAGACACTACCAGCCAACTGAATACTTTATACAACAATGGCATTTTCTTGGATCAAGCATTGCTCCTAATAAACTCACAAGTATTTAAATCTAAGCAATGCTCCTCGCTGCTTCGTGTATATACAGTAGGGCCTTTTGTCTCAATAAAACTCATTGTTAGAATATCAGTCTGGTAAAGTCACTTTTATACTCTTTTAAACACCAGAGAAGAGATACAGGACACGGATACATTTTTTATATGCTCTGTAAGTGTAAGGTGCCCTCTACTGGTGTAAAAGCTTAAAAACATTATTATGGCCGGAAATGCTTTATATCTTGAGTAACAATGAGGAGATATTAAGTAGAATGACAGTGTCATCAGGACCAAAAAGCATTTGGGAATTGTTACCAAAATGAAGACTGGCATATTATAAGCATTAATTTCCTTTCAGCCAGTTAAATCTATTTGCCAAGACCACTGGATGTATTTTCCTCAGTCTTCCTGCTTTGCTTAGATGGCTATCTCTTATCTGTCTCTCCTCTTTCTCCGGGTCACCCTTGTCTGGTGGATCTACATATCAGGTCACACTCTACCCTGGTTCAAGTAGCATGTGTCTTCAGTCTCTTTAAAAGTGTGGGAGCTGAATCCTTGGGCTGGAAATATGAATGGCAGCATGTTAGCATTGGCAAAAGTTCACTCTGTCAGGTGCAGATCAACCCTGAATTCCTATCCGATGTAATGTAGATAAATACCTTTGAAGTTGGATCTGATATCCTCTAAAATCCCATATTTTAAGCACTGTCTGTTTATAGTTTAATAAATGGATTGCTGAAAAAAGAAACAAATTCAAAAAGGATGACAAAAGAAGTTTTTTTGGCACCGCTCTCTGCCAAACGCCTGGATAATATCTTAAAAGGCCCATCAGATGATAAATCACAAAGAGTTGCAAAGATGCGATAAATCAGCATTTTAAAGAGCTCCGCTGCTCTGTAACAGCTGTTTCACGCTCTGCCCACTGCACCAGCCTCATCCATTCACAACCAGAGCCAAAACTAAAAATATGATTACGGTAACACTTTCTAAATCCGTTAACATGAGTTAATGCATTAGATGTTATGAAATAACAAACAATTCTTTTAAAGCATTTAAAATGTAATTTATTCCTGTGATGGAAAAGCTGAATTTTCAGCAGTCATTACTCCAGTCTTCAGTGTCACATGATCAGAAATCATTCTAATTTGCTGCTCAAGAAACATTTCTTCTTATTATCAATGTTAAAACGGGTTGTGCTGCTTAATATTTTTGCAGAAACAATGATACATTTTTTTTTAGAAATCTTTGATGAACAAAGTCCAAATTAACAGCATTTATTTTAAATATATTTTTTGTAAAAAGTATATGCACAATATTGATTAATTATCATTAACCTGGATTAATAAACACTGTAAAAAATTGTTGTTCATTGTTAATTGTTAGTTTATGATACCTAATGCATTAACTGATGTTAACAAATTGAACTTTTTTTATGAGGGATACTTATTAACTGTTTAACAAAAAAAGTTTTTTAAAGCAACACTGTTTTTTCAATATTATCATAAGAGTGATAAAGGCCAATGATGATTTGTCTTTTAAATTGGACAATGACTAACAATGCCAGTGACATTGACTGCACATGATAGTGACACCCAGTGTTCAAATTATGAATTTCATTTATTTCACAAAAATGTGCCAAATTCAGATTGTTTTCTTAAAACATCTTGAGGCCTGCCACAGAGTTTGAACACTCCTGCTTTAAGATTGTGTTTTTAAGTACAATTCTAGAAAGCCCAAAAGACTAGAAGAACCTCAACATATACCGGTGCTCTTAATGTATTTTATTCTGTAGATTAGTGCTGCGGTTTAGCATTGGCATCTTAAGATAATTTCTGTTCTGACAGTATTTTTCCGCTTTCCCAAATAATGTCAGAGCCATGCAGAGTTCTGCTAATGAGAATCCTTGGACTTTTCTTCTGTAAGTCTAGTCAGAATAAGCCATTGATTGTGTTTTGATGAAAGTGAATACGATGAGTGAAGAGATAGATCTCTCTGCTACATTTTTAACTCAAACAACTGGCATGACAGTGGCTCTGTGAGCCACCTCAGTTGTTGACATTTTCAAAGGATCTGTAATCCATCAAAAGGCCATAAATAGTAAGAATGGTGTCCCATGATGTCCAGCAGGAGATGTTACTCTCACCAGGGGCGAAGAGCAATATTTTCTCCTGATTGACGGTTGTAAGAATAGCACACAAACTTAAACACCTGGGCAGGCAAGCACACACACACACACACATGAATAAAAAAACTTAAAAAAATTTTTTTTTTTTTAGCTCTTACAGATTCTTTCCAAGTACTGCCAGGCAACTGCTTAAGTAAGATTGGGAATCATTGGCATGGAGGACCTTAGTGGAAACCCCTTGTCCCCAGATGACAGTCCTGTGTATGGTAATACCATTTTTTCCCATCCACAGAAGCAGCCAACAAGAAAGCAAAGGGATCCAGTCAGATCCAGCGCAGTCAGGAGACAGGAATGGCAGTGGAGTATCCCCGTAATGCCATGGCCCGCCAAGCCAGCCGAGAGTCCACTGATGGCAGCATGAACAGCTATAGCTCTGAGGGCAAGTTAGTATCCATTGCAGTGTGACTCTTTCTTTGTATACACAAAATATTATCTTCATAAACCATATATTTATATATCACTTATTCTATTCATAATTTCTTTTAGCATTGGTACTTCAGGTCTTTGCATCTGTCTGTCTGTCTATCTATCTAGCTATCTGTCTGTCTTTTTTTTCGTTTATTTTATTTCCTACAGTTCGATCTAAGGCTGTCATCTATAGCATAAACCTGCTTTACTCAGTGTTGTCAGAGCCTGAAACTTGAAACTGAAATTCTGACACTACCATTCAAAAGTTTAGGCTTTTTAAAAAATAAATTACTATATTTATACAGCAAGGATGCATTAAATAATGTTACAAAACTTGCAATTGTGAGTTTATATCTTACAATTGTGACTTCTTTTCTCAGAACTGTGAAATATAAACTCGCTATTGCATCATTTTAAAGTCCAATTCTGAGGGAAAAAAAATACTTTTTATATCTCACAATTCTGACTTTATATCTCGAAGCCGACTTTCAAAGAATTATGACTTTATAATTTGAAAGTCAAAATTGGGAGTTTATATAGCAATTCTAAGAAAAAAGGCAGATTTGTGAGGTTATATAATGCAATTCTGAGGAAAAAAAAGTCAGAATTGTGAGTTTATATCACGCAATACTGAGAAAAAAAGTCAGAATTGTGAGACAAAAAGCAATTACCTTTTTCTTTTTTTTTTCAGCTTTGCCATCACAGGAATAAATTACATTTTAAAATTTATTAAAATAGAAACATTTTTCATTGTAATATTATTTCACAATATTACTGTTTTTACTATATAATTGATCAAATAAATGCAGTCTCGGTGAGCATGAATGTTTAAAAACATTTCAAAATCTTACTGACCTCACAATTTTAAATAAATGTATACTGTAACCACTCGCTTAAAATGTCCTGTCTCTGGTGTTTTTTATGCATTTGCTGCAAACCCATCACTCATACATAAATGGACTCTTAACAGGCTGTGTGTCATGTACACACAAGCTTCTCTCGTCTAGATTTATTTGGAAAAACCATAAGGATAAGCTAATAGAGAACAGTCTGATTTACAGAGCTAATGCTGTGTCCACTACTGTCTAAGCTCCATTTTTGGAGCCAGATGGCAAGCGGTACTCCCCTATAATAATTAAAATATCCATCATCTGTGGAGAGGGGCCTTGGCAGGGTCTGTAGCTGCGCAAAAAATGGCAGCCATGCATCCCTTTGTGGCTTCAGAACTGCGGTCATTCGGTCAGTCGGCCTGTCCATCGTGACACACAGAGTGTGACACAGCAAAATGAGCAGCGACTCCATGATTTAAGGCTTATTTATTGTGAACGTGTTTTAAATAGTCTGAAATCACATAAAGCGTTCATATGGTAGCACGACATGGGCTGGCACGTCCCTCAGACATTCCTCCAGGAGTTAGGTCATGGAAATTGTGCTGGTCTCAAAGGAAATATTGAGTGTATTAAGAGGGGCCTTAACGCAGGACAGGGTTTACATACCATACTCAGCGCAAGGCTGCGTTTCAGCAGCTTTTGAACTCTATATGAGGGCAGTACACTCATTCTGCAATACTAGATTTCATCCATATAAACTAATTGTTGTATATGTTCTTGTTTGAAGTTTGTTTTCATATGTTGATCTCCACAAAGGACTCAGAAGATTCATTTTTTAAATTTTTATAGACTTATGACAACAAAATATTTAAGAATGCCTAAAGACAACAAGAAATTGACTGCAAATTAAATTGCATTCATCCATCTGATAACCTGTGTATGTGTGTGTCTCAGTCTGATCTTCTCAGGGATGAGGTTAGGGGCTGACAGCCAGTTCAGTGATTTCCTAGATGGTCTTGGCCCTGCTCAGTTGGTGGGTAGACAAACGCTTGCCACGCCCGCTATGGGTAAGTCAATATTTTTGTATATATACAAACTAAAGTCTAAGATTGTTAGATATGCTTCAGTGAAAAATTTAATTTCTTGAAACACTTTCTCATTTAAATCTCATTTTGTTAAAAAAAAAATGGTGAGAAAATCAAATCGTGAAACTAGTATCGTGAATCGTAGCGAATCGTGAGTTGAGTGAATCGTTACATCCCTACTTTTAATTTATTTTGTTTCGTAGGAGATGTTCAGATTGGACTGATGGATAAGAAAGGGCAGCTGGAGGTGGAGGTTATCAGGGCCCGTGGTCTTACATCTAAACCAGGTTCCAAATCGCTGCCGGGTGAGAGTGTGCCCACATACAACTAGTTTTCATTAGTAGTAGATAGTAGTGAATATGGCTCAGACATTCATTATGTGTATCCTGCTCATGTATAAGGAAATTTATCTGTGTTAAGCATGGGGCTTTCACACAGGACGCGGAAAGTGCTGCGCTGTGTTATGAAACCCATTTATTTCAATGGCTTGTGCTGCGCAAAGACAGTTTGTTGCTGCGTCGACCGGAGCGCACCATTGGCGAGCTTGCGCGCACGCCGTGGTCAGAGTTCAAAATAGTTCAACTTTTGCCGCTGCGCTCTGTGACGATTACCCGTGCGACCAATAGAAACAGGGCATCCAGACAAGCGCTGAAAACAAAATGGATGAACAACTAGTACTGTCTGTGTTGGAATTTCCAGAGCTATATGATACAAGTTTGCGGTCGTATAGAGACGTCGGGAGAAAAGCTGTGTCATAGAGACATGAAAGATACTGTCAAGAGCTACTGTTTCTTCATCTTCTTCTTCTTACTAGCAGTGCTAGTGCTATCACTCGCTTCTTAACACGGGACACATACATATTTTGCTGCTGACCGAAAGGTGGAACAACAATTAAATGACTAGACGTATAGAACTTCCGCTAAAAGTTTTGAAAACTCCACCTACTTTGCTCTGGCCAGCGTAGCGCAAGTCGCTTTGTATCTGAAGGGCTGCGCTGAACCCAGCAGCGAGCGCAGCGCATTCCATGTCCTGTGTGAATGCCCCATTAAGCATACTGAATTTCTTTTTTTTTTTTTTTGCATGTAAGCATTAGGTACCGTTTAAAAGTTTGAGGTCAGTACGATTTTTTTTTTTTTAAAGAAAGTAATACTTTTATTCAACAAGGATGCAAACACATACCTCGGGTCTTTATTGATCCGGGACATCTTTCACTACCCTCCTCCTCATTCATTTTTTAAAGTTAGACATCAACCTTCTTATTATCATTATAAACAATAAAACAAGAAAAAAAAAAATAAATAAAAGAATGCCTGTTTTCCCATTCCTTTTGTGTAAAAATTGTTTAAGGTCGCTAACGACCTGAGGTGTGCAACAGTGTAAGTATATTTTTTCTGCACAACAATAAATTAATGTTTAATGACTGAATAAGTGCAATTCATCTTTATTCCACAATGTCTGATACACAACGATAAAGTGACATTTCACTCATAGTTACCGCAGGCAGAAAACAAAAGAATAGGAAGTATCATCAGCAAAACTTGAAATGGCTCAGCGATTTACTGTAGAGCAATCAAATATTAGTGTCACTGTCACTTGATGGTGGATCTGGTGAAGAAGCTGTCAGTGATCAAAATATTGATTTTAAAGATGTTAAATGATAGTTTCTTGAGCACAAATCAGTATATTAGAATAATTTTTGAAGAATCATGTGACACTGAAGACTGGAATATATTATAACATATATTGAAATAAAACAATTATCTTAAATTTTAATAATATTTTACAAAATTACTATTTTTACTGTATTTTTGATCAAATAAAATGCAGCCTTGGTGAGCATAAGAGACTCCTTTAAAAAACATTAAATCTTAGCGACCCTAAACTTTTGAACAATTGAACAATTGTTGAGTATTTGTAGTTGCTTTACTTTGTAGAATAATTTGTAGTCATTTAGCACGTTCTTTGGACTAACAGAAAGTGTGCTTAATGGAGTGATTACAGCAGGAAAATATGATGATTAATACATTGTACCTGCCGCAGCCAGGCACTATAACTGCTTGAACATGCCTTTTTGTGTATATCTGCTCCTTCCAGCTCCCTACGTCAAGGTCTATTTGCTGGAAAACGGTGCGTGCAAAGCCAAAAAGAAAACCAAGATTGCTCGAAAGACGCTCGATCCTTTGTATCAGCAATCGCTGTTGTTCGAGGAAAGTCCGCAGGGTAAAGTTCTCCAGGTAAGAAGCAAGTTTCATTTGTTTGTTTTCAGTATACTTCCATAGTCCACCTTTAGTGTGTACTGACCACTAAATGTGTCTTCAGGTAATAGTCTGGGGAGATTACGGCCGCATGGACCACAAATGTTTCATGGGAGTCGCACAGATTCTTTTAGAGGAGCTGGATCTTTCTAGTACAGTGATTGGTTGGTACAAACTGTTTCCCCCATCATCATTGGTCGACCCGACCTTAGCTCCTCTCACTCGTCGTGCTTCCCAGTCATCGCTGGACTCTTCAGGGCCACCGGGCATCATCAGGTCCTAGTGAATGGACAGGAGCGAGATGCAAAACAAAACACATGACCCAGTGGACCAAGGACCCGAGGCAACAATCAGAACCGGAGCGGAAGATAAAGAGACAGATGGACAGAATCATGATCAAAGCTTTGCTGAAGCCTGACAATCACTTCTCTCTTTTAATTTTGATCTTTGGGTTGTAGAGATTTCCTTTGATCCACTCTGCTCCTTTACTGCATGTTTTGTTGCTGAGATGACAATTCGACCCATATAAAAAGAGAAGGAAGGGTTTGACAGGAAGCAGAGCCCACAGTGGTTCCGGTAGCCTAGATCGTTCTGGTCAGTCAGCGTATTTTTCTTCTCACATGTGTATGTGTTTCAGAGTTGGCGAGAGTGAGAGGACAGCACTGCCCCTCCTCTATATTGCACTTACAGGAAGTCCCTCTGCTGAAAGACCAGAGGTCGAGGGTTAAAGGTCAAGATTTAGTCTTCTCAGAGAGTTTCTTTCCTCTCTGCATCACGGATGCTGCATCCGAGGCCCCGCCGTGTGCCGGTCTGGCACGAACTCAGACTCAGATTGTGTGACTGCAGTGTGTGTGTGTGTGTGTGAGTGTGCGTGAGTGTGCATTTGCGTGTAATAAGGCAGGGACGCCTGAGAACCTTTTAAGTCTGTTTACAGCAGTCGCCATCGACTGCTTTGCCTTTTCACGTTACTGTTGATTTGGTAAATAGGCACACTTTGTAGAATGTGAAAACATGCTTCATGTTTTCTGACATTTGTGTCATATGAGCTTCATGGAAGACACAAAACCAATTGTATTTGATTCACTGGGACTGTAAGAAGCTGCCACTATCATTTAGGTTTCTTCAACCCTAACAGGAAACTCCGGAAACGGTCACTAACATGCATTAGCTCACTAACACGTTCGACTTTGCAGAGTTCTTGCTATCACAATACATATCGTACTGGCATTTCAGAGCATTTTGAATTCTATTCCGTTTGGTAAAGGACCTGTACATACCAATATTAGAATTTGTACCCGACTAGAGTTTACATTATTTTAATGCAAGCACAATTGCTTGATTTTTGAACAAAAAAAGAGAAAAGTTTAAGCTTTGGGGGATTGATAATAATAATGGGAAAAAAAAAAAAAATCAGAAGAGGCCAAAATCGTAAGCTTCCTATTTTTAGCTGTTTGTCATCGGTTTTCGGTTTAGTTTATTATAAAACGAATCTCATGGATCCCCCCTGAGCATCTTGAATGTGACAGTGAGACGTGGTCTCTGAAGAAGACCGCTCGCCACCAACACGGGGAACAGCATGAATCTGGAACTGTTCCAAGTTGCATGCACATTTTGTAAAACAAGACAGATGAGAAAAAAAGAGACTACAATAAGTGTGTGTTAGTTCCACAAACTGTAGGCCAGCTTGTATGTTGCATGTACTTGTACAGTTTGCTTGTACTTGATATAAATAGATTATCAAATAAAACGAAGCCATTCATTCCATGTGTGGGCATTTGGCCGGGTTCAGCCATACACACAGGCCTTATTTTGGGGCTGAATGTCTATAAGAATTTTTTAATTGTTTTAGTTCCCTTTTTTTTTTCTGTACCCTGGATGGATAAATAAGTGCTGTACTGTAGTACTCAGCAAACTCAAGGCCCTATTTTATTGAAGATGTTGGTGTTCACTGTAGTCTGTACTACTGTGGGGCTAAAACTAAGGTAGAAAACCTGTATAAAAACTAGAGCTATATGTATATGGAATATAATTATGAAAATCACAATGACTTAGAGATATATCGATATTGAAACAGAGTGTATCAAGTAAACATCACTTACGTACATGCATATATTGTAAATATGAGTCTGCAAAGAAGTTTACTTATATTTACAAAGCGGCCCCATTCAAGTTAATGGATCAGTGCTCTGTCTCTTGGTTCTGCTGAGCGGAAGAAGGGATGCCTCCAAAGTTTTATATTAGTGATGCCCAATCTGACGAGAGAAATTTGGACCTCTACCACCCTGTTGCTTTATCATAAATGCTCATGAATCCTCGTTTCATTGAGAAGTTTACTTTATATGCCTGGTTTTGGCAGACTTATTTACTTTGTCAGTATTATTCAAGGATACTGATTGTTTACAGTTCATGTGTTCCACTGAAACAAAATTGAAAGTATTCACTGCAACATTTCTTGTTTGTACAGCAGACGTGGCTCAAATAATGTGTATGTTTTATATTCAAGAGTTCATTTTTATTATTTACAAATAAAAGACTGTGTGGAAGAAGTTTTGTGTACTCATTTTTTTATTTGCGTTTTCAGTTAAAGTCCATGTAAAGCCATATTAAAGTATGTGTTCTGAGTTTGTCACACCACAGAAAAATGTGTTATTAACCACCCAGTTAAATTTGAATAATTAGAAAAATCGCCAAGTAAATGAAATAAGTTATCAAAATCTTTAAAAAAAAATAAGCTGTGCTCTCAAACGCTGGGGGCGTGTCCGCTGTCGGCGCTGAAACCACACCCACTTGCGAGAGCTGCCGTCTCAAATTACTTGTCTAATGAGTCAAGCATACTGATGCATATGATATAAAAATAAATAAATAAAAATCACGTTAGAGGGTTGCAAAATTTAGTACAGTTACTGTAGACTACCGACTAATTATAACATAAGCACACAAGGCAACATTGGTGGGCACGTACTGCCGACTGTTGTCGACAGATGTCAGCTCCGCGAGACGGAAGGATAAAGCCCGGACGGGAGCACTCTGTCCGGCCCCATTTCATCGGTTGTCGGTGGGACGGAAGGATGAAGGCCGAGGCGGGAGATAGTCTGTTCAACCCCATTCACCAAAACAGCGGATTATCAGTGAATCCCAGTTGTATCTGATGAAAGTTTGTAAAACTATCCAGTGTAAAATGATCACTGCAGAGACTAAATTAATCCACCCCTTCTTCATATCATCGTGTTTAGGAAATTTAAATAAGGAGACCGAACTGTTTTGTATATTATCGCAACCAGGTAATATGCATTTGCTTGACGAAGGCATAACTAGCTAGCAAAATGTAGGCTGTATAATTAAGGCTAATGACACTCGAGATTGAGGGGTCGAGCCGCTGTAGCGTTAGGGGCGGGGCCATGCTCCAGTGCGACATCGAGCCCCCGTTTTAGCTCCGCCTAGAAAAATCCGGAACACAGAATTGGTGAAAAACGTCTCAGGTTACGAATGTAACCAGGGTTCCCTGAGAACAGGGAACGAGACTCTGCGTTTGCAACGCTATGGGGAAACGTCACGTGACTCGGTGTTCGAAAGCCAACTATCCAATAACTCCAAATCCTATTGGCCGGCGACAGCCTATGACGCCATACAGGCGCGACCCGGAAGTATAAAAGGGGCGCCTGGGGAAGCAGTCATTATCCATCGTAGAGACGGGCATCCTGGAGAGCAGAACTCAGCTAAGTGCTATGAACCCTCGTATTGAGGGGAGTATAATCCACTCATCCTAGGATCTACCCAGTGCTTAATTAACGCACTGAGGAGGCCGTGCGCTACAGAACCCTGATGCAGGGGAGCACAAACCAGCCTGATGCTGGATCCTTAAGAGGAGGCCTGATTAAGGCCTACCCCATGACCAGCTTAGGGAGCTAAGCACTATTACAAACATAACCCTAAAAGGGAAGTACGAAACTCACCTAACAGGTAGACCATGCGATGGGCACATACTCATGGAGGCCGAAAGAGGCCTACAGCATGATAGAGTTAAGTGAATAACAGAAGTCAAACAGAAAGTGGCCCGGCTTTCTTTCCGGGGTAGAAAGATGACTTCAATGGCAGCCTAAGAGGCTGCAAAGTGCCCACATGACAATCCACCCAACACGATCCACCGAGCAGTGTACTCAGTAAAAACACCTTTTACTCTCTAAAGCAAGAGGAGTACAGCGTACGCCAGCACGCATTAAGGAAGGCCTGGAGGGGCCTATAACCTCAACAGACACGTGGCATCAGCTCGTGGCAGTGTTTAGGCCCAATGGACGATAAACAACCAGACAAAAGGAGGTTGGTTTATCACTTAGGCCTCTGGCCAACAGAAGTGTATAAAGATAACTCCCAAAGAGAAATACACCCAAACATACTCCAGTGTGTTAAAACTAGGCGGCCCGTAGGCCTAGCAACCTCTAATACACACGGCGTAGTCTTGTGGCCGTTTCTAGGAGCACAAAAGATCCACCCTAGGCGCTAGGTGGCCCTTAGCTCAACTAGAATAGGACTCAGGGAGGCAGATATAGGTAAAAAACAACCTTCAGTAAGGTTTTGCTGCCAAACCAACCTGAGGGGCTAGCCACTCGAAATACTCAGTAAAAAGCACCTTGTCACCCTCACAGCGAGAGGAGTATATAACTGAACTCCACATATTACACCGGAGGCCGAAGTAGGCCTGCCTTAGTAAACACGTGGCATCAGCAAGTGGCTACCATAACCATACCACCCAGAGGCCATGTATTAACAGTGTCATGATTAACACATGAAAAACACTGCCAAACACCGAGAACAGGCCTGTTAGGGCCTATCCGTCAGTGATGGGGTGTGGCCGACGGTGGCATGGTTTCCCAGGCATCCTGCCAACAAGTCGACTAGAAAAAGGAGGCCTAAAAGGGCCTCCATTCCAGTAACAGGTGGCGATCAGCCTACTCACAGGTTAAAACACAAATTGTGCCAAACGTAAACTAAAAAGGAGGCCTGAAGGGGCCTGCCAATTCAATAACACGTGGCTACAGCTCGTGAATTAAAGTGAACCAAGCTACAGGGAACCAGCTGTAACCCAAAAAGCTATGGGAAGCTAACTGCAACCTGCGCTAGGCTACACATTCCAACAGGCAATGTACCCTAAATACACATTTTGACTAAAGGGAACCAAACAAAGCCAACATGGTCTAAGGAAGGCTAATATAAGCCTACTACCTCAGACAGACACGCGGCATGGCCTGTGGCAGCGTAAACCTGTGAAAATATGTGAGCACATTATGATCAGTTAAACAGTATAGTAGAACAACCGCTAACTAGAAGGAGGCCGAATATCATAAGGCCTACAATCCGAGTTATAAGCAGTATAACCGTTAACCAGACCACTAAAAAAGGGAGCTAATAGATACCAGTTTTCTTCAACAAAGTGGCACTAACTACCCTGAATATGCAATCCAACAGGTGATGCACCCAGTGACAAGGACCTCAGACTGGAGAGTACAAGTCACCAAATACTCAAAACAAAGGCCTACTTTCACAGCAAAGGGCCTACTGTTATGAGAGCAGGTGCCAACCTGTGGCAGCATAAGCTCACATACAGTGTAGGGCAAAAGTCTAGAACCCAAAGTAACACAAACTTTGATCTACATGCTGTTTTTTTTTTTTTTTTTTTTAAAAGAAAAACACTTCCCACACAGATCCTCAAATCTGATCTAAACCCCAGAGGACAGGAGCTAAAAACTAGCAACGTCAACTCAAACTTGATAAAACAAATTATCAAGTGGCTCAGAAGAAAGTTATTCCTTTTAGCATGAAAGTTCTAGAAAGTGGGGCCAAGCACACACCTGCATAACTTATCTACGCAAAGATAAGGGCCTACCACCTGAGGAACAGCATAAGGGAGTCAGAAAACAGTCTACAACCTAGCTGTAAAACTCAAATTGCACCTACACCAGCAAGGGGATAATTGGGCGTACAGCCTAGCCTGGCTGCCAAGTTATAGGCCTATTTTCTTTATTATATACAACAGGCACCATAACAAACAGCCTGATCTCAACTTCTAAATCTCATGATGAGAAAAATAAAGTGAAGCTCAAAGCTGAAAAGTCAGGCGGCCGGTTAGGGCCGCCGTAGACATACAAACTGAAGCAATGAGTGCCAACTCAAACTATACTGAAAATAGCCGAGAGGCTACTCAACATAGAGAGAAAACTAAGCAGCAGCCATTCTGTGACCTGCTTAGTCAGTCTCAACATTCCAGTTTTGCCCAAAAAACCCCTATAAATACTATTTCTCAATGTTACATTCACTATGCCATGTTCAGGAATTATACAGGTAACAACACACAGTCAACATTTAGAGATTTAAATTTGACGTTGTCTTACCTTCTCGCGGCTCGAAGACCCAAGACTGCTCCTTCACAAACATGGGAAGGAAAAACATCCATGGTACTAGAAGCCCAAAGAACCCTTTCACTATCAAGCCAGAAGGCGGGCCTTCAGAAAAGAATTCATCATGGGCCCGGCCGTCAGCCTGACTGTTCAAAGGTGTCACCTGAACATACACAGTGATTAAAAAACGCCCTGGGAGGCCAAGGAAGAGGGGCGAAGGCAACACATAGCCTCACCTTCGCCAGGAGAGGGGATCGATCAGCGGCGTTGCTGGCGCCGTTGATCAATCACCTCTCTTAAATCATCTTTCCTCTTCCTCGTGTCTCGCCGCTTCTGCGACTTGCTCCGAGGTGGAGGAGGCGCTCGAGCGGCGACGCTAAACCTCTGGCCCTGCCTCAGAGCCCCGACTCAAGACGGGCCAGCGCCTCCCGGCTGTCTGGGCCCAGGATCGGACCTGAGCGGAATGCAGTTTTTATATGCTGCTGAGCGCACCTTCGCCTCCCTGAACTTTCCAACCACCGTCTCAACGGAGCCGCCAAAAAGTTCAGTTGGCGAAACCGGGGCATCGAGAAGAGAGCCCTTCTCTCTCTCCCCGATGTGCGCCATGTTCAGCCACAGATGCCTCTCCGTGGCCACCATGGCCGCCATCGATCTCCCAATCGAGGCGGCCGTCTGTTTGGTGGCCCGGAGAGCGAGATCTGTGGTGCGGCGTAGCTCAGCCACCGCATCAGGGGACAAACCTTGCCCCTGATCCAGGTCCTTCAACAGATCAGCCTGGTACGCCTGTAACACTGCCATTGTGTGTAAAGCCGCACCAGCCTGACCCGCAGCAGCATATGCTCTGCCGTTCAGACGGGATGTTTGTTTAAGGGGTCTGGACGGCAAAACCGGAGCCTTTAGAGTCGGTGCTCTGCCCGTGACGAGATAGTTGGCAAACGTCTCGTCAATGGGCGGCAGCGACACATACCCATGCTGGCCCAATCCCTCCACATCAGCGAAATTTCCTCGCTGATGTGGATGAATTCTGGCCGAGTATGGGTTCTTCCATGCCTTCTTGATCTCAACGTGGAGATCCGGAAGGAATGGAAGGCTCACTGGAGTCACAGGGTTGTGGTCGGAAAGAAAGCGTTCGTCCAGTCTGCCGCGAACGGGCTCTTTCCTATCGCGCCCCCACGGCAGCTGCAGTCTGCCAGCAGCGCATTCCACAACCTCCAGCAACTCGGCATATGCTGGGCCAGGCGGCTTGGAGAAAGAAGAAGAAGAAGCTACTTCTTCCTCCTCCATTACCACCTCCTGGCCACGGGGGCTATCGGCCAGAAGAACACTCGCTCCCGGGTCAGATGATGTCAGAGACAGGACATCGTCGTCCTCCAGGAGCTCATCCTCGCCAGCCGCCGCCGAAGGCTGAGAGACCACAACACCTCTCTCAAACTTGGCAGCGAGCTCCATCTGCGAGCCCCATGAGTGCAGCCGCCGCTCTGCCTCAGCACGAGCAGGGCCGGATCCACCAGGCGCAGATGTTGACGCTTCATCCCTCGAGAAGAAGGCCAGGCGAGAACGGAGCGTCCTCATAGGAAGACGCTCACAATTCACACAGACAGCGCCCTCAAGCACCATCCGTGCGTGTTCTTCTCCCAGACAATAGACGCATAGGGTGTGCGAATCTTCCGGAGTCAGAAATCTCGGGCATGGATCCACACACTTCCTGAAACGCTTCTCCTTGTCCTCAGACATAATAGAGAAATTTCCGCTATTTGATGATCGGCAATGAACACAAACAGTCCCGAAAGACGATGAGATAATGACTGCTTCCCCAGGCGCCCCTTTTATACTTCCGGGTCGCGCCTGTATGACGTCATAGGCTGTCGCCGGCCAATAGGATTTGGAGTTATTGGATAGTTGGCTTTCGAACACCGAGTCACGTGACGTTTCCCCATAGCGTTGCAAACGCAGAGTAGAAGTTCCCTTTCGAAAGGGAACTGTTTAACGCTCTAACTTCACAATTCAGTTTTACATAGTTCACAGTCTTTGTAATGTGTTTCAGCAATACATTTGTAATATTTATAATGTGTTTAGAAACAATTCTCAGAATTGACTTTACAGGGACTTTAAATGATTCTAGCTTTTAATTTAAAAACATTTTTTTATAAAAAAAAATATTCAAAAAGTGGAAGAAAATGTGTACTAATTTTAAACATTTAAACATCTAAATGTGATACACTGTAAAAAAAGAATTGTTGTTTTAACTTAAAGTAAGTTTGGTGGTTGCCTTAAAATTGAGTTCATTGAAATTAAATAACTGAGTTAATGGTTTAATCAACAGAAACTTAAAATATGATGTTATCTGAACCACATTAATTATTTAAGTTGATTTGACAAAAGAAAGAAATGTTGTGATAACAAATCATGAAAATATTTTTTCATTTTAGAAATATTAAATTAAACATGTGAAATTTTGATTATTAAAAAGCCCTCAAACCAAACAGAGGTCCGTCCAGTAACGTCCATCAATGCATCATACTGTAGTTAATGGTAATCCAATCCCTCCCCCACGTGGAGGGAAATAGCACTACACAGTTCCTTCCTTTTGCTTATGGTTTACTTGCATTTGTTTAATTTTTCAATAGTTGTGCAAGGTCACTGCTTAACAATTGCTAAAAATACCTTTTCTGTCAGTGCTTTAGATTTCTGGAAATGTGACAATAGACCGTGCTGTGTTTATGTAACCAGTGAGCAGCTGTTCAGAGTCTAATGCATAATTCAATTATCCAGCTAATTGTAATTTAATGTCAGTGTCTGTTTAGGTGAGCTATAAAAGTAGCCACCCTAAAGTCTAGTGAAACATGGCCTTAAAGATATAGCAGCTTTTTTCCTAGAGATGTTTAGCCTTGCAATAAATTACTTGGATGATGTTATGTTTTTAATAATGACAGATTTGGTGTTGCTTCAACATTCACTCACTGTAATGCTGGGGCAACGGTTAGCAACAAAGAACAAGAACCAAATTTGTTATTAGGGCATAATATTACACAGATGCTTCACCACTGAAAATCAAATCGAGCAGCGGCATGTCTGGAAATCATTGTGTGTTTGTGCACAGTTTGTTGGATTGTAACAAAATATTGCTGTTTTTTCCAAACTGAATCACAAATTTAAACTGAAATCAAAAACAGGCAATGATGTTAAACAGAGTAATGAGGCAAGAAGGCATATGTAGCACATTTAACACAAAGGATATTTAAAGTGCTACATTACAAAGAGAAAATAAAGACAAAAGTGTAAATATTAAAGGTTTTAAAACCTCAAAATAAAATAAGAAGAATTTAGAAATACACCAGCAGAACCAAAGGTAAGAAGGGGAATTTGATGTAGTAAATACGGACTGAAATAAGACTTATAAACTTGCAAATAATGTATATACAAAAGGAGGTCTGGCGGAAGCTAGATATTTTACTTTACAACTTGTTAAATATGGATATTTTTCTTACACAAACGCATTGCTTCGCTTCAGGAGGCCTTTATTAACCCCCCGGAGCCCTGTGGAGTATGTTTATAATGGACGCATACACTTTCTTGAGCTTTAAACTCGTTGCCTCCGTTCACTGTCATTATAAAGCTTGGATGCGTCAGAATATTTATTAATATAACTCAGATTGTGTTCATCAGAAAGAAGAAAGTCATATACACCTAGGATGGCTTGAGGGCAAGTAAATCATGGGAAAAATTGTATTTTAAAGTGAACTAATCCCTTAACTTGCAGCTAAACAGGTGTACCTATAAAGTGGCCGGGGAGTGTATTATTATATTATTAATATTTTGAATTAGCTTTTATTTTTAGATTTTCTGTTTTTATTTGAATTGTTCAAATTTGCGTAATTCTGTGCATTTGTCATTTTTAATTATTTTCTTTATTTCTATGCAGATTTAATTCTTTTTTATACTTTATTTATTTATTTATTTTTTAACTTTAATTTTTTAATAGTTTTAGCTTCAGTTGACAATAATAGCACTGATCTACTTTGGACCAATGTTAAGTACAAACACTAACAAATGAATGCACACCTTGATTAGAACATAGTATCCTAGGAGCAGGGCACTGTCAATGCCCCTGTTGTTTTTTTTTTTGGGAGAAGGAAAGGGTCAAGAATGTCAGCAAGCAGCTGGAACCCAGGTGCTTTTTTTGAGACCAAACCTATTTTTGTCCACCATGTACTGCAGACGGCCCACCTGATGCAGAGAATTCAACGGTAAGTGGACAACAGCTGTACCATCGACCAGGTCCAACAATGTGTGAGTGGTTGAATCTGAACACCTTCAAGAGGAAGAAATAACAAGACAGTAAATTACAAAATTATTTGATATGGAGAAATGTAGGTGTGAGAAGCTAACTGTGAAGAAATCAGTGCAGAAAGTTGTTGTGGAGTTTCAGATGTTATTTGAAAACGTTTAAGCTGTCAGCGGCAAATTTGCTTTAATCATACAGAAAATATCTGCAACATATTTGTACTTTGTTGTAATATCGTGATACTCTAAAATGACTGAACTGTCTGCATGTTTAGCAATAAATTGGACTTATTTGCATCGAGAAAAACAATGGCTATGTTCATAATGGAAAACTAGCCTACTTCATGATTCATGAATACTGCTCATTAAACACTGTATACTGCCTATACAACAGTGAAACAATAGCATCGTGCAACATTTCAAACAGTATACTACATTTTATAAAATTACAGTTTGTGTAAATAATATTGCAATTTTATAATAATAGGTCAAAAATGGGGAAAATACAGCTGTAATTGATTTCAGTCAGTGTTATTTATAGTTATCACTGAATATATCTTCACCTGTCCATAAGAGGGTTTCCTGTACCGCTCAAATCTAGTTTTGTGGTGGCAAAGGATTTTTTGTGGGTTTCTAGTCTGTATTAAATGTGATTAGATAAGACGAGTACTATAGTGTAAAATAGTAAGAAATCGCATTTTTTCTACCGACTTGTCTTTGTGAGTTGCACCCATAAATAAACTCGCAGCACTTCAAGCGAAATGACTCTGAGCAGGTTCTTTTAGTGAATCATTCGAATAGACTCACTGAATGAACTCCCTGAATCAGTCAGAGTTGTCACTGAATCATCATATGACTCAACGACGGAACTGCAAGTTCTCGTTTAGTGATATCCATTTAGAATTTAAGTTTATGAGTTGAAGTAGTTGGACAATAGCTAAAAAAATAACATTATATAAAAAAATTTGTATGCCTAATCTGCGGAAAGTATAATAATCTGCAATGGTTCATGTTCTGAGCAGGTGAATAAGTCAGCTGTAGACACTGTGAAACAGATAAAGTACATTCATAAACTCAGTGCTGTTGCACTGCCACAGTCAGCTGTTAATAGAAAGTGTCTGTTCTTGTCTGGTTTCAGACTGAAATGAAACCAGTGCCGTGAAAGATTTCAAACATTTTTAAACGGGTTGATTTATGGCCAGTCTTGCAAATATGTAAAAATGCATATCTTGCGCTCCATTCTTCAAATGAATCTATTGCTAATATTTTAAGACTCGTTACTCATTTCTCTTTGCCTTGATCCTCATACTCATAGCTTTTATATGACAGGGGTTATTGGACAGCTTGTCTGGGTTCTCATCACCGTGCCATGTACTTTCATGGTCGGTCGGCTCATGTAAATTCTGCAGAAATGTGTTTTAGGTTGATGGATTTTGTGAAGGAGGCCTTAACACTTAGGGGCTTTAGTAAACTAGGATATCTGTTGATTCACAGTACTTACAATTATGGCCAAACCATAAGTTAGTTTTTACAGAGGTTAATCTAACCTCTAAATCTGTCAAACTGATCTGATTTTAATTTTTATAGTACATGATATAAAACTACTGCAGCCCTGAAGAGAGATAGGCCTACCCTACTTCCCTATCATATTAAGCATTTAGGGAACCACACTATTAGTAGAATAGTAGCCTATAGCGGTAGTTTTATTATTTATTTATTTTTACTTTTATGGTGTTAAGCTTAAAGTACGGTATACTTACAATTTCATGTTAAAGCAATAGGGGCCTAATTTTGTAAGTAAGTAATAATCAAGGTTGTTTTTTGTTTTTTTGCTGTATTAAAAGACTCAAACCACTAGAGGGTGCTGTTGTTAGCTGTGCATGAACCTTCCTGGATACATTCCTAGATAAATGAGTTATGTCATTAGAAAAATAGTAAATAAAAATACATTTTTATTGTCATCATAGTAATGTGTGAATGTCAAAAAAGTAGAAAGCCCACACTCATCAGCACAATGATTACATTTAGATAAAAATGTTCTGTCCATAACAATTGATGCTTAAAGTTAATTTACAGATGTTTTTACCATTTAAGTACAACAAGAAATTTGAGCTTTGCATACAATACATTCAAGTAAATTGCTTTGTTTTATAATAACATGCAATTCTAAATTATGTTGACTTACTAAAAGCTCAGGTCTTGACTGCCAGGATTGAAAAAAAAAAAAAAAAAATTATAATATTTGTAAACACAAGGTGTTCTTGTTCATTTGTCTTATTTATTTGCCTTTCTGCTACTCTCTTGGCAGTTTTGTTAATGAATGCTTGAACAGCTTTTGCACAGCTGTAAGAAAAGCCCATATGGCATAATTATACATTATATAAATCTATTCTTATTGTGAGTATAATTTTTTTAATCCACTCTATTTGCACATTGTGCAAAAAAAAAAAACAAAAAAAAAAAAAAAAATCAGTAGTGACAGCATTTGATGATGATACTAAGGTACCAATGATAATGCTATCCTGGAGTATTTCCCTGAATTGATGGTCAGTGAAGAGCTGAACAGCTGAATTTGGCATATCTCTCTCTCTCTCTCTCTCTCTCTCACACACACACACACACACACACACACACACACACACACACACACACTAAGTGTTGCTCAATTGCCAGTCTCTATTTCATCTAATGTTTTGTTTTTCTATAGTATATTATCTAGTATTTTGGTCACTAGACACTCTGTGACACAGAATATGCTTTAAGACTTTCTGCCTTATTCTGTGCTGTCTATTTAATGTGATTTTAAAAAAAATTAAGCCAAAGTTTCTGAATTAGTCATGTATAGAGAGACAAGGGTAGAAGAGCACTCAGTGCACCAGCTTTCCCTGCTTCCCTCTGTTGAATGATCATAGTGAAGAAGACACTAACATTATTTAGGCTACCAGGTGGAATATAAAATAAAAAAGTTATATACAAATACGTAGAATGCAATAAAATATCGTTCACATCATTGAAATATGAACAGTTTACTTGCTAATTCAACTGTATACCGCTTACCGGCTTATTTCTTTTCAGATCACGTGGTTTGTCTGGCAGCGGCTCCGCTAGTTCTGCGGGCTCCGTGATTACCGGATCAGACTGAAGCGATTTCAACTGAGCCCCGTTCAGGAACCCAGAAAGACTCAGTTATGAGCCTAAGTCTTGTTGGTTGGTGTTTATATACAGTGTCTATTGAGGAGAATCTGTTCTGCCACTACAGTAAGTAGAAAACTATTGTAGTTAATTCATACACTTAACACTTTTGTAAGTCGATTCAAGATGATGTGGTCACAGGGGTGTTAAATGTTTGTGACAGAGAGATCCCCAAGCTTAATTAACTTTATCGCAGTGCATTTTTGGAGGACATCGTCAGCTGAGTCTCCAGAAACAGAAATTTTACGCATGTTGTGTTTCATCCGATCCGCTCAGCAGAGCATGAACGCGCAGTTCTCTCTCAGCTCGACATAAATGGGCATTTGCAGAGAGCGAATGGCGATCCAGAGCATTTGGGAATGCATCTTATTGATCATATTGCGAATTAATATTATTAATTATGAAAGGACTAAATCTCGCAAACAATTTCATTAAAAAAAAAAAATCCGGACATATAGGCTACATAAACTATTTTGTAAATATGTAAAAACATGTAAATAAAAAAAATAAAAAAAATAAAGTAACCACAAAAGTTAGGCTATCCTCCTTATTTTTCAACGCGGAAGTAAGGCGTTTTCTGTGAACGTGTGAAACTTCCGATTTATTAGCCGCTAAAGGAGAATATCAAAGTGCAGTAAATTGTAAAATTGTTTGCGCTACAAACCAGCGTGTTTATAATTAAGACTATAGGCTACTTTGAAATAATGTGGTAAGAAATACCACTTTGCAATATCAAGTAGCATAACGAGCTGTTTTGTACAAATAACTGAAAGCGAATGACACCGGAAGCCAGACAAATTAAAATTACAAATGGCCGCGACCGCTCTTATCTGAAAAATAAGGTGGATAGAAAACAAGTTAACGCACACTTGCTAGACGCCCCCGAAGATAAATCATAGTGTGCAAAGACCTTTAAGCCAAAAGGAAATTCGATAGGCCTATCGCAAGTAGCCTATGACAAAAATTGCTTAAATATACTTTAAGAAGTATCTTAACTTGGGTGATTGCTCGCTCCCTCCCAGTTCACACCCTGTTTTCAATAACGACAAAAGTTAGGGTGCACTAATGTGTTCAGAATTCACTTTCGCGCCAGGAGGTAACCATAGCGACAGTATGCTGCATAATCGGACGGTAAACATAACTACTGTCATTCTTTATCACCTTTTTGCACATTTACTGTAGTTGTTGTTAAAGTATATAATGAAAACTTTTGTATTGTAGTATTTTAGATGAACCTCAACAGACTGCGGTTCGACAATCTCACTAAATGTATAGCCTACTGACAGAAATTCTCTTAAAAAGACGACCAAAGCTTCATAAAGCTGACAATTCGTCTATATTGAGGTGGCTAAGTACTACATTAGATCTTGTCGGCACATTTGAACTGGAATAAAGTAGCCTAAGATTTACAGTAGCTATACAGAGAGAGAGAGAGAGAGAGAGAGAGCGAGCGAGAGAGAGTGAGTGTTACGTTTAATGTCGGGTGATGCCCTCCCCTCGCCAAATCTCCACTGATATGGTGACGCTCCTTCAAAACTCCAATCGCACGGCGGTGAGCGCAGATTGCTTGAGTCATCTGAAGGTTCATAACTTTACCAAATCTTTCATAGCTTTGATGCTAATGAGCTGGATGCCTGCACTTGTTAGTAGGTGATCCTGTTATATATAATCTCAACGAGAAGATAAAGAGAAGAACAATAAAATACTCAATGTTTTTACACAGGAGACTGTAAAGCTCGTCCACAGACTCTTTATATGTGCGCACCGCTGGTGCCAGACGCGCGTTTCCAGCCTGCGCTGGTGATGCGATGCCCCGCAACCACAGCGGCGATGAGGGCGGTACTGGTCTCTGGATGAAGACCTCGCAGCACTATGGCATGAAAGATGTTGAAGCCGGTCGTGGGACGATGAACAACGCGACCAGGACAGTCGACAGTTTGCTGTCGGCGCCGGGCACAACAGGTGCAGGAGGCTCGGAGAACCAGAGGAGAAAGCAGGGCGCCCGGCTGAGCCTGCTGGGGAAACCGCTCGCCTACAGCGCGCAAAGCGGCCGGAGAAACGCGCGCTACAGGAAGCTCCAGAACTACCTCTACAATGTCCTGGAGCGACCGCGAGCTTGGGCATTCATTTACCATGCCTTTGTGTAAGTCACTCTTTTTATTAATAACATTGTGAATGTTAACAACTGGAGTTTACCCTATAAGTTATCTTAAATAGCCTACTGTATGACATATATACATTTTATTTCAAATGTCTCCTTTTCTTTCAGTGAGTGAATCCCAATTGTGTTTGAAATGCTTAGGTTTTGTATGTCTAAAAGTTATATGAAAGAAATATAGGGATGTAGAGAATTGTAATCTGCTGTGCTAATAGCTTCATATTCCAGTCTCTTTTGAAATATAACCTAATGACTTGTTCTACTAGAGTAATTCAGGGTTTTTAAAAATGTCTCTATAGGTATAGTAGTAAAAAAATGTTTGATCATTGATCTTGCAGTGCCCTTTGATTGACTTGGTCATTTGTCATTTAAACACACCAGTGAGGTTTGCATAATGGTGTGTATCTGCTATTAATGTTACTGGGAAATTTATGATTATAGCTTTTCAGAGATTTTCTGTAAGCTCCCTGAGAGAGATGCTCTCTATATGACCTCAGTTTAAAGGGAAATCCATGTACTCTGACATACTTTTTATGCTCAGATTGTTGCGTCTGTTGACATGTTGGGAGCGTTTGTAAGGAGGAAGCTGAGCTGTCGGATGGTGAGACTGGAGCGCTGCGCTGTGCTGCAAGACAGGATGTTGTTGTTTTATTTGTGCTGAGAGGACAGCTGAGGTCATAGAGGTTAAGTTGTTACATCTGCAACAACGCATTGTCCCACACTAGTCAGAAACATCACAGAATCAGCACACTTGGACTGGGCTGCGTGATTGAATATGCTATCAGTAGGGAAAAAAATTCAAGAGAGGAACCAAGTAGCTTTAACACAAGTTGCTACTTGGATGTTATCAGTAATTTAGTTTTTAACAAGTTTTCAAACATATTTGTTAAGCATTTTGTTCTGTAGCAAATGATCCACATAATTATAAGGGATATTGCATATAGTTTTTGTGGGTTTAAATTCAAACTCATTGTGTGTGTGCATAAAAAAAGAAGCACTATAAACAGTGTTAAATGCAGTGAGAAAATGAAGAAAATCCTTTGAGACTATTGGTTTTAAAAGGCTGTGTGAAAGAAGACATGGGGGACTGTTTGAAGTCAATGAACAATCATCACAACCACAATCTTGCTTCATCACCACTGTGCCCTTAAGCAAACCATATGCTGCTTTTGCTGTTTCCGTCGTGTACTTAAAACTTTGTAATGAATAGTCTAATAAATGTCATATTATTAAGTAACAGTAGTACTCATTTTGTTTCTTGTGCCAGTATGCTTGAGGGTCAGATGTACAGTAGGAACATATGTCCCATGTGAACATGTGCTCGATTAATTTTATCATTATGAAGTCATCATTTAGAACTCAAGCTTGATCTTGAAATGTTATAAATTATATTTGAGTGAAGAGGTCATTATACGTCACACTTGCTATTCCGTAAGACATAAGTTAGTTAGAATGGTATGCTGCAGTTTTTAAAGCTGAAATTCTCAAATATACCCTCTTAAAAACACAAATCTGTTCTAAAAGGGATTTTTGGTACTATAAGAAACATTTAAGTATTTTTTTAAATTATATGCTGTTTAATGAAAATAACGAGCTGTAAACAGATAATTTAATGTATAAATTATAAAAATTATGAAGATTAAAATGATCAAGGTTAATTGCTCATATGTGACCCTGGACCACAAAACCAGTAATAAGTTGCACGGGTATATTTGTAGCAATAGCCAACAATACATTGCATGGGTCAAAATGATCGATTTTTCTATTATGCCAAAAATCATTAGGATATTAAGTAAAGATCATGTTCCATGAAGATATTTTGTAAATTTCCTACTGTAAATATATATAAAAAATATTTTTGTAAGAGGATATGCATTGCTAAGGACTTCATTTGGACAACTTTAAAGAAGATTTTCTTAATATTTTGATTTTTTTTGCACCCTCAGATTCCAGATTTTCAAATAGTTGTATCTTGGCCAAATATTTAGCTTATTTATTCAGCTGATGTATAAATCTCAATTTCAAAAAATTGACCCTTATAACTAATTTTGTGGTCCAGGGTCATATATGATGTTTTCACCGTTTTATTCAAATAGAGCCTAAATCTCTAGACAAGTGGGATGTGTGTTATTCATTTTTGAGAACATTTTTAATGATTGATATGATTTTCAGTTTGTTTCAATTCCTTTTATGAATTGATTAGATACTGGCAAGTCTGAAATGATATAATCTTGCTTTGTTGTTTGTGTGTTTGATAATCAAATGAGAGAACTCTGACAGCAAGGCATCCCATACCAACATACAGTACATGCAGTAGCATTTAATACAGTACTATACTGTATGCCACATGTGAGACTATAATGCACTAGTCTTTTGTTAAAACGACTGTTTAATAGGTTCTTTAAATGAAAAAGATTTTCAGTGGCCATGTCAATAATTCGCAGTTGTCTGCTCACCCAGCAAATGTTTTTACAGCGCATCAAAGCAAGTTCATTTATCTCTTTGTGATGAGCAGATTACAGAACTGCAGCTGAGAACATTTCACCAAGGTTAAAGCTCTGCGCCACCCCGAAACCACACCTCAGTATCAGCATCAACAAAATCTTTTGATCGCCTTTGCTAATACTAAACATAACCCTCTCTGATAATCATAATTGACACTCAGATAATTTAACGAAGGAATTTTTCTACTTGCAATAAACAAACCTCCCTGTATCCTTTCCGTGTATGCATTAATACATGCAGTTTCACCAACACAAAGAACACATTATGCTGCCATCATGAACACTTACATCATTAAAGCCACATTCAGTTTACTTTATCCCCTCAGAAATCACACATTCTTTGAGAATGAAAAAGGAAATTGCACAGTAGGTGAACACTGCCATAATCATCTGTGTCAGTACGTCATGCTATAGTTAGATTCAAGCCTACTTTATATGACTGAGAATTCATCTGGTTTGAGGTAGAAGTTCACTGAGTTCCCCATTCAAATTTCTTACCTGTGCTCCATTTCATGGTTCAGAAAACTGGATATTCTACTTACAGTAGATGGTTTAGATTGACTTAATGCTGAGTTATTGAGGGTGATTTGCACCACACGCTGTGGCAACGGCTTTTATATCGTAACAAAATATTTCAAAGTTCCCACCTGTAATGATCTCCTGGACTCCACTGTGACACAGAGAGCAATAAAGGGTCTCTTGTTCTCTGTTCACTCAGAAAGGTGCTCTAGTTTGCCCACTGACCCGGTTAGACAGGCAGAATATGATATATACAAGAGCCAGCCAACTAACATTAGAGATTTTTCTACTTCGGCTTAAGATGTCAGGTTGGATTTAATCTTATTTCCTTACACAGGAATTCGGAAGGGAAATTAGGAGATGTCAGTCTTTAGTTTCATTTGTCTTTTCAAGCAATGTAGTATAAATTTACTGAATCAATATTGACATTAAGTACCAATTTTCTAGCACAGTTTGACTGTGTAATTAGATCTGCTTAGAGTACTACTAGAGTACTGCTAGAGTTATGCAACACTTAGTTCGGGTCCTAATTTAATTTGATTGACCAAGCTTTTCGCAGTTTATCACTGCGTTTTTCTGTTTGCAGTGGTCCTGATTAGATGTGGGGGGTTTTTTCACCTGGATTAAGGGGCATGTTTTTCTTGAGCCGTATAAACTGTTGTGTTTTTATTTAAGATTAATGCCCCTGTTTGATGGAAAAGACCATTGACGCACTGGCCACAGACGTGGCCCAGTCACTTTCATTCCCATCATTGTCATAATCGAAATGCAAGCTGCTGTTGCTCACATTGGAAGGTATATGGAAACAGTGTTGGCTCTCGCTTAATGGAAAAAGGTTTTAGACAGGTTACAGATGCAAAAAAAGTGCAAAGAGAAGGCAATAAACAGGGTGTCATGTCTGTGTTCCAGTGGGAGTATGAATGGTAGGGGGAAAGGCCTTTGAAAAGGACACTGTTTGATCACGTCAGGGGCTCCTGACACAAGACAGACCTCCAGGAAGAGCTGCAGCCCTCAAACAGGGTGCTGTTTGAGCATGTTGAGTTGCCAGCCGTGTCGAGAGAAAAGTAGCAGCGTGGAACATGGATCTAAGCATTTGGACATTTCTGTCCTACTGAGTATCATCACTTGCAAATGAACTAATCTATCATTAAAATGTTCTGTCCTTTGAAAGAAATAACTTTTCTTCCTAAATTCTCAGTAAACCTGTAATAGTGGGAAAAAAACGCTATTTCTGAAATGCGTTACCTAGGCCCACACAGAATACAATAGCGCTCAAAAGTTTGAGATTGATTGTTTTTGAAAGAAGACTCTTATGATCACCAAGACTGCATTTACTTAATAATATAAATCACAATTACGTCACAATTAAGTTTTCTATTTAAATGTATTGTAATTTATGTATTATACAAATATGTCTTATTCCTATGATGGCAAAGCTATTTTTCATTAATTTTCAAGAGCCATTACTCCAGTCTACAGTGTCGCATGATCTTTCTATCATGATCTAATTTGGCTCAGTTTAACACAGCTGACCTGTTAAAATAAACTTTTCCTGAAAATCAGCGCAGAAAGTGTGCAAAAAGGCTGCAGATTCAGTTTGGACCTGGCTATACGACAAACACCGCTGCGCGAAACTTTCATTAAAATTAATGTTGGCATTACGTTTATTAACAGCGAGACCATTAGCCAATAACAGTTTCTCAAAGCAACAGCACTGCTTTGTCGCTGTAATAGTTTTTCATGATATGGATGACGAATCAATAGAAAGCCTCATTCGCTATAGTTAACACAAGGATGTTGTGATTCCATTCTGCTGATTTAATTGTTTTAACCGGGTGGTGAGCAGTAAAACATCAGAAAGTGGACTTATATTAGTTGCCCTTGCTGACAAGGGGCTGACTGATGGAGGCAGCCGTCTTCTCTTAATAGCAAACCCTGCAACATAAGTAGTCCGTGTGGCTTGGCATAACCCAGAGGGGCTTCCCTGCCCAGCAGTGCCCAAGCAAACTGTGCTAAAGAGTAATTGCCTTGCCGGGAGATGCATGGGGGTCTTCCTTCCCTCACTATACTTTGTCTTTGATCTTGCCGGTCAGCATGAAGTGGTTCCCCTGATAACGCAGCATTTTGGTATGAAGACAGGTGTGTACTGGGTACTGGGTTGACAGCTCTCTGTCTGATTTGAACTGATTACAACAACCTATGAATTATATTTTTCTTAAGGTTTTCTGAATCATTTCTCCTGTTTGCTTCCCAGGCACATTAGCAAGTAATTTCTATCTGCGTAGGAATTGACGCACATTCAGGGTAGAGTATGTGCTGAACTTCTCAACTTGATGAAGAAGATTCTTTAGGTATTCAGATGTGTAGTATGACTACATTCTTAGACATATTACATCCATCATGCTGTCAGTGACCTTTGACCTGTGTGTTATTTGATCTTTGATCTATGACATACTAACAACAACTGTGGCAATGTTTAGTACAATTTAAACATTAGGAACAACTTTCTTGCTTCCTTTAGCATTCACAATTGAAAAGAGCCATTGTTTTCTGCCATTGTTTATATTACTATTACTACCATTCTAAAAGTTTGGGGCCAGTAAGATATATATAAGGTATATTTTAATTAATACTTTTATTCAACAATGATGCATTGCTTGCATGGATGCAAATTGAATAAAAGTGATTAAAGACCATTACTTTGTTAAAGGGTTAGTTCACCCAAAAATGAAAATTATGTCATTAATTACTCACCTTCATGTCGTTCCACACCCGTAAGGCCTTCGCTCATCTTCGGAACACAAATAAAAAAAGATATTTTTGATAAAATCCGATGGCTCAGTGAGGCCTGCATTGCCAGCAAGATAATTAACACGTTCAGATTCCCAGAAAGCTACTAAAGACTTATTTAAAACAGTTCATGTGACTACAGTGGTTCAACCTTGATGTTATGAAGCGACGAGAATACTTTTTGTGCTCCAAAAAAACAAAATAACTTTATTCAACAATATCTAGTGATGGGCGATTTCAAAACACTGCTTCATGAGGCTTCGAAGCTTTACAAATCTTTTGTTTCGAATCAGTGATTCGGAGTGTGTATCCAAAGTCACATGATTTCAGTAAACGAGGCTTCGTTACGTCATAAGTGTTTCGAAATTTCAGTGGATCACCACTGGGGGGCGTGACTTTGGCAGTTTGATACACTCTCTGAACCACTGATTTGAAACAAAAGATTCGTAAAGCTTTAAAGCTTCATGAAGCAGAATTTTGAAATCGCCCATCACTAGATATTGTTGAATAAAGTTATTTTGTTTTTTTGGAGCACAAAAAGTATTCTCGTCGCTTTATAACATTAAGGTTGAACCACTGTAGTCACATGAACTGTTTTAAATATATCTTTAGCACCTTTCTGGGCGTTTGAAAGTGTAAATTAACTTGCTGTCAATAGAGGCCTCACTGAGCCATCGGATTTTATCAAAAATATCTTAATTTGTGTTCCGAAGATGAACGAAGGTCTTACGGGTGTGGAACAATATGAGGGTGAATAATTAATGTCAGAATTTTCATTTTTGGGTGAACTAACCCTTTAAACAAATCAATTTCAAATAAATGCGGTTCTTTTTAAACTTTCTATTCAAAGAATCCTAAAAAAAAAAATCACTATTTGCACAAAATATTAAGCAGCACAGTTATTTTCAACAATGATAATAATATGTTTATTGAATCTTGAGCACCAAATCAACATATTAGTATGATTTCTGAAGGATCATATGACACTAAAGACTGGAGTAATGGCTGCTCAAAATTAAGTTTTGCCAGCACAGGCAGAAATTACATTTTAAAAGTACACTATGTATCTTTTTTAGTTCAAAATTAACAAAAGTTGCTCCAGCTACAGTGTGGGAGTGGCATAGGTTAGTTGTCACAACGAGCTAGAATGGTTAGCATGGAGCACACTAAATCTCAAACCTCTGGGGAATATGTCCAATTTAAAAAAAAAAACAGGCATCCTAAACCAAGATATAATGACAGCGTTTATTGCCTTTCATCTGCACGCTTGACGCAAATCTTTTATGATGAATGAAAAAAAGAGCCACAGTGGCTTCCCCTATTGCAGCAACTTCAATTCTCATAGATATTTTGCGACAATTTCCCAGGAAGTGACGATTTTGTTCTCTTAAACATATAGAATGGAAACTGTTATTTTAAATTGTATTAATGTTTCACAATATTACTGATTTAACAGTATTTTTGACCAAATAAATGCAGTCTTGGTGAGCATAAGACACTTCTTTCAGAAACATTAAAAAATCTTAGTGACCACAAACTTTTGAATGGTATAGTGTATAGCAGAGAAATATGTATAATCAGACAGGGTCTGATCTGTCTTCTTTCTGCTTTAGCATCTCCTCAGATGCCTGTAAACAATCATTAAACAAGAGGATTAGAGAGATTTAGCCTTAGTAGAAACAAATTCAAACAACTTAAAGTGTTTTTAGACACTTTCTGCTCTTTATACCCAGGGCCAGCATTAACACACAGTCATCCATCTTTAAAATAATAAAAATGACCAGCTCTCTGTTTCTTTTGGATGAATGTGAATCTCAGTGTACTACATGTTTGTACTACATAATTAAATTTTACCTTTAGGGCATTGATAAGTTAACTGTAAATGGGCATTTTATTTGTTTAACCTGCTGATAAAGTACAATACTAATATTGTGCAAATAATATTGTGCTCAAAGCAAATTAGCTGACTGGAGTTTATGTTTATGTAACTCTGTTGTAACTCTATTATTGTTGAATCAAAGGTCAAAATCTCTGTTGCTGCAGCAAGCTGGGAAGAATAAAACGTCTTAGCATCATGCACGAAGCCTCTTTAATTAGATTTGAAAGATTCTGCTTTTGTTGTGGCAATTTTGCATGTACCCACTTTGAAATGATGTAATAGTGGCGTATTTGCACATGTGTTAGTGGCTAATGACATACATAACTATGCTAATTTGCCCATATGTCATCAGGCACATAAGAGATGACTCATTATAGCTACGTCTTATTCTTGTGTGTGATCCATTCGGTGTGCTGTCGGATAATATGAGACAGCTGAAGTTGGATTCGATTGTGTAGTCCTGAAGGATCAGATATGTTGAAACTGTTGCATTTTTGGACTGTGTCATGTCTTAATACAATCCCCTTCTCAACCCCTACACTTTACTGTGTCTCTTCTCAATCTTGTATATTAAAATCAAGAAAAGCCCATATATATATTCCTTTATAAAATAATTAGATTTAAGTTTTAGCACAGTGGTGTGTTAAACCAAATGGTTCATTAGAGCAAAACAAAGACATTAGAGGACTTTTTACCCTAAATGTCACAGAGATGTTGGCAGTCAGTCTTAGGCTTGTTCTATAGAAATTCCTTCACCTTACTTGGTCTAGATCACCGTGTGGCGTAATCCCCTCTGGACCTTGATGACTTCCTACTCCAATTTGGCAGGAGATTGTGCTAAACTTCTTGTGTTTACACAAAATATTTACCTTTAATTGACCATTCAACCACGTCAATACAGCGGCCTTGGAGAGCTGGAAGATTATCTAGCCCTTACTAGTTCAGCTCACTTTTATTAAACTAACTTGAGAGGGTAGATGGTCATTTTTCCATGGCAACCAATGTTCAAGCTAGAGACCAGAGACTTCATTACTGTGTGAAATGAAAAGCATGCTGTGTTTTGAGCCTAAAGGCCAACCTTGAGAAAAACGTAACTATACACCAGCAGGAGCTTCTTAAAGCAGAACTATAGGTCTGCCATATCAAAGCGCCTGTTTACACCTGGTCACTTCATGCGTTTTTTCTGATCGGATAGCTATCTGATTTATAAAAACGATTGCATTTACACATGGCCACATAAATGTGTCTCCGCAAAACGGATATAGATCCGATCTTCAATTCCCGCGCTATATGCAGATTTCATGGAGTCACCAAAAGCAACAAATATGAGCTGTATTTTATTGATCATCAGCTTATTTCAAAATCAAAGACGCAACAGCACTGGTAAGATCATTTAGTCTTATTACTTTTAATGAAGATTACTGTGTATTGAGCGCCTGAGACTTACTTTCAGTTCGATTTGCGGCAATTTGCGTGTTGTCTTACTGAATAGATATCAGCTGCTCATCTGTGGCGATGCGTGCTGCAGTGGCACTGTCATATCTGGCTATAACATGTTATTTAGCCCATAACACTCTCACACGTTTATTTTTAAGGAGTTAAATTTACATATGTGGTTTTTTAACAACCAGATGCATTTAGACCTGTTCAGTTTTGACTGGAATGCGTCCCAGACCACCTCCTGAAGTGGTTTGAGCGATCGGATTTATATCAGTCTCGAATGCGTTTTGGAGGAAATTTAGACCTGGTCTTTTCACGATCGGATGGCTGTCCGATCAGAGAAAACGCATGAAGTGACCAGGTGTAAACAGGCCCAAACTGATCTCAAGGCTCTGGAGGAACTGGTTATTAGATAGTTCTTGTCTTTTTGATTGGTTTGTCTGGAGTGTATTGTAAATATTTTGATTTCTGCTCTCTCAGAGGATATTATAAGTCTCTGATATACATGGGGAGGTGAGTGTGTATTCCATTAAATGTTCACCCAGATTGCAGGTTTAGGATTTTGGATAACATCAGTTGGAGCACTCATACAGCATGCCCACAGTTCACTCACTGTTGGTTTGCTTACCTTTTGAAGCATATTGCACTCAAAAATGTAATTTTCCTGTATGCAATATTTGACATCAAAGATTCAAAGGCAATCTAATATCCAATCAGACTGTCTGACTGCTATAGGCAACTTCCAGGAGTCAGTGTGCGGAGGTTTATAGTCAGAACAAGTTACTGAGCATAACTTGCATATTCTGCTGTTTTCTGAGGTATATATGTGAAATTATTGGTGCTTATTACTTTTGGAAGAACAGAAATTCAGTTATACTCAAATTTTCCACTATTTTCTTCAGTGATGCCTGTACAACTGTTTTTAGAGACATTTATTATTTGAATTAGTTTTCCATGGCAGTCGGTTATTGTTGTATTGTCTGTTTCAGATTTACCCAACCTAAATTGGCAAGTAAACAAACTAAACTGATTGATCATTTTATATGTCCATCAGACTGTCTTTTTCCATCAAAGTGGGTCAGAATAAGCTGCAGTGTGGACTAGATTTTTAGCTGATAGTTAAATAACAAGTCTCTCATGGTAACCAAGGCTGTAATAAAAGCAGCAATTGTCGGTTGTGCATAAACACACGACGAAGAAGATCACATTAATAAGTCTTTACTTGATAATCCATCGTGTAAATACAGATCCAGGGAGGAACAGAACACAACACTAAGAACATACGAGACCCAACAATGAACTAAGGAAAGACAGGAACTTAAATACACAGACAATTAACTCAAATGACAGACAGCTGTGATGATTAGGTTAATGTCCATGGTGACTGACGAGTGGCGGGAACACAGAACAAAGGAGCACATGTGATGAAATGAAAACCAAAACAAACAGAACATGATGTGACAGCAATATTATGAAATATTATTACAATTTAAAATAAATATTTTTTATTTGAATATATTTTAAAATGTAATTTATTCCTGTGATGGTAATGTTGAATTTTTAGCAGCCATTATTTTAGTTTTCAGTGTTACATGATACTTCGGAAATCATTCTAATATACTAATATGCTGCTTAATATTTTTGTGGAAACTGTAACCCTAACAGTAGTGTATGTTATAAAGAAAGAGGAGCAGATGCTGAAATGCACAACTTATACATATAGTCCAAAATAGCATTTTTTGGATTTCGAGTTTATTTTCTAAGCCCTGTGAGTAGAGTGTCCATGCTAGAACTCCCACACTAACTTTCTAACAGCTCTCTTACTGCAGATCTCAGTTCTGAAGAGCACCAGGCATTCCTCAAGCCGATAATCTCATACACCACAGGCCAAACAAAACCAACTCGTATTTGTCTTCTGAAAACGTGGAAGGTTGGAATGACCAAATTCCTCATTTGATAAGATGTGACCTCTTCAGCAAGACTGTGAAACTCCCTCACAGCCTCTTTTCTGGGGTCTGGTCAGAGATCTAGCCAACATCACTGCTCCCAGTGAATGTACTAACAGCACCACATAACATTTGTGCAAATTTCACTTTAGCCATTGTGCTTGTGGTTCCCTAGAGAGGAAAAGATGCGTGTTAAAGTTTGTGTGTTCTGTCAGAAAATGAGTTCAGTGCCATTTTTTAAATTAAAATTAAAATAATAAATGAATGTAATAATATTTTTATGCAATATATTGGCAGCCCTAGTATATAGATACTAGATAGAACAGCAGTACTAGATAAAACAACAACACTTTGATAAACAAAAAGAAACATTCTTATTTGTTCTAAAAGATGTGTTACATTGACATCAAAGTATGACATTATGTAAACACAGTACTCACTGTTTACTTTACAACCCATATGAAAGATCTTAGAGGTTCTTAATTTTTACCTGATATTAAAACATACAAAAGACAAGGCTTTTAAACTAGATTGCTTCTCCCCCATAGGGTTCATGCAAAAGAAGAGCCTTTTCCATTGTGTGCTCAAAGAAAGCCTCATGATAGCTAATAAATTTAAGTTTGAGTGTCTGCTTTCTAGCGAAGAGCTTCATCCTAGGCTGGTGGCCAGGCAGCATTGACAAAACCTGACAGCTGTTTGTTGTTGTGACAACATTGTCCTAGCATATGCACATGTGCATGAGAGTTGTTTGTTTGCCCCATGGGGCAAAAAGCTGTTAAATGTCAGATGTGTACAGTATCTTACTGTACATATCTTACACCGAGAGAGATTTTCATCTCCTAGATGCCAGTTACACTCCAGTCTGATCAAATGAATGCTCTTTCAGTGATGCTTTGAGTTTTGACTCTAGCCACTCTTAGTTCTTTTGCACTTTCCCAGCCACATTGTTTTGGAGACAGACAAAATAGCATTTTGGAAATTTGGATTTGTTGAAATTAATTTGTTTGTTTGGGTCTGGTGTGGATTGTGAAATAGAATTTATTGTTCTTGGCAAGAACTTGAAAAAAACAAGCATCGTAATATGTTTATTGGAATATTTCTTTAATTCTTTTTATGAGATATTTATATATGTAACTTTTATTTACTCATAATGCATGCAGTTTGAGGTACTTCATATCTGCGTTCTGTATCTTGCTGGCCCTGGTTGCTCTTATTGTACCAGAGGAACTTAACATTCCAGCTGCTGTTTGTGTTGGGACAGTGTTAGGTTCTGCGAGAAGCTCGCCTTGCACTCAAATCCTTATTTGTGGTTCCCAGTCTGATTGACAGACCACCCAGTCCACAGAGAAAGCCTTCAGTTAAGGACACAGTCATGACCCCAGGCCTGGTTCCAGTTCCCGGTACAAGGCGAGGAGTTTCCATGAGGAAAATGCCATTTAAACTTAGGAAAATAGTAAAAACCTGGTATTGCTGACTATTTGAAATGAATGCAAATTTACAAAGCTGTTTATAAAAATGTTTTATAAATAATGTTTGAGTTAAAATTATCAACAAAAGATATGTGATTTCATGTACTGATGCAGACAGAATTGGGATATTTGTAGTTTTTACTTAGGAGTTTCTATTGTTTCGATGTAGGAATTTGTTTGGGTGAATTTTAATTATATGTTTTATGCATTACATTGATAGCCCTAGTATAGATCATAGATGGAACAGTATTATTATTAATGTTGAAAACAGTTTAAACTTTTTTTTTTTTTAGGATTCTTTACTTTTGAGGAAATTAATGCATCCTTGCTAAATAAATGTATTAATTTCTTTGAAAAAAAAAGAAAAGAAAAATCTGACCCCAAACTTTTGAATAGTAGTGTGAATGTAAAAAAAGTATTTCAGATGGGTGTCACAAAACCCAGCATGACTTATTATGTTATAGAATTATGATATTATGTAAATAACTTTGGTTATCGAGAGTGGTTATCGAGAGTAATGTATGAGATGCTGCTACTACAGTGTTTGTTCTGTTACCAAACTCTCTTGAATGATTTAATTCTCTTTTTAAATTGGATGGCATGCCAGCAATATTACAACCATCAATTGTTAATTTAACCAGAAAAGGTCTAAAATCCATAATAAAGGACTATGGAGCACAATGATAAATATAGCTTTAGTTACGATATCTGAAAAAAGGTCAAGATAAATGAGAAGCATTGTGAAAAATGATGTACCACAATCACAGATGTTTCTATCCAAACAGGATTAGATTTCTCTGAGGATGCCCGAAAACCAGCAGGTGATTTATTCTGTAATTTTAGGTTGTAAAAAAAAAACACTTGAGGTGAAAAACGATTCAGACGGGATTAAAATCATAAAGTACATCTGTGAAAATGAGTCGCTCCTCCTGCCTCTTCCATCCTTGATGATATCTGACATTCATCTTGTTCACAGAAAGAACACTGTTTACTTAGATATGTAGGAAAGACACTTTTAAGAAGGGAAGGGAAGCACATTTAAAGGGACAGAGGAAATATAAATCCGTTAAAGCAGGTACCTCAGATCATAAATAATTGTCAAAGCTTGATGAGAGGATGTGTAACTGGCACTGAGCTTGTGCCTGACACTGTCCCTGCAGGCCAACAGGAAGCCAGGAGACACTCTCCAGCAACGGCATCTTTGGCCACACGTCATGGCACACTGTGTCGCGAGGCACTCTGTAATTGAGTGGGATTTGTTTGTTGCTTATGTTAGGTTGAACAGGTGCCCACTGGAGTTCAAAAAAACACTTTCACATCAACCAAATGAACTGAACTCTGACATCAAATGGATTGGGGTCTGCACCAAAAGCTCTAGCAAGAAAGAATATTTTCATCTTATTATTTTAGTTTTATAGACTTCATGCCCATCTTTTTCTTGCTTTATTTTCTTGCTGTACATTATATAGGGATGTACAGTATTGGTTATTGTCAGAGTTTTTATTTATTTATTATTGGATATTTATTTGTGCATGCTCATTTACCCTATTTTTACATTCAGATTACCTTTGCTGTCATCTAACACTCACTTAAAGTTAATCTTTAAAAACACAAATAATTTAAGAACACTATTAAAGGCACAATATGTAAATTTTGCTGCTAGAGGTCGCTTATTCAAAACAAAGTCATAGCTTGATGACTCCTTGATTTCGGGGAATCATGGGGCGGTGTTGTCTTCACGTCTATAGCCAGTATATTAAAGATTTATTAACATTACTGTAATATGAAGCAGGGTGTGGCTAAAAGATGTTGGAGCGGAACGAGGCAGCTGGAGCGATTGCTAATGAGAGACAAGTGCGACACACAGCTCGAGAGCGGTGGAGTTTTTATGATGTCGTAGATGTCCACTTCCGCTTTTTCCGGTCATGCGTATGTAGGGTAATGCAGTGCTGTTTTATCATATTAGATACATTTGTGTGTTGAAAGTTGTTATAATGCTACTCACTGCAGTAAGATAGGCATGGTAAAACATGGTACTCGTGTTGAGCTATACAACAATGATTTGTTTTCTGTCTATGAATGTATCCAAATAGTTGCTCACCTGTCTAATAAAACACATAATAAATTAAAGCATCTTTGGTGTTTCCATGGTTTCTACAAAATAAAATCGGAATTCGAGGGTAACGCGTGTGTCACGGAGTCACAGCCAGCACCCACCAACACCAACGCATCGTCACCAGATCGCCACGCTCCTCCCACTCGTTCACAGTCTCCCGAATACTAATCACCTGCACCTGCATCCCATCACCCAGGACACTATAAAGACTCTCACTCCCTTCACATCATTGTCTGGTCTCGTTATACGTACCTGGACTCCTTACCTGCATCTTCCTGTGTCTTCTTCCCATCTTCTTCCGTCTCCAACCGTCTGCTCCACGATTCCTCTACCTGCAAAATACAAACCTCTATTACCCTCAGCTAAGTGACTGTTCCAAAAGTGCTTGTTCACCTACTCTTTACCCATTGTCCATCCCGGAACAGAAGGCCATGGACGAGTACGTTCAGGAGGCACTTAAACAACGATTCATCCAACCCTCAACATCCCCTGCCGCTTCAAGCTTCTTCTTCTTTCTCTCAAGCTTCCTTCATGGCCAAGAAGGACAGAGGCTTGAAATCATGCATTGACTACCGTCACCTGAACTCCCAGATGGTCAAGTTCAGTTATCCCCTTCCTCTGGTCCCGGCGGCTCTGGAGCAGCTACAGGGAGCTTGCATCTTCTCCAAGCTGGAACTGCAGAGCGCGTATAACCTAATTTGTATAGTATGCCCAGGCGGAGTATGCCCAGAACTCCCTTCGGCAGACAACCATAGGGCTCACCCCGTTCCAGTGTGTCCTGGGCTACCAACCACCACTCTTCCCCTGGTCGGGTGAGCCCTCGGAGGTTCCAGCTGTCAACCACTGGTTCCAGCATAGCGAGAGAGTGTGGGACTCAGCTCATGTCCATCTCCAGCAGGCAATTCGGAGACACAAGAGGCATGCCGACACCAGAAGGGGCCCCACTCCTCATTACCAACCTGACCAGAAGGTGTGGCTCTTGACGCGGGACATCCGTCTCCGGCTGCCCTGCCGCAAGCTGAGTCATTGGTACATAGGTCCCTTCACCATACTGAGGCAGCTCAACGAAGTCACCTCCCGTCTCAACCTCCCTGCACAGTACCGTATCTCACCTTCATTTCATGTCTCCTTACTAAAGCCCCACACTGAACCCATGTCTTCTCCTTCACAGATCCTGGTGACGATGCGGTACCTCCTCCTCCCGACATCGCAGAAGAAGAGGCCATCTACCGGGTGCGGGCGATCCTCGACTCTCGACGACGGGGTCCCCAGATTGAATACCTTGTTGACTGGGAGGACTATGGCCCAGAGGAACTTTCCTCGGTCAACCGTCACGACATTCTCGACCCCTCACTCCTCACTCAATTCCACACTGGATATCCGGACCGCCCTGCTCCCCGGGGTCGAGCTAGACCCCGTCGTCGTCGCCCCATCAGCTCGTCAGGAGCCACCCGTGGAGGGGGAGGTACTGTCACGGAGTCACAGCCAGCACCCACCAGCACCAAGGCATCGTCACCAGATCGCCACGCTCCTCCCACTCGTTCACAGTCTCCTGAATACTAATCACCTGCACCTGCATCCCATCACCCAGGACACTATAAAGACTCTCACTCCCTTCACATTATTGTCTGGTCTCGTTATACGTACCTGGACGCCTTACCCGCTACTTACCTGCATCTTCCTGTGTCTTCTTCCCATCGTCTTCCGTCTCCAACCGTCTGCTCCACGTTGATTCCTCTACCTGCAAAAACCTCTATTTCCCTCAGCTAAGTGACTGTTCAAAAAGTGCTTGTTCACCTACTCACCTGAATCCTTCGTTTACCTGTGTTTGTGCCTCTGTTCTAATAAACATCTGTGTTCACTCACCCCTCTGCCTCCGTCTGTGTCCTGACAGCGTGTAAGATGTCATTGATACTGTAGGCACAGTCCGTGTCCTGGTTAAAATTGCTTATTTCTCTGGATTTAAACATTCTTGGAAACATTTGGGTTAATGTAAGTACACAAGCCAACAAAATATATAAGTGTTATATTTTATTATTATACAGTGTTCTAGTTGTTTTTGAAAAAAAAAAAAAACTTACATATTGTGCCTTTTAAGTGTAATCTTTAGCAAATCATAAAACCATTCTTCATACTGTACATTGTAGTGGTTTATTATGTTTATTATGCAAAGCAAGGCAAGGCAAGTTTATTTATATGGCACATTTCATACCCAGTGGTAGACTGAAGTAATCGGTGGCCATTGTATGATTGACTTACAAGGTGCACAGGATCTGAAGGAGGAACTTTTGTTGATGTTATACTTTTTTAACCGATACAGATGTTGAAATCACCTCTTTAAATAAGCTATCTCTAGTAGTGTGTACATAAGAAACAAAAAATAACAATAAAAAAATAAGAACTAACATTTTACTTAAAATGTATTAAAACATTACATAAATAAACTGATACTTTGCAATCAGTATGATTAGCCTTAACAAGAAAATAATTATGAGTGGGGGTTTTTTTCTTCAGAATTTTTTTTATGTCGGTGAGTATTTGTTTTTTTTTTAAAAAGTGCTGAAGTTGTGGCCTGTAGTGAAATATATTTCTCTACTGTAAAAAAACACAACATCATGGTATAGCACTCATGCTGCATTGATGTTCATAGTTAGAATGTTGTCATGACATATGAGTAAAACTGGAAAATATCTGTATGCGTACATGCGTTTTATATTTTAGTTTTCTTAGTTTTTTTTTTTTTAACTGATATCTATTAGAGAAAGTCACTGGTGTCATGACTCATACACATAAAGTGTGTGTAAACATAAATTACCAACTGTGCTTTACTGAAAAATGAATTTGTTTCTGTGCCGTGTATGTTTGCACGGGGCCGGACCACCTTTGCGAGAAGCACTGTGGTGTTAATTGGTATGGCAGATGGGAGGATTCACAGGGTGGCCCGTTTTATGTATGAACCTCAAATTTCTTAGCCTGTTATCTCTCCCCAATAGTAGCCTCTGAACCTTTACTAATATGAAAGAAGTATTACCTTAACAACACTCTGCTAAAGCACATTAATGCCTGTTGCATCAGAACAGTGTTACTGTAGTCTTTCAAAACATTTACTGGGATCAAAGGCAAAGTGCTAGTGCTGTATTTGCTCTGGCAGAGAAGTTCTCCAGCCGAAGGATTTTTGCGCTGTTCACTGCACTTGTTATGACACCTAACTTCACAAGATGTGAGTTTTATATGAATTATTATTTTTACAGCTCCTTAGGGATCTTCAATAAGCTGTGAAGCTTGAAATTTAGGGCTAAAGAGGTTGGGTATGTTTTGCGGGCCTTTCTATAAGTCTCTGTAGAATAAACAGCAGAATGGCTGTTTAGTTGCTGGCCATTTTCTGAAGTGGCATGATGGTTCGGCGTTATTAGGCACCTGCCAGGCTCAGCCTCTCAGGTCTGTATGATTATCCTCCTCCAATAGTGCAAACAAACTCTTTACTGTTTATGATATGTTACTGTAATATTTGTGAGCATATACATGCATGTCTGATGGGTCTTAAGAATTGCCACATCATCACAAAATGTTTATACCCTTATATTTATATTTCCTTGATTGATTGAGTTGCAATTTGCACTGGATGCTTCAGCTATAAGCACTTTATATACATGCTTTATGCTCATACACACACTCTCTCTCTGTAGTTATTCAGCCACGTTGACATTGGCATTTGTAAACCAAATTGGCATCACTAGCTTCTGCCAGTGTGCCATAGACTGGGAAAGGAATATTCAACTGAAATTTTGATTATGAATAGTGAGCAATTGAAACTTTTTGTATCAGTGTTTTCCTAACTGACATGTTGTTTTTCTTCTTTGACAGTGAAAGTTGAATCACATGGCTGTTTTGACCCAGGGACAGAGTAACGTCAGAGCCACTGCCCCATGGGGAGCCTTTAAGAGTAGCTCAAAAAAGCATAATGTGGCGGGATCCTGACTAGGAAATGATTGTGTTTGAATAATTGTTTGAATAATTCTGTTGGATAAATGTTTCTTAAGCACCAAATTAGTATATTACAATAATTTATTAAGGATCCTGTGACACTGAAGAAGGGAACTCTACGCTGCCTTATTATGTTGACGCTATGGGAACACTTCCAGCGTGACCGGTGTCTAAAGCATGTGTGTTACATTCCAATTCGTATTGGTTATGGCAGTAGGATGACGTCGCCAGCACACTGGCATACACTATAAAGGGCTTCTTTGTCTTCAGTAAGACCGCTATTGTCTGTGTGCGCGCCTGACACAATAGAGAAGGTATTCAGGAAGTGAGCCATCATGCAGGAAGTTTTTAACTCCTGATGATACGCATGAATTGTGTGTGATCTGCCTTGGATGGCCTGTGCCATGGGCCGCTCACTTGCTGCCATGGTTGCTCTGCTCTTTTGGGGTTGAAGGAGAAGGACAGAGCCTTTCTCATGGATGTCCTGATTTCGCCTTCCGGACTATTCAGATCCAACTTCTGGCTCTGCCCCAGGTCCCGTCTGGAGACAGGATCAGAAATTGAGTGTTGCTGCCCAGGCCCCGTCTCTGAGGAGTCAAGGTTCGAGGTGGCAATCTCGCAAGAAGCCTAAGAAGGACCTTAGGTATATAATTACAACCAGCCTTCTACCCTCCCCCTCCCCCCTTTGCAACAGTGTTGGGGGTGTTGGGGTACAAGAGGTTGTTATATTAGAAGATTTATTAGAAATGTTTTTATTTAAAAAAGTGGGAGAGGGGATTCTCCTCTTCTTCTGGGATGTTAAGTGCTCTCCTCCTGAAGAAGATTGGAATATTTCTTAGAATTCTAGGGGTGGCTAGACTTAGAGTAAGTTTCCTTCTCTGTCTTTAAAAAAAGGTGAAAAGCTTGTCTCCGCTGGGGGTGAGAAACTGCAATAGCATGTATTTTTATTAAAACTGAGAAGATACACCCTGTTTAAAAAAAAAAAAGAGGTAGCAGCCTGATGAATCTTTGTCTGCTTTCAATATACTTATTGATAACATCTCTATGATCCCTTTGGTGGGGATTTGAGGGTGAGTGGATGGTTGAGAGGGTGCTGCTCTCTCGTGATGCCTCTTCTAGTCCTTTGGGCTGAATGCTTAAATCTTTACTCCCCTCTGTCAGGTTGTCTATGTAGGTGGCCCTTCTCTGTGATCAGAGGGAGTGGGTTACTCTTATATTCCCATCTCCCTCTGGGAGAATTAGGGATAGAGAAGACAGTTGAGATAGCACTGTTATCTCCTGTGCCATCTTCTGTTCCTCTGGGATGGAATGCTCAGGTTGAGACCAGGCTCTGCCTTTAGTACAGTATACTAGGTAATAGTAAGTGGCTGTGGGCTCCCAAGACGTTTAATCATTTGGCTACATTCTGACTCGCTTGTTGGCACAACACAGTGAGCAGGCATTATTTTTATATGGCGCAGTGGGTATTAATGTTCCCATAGCGTCAACATAATGACACAGGAAAGAGATCCCTCGAAAGGGAACATCTAGGGATATGTATATAACCCTGGTTCCCTGAGAAGGGAACGAGATGCTGCATCTTATTGCCATACTCCAGGCATGCCTGCTGTGTCTTCAGACAACCTGAAGCTGATGATGTATTGTTTGGGCACCCTTTAAAGTGCATGCAAGTGATGTTATCCTTCTGGCATAGCCAATCCAAATTGCCATGTGCTTCATACACTGGTCATGCTTCATAAAAATTGCCATGTGCTTCATACACTGGTCATAGCGTCAACACAATGACGCAGCATCTTGTTCCCTTCTCAGGGAACCGGAGTTATATACATGACCCTAGACGTTTTACCAGTGACAGATTATTTTGAGACCTAAAAAAGAAACTTAAAGGACACAGACAAAGATGAAAATTTGCATATGCATATACTTTCATTTCTGTTCTTCCACATTAACATACATATGCATGAATGGAAGTGAACACAGAGTCTAGTGTGACCACACCTTTAAATCCCAAATCATATATGTGGCATTTTGTTGCATTTTGAATTTGACCTTTCATTTCAGTTCAGTAATGTGCATAAATATTAAATGTGAAGATGTCAATGTGGATGAAGATGTTAATTTTCCTAGGCCGGACATCGCACGCATGCACGCACACACACACACACACACACACACACACACACACACACACTACGTGTGTGTATGTGTATTTATTTATTTATTTTTTTTTTGTTAGTTGCTTTATATTGAATACTATTCTTAGAGAATAAAAAGGGATTTTTTTCTATGTCTGTTTTCATAAAGTTTCCTTTAACGCAGAGCTATCATGTAGCACAAACAGCCCTTTTCCCAGAGCAGATGTGTCATCTAGAGGATCATGGAAAGTTCAAAGCTTAAAGCACATCAACAGTGTGTTCGTTCCGTTTTTAATGAAAAGCAATCTGAGATGTACCGCAAGGGAATATGTTGGAAGTTAGCAATGAAGAGAAACTATAATATACCCTCCAAAGGGTCTTGTGTCTTGTTTTAAGTCCTTGTAAATGATCTAGAAGGTTCAATTAGAGTGTTAGTAATACAGTATGTCACACATTTAGATTACTTTGATAAATGATCAGCCCATTGAGAATCAGATTGCACATTGTGGAAGGACATGGTTATGTGATGAATTTAAGTTAAGCACCTCATATGGGTTCTAACTGGTAGGCCACATGTGTTACCCTTTTAAATTTTAACCATTTGAGTGCTCTTCTACGAATTTAATCAGTAACATTCAGTGATGGGAATAACGGCCTTATAAATAAACAGCGTTACTTTTTTCAGTAACGAGTAATCAAACGAATGACTTTTTCTCCCGTTACAACGTTGTTACAGTTACTGACAAAAAAAATGCCGCGTTACTATAATTAAGCTCACTGAAGCGGTTTTCATCCGAGTAGGCTCTCTCTCAGCCATAGGACCTGCAAAGTTTTTCCTCTGAAGTGTGTTGGAGTTAGTCATACACAAATATAATTTTAAACTGATAATAATGTATGATGCTCTGTGTGTGTGTCTGTGAGCATGTGAGTGGAGCGCGAGCTCAAACCAGAATACCCTTTGTGACATGCTGAATTGAAAATATGTAAAATAATTTTTTTTCTAGTCGACTAGTAGTTGTTCATTTAAGCCATTAGTTGACTAATCACATTTATATTAATTTAATTTCTTAAATACTGGAGAGAATAAACCATAATAATGAGCATTTACGTAATATAGGTTATATAGCACTCAAGCGCACGCATAAAGCTTGCCATAAAGAACCGGCAAAAGTAATGATTATGAATGTAACAAAAACAGCAAGGAGAGATTTTAATTGTTTATTAATAAAGAAATGTTTTCTGAATCAGTGTCGGCTGCAAAGATGAAGTTGACATTACTGACTCTCATCATCTCCGCATAGGCTACTGGACGCGCCTAGAGAATGAATGCACATTTCATTCGGATTACATAATCAGAGTAGCCTATTTCTTTTTTAATTATTTAGTTTTAAACTAGATATTTCAAGCTTTCTATAGATATTTTTCTCATGTCTGTAAGGCATGTTTCGGTTAATTTAGCCTCCAGTTCATGCGCCAGTGATCGCGCCGGCGCCTCCATGTCATGATTATATTGTCTGCTATATTTGCTTCTTATTTATTAAATCCAGACAATTGGTTGATGAAACATTGATTAAAATTAAGATACAATATTCACTTTAAAGAAGGGCTATCTACAAAACAAAACTTAATGAAGTGGTCAAAATCATGTCTGACCCACTCCATGTCTCCTGATATATTGCACATCTTATGATGTTCAAATTTCATAATCAAATAGATTAATTTAAAACATAACATAGGACTATTTAAACATAAATATGAAACTACGTTTTCTTTAATGGTTACCAACACATAGTACAGTACAGAGAAATTTCATGCCGTGAGCAAGAGCGAATCATGAGTCACGAGTCGGATCAATAATATAATTCATTTTTAGACTTATATTTAATATTAGGGGCATCCAAGTTATTTGACATATTAATTTTTAAAGTAACGCAGTAAATTTCCCTGTTAATTAGTTACTTTTATAATGATGTAACTCATTTACTAACTCAGTTACTATTTGTGAGAAGTAACTAGTAACTATAACTAATTACTTTTTTAAAGTAATGTTCCCAACACTGCTAACATTAAAGATCACAGTTTCCCATTGGCTTTTTTCTCTTGTCTTTTTTTTAATTTCTATTTTATATCTCTCAAACCTCTCAGTCAGACCCCCACCCACCCCCTCCCCCCTCAGTATGTTCCTGCTATCTTTTTTTCTTCATGTTTGTGGGTGTTTCAGGTCCATATGTGGTGTTTTCTAGCCAGCATATATTACTCTGCCATCTGGATTAGAGATACAAGCCTGTTAAACCTTCTTATGAACACACCCTCATTTAGACTCCATCAGCTAACAAGCTTTCACAATTAGTCATGTCATTACAGAACTTGTGAACCCTGAGCTGTTGAACTTGAGTTTTTTTGTTTTGTTGTTGTTGTCATTGCATAATGGCTTTTGAGAGTTTAAATATTTAATGAATTTAATTTTGTTTTGAGTTCTCACCTGAACATATTGTTTGTCTTGTGGAATTTTTATCCCAAAGATGTTTTGTTTGCTTTTCTCATAACTAGCAGAGAATAGCAAAAATAGCATTTTGTTTTGATTTGCGACAATTGTGACATATTTTTATAGTTTGTGGTCCTATTAAAGCATTTCCTGAAGCATTGTAAATTGTCACTCATTTGCTGACAGTCTTGTTTTGAGACCAACACATCTGAAAAGCATAAAACAGGCCTTTTTTGTGTTACTTAAAGTGAAACTCTTTGGTGAGATTATACCAGCCATTGTCAAAGTGAAAACCAGTTAGTCCAACACACTCTCTTGGAAATTCGTAACTTTTTATATTTTGGCAAATTGGTGGCCATTTTGTATCAATTTGTCCGATCTCATTCATACATTTTTGTATGATCTTCTTATGCCCCATTGATGGTTAGGTTTATGGATGGACCTTCATGCTTATTTTTAATAAGAAAATTCTACAAATTCATATAAAATCACCACTTTGTAAAATAGTTACGTTTTCTCATGAGAATGGTTGTTTAGTCGGTTGAAGAAACAACCGTTTAAATCAGATATTTACAGCATTTATTATAGTTTCAGTCTCTCCACATGCTAGTTTTCATATTATAGTGTAGATCACAGATTTGTCTTCTCTCTTTTGTGGTGTTTTTGTCTTCATAAAATGTTTTATCATTCTCTTTTGTAGAACTCGAACAATGACAAATGTATGTTTGACAGCATTAAAGAAAATGAAGTCAGAAGGTTTTTTTTTTCCGTCTTGAAGTAATTGCTGGATTTTGTGTGTGGTGGCCAGGCCATAAAGCTGCAATGCTTTTATCCCCTTCTCTTTGGCAGCCAGAGAAAAACCGTGTCATGTTCTCATTCTCTCTTTCCATTATAAATCACTTCTTTTATTTTCATAATTAAGAAAAGGGCACAAGTTAATAGTATAAAGTAAACAGAAAGCACCACATTGCCTTTAGCGCAGCTGTCTTCTAATCCTGTCTGTAATTGAAATTCAATTACAGAATGAGATCCAAATCACCCCTGTTGAAAGCAACCCACTTTGTCTTGTCACTATTAACGGTGCCTTTCACACAGTCAGAAGAGTGAATCAGAGTCAGGCCTGGTGTTACCACCACCACCCTGCTTAAATGCTAAAATTCTGTGCTGTCTGGAGTACAGTATATACTATATATATATATATATATATATATATATATATATATATATATATATATATATATATAATAGAATATATAATAGAATATGTTGTCATGTTCTAGATGAACAAAAGACAGCCGATGTCTAGACACATTAGAGCATTTTTCTTGCTGTGATTCAATAATACACATCTCAATACACAGAAAATATCTAGGTTATGCATGTAACCTTGGCTCCCTCAAATGGGGAATGAGACGCTGCATCAATGATGACGCTGGAGGCATTCCCATCTCATAATAGCTTATAGTAATGAAAGACCATGTCATTTGTTTCACTCTCAGTATGCTCCTGCCCCCCTAATTATTAGGATTATTATAGTTTTTCATTTAGTATTTCATTCAAATTTTGTTTTCAGTTTGTGTTTGTAAATATTACATTTTTAAATTTTTTTATTTTCATTCATTAAGCATTTAAGCTATTGTGCTAACTGGTATAATTAAAAAATGTTTAAACATGTTCATTTTCTCAGTCTAGTCTTATTAATATCTAGAGGCATTCTCATGTTTAATGCAGGAAAGTTGTAAAGGTTTTAAGTTGTAAAAAAAAAAAAAGTCTTTGAAAAAGTCTTAAATCTATTTTTTTCTTAGTCATGTTTTTTTTTTTTATGTACTTTTTTAAAGATTTTATTGGTCATGTCAGTTCTGATTGTCTACATAATGCTGAAACATATAGTAATCTTAACCCTAACCTTAATGTAAGTGTGGCATTTGTAGCATATCCTCATAGATAACTTTACTGTTTGTTGCGATCAGATCCATCCATGATTTTTACTCCTGTATCTGTGAACTCTGAACTTTTTTTGACAGGTGACTGCATGGGCGTGGGTTTGCTCTTAATATGTTTTTTGCTCATTGTGTTGCGTTTTTTGCAAAACTATTGCAATATATCAATAGTTTTAGCAATAACATTAGTGTTAGCATTATGCATGACATGACATCCTAATTTAATATCCAGAGATAAATAAATAAGCCGACTGTCAGTTGGCTAAACTCAGTCTACCATTCTTTAGATAATTTGTTTGTTTAAGCATTTCAATCAACCGACACATCAGCATTGACTTGACCATTGGTGTGAGATTTGGGCTGAATCATCTGTTTGCTCAACCAGTGAAGCAAGGGGGAAGGTGTTCGCACTTTTACCTACAGTACGTGCCTCAGCTGCTTGTGATTTTTCTGAATAACACACTAAAGCACGCTGCTTAATTTCTTTTTTGATTTGCTAAAGGGCACTCTCCTTTTGGGCCTGATTAGACTTTTTGGGCCTGTTTACACCTGGTCACTTCCTGCGTTTTCTCAGATCGAATAGCTATCTGATTTATAAAAACAACTGCATTTACACATGGCCACATAAATGTGTCTCCGCAAAACGGATATAGATCCGATCTTTAATTCCTGCGCTACAATTCCCGAAAGCAACAAATATGAGCTGTATTTTATTGATCATCAGCTTATTTCAAAAACAAAGACGCAATAGGAGAGAGCACGGCAACAGCACTGGTAAGATCATTATCAGTCTCATTACTTTTAATGAAGATTATTGTGTATTGAGCGCCTGAGACTTACTTTCAGTTTGATTTTGCTGAAGAGATATCAGCTGCTCATCTGCGGCGATGCATGCTGCAGTAGCGCTGTCATATCTGGCTATCACATGTTATTTAGCCCATAACACTCTCACACGTTTATTTTTTTAGTATTTTTGGGAGGAGTTAAATTTACATATGTGGTTTCAACAACCAGATGCATTTAGACCTGTTCAGTTTTGACTGGAATGCATCCCAGACCACCTCCTGAAGTGGTTTGAGCGATCGGATTTATATCAGTCTCGAATGCGTTTCGGAGGAAATTTAGACCTGGTCTTTTCACGATCGGATAGCTGTCCGATCAGAGAGAACGCATGAAGTGACCAGGTGTAAACAGGTCCTTTGTGGTGGAATTGCTCTGCATTCAAGCATTTCAGTTCAAGGCCAGTGGTGTGCTGCAGTATTATTTTTCAAGGATAAGGAACATAGTGCCCTATGGTCATTATCCTATACATGCTATATTCATGGCTTCATCCTTGCACAAAGCCATGAACATCTTCACTGTCATGGTTGTCTTGGAAACAGCATATTAAAGTCTTTAGATGAGTAATAAAGCAGTTTCCTATCGCCATGAATACATGCCAGCACCCTCACGCTTACTTGATGTACTGAAATGACTTAGAAACACATTTTTCCGTTTGTAGCACACTCAATTCATGCTTTTCCTCCTCCCCCCGTTCAATGCAGAGAAAACAACATCAGTCGACAACCTGGATCCTTCATCATATCTTCTGATAACATAATCAGACAGGCTTTAAGACCTGTAATACAGTAGCCATATCTGATACGCCCAACCCAGTCTCACATCACACCTGCTGTCTAGAGCACACATCACTAGGCGTGTCCATGGAAACTGATCCTGCCACATCCATCCAGAGCGCAGCCACGGGCGCAGAGGTGTCTGACCATTTAAAGAGATTCTAGAATGTATTCATTTTTTTTTTTTTTTTTTTTTTTGAGTTCTCACCTGGAATGTAATGTTCGTCTTGAGGAATTTTTATCACTAGGGTGTCTCCTCAGCTTTCTCATAACTTAATTGTAGAGTGCAAAGCCCAAAAATAACATTTTGTTTTGCGACAATTGTGACATCTTTTACAGTTTGTAATTAAGCTAAACCATTTCCTGAAGCTTGCTTGATTTGTACTTATTTATTGAAACTGTTTGGTGAGATTATACCAGCCATTTTCAAAGTGTAAACCAGTTAGTCCAACACACTCTCATGGCAATTAGGATCTATTTTACTCTTTGACGAAATTTGTATGAATTTGTTGATGTTTTTATTTGATCTTATGCCCCACTGATGGTTAGGTCAGGGGTGGAGCTACATGCCTATTTTCAAAAGAATTCATACGAAATTACCACTTCGTAAAATAGTTGCGTTTTCTCATGAGAATGGTTGGTGGTTTAAAACAGAATTTTATTCTAGCTTAATGCATTCTTTTTTGTCAACACTTGAATGTGGGTTGAAAGTTTCGTAAAAAAAGTCATTTTGAACCAAAAGCTGAGAAAATCAAGTTTTTGTTGGGGAAAGAAAAAGGGGACAGGATCGGAAAAGTTCCATGAGACAGGACTCGAACACGGGACGCCCGAAGCGCAACTGCGCAATATTTCAGGGCACTGCACACGAGGCTGTTGGCGCCGACCCCTGTGTTTTGATCCGGAGATTCTGTACTCTTTCAGAAGATGCATAATAGTGCCCCCTACCGTATAACAATGAAAACATAAATTGCCAGAAAATTCCGTCAATGGCGGAAAAATAATGGAAATTTATACTTTAACACACTTATCTGTGAGTGTCTGCCCTCTGGCAAACTTGCGTCTCCTTGTACTGGGTTTTCAGATTCTTAATCAGATTTAATATTAATGCATTCTTGCCTACAACAAAATGTTCGTGTTAAAAAACGCTCGGTCCCCAGGGTGTCTCATTTGCTGATTGTCTGGTTGTTCTGGCATCTAGTGTAGTGCTGCCATTCATGTATGTCACATCTGTGCTTCTAGAATCTAGATCAATAACTGACACATCTTGGGTTTGTCCCTCATTGCTCTTGTGCCCATTTCCTCCATGTGGCAAAATCAAGATCCTTGTCAGCAATTTCTGTGGTTGCTCCCACCCTGTCATAACTCACATAACTTGGAGGAGAGTGTAAGTGGGTAACCTGTGTCAGTCCTTGTAATTTAGTGCAACATTTTTGTCACATGATCATACATTTATAAAGAACCCATCATATTTTTTTTTGATTGAGAGATATGCATATGAGAAAAGAGATAAATTTGTGGTCCTAAATGTCATAAATGATTATTTATTATTAGTGTCATAATACATTTTTTTTTTACAAACCAAGTAAAGTAATTTTATGTAAAAGAAATTCATCCCGGAATTAAAATGTAAATTATACATTTTGGTAAATTGCTAATGTCTATAATGACTACCATTGCGATGACAAAATGTTAAAAATCGCTTCACTACATTCAAGTATTCTGAATATTAACCTTGTTTATGGCTGTTTCATGACAATGTAAATCAAGTGGAGCAAAATAATGGGATTTGGAAATGGTATTGTGCATTACTTTTTTGTCTCATTTATGTTCATATTTATGTTTGAATTGGAAATTAGACCCAATGGTTCAGCATAACCCTTGCAATGACACAGTTTACCCTTAAGTCGGGGCAATGTTTCACTCATATTTCTAAATTCTGTCTCTGTTATAGATGCTTTTCTTATTTCGGTTGAAAGCAGACATCCTGAAATAGAATCATCTGCATTAGTTTCACTTACAGTTTATCTCATTTGTCCTTGCCTAGAGGAAAACTTAAGTGGCACATCTTACCCCACATTCCGCCTACATCATTTTTTTTATTTTTTTTTATCAAAACCTGCTTGTATAATTCACACCAAACAAATATGCTTCAAGATGTCTAATCTGATTCATGTCACAGCCCTTAGTTGCTCTTAAGAGATAATGTTTCACATAAAATATGGGCAAATGATTCTATTTAAAATAATTACTAAATCAACAAGGGGCAAATTATTTTCTTTTCAGCACTGTGTATATGAGCCTTTTGTTTTTGTGTTGTATATGTTGGCAGTCCAACAAAGCTTGAAATTCAATAAAGCAATTAGAAATAAACTCTTCCACTCTACAATGATTTCTGTATGGAAATATGCTGATCTGTTGCGTGTGGCTAATCTGCTGACTGTCAGCGGAGAGTGGAAAAATATGTGGAGTGGAGTGTGTCTCATTCAGTGTTTCCCATACTGAGTGGTGTGAAATATTGCTAATAGCGAATTGTCACAGTGCAAATGTGCCACTGATGATTATTAGGACACATTAAGTTAAGCAAGGATGTTTGCTGTGCATAATTTATAGCGCCTTAAAAATTTTAATGTAAAAATATCCACTTTTGTACATAGATCATGTGTTTTGTGTGGGATGGATTCAGTAACCTGTGACCAGTCATATAGAAAGCAGCCACACTCTTTTAGCTGTGGTTTTCTGAAAAGCTCTGAAGTGCTGCACCGCTTGCTGGTGTTTGGAGTGGTCGCCCGCGCTCTGCTTTTATTTGAAGATCTGGCGAAATATTTTATTTACTCCGATAGCTCTGCGTCTGTGTGAATTTATGTAGTTGAAAGATAAGTGTACTTGGTGTAAGGCTCAAAGCTGCCATAACATCAGTTTGCAAGCACTGCTTTTGGTTCCATTTCTTTAGCGTTTTTACCTGATGTCACATTTCTGAAAATGTGGTCACAGTCGTTGGATCTAGCCTATTATTCTTAACCACATCCCTTGACAGTCGTGATAAACATATTATCGGATATTTTGTTGCCATGTCTAGCTCCTTAGGGCAGATCTCGATTTAATTAGACCGGTAACTGTATTTCCCTAGCATGAGTTAATTGTTGTACTTAATCACTGCAAAGCTTATAAAGTGCTGAGCTACAGGGAACTTGCAGTCTCTGAACAGAGACCACACAGCAGTGCTGAGTAGCAACAAATTCATAGAGATGATTAATAACCTAATATGTAGCATGTATTCATTATTTCAGCAGCTTTACACAGCAAAAAGTCCCATTTCTTAATCATTATCTTATGCAGTTTTGCTTCTCAAATAAATTAATCTTTTTTTTTTTTTTTGGGTGGATGTGTGGATATGTCCACTGGATAACAAGACAAAAGTACTGATGAAGTAAATGATTTTTAGCAGTTTAAATGAAATATAGACTAAATACTTCCTTACATCCTTCCCTGCTGAGTATTGTAAACAAAAAGCCATTATAATGAAGACATTTGTTACAGTTCTTCTGTGATTTATAACTTCCATGCGAATATGCACATCTTTTTTTTAGGTTTAGGCAATTTTAAAATGAGACATCTGCTCAGTCTGATTGTCTGCATGTTAAATGTAAAAATGCACACTGAGAGAAACTCTAAAAACCAGCATGCCAGCATAAAGCTCTGTAGATGTCAATGTTTGAGATCGTGACACTTTAAATGTTTCAGATGACATTTTAGTGGCCAAGACTGTCTAAGAGCACACATAATTTCTATAGCTGTATGTGTGTGTGTCAGGGGAGTTTTCTCCGGGAGGGAAGGGAGGCAGTGCCAAATGTATGGAAAAATAATCCATATTACAAAAATAAAGTAAATATTACAAAATCTGACATTAAAAAGTGTATAAATCACTTGTTTTTCTAAAGTAGTGACAACAGTGGGTAAAGTTACATCTCTCTTGCCTCCCCTGAGCCCAATGAATTTTAACAGACACCCTAAAGGGTGCGGTGGGTTTCATGGGGGGGTATAAATCAATGGGGGAAAGTCACGTGCGAGGAGGCAATTCCTCCATCACGTTATGATAAAAATACAAAATAAGAGTTGTATTTGGTTTCTCTTTCTTTTATGTTATGTTTATTTAACCAGGAAAATGTGACAACATTAAGTGTATGAATTAATATTTGATTTTTATAAAACAAAAAAAAACAAAAAACTGAGGACTTTGCATTTTCATTTCAGAATACCACTGCACCACTTTGTGTGTGCGTGTGTGTGTGTGTGTGTGTGTGCATAACCAGCTTTATGTTAACCGTATGTGTTGCACTATTGGCCTTTATTTCCAGCCTCATATGCGGAACACCTGCTGTTGCTGTTAACACATCAGTCACACATGAAATGACAGCATTATTGTTCTAATTGTTGTCAGTGATTGTGGACCTTGACTTTGTGTGGGATTTAAAGACAGAAGAAAGAGTTTGTTTTCTTTTTCTGATTATAGTACAGTACAAAAAAATCTTAATATAAAGTTTAAAGCTTAATATATATAAACATCCTTAAATCAAGATAAGATAATTTACTTGAGAATAAAATTGGCATATGATATTGTATGTATATATGTAAGCGCATTTATGGTTGTCACCATTTGATGTGTTGTGTTCAGCTACATATCCCACTCATGTGTCATGTTGTTTTTTAAACTCATTATTTTCAAAGTCATTATTGAACTGCCTATACTGTGTTTTCCCCATGTAGCTCATACAGTATATATTGCTTTTACTGACTGTACTGAACCATGTGTTTAGTCAAAGAGATTTGACTATAATCAATAAGTCATTCAAGTGGTTTAATCATCAGCCACAGAGATCACAGCACAGCTCTGTTGAACAGAATGTTTCTACTTTTTCATTTACACTACTAATTTGGAGAAGCACTAGTTTATACAGCAAGTCAACACTTTTTAGGTACATTTGAAAGAACCAGTGCCAGCGAGAAGCTCAAAGCTAAAGATGGCAACTTGTTACATGATGTGAGTGTGTGTTTTTAAAGGCACTCTAATGGGATGGGGTGTGACATGAGATATTGTTGACTCTGAAGGTCGACGTGTGTTGTGCTGTTTACTCCTCTGTGCTGCTTGGCAAACAGACCGATTTCAGGTTCCAGAAGATTTCCAAAGGCCTTAGACCAATAGACATCCTGTGAAATTGCTTTATTTCATCACTTTCATGCATGAATGACAGTCCTTTTTTTCTGGCACTATTCTTTGTGTGTGTTTGTGTGTGTGTGGGGGTGTTTTAAATAAATAATATTTTTATTCATCAAGAATACAATTAAATTGATCAAAAGTGACAGTAAAGACATTTATAATACTACAAAAGATTGCTATTTCTTTTAAACTTTCTATTTATTAATGAATCCTGAAAAAAGTATTATGGTTTCCACAAGAATATTAAGCAGCACAACTGTTTTTAACATCGATAATAATAAGAAATGTTTTTCTGAGCAGCAAAATCAGCATATTAGAATGATTTCTGAAGGATCATGTGACACTGAAGACTGGAGTTATGATGCTGAAAATTCAGATTTACCATCACAGGAATAAGTTACATTTTAAAATAATCCAAAACAGTTATTTTAAATTGAAATAATATTTCACCATATTGCTACTTTTACTGTATTTTTGATCAAATAAATGCAGCCTTGGTAAGCATAAGAGACAAAAACATACAGTAGTGTATGTTTCATTATTTTTACTCAGCTGTTGAAGAGTGATCTTTGGGTATTTGCACACTGAGTGCATGCTCCTAAAATACTCAACTGAAAATAGATTAGCATGCCTTGATTCTAGCTTGTATGTGCATACTTGTGCGTTTGTTTTTACTGTGATTGTAAATGTCTGACATGTTTTTCAAAGTGTATGTCTGTGGCATGCTATTCCTCTGTGTGTTCTTATATTTTCTGGATCTGTCCACTTCATTTTTAAAGATTCCCTCAATATTTTTACGTTGTGCTAGCTGATATGGTCAAATTTTAATTGTGCTGATGATGTGAGAGTGGCATTTAGTGAAAAGTCATCATACATCACTGGATAAACAATCACCATTTGAGGGAAATGGTCTGCTTCTTAAATATCCCAGTATTCCCATCAGACCATGATTATCATTCAGATAAGGCTGCTCGGTGAGCTGAGGTATCTACACATAACACATGTTTGTGAGCCAATGGGGATATGAATGGTGTGTAACAGTTAAGCTTGGTGTATATGAGCTCAGCTGGCCTGTTTCTGTTCTGCATCTTTGATACTTTCTCTATTTCCCTTTCTAACTCTCTCTTTCTCTCTTTAGTCATTAATGTTTTTCATTTGATGATCACCTGTAACAGCTGATAAAAGCAGCGAAGTAGCCCTAAAACATGACCCATCTTCACACCACGCAATCTGACAAATAACTCCAGAAAAGAGTCTGGAGTTTTGACATTTACCGCTGAATGATAAATGACTTTAATTTCTTGCTCAACTCTTTCAGGGATCAAAAATTGTTTGCAAGTTTATATTCGGAGTAAAGTAGGTTAGCAGGGAATGAGAAATTGTTGGAGAAAGAGTGTGGCACTGGTGATGGCTGTATTGATTTGATTTCTGAATAGTATTAATTTGATTTCAGTGTACATAATACTGTACATGTAGTGTAAATATGGTAAAACTGTACCTAGAGCTTTGAAATTTGCTCTACACTTGCAAATAAGTTGTTTGTGTACATATTTGTTCCAAAATTCCATCAGCTGCCTGCCACCTACCATCACTGAACCTCATAAATGTCAGATTTGAATTCTTTATGTAGGCCAAAAAAACATCACTCCACACTGGAAGCATGACTCGCTAAAATTTGGTAAAATAATACTTTTTGTACTATTTTTTTTAAATCAATATACTAAAGGTAATATACGTTTGCTTTTTTAAAAAAATTATTTATTTATTTTTACTAAGATTGTGGCAGTTCATTCTGGGATTTTCTTGTTTGCAAAGGATGCACATAATTCTAGTTTAGAGTATCCTTTTAAATAGGCTGGGCGATTAGTCGAATTTTATTTTCAATTCAGTTTTGACTTTCAACGATTATGAAAACAAGATAATCGAGATAAAATGATTATTGTGAAATTTTCCATTTCGAAATGATGCTCTCGTCCGTCTTGCATTAATAAATCCAGCATACGCCTTTCCTATACTGCAGAGCTCTTTCGCCCTTCCCTAAATATTCAGTCGTTTTTTTAACTGTTTATCTTTTAGATTTTTATTTGTATTATTTATATATATATACATTTATTTTTTTCTGTTAATTATATTTTATTATATTTTTTATAAATAATAATTATAAAATTTAAATACTTAAATCATATGAAATGTGATTTTTTTTTTTTTATAAATCTGTTTTGAGCTACATTTATATGTGGTATGAAATCCTATTCAAATCGCATTTCTGGAAATCCGTTTCAGTCTGACCACTCTATAGATTTCATGTGGTTTATGTAACTTTCGTTAAACATACGTTAAATGTACGTTAAACATAAACATGTCAGACGATATAGGAAACATGCTGAAAGTCGCTGCAGAAACCAGCCTCCTATGTTTCTGCCGCTGCCTCAGATGTACAGTAGTAGTCCAGCGAGGTGGCTACATATTGCCATGTTTTAAATATGAATATTCTTTATTGCAAACTCCTCCACATTGTTGTTTTTGGCATATGCCTTTTGACGCAACATCATTGCCATAGAAACCAATGCAGATATTCCGGAAAATGAAAGAGACCCTGGGACAAACAAATCGGATCTGAACAGTTGCGATAATCCGTATGGACATTGGACAGTCAATAAAAAGATCAGTTTTGGACTGACAGTGTGAACATAGCCTAAGTGTTTGTAGATACTTCTAACAAGCGCACAGTAAATTCAGTTAGGAGACACCTGCCCTCAGGCTCGACTCTGTGATCCACAAAAGAGAGGGATTTTTCAGCAGGTTGTGTTAGGAGGGTCAGGGTTAATGCTTTCAGGCTTTGGCCTTCTTCAAACTACTGCCTCAGTACCAGTCCCATGATTCTTGCCTTATACCACATTGTTACACTGCTCTGAGTGGCCACCTGTGCAGAGAATCAGCAGGGCCTTGGAGCTAATGGGTGCACAGCAAGAGAAAGAGTCAGTCTGTGGGTACTTGCCTGCTTCTTGAACATTTTTACCCTCTGCCATCTTTATAAAGGTGATTGAAATGGACATTTGATCTTAGCTTTAGTGATGTGCCAGATTGTGTCAAGGACACTTTGCTGACAATAGAATACCATGACAAAAGATATTGCTATTAACTCTCAAATTTCTGTGATTTTCATTTTTTCTTATTTACGTTCATGCACTTATTCTTCGAAGTACTTTGGTCAGTGGATGTTGGGTGGATGAATTGGTAATATTGATAATACTGTGATACTGTAACTTCTCTCAGTTTGTGGTATACTACCTAAATGTCTTTTTATTTAAATGTTTTGTTGTACACACAATGTGGATAAACTACAAGAATTAAATGTGATAGCTGTGTGGATTCTAGGTCTAGTTTGACAATATCGATTTCTCGATTTGAATCAATACTGATATTGATTCTTAAATGTCAAGATTGATCTTTTAGGCTATGCTGTTTTCAGTTGAGGCACCAACAAAACTACACTAAACATTTGTAGCGTACCTGCTATCCAAAAAACACAATATCCTTTGTCCTTTGTTGGTTTTAATATGAAACAAAGTTTCAACTTTCAAATTTTGTCAATTTTATTATGAAATTCAAAGAATAAATTATGTTTTGGATCACTTGCTGTAGCCGCACCAGATCAAGCGCACATAAACTGATCATCTCTTTTATCACTATTTATAGCACTAAACAAACATGAAATGTTTTTAAAAGATTTTTTAATTTTTTTATTTGAATGTTGATTATTAAATAAACTTTGTTTTCATTTTCAACATTTTTTAAAATTTTGGCATTGAGGTAAAATTCATGAAATTAAATAAAAAGTCTAATATTAATACAATTATATAAAAATATATATTTTAAAATAAGTTTTAAAAAAAGAATAAGAAGAAATCTTTTTCGTTTTCCGGCCAAGTGCATCTGAATTTAAGGTTTTGGTTTCTGCCCAGAATTTTCATTTATTTCATTCATTTTCATGCTATTTATTTATTGTAAATATACCAATTTTTTGAAAGTAAGCTTTGTCTTTGACTGCCATCCATTACATTGAAACTACAAACCATTGCATTGCCATGTCACCTTAATTTCATGAACACATCTTAAGCTAATCAGCAGACTCAGAATGTCAGCCTGCTCATCTCCATAACTCCCAGGCAGCTTTTCTGCGAGAGAACTGACCTTTAAAAGTGTGAGGGGGAAGATAAATCAGCCTGGTTCAAGAGACTCCCTTTGAGGAGAAGAGGCAGATACTGTTGGAATATGCGGTGTTGCAAACTAGGGAGGACCAGATCTGTTTAAAATAGCTGTGGAGATGTGTGGAGTCGAGGAGACAGCGTGCACTGGTATGTGGGGTCTGACTGTCCTGGTACAGACTTTCTCTAGCCAAAACCTCCTTAAATATTTGGCTAGTTCTGGAATTGTGCACTCAATTTAGCTAATTTGGTAAAAAGACACCTGATTTGGAGTTGATGACCATAGGTCCTGCAAGTCTCATTGTTTCTCTATTTGCAATCTCCCTGCTTGATGTTTACCGCCGAATGCTCATCTCTCCTGATGTGGTGCACCTAAATAAAGGCATGTTTTGGATGTCTTGGACTTGTGTGCCATTCTCAGTGGGAACTGAGCTTCAGGGGCTCTTAAATGTAAATTCCACATCAGCCAATATTTGTGCTTGCACAATCCAGCTTATGACTATCCTGACTTTTGCTAATCATAGCAGAAATAGTTCTGGAGACATTGCCCAGAGGACAGGAGTCAAAGTTTAATTAACATAAACCTGTTCAAATGGTAACTACGGAGAGGCTGTTTCAGGTCTTGTGACCAAAAAAGCTTCCAATAAACTGTAAACAGTCAAAGTGGGACACTTTGAAGCAAATATTCAGTGTGAATAAACGAGCAGCCCATAATTAATTCCCACATATGTAATTGGCAGCATTTTTCCTGGGGCTTGAACATTGTGTTTACTTTCCAAAAAATGAATGGTCAGCCTTGTGTCCTCTAAAGCAGTGTTAAAGCGAGGCTTGTTTGGCATATGTTTGAGGCTGGTTGTGTGTGTGTGTGTGTGTGTGTGTGAGTGTGTATTTCTGCACTGTGACTGTAGTGTTATGATACAGTATATTAAATATTAGTAATGAAAGGAATCTTTTGATTACTTAAGGTGTGGTCACAGTAGTGCAATTTTGCAAAAAAGTCTGATGTCCACTGTGCTTTATACATCACCACACTATTGACAGTCACTTTCAAACCAATCAGCTTTCTGTTAGTCAATGTGGTGAAATGACCCTACGCAAAGACCTGCCCCCCTTAGTTACTGTTGCTTTGTATGACAAGCCATGGCGCTTTCACGGCACACATCATGTTCTCACACAGTGAAAAATACATTGCAAATTTTGTAATTTTTTAAAGACATTTAAACAATAAATACCGTTTTGTGGTTCTTTAATGTGTTGTCAGCTCGTGACAAATCGCTGTAGCGATTATCTCATCCTACTAGCTATAGCAAGAATTAAATGTGAATGAACATCAGAAGGTATGTTTTTCAACCATGGAAAGACGTCGATACACAAGTTCAAATCCACCGTCGTTAATCTACTGACTCACCTGTCTGGTTTGTTTGTCGGACAAAATGGCAGATTCTGCATTATGATTGGTCTGATCGGCTGTCAATCAAACTTCTGGCGAAGGGTGAATAGGCCGCACCTTTAAAGCTGAAGTGTAATTTCTGCAACACTATAGTGCCACCAAACTGAATCGCAAAAACAATGACTATTTTCAAACAGGTTTTCCTAAATACTACCCCCATCTCCCATAGGGGTGTAAGAAAATATCAATACACATGAATATCGCGATATTATGTTTGGCGATATTGTATCAATTCTCAAAAACACTGTATCGATATTTATTTATTTACATCCAAGATCCGTGGCTTTGTGTTCGGTTTAAACCACAGACTGTATAAAACCCAACCGCTAGATGTCAGCGTTATCTCAGAATGTAAACTGATGCATAGCCGGAGAAACGCAAGGTGCATCACTAGCGTTAGCATTAGCAAACCTAGCTCACAAGACGATAGAATTATTCCTCTCCTGCGGCATACAGAGCTGAAGTGTGTGGACTCATTTTGGCTTCAACTATTAAGAACCCACTAAGGAGATCGACAAGAGTCAGTTGTTTGCAAAATAGGCCATGTTAAAATCCAAAACTCGGGAAACGCATTGAATCTGCTGATGCCATCCGTGCTGCTGAAAGAGGCGTATGATAGAATATGTGATATGTACTGCATGTTTTCCTCTCAGTAACAAAATAAACACACAACAAAAAATGACAGCATAAAGAAAGCATCTGATCATAGCGATGTGGATATGTTTGCACCAGCTCTGTTCAGCACTTCAGTGAAGGCACGTTTATTTAAATAACACTTTATACTATAGACTGCTTTAAAGCAAGCAGCTTTACAGTATTAAATATAAAACAAACAGACATTCAGTCATGAAATGGACTATGCACTAGTTGTTAAATAGTTTAGAAATTAAAAACTGCTATACTGTGAACCTTTAAAACATATACACCTAAAGAATCGTGCAGTCACTTTACTATTTTTCCTTAGATTGCACAAAATAGTGATTAGTGATATAAATGCAAATATGTAATGTATGCAAATGTATTGATTAAATAAAATAAAGTTGTTTGTAAGGTTTTATGCATATGGTGGTGTGTTCTTTATGACCGTTTTTTCTAAAATTACATCCTTTTTCTAAAAAAAACAAGAAATATTGCAATATATCGCCTTTCTTACAGTAACGCGATATATCACAATATATCGTATCGTAACCCCTGTATTGTGATACGTATCGTATCGCCAGATTCTTGGCAATACACAGCCCTAATCTCCCATTGGTTGGAAGAATTCATAGCCTTGTCCTAAACTTTATGTTCGTGTGTTTTTTCTTTTGTTTTTTGTTTTTTGTGTGTGTGTGGTATGTGTGTTCCTTAAGCTGCTATTGCCACAACTTTCCTTGGCAAAAGTTGAGAGTATGACAGGAAGACTATAATCACTCCCAGGCAGCGTGCAGCCGTGTGTCAAGACGTTCAATCGGTGAGTGAACATGGAGGAGATAGCAGTTTCTTCTGGCTGTGATGTGAGTGAAAACCATCTCTGAGACCTTCTCACATGCAGTAATTGTGCTTTGTTAGTACTGCAAAAAATAATTTTAAACATTTAAAAAAAAAGAAATGGCAAAACGTACTTAAACCAAGATCCTTTTTTTTTCCTAAAAGGTATTAAGACTTGTTGTCAGTGAATATATTTTGATTTAAGTTTATTTTTAATAAAAATTGTTTACTTTTTAAAATGATTAAAATTACATTGTAATTGGAATGGAGTAAAAAACTTAAAGTAACAATGGAGTAAGAAAATAAACTTAATGTGAAAACAAGTATTAATACCATACATAATTTTGTTTCTGAAGTAAATTTATCTGATTTTAAGGATGTTTAGATATTTTTACTGCAAAGCTAGAATACTGAGGACTACTGAATACTGAAAAATGCTTTATAATATGATAATGTTGCATCAGCATAAAAACCTGTGCCAAAAAAATACAGATGATTCTGCTGGTTGCGGCCCCTAACAGTAGCAGCCAAAAGTAAGAGAACTCAAATTTAGTTAAATAAATATACATAAATATATTCATTTATTTAAAAAAAACTAACATTGAAAATTTATATTGATAAAATAAAAAGAGACTATTGTGCCAGCGGGGTAAGAAAATAAACATAATTCAATATGTTGTCTGAAAACATGTCAATATAGTATGTTATAATAACTATATAATTTTACTTCTGAAGTAATTCAGAATTTTTACTGCAAAACAAGAAAAAATACTGATTATATTAGTTTATTTTGCAGTGTTAATGGTTCAAATAAAAATGTAGGTCTTGCTACATATGTGCCAGAGCCAGTGTCTTCAGCCAGCTTTCATACTGCTTTCTCACACTATCAGACCCTCTATAACTCTCTCGTTTCCCACCGTCCATTCCTGTTCCAGCCCAGAAAATGTCATTGGTGGCGTTTGTCTGAGGACTAATCAAAAATGTGGTTAAACAGTGGTTAAACATCTTACTGCTAAGTAGGAAAACACACGCTTGACCTGGAGAACTCTGGGAGCTTTCCCTCTATTCTCACTTGGCCTGCGGGTGGTATGCTCATTAGAGAGAGAGAAGGAAAGTGAAGGAAAGCCAGAGAGATTGAGATTAGGTAATATTCCTTTCCCCACTCTATTGTTATACAGTAGTAAATTGAACAGAAGAGATTTGAAATGGATCTGGTAGTTTTGAGTTGCTTTATTTGTTTTGTGAGTTGGATGAGGCTGTGAAATTTCATTTGAGCTTGTTGACCTAAATTGCTCAATACAATTAAACACAAAACCTCTCTCTTTAAAGACCACTTTATGATATGAGGAAATGGTCGTTGATTAAACAGAAAGATGTGACCAGAGGTGAGAAGATTCCAACACTTGGCATTATGCAACTGGATACCATCTCTCTTTATTTACTACAGAAAAACTGTTCCCAAGGACTATTTCCAGTCCATTTCTTCTCTGGATGATATGGCTTTCTTTCTGAAACGTGTCCAGTCACAGTGCTGGAACACCTACCGAAATGAAACACTTACTCGTGCTGCCCGCTCAGTAGGAAAAATCAATGATGTCAACTCCTTTTCCAGGAATAGTATTGTGGCTGCAGCTGAGCCGGTGTCTGTTTTTTGTGTAGTCTCTGAACACTTTTTAAGAGTGCTGCTCCGTTTTAATGCGGATGGACAGCAGGGCAGCCACACTCGCGGGACTGCCGGCACATCTGGAAACACTAAGCCTCCCGCTGCACTGCCTGGCCCAATAAAAGTCACTCTTTTTTCTCACTTTCTCTCCTCTCACTTTTATTTGCTCTGACCCTTTCTGTGGTGTAAAGGCGGGCTGATGAGCGCATGATGCTCCCCGACACAGCGACCTGGGGGAAGTTCAGATGGATGAGGAGAGACAAAGAACGAGCAATAATTAAGAGATCAGTCACTTGCCTCTCTAAAGGCATAGACTCACGGATATGGAGTATATGATATATACAGATCTTCTCTCTCCTTCTGCTCCACTCTAATTAAATGGACAATCTTATGTAGGTCTGCTCTAATGAGTCTTTACATATTTCATATCAACTTCTTTCTCATCTCTCATGCGTTAATATTTAAGCAGTGGTGTGATTGATACATGTGCTGAAAATAGAATCAAGACTTAGGAGCTTTTTCTAATGTGTGTGTGTGAGAGAGAGCGAGAGAGTGTTTGTATCCATCTTGATTTTAAGACAGAGTTCTGAAAACAGGCTAGGATAACATGGGTAATGGTTTCACACTCTCAATCCTGAAATTCTCCGCCAGCTCACATCATGATCTCAGACTACCTGTTGACAACTGACACTTAAACGCAGACAGATACATTTTTTTTTTTTTTTTTTTTTTATGAAATAAATACTTTTATTCAGCAAGGATTCATTAAATTAAAAAAACAAACACTTTTCTTATTAACTTTCTATTTATCAAAAAAAAAAAAAAAGTTTTCACAAAAATATTAAGCGGCACACCTGTTTTCGACATCAATAATGATAAGATTTTTAATTCTTAAGCACCAAATCAACATATTAATATGATTTCTAAATGACCATGTGACACTGAAGTGAGCTTTGGCATTACATGAATAAATTACATTTATATATTTATACAAAATATATTGAATTGTAATAATATTTCACAATATTACTTTTTTTTTTACTGTATTTTTGATCAAATAAATACAGCCTTGGTGAGCATAAGAGACATAACAGTATTAACACTAATACATTTTGAACAGGTTCTACATTTCTTTTTTTTATAATTATTTTTTTTATAAATTATAAACATATTTACAGTGCAATTTCCTTAATTCACTGTTGTATATTGGGCTATATATAGTTATGTTTAATTTGATCTATATTCCTGTAGCCTACATTTTTCTCCAGGCTTAAAAGCCAACAGATTCTCAAATGGACAGTGAAGGAGGTAAATAATTTATGTGCAGAGACTTATGAATTTTTAAATACCACAGTGATTATATTCACCTTGCCTGCAAGCAGAATTGTTGTGCTAATGTTATCATGCTGCGTCTTTAGGTCCATAAGCAATGGTGAACTTGAGAAACTCTGTAGTTACTCAGGGGTGTAGCACACTGTTGCTGTGCTGTGTCCATGGTGATGAAAGATGTTCAGATAATGTTAGGATAAAAGCGTGTAGATGAGCATGTACCCAAATAGGACAAATTCCTGGATCAACATTTTGATCTATATACACTGAACAAAATTATAAACGCAACACTTTTGTTTTTGCCCCCATTTTTCATGAGCTGAACTCAAAGATCTAACACTTTTTCTATGTACACAAAAGGCCTATTTCTCTCAAATATTGTTCACAAATCTGCCTAAATCTGTGTTAGTGAGCACTTCTCCTTTGCCGAGACAACCCATCCACCTCACAGGTGTGGCATATCAAGATGCTGATTAGACAGCATGATTATTGCACAGGTGTGCGCTAGGCTGGCCACAATAAAAGACCACTCTAAAATGTGCAGTTTTACTGGTCCGAAAACCAGTCAGGATCTGGTGTGACCACCATTTACACATCTTCTTTGCATAGAGTTGATCAGGTTGTTGATTGTGGCCTGTGGAATGTTGGTCCACTCTTCTTCAATGGTTGTGCGAAATTGCTGGATATTGGCAGGAACTGGAACACGCTCACTAACACAGATTTAGACAGATTTGTGAACAATATTTGAGAGAAACAGGCCTTTTGTGTACATAGAAAAAGTCTTAGATCTTTGAATTCAGCTCATGAAAGATGGGGGCAAAAACAAAAGTGTTGTGTTTATAATTTTGTTCAGTGTATGTATTGGGGTGTAACGATTCACTCATTTTCTCAATGCATCGATTACAAATCCTGACGATGCATATGCATTGATCTTTAAAACTTGTTTTTTGAATAATCGATATCACATCGATAATCAATGTAAAATGCTAAGAATCGGATTAATCACGATTCTATAGTGATTCAGTGCTTTAAAATATATGAACATTAAATTACTACATGCGCAAATTGATGGAGACATTGAGCGCCGTAATTCGCACCCTCACAGCTCCGCTTCACAGATACGCGCTGCACTTTTTACCGCCTTTCACTGGATTACGCTCGTGCTCTGTCCGTAGCTTTTATCGACACAATGAGCAGCCCACGTTTGAGCTCTCGTCAGGACGGCCACTGCTATTCACATAAGCGGATAGTCCTGAGTAAAACCGCCCAAGCCATTGATAAAGCTGCCAAGTCATTGCATGGTCACTACTGTTGAAATAAAACCCTTTTTTATTGCATGGAAACATCAATGTTATTTTCTATAAGATAAAATACAGAAGTTTTACGGAAATGGGTCATACCATTGACATTACCTGAGCAGTTGAAGTAAAACCCCGCTTATTCAAGGGCGAGCATTTATTGCATGGATGGAACAAACACATAATGTAAGTGTCTCATGCACAGTTCCAATGAATGATAAATTAAATTTAACTTAATGTTGTTAAACTGAATGTACAAAGGAAACTGCTGAAATAACTACAAACCCGATTCCAAAAAAGTTGGGACACTGTACAAATTGTGAATAAAAAAGGAATGCAATGATGTGGAAGTTTCAAATTTCAATATTTTATTCAGAATACAACATAGATGACATATCAAATGTTTAAACTGAGAAAATGTATCATTTTAAGGGAAAAATAAGTTGATTTTAAATTTCATGGCATCAGCACATCTCAAAAAAGTTGGGACAAGGCCATGTTTACCACTGTGTGGCATCCCCTCTTCTTTTTATAACAGTCTGCAAATGTCTGGGGACTGAGGAGACAAGTTGCGGAAATAAGTTTAGGAATAGGAATGTTGTCCCATTCTTGTCTAATACAGGCTTCTAGTTGCTCAGCTGTCTTAGATCTTCTTTGTCGCACCTTCCTCTTTATGATGCGCCAAATGTTTTCTATGGGTGAAAGATCTGGACTGCAGGCTGCCCATTTCAGTACCTAGATCCTTCTTCTACGCAGCCATAATGTTGTAATAGATGCAGTATGTGGTCTGGCATTGTCATATTGGGAAATGCAAGGTCTTCCCTAAATGAGACGACGTCTGGATGGGAGCATATGTTGTTCTAGCACTTGGATATACCTTTCAGCATTGATGGTGCCTTTCCAGATGTGTAAGCTGCCCATGCCACACGCACTCATGCAACCCCATACCATCAGAGATGAAGGCTTCTGAACTGAGCGCTGATAAAAACTTGGGTTGTCCTTGTCCTCTTTAGTCCGGATGACATGGCGTCCCAGTTTTCCAAAAAGAACTTCAAATTTTGATTCGTCTGACCACAGAACAGTTTTCCACTTTGCCACAGTCCATTTTAAATGAGCCTTGGCCCAGAGAAAACACCTGCGCTTCTGGATCATGTTTAGATATGGCTTCTTTTTTGACCTATAGAGTTTTAGCCGGCAATGGCGAATGGCACGGTGGATGATATTTTGCACTTTAGATGGTGATAACTTCAAACTCTTTGCAATTTTTCTCTGAGAAACTCCTTTCTGATATATGACTATTTTTCGCCGCTGCATTGGGGGAATTGGTGATCCTCTGCCCATCTTGACTTCTGAGAGACACTGCCACTCTGAGAGGCTCTTTTTATACCCAATCATGTTGCCAATTGACCTAATAAGTTGCAAATTGGTCCTCCAGCTGTTCCTTATATATACATTTAACTTTTCCGGCCTCTTATTGCTACCTGTCCCAACTTTTTTGGAATGTGTAGCTCTCATTAAATCCAAAATGAGCCAATATTTGGCATGACATTTCAAAATGTCTCACTTTCAACATTTGATATGTTATCTATATTCTATTGTGAATAAAATATAAGTTTATGAGATTTGTAAAGTATTGCATTCCTTTTTTATTCACAATTTGTACAGTGTCCCAACTTTTTTGGAATCGGGTTTGTACAACATTAACAACACTGAAATAAGAGCGCATGGTGTATCTGTCAATCAGATCAGATGCGCATTAAAGTTCCGTTCGTTACTATAAATGCTCCGTATACAGAGAACAAAGAGGGCTTTTCTTACTATTCTGTGAAGAAAATTTAGTTTAGGATTATTTGGAAAAGTGCATGGTATTCTAGGGTAGTCTCTCCATGTAAGCATTAGTATGTTAAATGTACCTGAAGCACTTTAATAATGTTGTGTAGCCTTTAAACTGTCCTTAACATGAACTAGGCCTAACAACACTTTCAAAGCCTTTTAAAATTTTGGCTTATGTAAATTTCTACAAATGCCAATTTTTAGGGTATTAAAATAAAGTTATGTAGCATCATTAAGAACTAACATGAACTAACATTAACAATGGACAAAAGGTAGTTTTTTACCCTTACTCTCTAACCTCCTGAAGGCCATTGTGTAATTCGCACCCTTACTAAGACACATTGGGGGAAGTATTTCAATAACCCTATAAAAAAGCTGAATCAAATCGAATTAATCGAATTGCATCGAATTTTAATGTAAATCGTCTTGAATCGAATCGTTCTGAATTTGCAAAAATCGTTCTTGAATCGAATCAAACACCTATAAATCGTGAATCGAATCGATTCGCTGTCTACCCAAAGATTCACAGCCCTAATATATATGGTTTAAACCGTAAAAGCAAGATAATATAATTGCCCTACAGTTCAGGTTACTGTAGAATACAGGGGGAAGTGCATAAAAGTATGTCTGGTTGTGTGTGTGTGTGTGTGTGTGTGTTTTGTTTTTGTTTTTTGTTTTATTTTAGTCTTTTAATCAAGTTTAAAGTCAACTTTTTGTGATTTTTTCTGCCACAGGGATGTGTGAAAATACATAGCAGGGCATGTCAACACATTATGGATGCCTATGTCAAAAAAAACTTTTTTTAGGGTTTCGTCAGTTGGTTTGTTAAGCTGTTCTAAAAACATGCACAGCTTTGTCTTTCACGGCACACTGGACTGATCTAGCTCTGTCTGACTGTGGAATCGCAAACTAGTCTGTCTCACCAGGACAAAATACTCTCACAGCCAACCAAACATTAGCAGTCCTGTATTTGTAGTGGTCATTAGATGCTTTTGAGCATTAGAGTAATCATTGGAAAGGAGAAAGATAATTATGTTTGCATGCATGCAGTGCTTGGTCAATTAGAGAAGAATTAAATGAATCATAGTTGCTTTGTTTGTCGCTGTTACGACAATTCAAGCTGGACAATTCACTGGAAGTCAGTCTTTCGCACAGTTAAAAGGTGCAGTATTCATTTTCTTTACAGGGGCTTTCATGTACCTTTGTGCTGATTTGCTTTAAATCTAAGTATTATGTTTAAAAGAGCACATTTTAAGTCTTGCCGCTCTCACAGAGCTATTTTCAGCTACTGTAATGGCTGCTCTTTAATAGAGATATTAGCCAGTGGAATAGCTGCTTGCTCCATTCAGCTTCTGTTATGACAGGTTAGTCCTCTGCAATTATCCTCCTCACCTCTGTGTGACCACCCCACCCCCACAACAAAGCCTACCTATTCAGTGTTTCTGCATTAGGTTTAAAAAAGGCCATTCATATGTATGGTTTATGTATTAACTTTATTTCTTTACAGACAGTCTTTGGGAAAACATGAAAGTAACACAGTGTACTAACCAGATGTGATCGGTACAAGTGAAAAGCGATAAAAGCTGTCTCTTCCATATTATGGGCCAGTCAGGTGTGGCGAGATTAAAATGTGACGAGATTTCTCGTCGAGGTGAAAAGCTGTCTCGCAATATTGCCATGAAGGAGTGTGAGGGTGAAATTAGGATAGGCTACGTTTACATTACGTCGTTTTGCTTTTTATAGAAATAAAAACCATTTAATTCAGTTAGATAATAGTTGCTTCAATCCCATCCAGCTCATCCAACATGAGCTGCAGCACTGTAGGTAGTGCAGCAGAAATCAGAGGTCACTGATCACATGACGAGAGTAAGTTACGAGATGACTGACAAGACCATGGCGGAGGATTCGTTGCACAACAGAGCCTAAGCGTCTGAAAAATGTCTTATCTTGTAGAATGCACACTCAGCACCGCCGCTCCCAGTATGAAAGCTATCTTAGTCTGGGCTGTGTAGTTGTAACCATCTCTCAGCTCTGTATCATGCTTTAAGAAAAAATTGGTCTCTTTGAATATTGAGAGAGTGCTTTGATAATGGTTGCACTCATTGTTTGCACTTAAGACTAAGTGTTATTCATTTTTTTTTTTTTTTTCAATTGATCTATTTGTGGAAAGGAGTTCAGTTAGGAGGTCAAAAGTTCTCATATGAAATCATACAGTCAGTTGCATTTGTGGCAAAACCTTTTACAGTGCTTGAGAATTGTCTTTTACTGCATATGATAATTCATACTCAGTAAGTAGAACTGAAATGACTTTATGCAAATAAGCAACAACTCGATGTGGTGACAATGGGAGTGAAGACAGTAGAGCTCAGTGATCTGCTTCCTGTGAAATACTGTTGTCAAGTGTAGGCATATTGGAGGGAAGGCTAAATTAATGTGAGGTATTCTACTGTTTTATGTAATTTATTTGTGCTGCTTTGGTGATCAAGAAACATTATTGTGCAGTTGTGCTGCTTAATATTTTTGAGGAAACCATGATACATTCTTTGATGAATATAAAGTTCAAAAGAACAGCATTTATTTGAAAAATAAATCCTTTGTAACAACATTGTTGTAACAACGGTGTTTTTTATTGTCACTTTTGATCATTTTAATGCATCCTTACTGAATAAAAGTATTAATTTCTTAAAAAAAAAAAAAAAAAAAAATCTTACTGACCCCAAAGTTTTAAATGGTAATGTAATGTTCTTAATATGATGCTTTATGCACTACTGCAACTTATATACAAAGGCTTTACTGTGTGTAAAGTTAGCACTGTTAACACTGATGACTCTTTGGACCAAAATCCTGATGATCCTCATGTTTATTAAACTTCAAACATGAGAGATTAAGTGTGGAAGTGGATAGACATCATATGAGTTGCAATAAAAAACATTTGCAAGCATACACGCTTTTGTCTGCAGACTTTTTCTGTTTGGATTTTTCCCCCAACTTCCAGTGTGAACAGAAAAGTTGCTCGTCTCAGTGATCTTGTCTTCCCTGATTTATCTAAGGGTGTGTTCACACTTGTCATGTTTGGTTCGTTTAAAACGAACCCTGGTGCGATTGCTCTGTTAGTGCGTGAGTGCGTGTGTGAACGCTGCCATCCGAACCCTGGTGCGCACCAAACAAACTCTGGTGCGATTCGAATGATATATGAATGCAACACGGACCAAAGACATGTAAACGAACCAAAAACAGGAAGATGAGACCCTAAAAAGGACAGAATACTCACGTATATCGGTTTTTCTCGTCATAGTCGTGAGTTTGCCCATCACAGGCATCAGATGCACGTCTCCGCACAGCAGATCGTTTGTGTGTGTGACGGAGGGATTTCCGCCGTTGTTTTGACTCTTTTACACATTTAATAAGCTCTTCACGAGTATGTAGCCTACGCACACACAACAAGCGCATTTACCTCAGCACACAGCATATATTTAATCTGAAATTGTAGCTGATGATCCCACACAATTATTTTTCTTAATTCGAATACGAGCTTTACACTTATTTATTTAAAGTGATGCCACGCTTTGTGCCAGGACACAATATATTTCCCCCGGTATTTCTGTTGTAATTATGACAAAGCTGCTTATTTTCAAGCCTCTTTTTATTAACAGTAACTGGGAGTTTTGAAATGTAAAATTAAACATGATATATTTTGAGATTCCTGATGTTTCAAGAATGCTGTTTTAGAACAGTTCATATAACAAAATGATTCCACATTGTAACAGCTTTTCCTGTTATTGCTTTGGGGAGGAGGGGGACAATAAGTCAATCAGTCAAAATAGTGAATTAAATTGGGCATCTAACTCTATAGGCAATTGCACGCCATTTTATTTGTACCTTTAGGACATGATCCTAATGTATTGATTTTCAGTGCTTTTTCATTGGTAATCAGTCTTCAGCAGTGATTGTGGATTGTGTAAACATTGGCATGGCAAAGGTGAAAGCTGTGTGATATGTTTGAGCTGCATTTATCAGTCCATCAGAGGTTGCTGGTGAACACGTTTCACCCTGTCTGGTTTCAGATCATTCTAGTTGGTGTTTTTTTTTTACTACATTCTCTCACTCTCTCTTTTTTTGCTAGTGGAAAAATCTCTCTCTCATACCATACTGTGTGTGTTCAAGTGTGTTCAAGTGTATTCATATATAATACTCTGAGTGTAACAAGTTGTGCACTGCCTCTTCAGAAGGACAGAGTAGAGCCATTAGTGAGTACTCATGAAAGAAAGAGCTTTTGGTGCAAGTATATTGTTCCACGGAGGGCAGCATGAAATTTAGTGGTCTAGAAAAGGGTTTTTAACTCCTAGAAATTGTTCGCCTAAAATAATAGTCCACCTCAACTACTGTGGTGCTTATAGGCTGTGACACGCTGGCAGACTTTGATTGACACATGCAGAGACCCATGTAAAATCCTAAAGCTGTCGCTGGCAGACAAGTGTGCAAGGACGGAAATTCCTAGGCTTCCTTCCCCACTTTCTGAATGCTATGCTCCCCATGCTGAACTGATTAGTCCAACTCATTGGATTTCCTCTTCTCCATTTTGTTAAAATTTGTATAGTTTTTGGCCTTTCACTGGTTTGGCATTATAGATTGTGGATCATCCATAGCAGAAGGAAGAAACGCATGCACAAAACACCCATAAGCCCAAACATATTGCCATAGAAAATGAATTGCCCCACTTGTGTTGTTTAAGCATGATTAACAAAAGTTTTGCAAATCAGTTAATGCCACAAACACGCCCACAGCTGCACAGTCTTGCAGGTTGGTGCAAGGTTGTGTAGAATTTGCCTGACTTTTTAACACTGGAATTCAGAAGAATTTTTGAAGAATTGCACTTAAAGACATTCTTACAAATTTCTTGAAGCTGGTTCACACAGAACACATTTTTTTTGCAATTAAAACGTGAGACATAAGCCAGTGGAATGAAAAACACAAGGTCTAGAGACGCATTATTAAAAGTTGAATGTCTTTGAACTCAAGTGCCACGTTTTTAGAACGTCGTGTTATGCACGAGACATGAGTGCAACTGTCACAACATCCATCTAGTGCACGTTTCCATATAAAAATTGTTCTCCCTCGGTAGAAATCGCGTTCTGGGGAGGAGATGTGAGAACGCGGGGGCACCGCGATGCGACCACAAAGGGCACCTTTGAGGATTTAAGACAATTTAGATGTTTCCCATGTTATTTATGATGATTTTAGGAACATTCTTTTCAGAAATTTTCTTAAGATTGTTCTAAAGAAAAGTTTTTTGGAAAACAAAATATTCTTATCTTTATTCTTACTTAAAATAGCAGTTGAGATGAATGTTATTCTCAAGAGTGTTTTGAGCCCCAGAAGTTGGCCTCTCTTTCAGCTTACTGCAGGTTGGGCAGCCAGAGTTTCATTTTAAGCAAGTCGTATATTGTGGACCTAAGTCCTGTATAGTAATTTTTAAACAATAGTTGGGTTAAATAAAACTGCCCAGCATGTTGGGCAAAATTTAACCCAACCACTTGGTTAAATCAACCTAATTCCTGGGTTTGTCCATTTTCAACCCAACTTGTGTTGTTTTTAACCCAGCATTTTTTAGGTTGAGTCTGATATAGACTGGATGAGAATGCCTGGAGGGGAAAGCATCTCTGTTTGGCTTATTGAGAATTTGTTTAATCAGGACTTAGGTCCACAATGCTCTGCCTGCTCCATAAACTGTTTGTCTTCTTGTCCGATAATCATCTGTAATGGCTATAATCCCTCTCCAGTCACACTTTGTGACTGGTAACAAGCAGGGATATAACAAATGAAAACATTTTCAATTTCTTTCACAAACATAAACACAAATGTGAGATTTAAGCTCACATGTCATTATCTAATCAGGAGGACTTTTTCTGTCCACACTGGAAGAGAAAATGTCATGCGATACAAATAAATAAGAGCCAATAGATGCAACACATCAGTTTAAATAGCTTTACAACGATCTTTCCAATTATTCATAACTAGTTTAACAGACTAATCCAGTTGTTTAACCATCCTTATTAGGTAGCTGTTGTCAGTTTTTGTAATGTTTATAGAAAACCATTAAAGTTGAAAAAAATTTATTTTATTCAGTAAGGATGCACTAAATTGATCAAAAGTGACAACATATCTAATGTTACAAAAGATTTCTGTTTAAAAATATACTGTTCTTTTGAACTTTCTATTCATCAAAGAATCCTGAAATATTACACTTTCCACAAAAATATTAATTATTACAACCATTTTAAATATTAATACTACTACTACTACTACTACTAATAATAATAATGAAAAATGTTTCTTAAGCACCAATATCTGAAGGATCATGTGACACATTTTTGACATTTTGAAATTTACATGACAAATTTGCCATTACAGGAATAAATTACATTTTTAAATATGTTGAAATAGAAAACAATTATTTAAAATAATTGTAATCATATCCCACAATAGTACTGTTTTTGCTGTATTTTTGATCACATAAATGCAGCTTTGGTGAGCATAAGCCTTACAAATGAACCTGTCTAAACACTTGCCGTCTGTTTAGTCCAGGACTTCAGCATTTTGACTTGTGGATTTGGGGGGTTATAGACCTATTTAATAGAGTTGTATTTTAGGGCATTCAGTGAGCTGTGTCTCTCACAGACAGGATTACATGTGCCGAAAAAGTGGAATTAATGGCTTTTGGCCAGCCTTACTGCAGTTGCTCAAGTCCTCAGTATTTTAATCCAGTTTAGTGCTGCTTTCCTACAGCACAAAGCATGTCGCATACCGCCAGTGCACATTAACTATGAGAAACGCAAACGATTTGAGGCTCTCGAGCTTGTATATTTGTATAAAGTTTAAATAGGAGTTATGTAATAAGTGAGCTAATTGTTTTGTGCTATAGTGAGTAGTTTAGCTAGGCCAGAGTTAACAATAAGACATTTTTAACATATACAGTCAAACCAAAAATTATTCAGACATTTTTGATATTTTTTTTACTAGTGGTTGCAGGACACTATAGTTCATTTATGTAAGTGAGGATAGGAAAATAAAGTAAACTGTGAAATATTATACCAAAAATTCTTCAAACAGTGGACTACCAGTAAAATTGATAAAAATGTGGAATTATTCAGACACTTTGACCTGACCATGTTTTGCTTAAGTGTTATCTGACATAATTAAGATGATTTTTTTCTGACACAGTTTAACTCTGAGAACTTGTCATATTTAACCATTTTTTTAAACTATAGTGAATAAACTGTAATAATGAATGAAATGATCAAGATGTTTTGGTTTGACTGTATATTGATTGATGTAATATATAATAATGTACAGTAGAAATATAGTTTTTATAGTCATAAGTGATTTAACATGATATTTGAAATATGATATTTTGCAAGCATCCATAGCATGATTATAAAATTCTGACAGATGCCAATAATTATTTTCATGTTATGTGGCTGAAAACTAATAAATAGCCCATATTAAAATGTATACTATTTGTACTATTTTGTCTAAATAAATTAAAAATAACACACTAAATCTAAAATCAATCAGTTTAAATGCTACAAGTGAATTTAGGCATCTCCACATTATATTGTACAGTATGAAAAATAGATATTCAATTTGAGATGTTGACATAGTCTTAAAAAATCTTTAATAACAACTTTAAGCATTGGCCGATATACGCTGATGAAAACAAAAATCTTTAATGTCGGCTGATAACAGATATGGTGCCAATATTTTATACATCCCTAATAATATATATACATTTTGAACAATTTCATGCTCCCAACTTCCTGTTTCAACATGACTGCACACCAGTGCACAAAGCAAGGTCCATAAAGACATGGATGAGCGACTTTGGTGTGGAGGAACTTGACTGGCCTGCACAGAGTCCTGACCTCAACCCAATAGAACACCTTTGGGATGAATTAGAGCGGAGACTGCGAGCCAGTCTTTCTCGTCCAACATCAGTGCCTGACCTCACAAATGCGCTTCTAAAAGAATGGTTAAAAATTCCCATAAACACACTCCTAAACCTTGTGGAAAGCCTTCCCAGAAGAGTTGAAGGTGTTATAGCTGCAAAGGGTGGGCCAACTCCATATTAAACCTTACGGATTAAGAATGGAATGTTATTAATTTTCATGTGCACGTAAAGGCAGGTGTCCTAAAACTTTTGTCAATATAGTGTGTATATATATATATTTATATATATATATATATATATATATATATATATATATATATACACAATAAATATCAGTGGAAAGTTCCCACTCATGTGTTAATGCTGCACCACAGCATATTCACACATAGACACACAGATGCATCAAGCTAATCAGAGCGTGCATGCGTGTACAGTAAGAGCCATAACCTCGGGATGTTTGCGGCGGGGGATTCCAGTGCATCAGGGAGCACCTAGTGGAAAGGTTACTGCAGTGGGTGATTAATTAGCCAATTAACACGATGATAAATGTGCATGAGTAAACGAGGCAGGCAGCTTGAGACCGAACCAATTTCGGATGATATTCTTTTTTTTCACTCATCCATCCTTTTTTCCCCTCTTCATCATGAAAAACTGTTGAGTCGACTGTACATTACAGGGTTGTTTTCATTGTCATCCTTCTGACTGATTTAGTGCCTGTGGGTTTGCTCAGGGCACTGTGGGACCATTCAATTTGGACAGAGGTAGGGATTCCTTAATGGGATGGCTGTTAAGGTAATGAATAGGGTTTCTAGTCACAAAGCCCTGGTTAAAAGCACCTGTCAGTGATGATGGGTAAGGCATTGTTAGGCTTGAGCAAACAGCATCCCAGACTGACATCACTGGAAGATGGTTGTGTGTGTGTGTACCTGGAGTCTGATGTGGAAAGTGCTTTAGAACAAAAAATGAATTTATGCTGCATCTGTGCATAATCTTATCAGAATCTATTTGTTATTCATTCATTTACATACTGTACTGTAATTCTATATGCACAATTTAAACAATAATAATTAATACAATCATTTCTTTGTCTTTACAATTCTCAACATGTTTATTTTCAGGTTTAAATGGAAAAAGATTTTCAGTGTGGTCTATTGTTTCTTTTCTTTTTTACTTGCTCATCTGCAACGTGCCTGTGGCAACATTTCTGCAAAATGATATTACATTGCTTCTTGCATGTTTTGCAACACTTTCGCTGTGAAATGTCCAGCTGTTCATTTCAGCTGGAAACTGCAGTAAAATATACTTTACGTCTTTTGGAGATTTGCAGAAATTTTGCAGAGTCCTGTTTTTTTTCAATGAGCTTTTACATATTTGCTGTTCAAATGTGTGATGCTGTTTCTTTACTTCAGTGATGTGTAAACTCTTTCAGACGGCGCTGCCCTTTAATGCTTTCATCCTCCATATATAAAGCGGTCAGCTTTGAGATCAATGGAAACAAGTCAGTTCAGTGCAGTCAATTTATTCTCCGATGCACTTCAAAAACACTTCAAAATTAGTGCTTATTTACTTTTGTTGTGTAGTTTGTCCTAGAACATGCATTGAAATGTGAAAATCTCTTGAGGAAGTTACTGGTCCAATCAAGTCAGAGTGATTTAAATTTTTAAAACAATTATCATAATGTCTCAAGTCTTTACCCTTACATTGAAACACTGCTGCAGAAACATGTGGTGTTTGTCTGCGTATTTGTATTTTGTTCGTTAGCACACATCTCTTGAAGTGTGAGTGTGTGCATATTTGTGCTCAGCTGTGTTTGTGTGTACGTCTGTGTATGCGCTAACACAAATAGTATGTGTGTATGTGGGTATTGCTTGCATTGCTAACTGTTGCTCCCAGAGGCTGACGTGAGCTGGTTGGAGGCCAGAAGAGCACTGAGGTCTCAGAGCAGCTGTGAGGTTAGAGAACTTGTCATAATCAAAAAGTAGAAAGTTATGCATTGCTGGCCCTGAAACAAGCCAACGATGAAGACGGAAAAACATAGGGCTATAAATTGTTTGCCATCATTAACATTCTTGGTAACTAATTATATTATTGTTGATTTATGACTTATTGAATAATCGTCTTATTCAAACCCACTGACTTTAGAGAGAGAGAGAGAGAGAGAGAGAGAGAGAGATCTTCTAAAACTGTCCTGGGGTTTAGCATTTCAATCTGGAATATTTGTTTTATTTGTTGAAAGATTAAAGTTGAAAGTCTTAAAAAGATTTATACTTTTTTGGATTTGATTCCAGTACGTGCACTGAAAAAACAGCTTTATGAGTATTTGTGTTTTGTTGTCCACTAAAAATTATATATATATATATCAGTTTCATTCTGTTGTTCTAAGGATTGTTGGATATTTGTTTTACTGGAAAAGACAAAAAATAAAAGTTTGTTTTGCAGGGTGTTCTGCATTAATTATGCACTAGTAGACTGTCCCTAAACTGCTCCTATGGGTTTTAAGCTATGTAAAAAGAAATGTTATGAAGTCATATGACAAATACATCTTATGGCTGGCCAGCATGGTGGGTCATTCTCGGTACATTCTATGGTCATCACATTGCTATACCATATAGCTGCATTTACCTCTTAATCAAGATAATGACAGGCTGAGGGAACGAGTGGTTGTGAAATCTCCCTACCTATGTGGTCAGAGGATTAAATGTCCAGAAAAGTGGGCAACAGCCTATTACGAGAGGCTGCTGTGATCCCTCATTGGCACTAAAAGTTTACCAGGAGTCTCAGGTTTGAATGCTTTCAGACTTAAACACATACATTACAACATTACAGGAAAAAAGCTGGCTCTGCTCAAGTGATGGGGTCTGTCAGATTGCACCAATCTATTTGATTATTTCCTCAAATCCCTGAGAGATTTAATGTGATCTGCATGTACACACATACTGTGCCATTTACAGGTCTGAGTCTACGAATCTCGCATCAAATAGATGTATTTTTATGAGTGGACAAATACACTTTACAACAATTAATGTATGAATGACTATGGCAGCTGTAAATCATGGCAGATAGTTTTGAGATGGGTTACTGTGGGTTTTGGCTTCAAATAGGGAAGGAAAACTAATGAAATAAATGAAAGAATGACAGGTGGAGACTGTGGAAGACAAAATGGAAAAGTAATAAAATTGTGGTCTTCTACTGACAGACTGCGCCATAATGGAGCAGATGTCTCTCTGATGCTGCAAAGACAAGTGTCACAAGGAATTCTTTAACCTTCATATCATTGCACATTGGATTTGTTTAAGGAGGGGAAATAATTCTTTCTTTTTTTCCCATGAAACAATTTTGTGTGTGTGTCAGTAGTCGTTCTGAGTAAACACGTCAGCAAGAGCCCACGGGGTGTCACTGGTCCAGCCAGATTGACAGTTGATCCACCCAGTGGAATATAGTAATTGTTTTGGATATTATGAAAAACCAACAAATAGAGAAACTGCTTTTTCTCACACGCAAAGTAATCATAGCTCAAATATACTACCATTCAAATATTTGGGGTCGGTAAGTCTCTTATCCTCACCAAAGCTGCATTTATTTGATCATTGTGAATATTATTACAGTGTAAATTTTTTTTTTTTTGTGATGGTAAAGCAGAATTTTCAGTTGCCATTGCTCCAGGTATCATTATCAATGCTGAAAACAGTTGTGCTGCTTAATGCTTTTGTGGAAACCATTTTCAGGATGAATAGAAAGTTCAAAAGAACAGCATTTATTTGAAATAGAAATCGTAGGACAACTTTGAAATGGTTAGGTGAATTGAAATGGGCCACAGCTTGAGTCAAACTTTGTTGCTAAGGTGTTGTCAGGGGGTTGCTAGGGTATTGCAAGGTCATGCACTTTCACTCTCTCTTTCTGCCATTGGTCGGACAATAGATAGTCGCACCCCCAAATCACCTTATTTTTTGAGCCAGTGTTGCTAGGTTGTGCTTGTTGGATGCTCCAAACAAACAGAGCAATGTTTTGATAGCACCACACAGCTGCAGTGTTTATACTTTTCAGGGGAATCAGCATGCAAATAGCTTACTTATATCTGAAGCTGGAATAGGAGGAAGTCAGCACTGAAAAATAATACACAAGCTACATATGCATTTATTTTTAAGTGCACTTGTTTGTAATCTGAAAAGCCTCACATTGTTTTCCCTCGTTTGTTGAAGCAACTTACAATTCAGACATTTATATGTTTACAAAACCAGTGGTGAGTGGGAAGCCTGAGGTTTTATATTACTAACTGGTGTGTGTGTGTCTTTGTTTGTGTTGTGTCATACTGCTTTCATCATGATTAAGACAGCAGACAGTGAAGCTTGTGAGTAAATATTGCTCCCAGATTGTTGTAGTGTATCTAAATCCAGCTCATCCACTGGCTATTTCTGCCTTCTCTCACTGAAAGCAAACTGGGCTTGTGTGCTAAATGGTGATACACCGTTCTGTGTGGCAGTGGGGCCTGGATGTAATTCCACTGTCTTGCTCTCTGCTCTTGGCTATGGGCCGTGCTGCTGTTTCTGGATAAGAGTCATTGGTTTGGCTGGCTGTGATATGTGGCCTCTCTCCCAGCAGGTGTCTGTCTGACAGCTGTTGCTAACTTACACTGTGTCATACTCTAGCCAACTTGACATTCAACGCACCCCTCTTCAAAAGAGTGTGTCATTTTTCTGCATTTTCTAAAAAAGAGTGGTGCTTGCATGCAGAACTTGTCACCATGATGTTGATATGTGGTTGTTATTTGTATAGCGCTTTTTACAATACATTTTGTTTCAAAGCAGCTTTACAGAAAACACATGTTTCTGCATTACAATTTGGAGTGACTGTGTCAAAGTAATGTCCATATAGCAGAAATGTAGAGTTCTAAGATAATACAAATCATCCAGTTAGCTACACATCATGTATTCATTTAGGCAAAAACAATGAGCTGATCAAAGCAATTATTACAAGTTGTGATCGTAATGATCACAATATATAGAAAATTTGGCAGTTGTGTGTGTTGTATTGCCAAGGTCCAAGTCAGAAAAATTCATTATCTGGGATATTTTTACAGAATTTTTTTTTCTTTTCCTTTTTTTTTTTTGTCCACCATGCATTCTCAAATGCTCCAAAAGTTTGATTTCTTATAAAACAAGTAGAAATTTGTTCCTGTTTCTTTTTCACTGAATCACTGAATTTACTGTCTGTTTTAAATTATCGTGATGGTCCTCACCAGCATTCCTTGAAGAACATGTACCCTCACTTTGCCCCTGCACATTTGACCTCTCTTCTGGTCCATACAGCTGGATGTGAGGTGTGGTGACCTGCACCTCACCCGGTGGCCCTTTGAGCTCCACAGGCTCAGGTTTCTGATGGTCCTTTTATCAGCCATTTTACTGGCTCAGTAGCCTGATGAAATAGCACTCAATGTCGGCTGCTGGCTGCTTAACGAGGGCTTGGTGTATGAGCCCGTTGCCTGTTAAAGCATGTGTGTGCGCAGGTGGTATGGACAGCCGTAGGGTTGGGTAATGGGTAATAGTGGCTTGCTGGTGCAATGCTTTCCAGATGCAGCAAGTCTTGAAAGACTCAGGCGAGGAGTATGGGATTATACCAGGAGGTGCAACCTAATCCAGGGGCAGAGGTCATCTACCCTCTGCTTATAACTCATAAAGATGCCTGGCAGGAAAGGTTAATTATAGGTAGCAAGAGAAAGGTTATGATTTAGGTTAGATGTTGGCATTTAAGATGAAAGTGTCATGATGGGTTTTTTTTTTCTTCTCAAAGGTTTTCATATGTGTGCTGCAGCGAAACAGACTTTTTATATATATACGTACTGGCATATATATGTATACTGTATATACATTGATGTGTTAGAAGCAAGAAAAATCGTCAAGAGTAAGGGCCAAATTGTGATGGCTAGACGACTGGGTCAGAGCATCTCCAAAACTGCAGCTCTTGTGGGGTGTTCCCGGTCTGCAGTGGTCAGTATCTATCAAAAGTGGTCCAAGGAAGAATAAGTGAGTGGTGAACCGGCGACAGGGTCATGAGCGGCCAATGCTCACTGATGGTCCAATCCAACAGACGAGCTACTGTAGCTCAAATTGCTCAAGAAGTTAATACTGGTTCTGATAGAAAGAAGTCAGAATACACAGTGCATCATAGTTTGTTGCATATGGGGCTGCATAGCTGCAGACCAGTCAGGGTCAGGGACCCCTTTCCACTGCTGAAAGCGCCAGTGGGCACGTGAGCATAACATCTTGGTGCCATAACATCTTGGTGGGGCTCATCGGTGTGTGTGTGCGTGTGTTTTTTATATATATATATATATATATATATATATATATATATATATATATATTTATATATATATGTATAAAACGGCAAGTAACACATTGAATTAAATATAAAATTTTGAAGTAGAAAGACTGAAATAGTATTTTTTTTGTAAAATGTCTTCAGCAAACCTATGAAAAATTGGTTTTCATGTTTTATGGGGACTTTTCATAGACATAATGATTTTTATAATATACACACTGTATATTCTGTCCCCTAACCCTAAATCTACCCATCACAGAAAACTTTCTGCTTTTTTACATTAAAAAAAATAAATAAAATAAAATAATAATAATAATAATAATATGATTTATAACCAAAAAATGTCCCCACAAGGACAAAGATTTCTGGTATTACCACCCTTGTGGGCAAAGATAAATTACTGCAGCATGATAGCTAGTATCATATTATATTTGTGACAACACTATTAACTTGCTAGCTAAAATGAAAATTCTTATCTCACCTTTTTACTGTTATTGTCCTAATAATTAAAGGCAATAGATCCAAAAGAATACTGGACCACACTGACTTTCATTGTATGAACAAAAAAATAAATTTTTCAAAATATCTATAGTACAAAGAAGAAAGAAAGTCATATAGGTTTGGAATGACACAAGGGTGATTTTCATTTTTAGGGTGAACTGTCTCTTTAAGCCTATAATTTGTAACAAGCATCTAGGGAAATAGGGAATCCTGAAGACATCATTGTTCATCTGACCAAAGGGAGGCTGCAAAGTGGATATATCTGGTTTAAGTCTGTTAGTTATGCTATAGGGTTTATCTCCAGGCCTGGGGTCATGATCGTGTTGTAGCACTTGTTCCACTATAATCTGCAGACAAATACAGTAGCAGCGCAGAGGGATAAACTGCTAATAGATGAATTAGCAGGAGCAATTATCAGGGAAGGACTGCTGGAGTAAGAAGTGTTTAAGCTAATCAAATAATTAACCTGGGAGACTCAGCGCTTTCTAACTAACACAAACCCAAAGCAAATAATGTAAGGGAAACCTTCCCTGAACTCTCAGTCGAGCTTCAAGAAAGAAGTAGAAAGAGAGGCTGCAAGCTGTGGGAAATGTGATAATGGTCTGGAAACCTGACACGGTTATTTGCTCAGTTTAATGGGAGCTGCTTGCATTATTATCCCCAAAGTCTCATGTTATAGAGAAAATGCTCTTGGACCTGCTGTATTTCTCTTCTCTTACCCTCAAACAAACACACACAAACATTGTACACCAGCGGGACATAAAATAAGCTATTATGGCTTCATTAGGGACCAGACTGTGTCTAAACAGTGGAAGTGAAGGAGCAGTCTAATATAGTCTGACTGAATGAGAGCAGTTTAAGGACCTGCCAATACATTCACATTAACTATTTACAGTATCCATATTTCAGATATGACAATACACAAATGTATCAAACGTAGGTCCAGATTTACTAACAGCTTTCACCAGTGCAAACCCTCTTTTGCCATTAAAAAACTTCTGTCTGGGTTTACTAAAGACATGCAGTGCAAAATTAGCGTGGACTGAGTTGTTTTGTGGCTGACCTTATTGCATATGCATTTGTAGGAGTTTCCCTTTCAGACACAAAATTTATGGGAGGAGAGTATTTAAATGAATCACGAAACGCGATTTACTAATGTTTACACTAGTCAATTTACTGGTATTTGCGCCATTACTTAACGCCCAAAAAAGCATGTCTTAACCTATTTTGTGACATGGCTGCAATTGTTGCTGCTAGGAGGAGGAGACTCTGCAGAGAACAGAGAGTGCGTGGTAGAAGGGAGAAAATATTATAAAATGCCAGAGGAATTGGTTATCCATATTACGTGTAACAAGTTGCGCCTGTGTCGATCCGCACCTGATAAGCATCAGCTCTGCTTATTTGCAACCCAACACTAATTTGGTAGATTGTGTTGGTCATTATGTAAATGATCTGACTGCGTCTGTGTTCTTTAATTTGCACGTCACCAATAGATCACATACAAAACTTGCCACTCCCATCGGCACACTTGTGGAATTGCTCTCTCACGCTAATTTGGCCCGTTTAGTAAATTTGGCCCATAATGTATTGCAAATACTGTATAGACCTCAAGGCTCGAAATTGCGACCATTTTACTGGCATATGCTCCCTAAATTGAATGCGTGCAACCTCAAAATATATTTGGGAGCATGTGTGCGAGTGCAAATAATCGTTGAGGTGCGACCTGTTTTCATTTCTCTATAAAACGTTTGCTAATTACTATGTGCCTGCTGTCAGCTGATATAGTTACCGGTCCACCATTCTATCACACAACCAATTAAACTTCATCTTTATGTTCTTAAGTTTAAAGCAGTCTTTAGGCTGGTTAATATAGCTGGTTAATATAGGTGTCACGTGACCGGGAACTAACTAGCGCGCAAAATGTAAAGAGCTGAAGAGAGAAGATGAAAAGAACAGTTACAGCAGTGTCGACATTAACACTTGAATGCTTAAAAAAACTAGGGAGTCACCAAAACGTAAGAATCACTCTGATTTTATTACATTTAGTGTAAGTGGTGATCGAAATAATAATATATAATATGTACTGACGGTAACCAGGTTGCGCAGCCTCTCAAGGAGAAATGGAAACAAATGAGCACAGCACACACAAAATCAGTGAATATACTGCAGTAAAAATGTGGAGTTTTTATATTTATAACATATGATACAGTTAAGCAACATCACATGACCAAGAAGATCACTGTCTTCCACCATCACGATTGAAAATGTGATATTGATTTCATTTAACAGTTGAATAAACAAGTAGTTAAAATTAAATCACTTACATTTTAGATGCAATATTGACTTTTTTGTTCTGTTTCAGCTGCGAAAATAGTTCCAAATAGAGATCCCAGCAGAACCATTGCGCATCTCGCAGCAACACTCAGCCTAGTTTTCATTACTGAATGATTGAGCTTTTTGGTCAAATCGTTTGAATCAAAGATTCAGTGACTCTTTCATAAAGAACTGCCTCATTCTTGAATGAATCAGCCGTTTGAACGAATCGTTTGAACGAATGACTCAATGACTCACTCAATAAGACGGTCACCTGCCACCACCTACTGGCGGTTTAGTTTCATGTCTATATATATATATATATATATATATATATATATATATATATATATATATATATTAGTTGTGGTGCTCCCTGGACCAGAAAAAGGTATGACAGATGGCTTACTAATAGTTGCCTATGTGTATTAAGCTGAATAGCAGAAAATTTGTAACACTGAAAAACTGAAAAAGCAAAATTTTCATGTACTTGTGGTAAGGAAGCAAATTTTCTGTCATTTTTTTCTGCTATTACAGCATCTACAAGCTCTGTTTCAGTTGCTTGGCCAGGTAAGAAGGCTCATAGGAATTTTACTTGGTAGTTGCTGACATAACACAATAGTAACAATATATATTACAACATCTCTGTAAAAAGTGTATTATAACTTTGCTAGTAGACTACAAGGCAAATACACCAAAATAGTAACTGGTTTAGAGATTGGCAATGCACTTTGTGAATGCACAGAAAAATGCACAGAAAATCTGATGCTATGCAAACTAAACATATTTTCCTAATAGTTTCCTGCCAGTCACATTCATGAAAAGCCTCTTGAAACAGCAGTTGGATTTCTCCAGCTCTGCTCCACAGATCCTAGTGCATTGCTGTATATTCCTCATCTAAAGCTGAGTTATCACCCCCAACCACTCTCCATCATGTTCTTATGTTCTAGTAAAGTGCCTGATCTACTTCTTTTCACGCATTGTCTTGGGACTATCCCCTGTAGTGGGTTAGAGGAAATGAGGGTAGTTTTAGTCCCTTAGTGACCTCATGGGGATCCCATGAGAGCTATAGCTGACAGTGATACATCAGTATGCATACATGTTTCTTGCTGAATTGCACTTTCTTACTGTTTCCGATCTGCTGCTCTAACCACAGGTATCACACGCTTCCTCAACGTTCACACTTCATCTGCTGACATCACAGCCACTTTCTACTTCCTCTCTTTGTGAAGTATCATTTGTTGTTTGCTCATCTTTTTTTGTCTTTCTTTCTTCATCTTTTTTTCTGCATCAGAATTTTTCCCCCCCCCCCTCAGCAGTCTCTAATGTCACTTGCAGGCTTGACTTTTTAAACATGACTTTTTAAACTTATAAAATTCTTAAAGGGATAGTTCACCCAAAAATGAAAACTTGTGTCATAATTTTACTCTCCCTCATGCCATTCAAAACCTCTATGACTTTGTTTCTTCCGCGGAACACAAACAAGATATTTTGAAGAATGTTGGTAACCAAACTGTTTTGGTGACCATTGACTTCCATTCTATGAAATATAAAATAAAAAAACAAACATCAGTACATTTCTCAAAATATTTTATGTTCCACAGAAGAAAGATAGATAGATAGATAGATAGATAGATAGATAGATAGATAGATAGATTGATTGATTGATTGATTGATGTTGTTTAAAGGATTTTTTAATATTATAACTAACTGGGAAATTTAACTAAAATGTGTTCTGCTAAAAGCCTATCCTGTGTTGGAAAGAAGCATGAACAGTTTGACAGTTTGACACTTCCATTTGACAGTGAAGGATATAAATGCATAGGAAAGCAGCTTGCGAAAGCACCTTTCTTATGAACCAAAAGAGAAAAACATGAGAAACAAAGAAAGACATTTTTTGCTCTTTGCAAATCCCTTTGCAAATGAAGGTGTCACTGCAGTCATGCACATCAAAGTGATTGATCCTTGCATATGTGTGTATGCATTTGAGCTTCTGTTTGTAAGTAGCAGCAAGTTGTGTGTTTTCTCAGCTCCTGTATCAGTACAAGGAGCCCAGGGCTGAGGAGGAGGAGTGTGTGATCATGTCCAGGCGTCCAGACGCTTGTATGAGGATGGATGGGACAGCTCTATGGAAGCCAGACACGAGACTACAGAGATTCCATTACGTAGTGCATGTGTCTCTCAGCACAACAACACAAGAGCCGGCAGCCTCTGCACGCTCAAACAAACCTGAGCCTCCTCGCTCCAGTATATACACATTGAGACATCAGACACTCTGCACTATATCTCAACATCAGAGCCGGGCCAAAACACTAGCTTTACACCTGCATACACTCTGACATTATGTAGAGCAACTACAGCACTTCTAAATGCAGTCAAATAGACCTTTTTGCTTTGCTTTTAAAGTAGATAATGTGTCCACATTGTACTTTGAAATTGAATAATGATTAAATGTAATTTGTGTTGTTTAGAAGACTAAGACATTGCAGGATGAATGAATCAGTTCATTCTATTTCTCTGCTACTGAATCACCATTTAGGTGAGTTTAAAGACTTAGATATGCAAATTTAGACATCCTTCATGCCTTATTAGCGTAATTATTATCTAGACATGGTGCATTATATTCAGATTCATTACAGTTGGTAGAGTGAGGATGTGGTTTTGTGACAATGTGCCCCCATTTGCACTTTGCTGTTTTATAGCAAGTAGGTTATAATAATAATTCCTTACATTTATATAGCGCTTTTCTGGGTACTCAAAGTGTTGTATGTATTGTTGTGCATTTTGTTTTGTTAGGTGTCTAAGAAGTTTTGTGCTTCATTCAGGGTTGATTTTAAAGCTCAAGCAGATAAAATGATATTGATCTGGATGTGAAGTGATCACTTAATTAAATGTAAATTGGCCTGCAAGTATGTGTGAGTGTGTTGGGAAGCGTGTCTCTTCGTGTCTGTGTGTTTCATGGCCTAACGCTCAACTAATGGATGGAAAATATCTCCACACACTCGGCGCACTTAAAAAAGCTGCTCAGTAGTTCCAGAGATGGGCTCTTTTTCCACTTGCTTTCTTTGGCTTCTGTCACTGCTCAGAAGACAGTTATGCTTTAAATCTGCGTTAAGTGTGAGTTGTTTTAACTGAAGTTAAAATAATTACAGATGTGTGAGTCATACCTTACAAAATCATTTCAGTTCATCAGTACAGTTACAATTCTATGTGAGCACCCTTAAAATTTGGAATTGGTACATATGTTGAAAAATGTAGCATGAATATAAATCATTGCTAACTGAATTTATTATGAAGGTGGAAACTAGACACACTGTTGAAAAGTTTGGGGTCAGTAAGTTCTTTTTTTTTTTTAAGAGATTAATAATTTTATTCATGCAATAAATTGACCAAACGTGACAGTAAAGACATTTCTGTCATGACAACTCTCGGAGTGTCTGGCATGGTAATGGATATGACAATGTTGATATGTTTGCTCTTGGCAAACATCTGCAATAGATCTGCTACGCAGCTGCTGTTATTGCTGCTGCTGCAGAGCAAGTATGGGACTTGTTACTGCCAATACATACATAACACACTGCTGTGAGCAAGTAAGACATGCTGCTGCTGTATAATATAGCATACTTGAATAGAATTGAAATTTAATTATGTTAAGAAGATCTATACAGGTGGCACTGGGGAAGGTGAGGGGTTTCTGAAAGCACTCTGCAACTGCTACAGCAAATGTTGATAGAGTATTTGAAGGTTGAGCAGCGAGAATCATGGCTACTGATGCAGCAGGAACCAATCAGCTGTGTCCTATAGAGAATGATGTGATTGTAAACAGATTGAGTTAAGGACCTATCAGCCTGTGCCATCTAGAGTTTCATGACAGAACTTTGTATTTATAATGTCATAGATGATTTCTATTTCAAATAAATAAATGTTCTTGTGAACTTTCTATTCATCAAAGAATCCTGAAAAATGGATCATGGTTTTAACAAAAATATTAAACAGCACTATTTTCAACACTGATAATATAAAAAAATGTTTCTTGAGCACCAAATCAGCCTATTAGAATGATTTATGAATGATCATGTGACACTGAAGACTGGAGTAATGCTGCTGAAAATTCAGCTTTGCCATCACAGGAATAAATTACATTTTAAAATATTTTAGAAAAATATATAGAAAACAATATTACTGTTTTACTGTATTTAGATGCATTAAATGCACACTTTAAGTTAAGAGACTTCTTTCAAAAACATTAAAAAAATCTTACTGCTTCCAAACTTTTAAATGGTATTGTATCAATGCACAGATCTAAATAGAATTAAAGAGAAAAGGACTTAGGTTTGAATATAAAAATACAAAAACTTATCACATTTTGCTCTTTTTTTTGTGGGCAGGTAAATCTGTCTAAGTGGTTCTGGATGACGGGACAATAATAAAGGACTTTGCAGCAAAGTGGTTAAAGCAAATGATGGGACAGCTGTTGATGAAACATTGCAAAGTCTCATTTAGTTTCAAACAGAACTTTTGAATATATTTCAGATATGCTATAAACTTAACAAACTTTGGCAAATCCATTGGTTGTGACTAGTTGTTCTCTGGTGCTGGCCACCTAAAGCACACAAGATCTGAGCAGATCCAGTCAGCCGCACTGACGCACTGATGTCAGAGTGATGGTAGTTACAATTTTCTGCTAAATGTATAGCAGCAATTGTGCATTTATAGCAAATTACATTGTTAGCACATACTGTTATAAATTTTTACAAATAAAACTTTATCAAATAATAGAAGGATGGAACCATTTGTGGTACTATATCATTTTGGAATGAAAATAAAAAACTATACTGAAAGTAGAAAAACAGGAGCAAAGTTTAAGCAAGGGAACGAGGACAAGAGCAGATAATGCGAGCAAGAGAAGGTGTGCTTTCAGCAGTTTGCTCCATAGCCCTCAGGTGAATGCCTCTCCCTCAGCTTGTTATTTATAGACCTGTACATGAATTAAAAATCACAAATGCTGTGGCCCTTTTAAGCTTGTATCTGTGGAGACCTGATATTTCATCTAATGATGCCCTAGTGTAGCTAATGACTGGCCTCTCTGAAGAATTCAGACTTGGATCTGCAGCATACTGTGTTCAGCAGGCTGCCACAGCCATTACAGCAGATTGGCATATAGCCGCCCGCTGAAAAACCTGAATCAGGGAAAGAGTAGTGTGTGCGAGTCCCTGGGAGCTTCTCAATAATGTCTTCAGGCAAGATACTTCTGGAAGAGCAAGACCAGCACTCAAGAGGCTTAGCTATGTACATGAAAGCCACATCCTGTAGTGGACTCTGTTGTGTATTATTGTGTTATCGTGACAGTAAAAGAGCATTTGTATGCATAGCTTTGAAGATTTTGCTGAATTGTCAGTGTGCCTGGTGAATGGAGTAAATTCATATCTATCCTGTCTGCATATCAGCTGTCTACACAGTTGTGTTCTATTGAAATCCAGCCGTTAGCTCCTACTGTACCATCAGGCCGCTTTTAGCTTGGGTGTAAACAGACCCTAGACTGCTGCAGAAGCACATGTTGTTGTGATGTCATGATCTGAATGGGTGTGGCTGTTTACTTCAGTTCCTAAAAACTGCTCATTACATTCAGTTGTTGCTAATTTGTTTCATTAGTCAGAATGTAGATATGAACTCTGTTCTTCATTCTTTTGCTTTCCTCTCAACTCCTATTGAATTCTGTATTATTGTTGTTTTTTATTACCCACATATTTATATGAATATGTTAAAATTGTTTGTTTGCTCGTATGTGACAAACTGCTTATGCTGAAATCATTAAACTAAATGCTTTTATTATTTTTTTCATTTCCTCTGAATTCCTTGCCACATCACCACTTTTCCCTCTCTCAGCACTATGCTCACTGTCAGCATTTTGCAATATAGCTTTGATTTATGTTTTTCCTTTTTTTTTTCACCATTGTTCTCTACAAAGGAAAGCAGTGATATTAATATTATCACATTACAAACTTTAAAAACTCACAGATATTAATGTGGAGGAACACATTTTCTCTATGTACAGTGAATTTTGAGTAATTCAGAGGAAAATCATTCACAGTAATTGCATTGATACTCTCATTCTCAGGTGTTTTTTCTTTTTCTTTTTCTTATTAAAGTCTAGTGTAACTGCATATTAACAGGTACTTCTTCAAGTATGAAAATTTACTTCCAAACCCCAGAAAAACCCAACTAATTAAATAAGCATTCCATCAGAATGCACAGTAACTTTTAAATGGCTGTCATTGGAGAAAGATGCTTTGTGTGTCCAGATGGTGTCACAGCAAATGGGCCATATTAACTAGCTAAATGTTGACCCGTTGCCCACTGCGAATGGTAGTGGGTGGCAGTGTGACCACACTTTTAATCCCACATCTTTGACCTCTTCTGACAACCCTCATTTAGTGAGAAATCACATTCAGGGGCAAGCATAAATAGTAGATTAAATGTGCATAACAAGCTTGAGGATCAGAAGTGTATTCACTACTGTTCAAAAATGTGGAGCCAGTAAAAGGTTTTTTTTTTTTTTTTTTTTGAAAGAAATTAAAATTTTTATTCATATTTACCAAGGGTATGAATAATATATATATATATATATATATTTTTTTTTTTTTTTTTATTATTTAACTAATTTGACTTGTGAAATTGTGTGGCAATATTAAGCAGACAATCTTTTTTTCCTGTTCAGAGAATTATTCCTGGGCATTAATGTAAACATTACAGGAATTTGTGTTGTGCTAAACTAAATTGCTGGTAATAGCCGCAACATGAGTAATATATATAGATCTAAATCAAGGTTTAATCAAGTAGAATAATGTTTTCCCTCTGATAAGACTGCAAGTGTTTAAAGCAGTGTTAAGCTTCAAAGGCAACTCGCTCAAGCAAAAAATGTTTTTGATCAAGGCACTGTGATCTCTCCTCCCCTTTACGGCAACAACCCGTGGACCAACACAACACACACACATACTTGCGTCCACCTTCCTCTACTAACTTTAGAGTCCCATGTGTATGTATCCTCACCAGCACAGAATACTTTGTTCCTGCTATCAGATGGCTACGTTCACTCTGGGGTTCATTTGCCAGCTGTTCTTATCTTACTGAGATGGAATGGCTGGAAAATGGGGAAAGATTTATTTCCCCTGACATCTTTAATTCTGATGTGCTTTTAAAAGCCATAACAAGTGGATTTTTTTTTCCATTCCATTCTCTCTCATTGAGGCCCTCTGATTGCTAGGCTCTTTACATTTTCCTGTTCCCATCTGACCCACCTGACAGGGATATTCAGGACTACAAGATATCGGGAATTGGTAAGAAGAACGCTATAACAGGCACCATTCAGAATTAAATTGAGAATTGAGGGAACAATTAGGTGGATACAGTATTGCTATTTGAATTTGTGTTAAGGGATGTAGAATTCTGCTGACTGCTGTAAATGTAGTTTTTTAATGATACATTCATCAGTACAAAAATATTAATGTTTAAAATGTTAGCTATAAAGTGTACACATATAATATTTGAAAAAAAAAAAAAAAAAAAAACTTTCATTTTATGAACTATGGTAGACGAACACTTAATTTCCCCTAAGATTTTATATCAGTATTTTATGAGGTTATGAAAACTATGTGTTGGACAAAGTGTAATAAAATTGTTCATTTTTCTTTATATTTGTTTTTAATTGTGCCAATTGTTTTGTTTATATAAGAATATATATCCGAGCCACTGGTCCCTGTAGCTTTCTAAAAAAATTTTTTTTGTCTGGTGGCTTTGCTGCCAATCAGTCCAAATCATTCATCTTGCGGCCTATCACATTTTCTCCCTCTCTCTGTCAGCTGGAGTTCAGAATGTATCGTCTCCCGTAATGAAATTAAAAGATTAGCTGTACTGTTCACACATCTCAGTTCTTAAGAAAAAAAAAAAAAAAAACTATAAAAAGTCTCCTATTGGTCAGAGACTGCCTACAGTACATTTCCAGTTTCAATTGTGGAGTCAGAGATCAATTCAGCCTGGACCTTGCACTGAATCTGCTGGCTTTGGAAAGACACCCACAAGCGCACACATATTCACAAAGATCTTTCTAGACTAGGAGGACAAGTGTATGTCATCTTCAGTGAAGATTTTTATTCTATCTTTATAATGGAATTATATGTACACCTAATTAGTGGTGATTGCATCTAATTAGTGGCCAAGTATCACAATCACTGTCACATATACTTAAGAACAAACCCCTAACCAGCACTGTTGTTTCATTTTACTGTGCCAGGGACACATTTCATACACTCTGCTGTACAAAAACAGGGTTAGTGTGCCCCTTTATCAAGAGGCCCGGGACAATTGAATGTTCGTTGGATTTACGTACTGAGAGAACGTCTGAATGTTATAAGATATAGATGGATGGATGGATAGTTGAGTAGATGGATAGATATATGGATGGATCGATGGATGGATGGGTGGAAGGGTGGTTGGATGGGAGGGTAGATGAATCAGTAGGAAGATACTGTAGGTGGGTACTAGATGGATCATAAGTAGATAGGTGGGTATAGGTGTAGAATTGTTTTGAAAATGCACCCATACACTTTTCCTTCATTGCTGAGACAGTCCAATTTTCAGCTATTTCTCTCTTCTTCTTTCAGTCTGTGCAGGATAAAGATAGTTTCTTCTTCTCCAGGTGATGGATGACCCTGCTGCTATTTTGAGGGCTGATGGGGGATTGCCTCTGTGGAGATCAGCATATAAAATATCTAGTCAGCATTGATCTGACACTGCTTTACTGTCCCGCCAATAAAGCTCACAGAAATATGGAAGGACATTAACCTTACACCACACACCAGGAACAGACAAGCTATATTTTCCTCTTTGAACGGCGCCTACACTTTATTCCGATCCTCTCAAATAAAAGTATGGACAGGACTGAACCTGAGTCAGCATCCTGCAAGGATCTCACAGATATTCTCTTTCTCTTTCGCTCTCTCTCTCTCTCTCTCTCTCTCTCTCTGTACATTCCAGTCGCCCAATAGTGCCTTGCAAAGTGGACTTGACAGGATATTCTGCCATCACAATCAACCAAATTATTTTTATTTTCATCACAACAGGCGTATATCTACATTTAGGAGTTTAAAGTGTGCTGAATATATTTAATATTTCTTAAAATATATTTACATATTATGTATTAAATTATCAAAAATATATTTATATATTTTATTAAAATATAAAGATATTTTCTTAATATAAATATATTTGAAAGGGGCACCTATTATGTAAAATTCACTTTTAAAAGGTGTTTGAACACCAATAGGTGTCCGCAATGTGTGAGAACAACCAGCCTATAATAGTAAAAATCCACTCACTCATTTTTTTTTTTATAATTCCCATAAATCAAAAGCAGTCTCTTCAAGTTAGCTGATTCAGATTCCCTATAATGCTATTAATTTACGTTACTCCCCAACCCTGTTTATGTATATTATATTAAGTCAAATTATATTGTATGAAATTAGAAAGTATGGCAATGCATAGACCTATTTATATTTATTTTTGAACCCTTTATCTGCATGACTCATGTTTGAAGTGGCCCCGGCCACAGCCAGTGACATGGCATTAAAAGAGTCTCCATAGACTCCTGCCATCTGAGTCACTGAGGTCATTGTGGTAAAATTTTTATTTTCGAAGGAAATGTCCCGAACAATATCGGTAAAGTCTTGTATGTTTGCGCCAATCACGCCAGACTGCTTCACAAACGAGGGTCTTTTCAGCCACTCCGGTTCGAACACCACTACTGACAGTTTCTGACATTTTCAGTGCGTGAGATTGTCCTATTTTGTTGTTGTTGTTGTTCTGGCAATCTGTCCTACATCGTTATGCTGGAGCATGAGCTCTTGAAGCTCTGCTCTCTTCTTGAAAGGGGGCCTGGAGCACCAGCTTATTTGCATTTAAAGTGACACACAAAACAGCACTGAACCAGCTAATGCACATGCACAGTCCTAAGTGCGCGTCTCAGAACACCTGCTGTTTCTATAGTAACCAGAGCTTCTAATGGCAGCTGCAGTGACGCAGTGACTTTAGCAATTGCCGATTGACTTTTTTACTTAGAAGGCGGGACTTATTCCGCCATATTGCACGTTGCACTTTCTTCTATCCATAGTAATATGAGTGTACCGCCTTTGCATATCTGAAGTCTTTGACTATACAAAACTATCAAAGTCCTCTTAAGAATGGCTCATTTGAGATGAAATACCCTTTATTTATTTAAGACAGAATAAAGTCTTTATTCTGAGACATAATAAAGAATATAGACAAGCCATACATTGTCTTGTATTAACTGGATTCCTCTTTTGTCTGTCAAAGCAACAGTTCTGTTAAGCTGTATGAATAACAGCGCCCTTTGTCTACTCGTAGGAATTTAACATATCATAAGAGAGTGTTTCACTGCTGCTTAAATGCACATTGCATCGGAAGTCAACTAAAAGAACTAAATAGTAAATAAAATCAATTATTTTAAAATAAAATAAGTAATCCCTTTAGTGATCAAAATACTTTTTAAATGTAACTGTAATCTGATTACCAACAATTTTACCTGTATAAAATTGTTTTACCTGAATACTGTTAATGCTATTACATTACGTTACTCCCCAACCCTGTTTATGTATATTATATTAAGTCAAATTATATTGTATGAAATTAGAAAGTATGGCAATGCATAGACCTATTTATATTTATTTTTGAACCCTTTATCTGCATGACTCATGTTTGAAGTTGCTCAGTGTGTATAGTGAGCAGTGAGCACTGCGTAGGGACATTGTGAATCGGAACGCTGCTTCTCATGTCTTGCTCAGCTAATTGCATTATTATTCTGGGTTCAGTGATATTGATACTAATGTGAGCCCTGTTATAAATAAGCTCCATTAAATTAATTGCTTGCTCCTGAATGAACTTTATGTTCATTGTGTTTTGCAGGAGGTACAGATGTTGGTGAGAATCTTGAGCGTTCGGCACAATGTAAAAAGCCACATTTGCACTAATGACTGAACCCTGAGGACTCACTGTTATTACTTGTAATTTCGAATCAGCCCACACACTGTTTGATTGTGAGCTGCTTTTTACATAAGGTGCTAGAAATGTTGTGCTTGCTGAATTGTAATCTAGTGAGGAAAAAACAACTTACTTATTTGTTTACTTATTTGCTACATAGTGAATATCACATAGTCCAACACAATTTGTCTCTGACAGTGTTTTGTATTTTCTTTCCAAATTATAGAAAAAATAAAGAATTCGATTTAGACTGAGATGCATTTTTTTTCTGCCTGTCTGATCAAACCGTAAGTGAAATGTTTTAGGATTTTGAGTTGTAGAGACTGATAAAAGTAGTCAGGTGTGTCACCACTCAGGTGCAAACACTCAGCATCTCTGGAGATTTTAGGGCCTTCCTTTAGGACATTAAAGTCCCAGAAAGCTACAGTCTGGTCTCAGAGAGATATAAGCCTATTAATCCTGCAGCAACAGAGCTGTGGTATTGTAATGTTAGTCCTGAGAGAAGCCACTTTATCTCTCTCTCCATTTCCATGCCCAGCAGGTAGATTATGCCATACTCCAGTGAACTACTCATTTAGCTGTGAATGTCTCATTTCCTTTTCCTCTTTCTCTTCCATTGTCTTCTCTCTGCTTCCTAACCCTTTGAGGCTTGTGATATTCCATTTACACCGCCTGTCTTATGTTCCCCTTCTGTGCCAAACCTTGTTTCTGACAATTTTCAATTGTTTTTCTCACCACATTCTCTCGTTTCATATTTCTACAGATATTTCATGCCTGCCTGAGGTCATCTCTTCTTGTCTAGTCTTCTCTGTAAACAAACATTGCATAACATTATCCATTATCTTGCCCAGTTCACAAAGCAAGACCAGCATGTTGCATAACCGGTTCCTTATTCAGTATGTGCTATTTGTGCTGGTACCTCAGTTGTATAAACCTGCTCAACTTCTCTCATATTTCATAATCAATTTTTATTTTCTCTTCCCAATGTAACATTTTATTGCTCAGTGGGTGCTATTTAATAGCTCAGGACACTTAATTGAGTTTTGTCTCTCTCAGGGTCTAAAGGTAATACTTCATAAGTGCCAAATGTGAGTAAAAATGGCTTTGGTGGTACATTTATTATTCAGTCTTGTACATTTATAAGGAAGTGGAACATAATACATGGTTTAAATCAAATTGTACTCTAAATGTAAAATACCAATTAGCATTTTTTTTTTATTATTGTGTGTTTTACTATACATTTACATTTTTACTATATTTTTACATTAATATAATATCAGATTGACTTTATTTTGTTTCAAATTAATGTAGAATATGTGTTTGTGTTTTATGACATTTTTACATAGTACTAGGGGTGTGACGCGATATTAAAACGTGAAGATATTTCTTGTCGAAGTAAAAAGCTGCCGCACGATACCAGCATGACTGAGTTGAGTTTGTGGCAAAACCTTTTACAGTGCTCGCTTTATATTGTTCTGTTTTTTTTTTATTGTTTTTTTTTTACTGCATATGATAATTCATACTCAGAAAGTAGAACTGAAGTGACATTCATTACAAGATGATTAGTTTAGGGCTGTCACGATTCCTCGATTAAATTTGAGTTAAATAAATACCGGAAGTGGCACATTCCATGGACGAGAATGCATGAACCAAAACAAATAAAAATAAAAATAAAAGAGAATGCATGAACTGTATTATTAGATGTTTTGATCATGCTGAATGTGTAACAACAACAATCACCAGGCAGTTGTTGTAATACATAATGTACACAAGTTGATTGTTCATAATATTATGTATTATTATGTAATATTTCATTATGTATTTTAAGTGTTGTTCAATAAAACCATAAAATTACTAGCTAATTACACTTTATGTAAACCAGTTGTTATTGCCTCGTTGTTATTTTATGTTTTTAAAGTCATTCTAAAGGGTATTCACCTAATTCTATTTTTTATTACCACAAAAAATATTATCCGATTACTCAATTTTCAAAATAATTGACCAATTACTTCATTACCAAAATAATTGTTAATGACAGCCCTAGAATAGGTAAATTAAGTCAAATGTACCTGCATTGTTTTGCATTTTGTGACTATTTTTCCAGTCAAATTTTGTCATTAAAGATTTCTTAAATATAGTGTTTCTTTAAAAAATCATCTCATTCTCATGAGCCCAATATTGTGTATCGTGTATCACACCCCAGCTAAGTATTATGAATGACGGACAGTATCACTTATACTACACACACACTGTTCAGTATGATTTTCTCAATTCACCTGCCATTGGACAGTGTGGCAAAAAGTCGATTTTGAACCCTGATTTCATTTATTTTTTTCCTCTTAAAAATTTCTTTTCAGAGATAAATTTGACAGTTGTTGACAAAGTCATCATAGTATAAAGCTATAAAATGAATATAGGTAATATAGTTATATAGAATATACAAGATATTTTCGTATCTTGTATCCGAGCAGAATTTGTGGCATTGTTGAGATCTGCTATTAAAGCTGAGACTATAAGTAATTTGTCTTTCCTGTGGGTTACTTTTGTTTTTAGAATCAGATATCAGGGTGTTTTATCCTTAAACATGTTGCATACTAATTCTTATGAGTAGAATTTGAAGCAAAAAGAACCTCAACCTGCACAACAAAGAAAAAAACATTTTCCACGTTTGTGAAAGTATTTGCTGTGTTACTCTCACATAGAGTACAGAGTACTGTATATATGTGCTTGTGCGAGAGAGTCAGGGCTGTAGGGGTGATGCTTGCAGTATTGATCAGTGAGGATTTGTTGGGAAGGGTAAACAGCTGTGATAAATGGCCGTGTTACAGAGGTGTGCTGTTCCCTGTGGCTCCTGTTTGGGTGGGTCTCCACACAGCCCTTAGTCTGCTAATGAAAGCAGATGCTACAGTGAACAGGTCAGTTTTGGATCAATGGCTTCCACACTCAGGAAATGACACAAATCAATCTATGTCAAATCTGCCACTGAATAACACTACCCAGGAGACGGTGATAGGGAAAGGGAGTGAGTAAGAGTGTTTTTGGATTCTTGCTCAATCTTAATATAATTTTTTCCCCCCTTTTACTACTGTTGTTTATCTGTTAGTTCCAATCTGTATGCCTCAGCTCAGCAAGTCTTGTAAAAAGGGTAAAGATCATTTAAAGATCACACAGAGCCTAACAAAGACACCTGCTCATGCTGAGTCTGGGACACTACAATTACAATAAAATACAAATAATAATAATAAATATGAAAGTTGTTGTTGTTGTTGCATCCTTACAACAACAATCATTTTGACATATAATAAAATTGTCTATTGACCTTTTTTTCTTGTTTTAGGGATAAGTTTAACAATTTAGTAAGTTTATGGTTAAAACAAGCTATGTTATCTTCATATAAAGACCTAAAACATGAGTCAGAAGGAATAAGAAAGAGATAATATGCGGGTCATTAGGAAATAATGAACCCCCGACAGGGTGATTAGGCCCACAACACAAAGTGGACATAAAACCAGCACTGTGTAGAAAATTGGTTGCCAAGGACATCAGTAAATTATGTTTCTCAGCGGTCATTATACGAAAATATTTGATGCAGAATACCACAACTGACCAATCAGAATCAAGTATTCTAGAGAGCTGTGTGATACTTGAAATGTAGGACTGGCACCACTCACACTCTGTTCAGCAGAATCCTGTCTTCAGTCCTGTGGAGCTCCTTTCCTTTTAATAATTAGGATGACAAATCTTTCCACACCTTTTTATGGAGTGGGGGTTGTGCAGAGATCTTAGTGTATTATCTAACCATATGTTTGCTTGTCAAATTTTGATTATACCATAGCCATTTCCATTTTATTCCTCAGAGAACAATGAGTTACAGGCCATTGCAGGTGCTGTTTGGCATTAATAATGTATTGTTTTAATCTAGTGGGGTCCAAAAGCCAGAGAAAATGTGGGATTTAAATTTTAATTTAAGGATTAAAAGAGCACAGGGTGTCCAGACATGTTTATAAAAGTTGAACTTTTAACTTGACACGGCACGAGAAACTGGAAAGCAGATGAGTCAAGGAGGCCTGTTTAACGCATTAGCATGTATGTTAAGATTGAAAACAACATTTGCTCTTTTCCATCACCGCTAGGCTAGGGCGAACAAAGTGCAAGAATTTGACATTCAAAAATGGGCTGAATGGGCTGTTACAAGAGGACAATACATCTGTTGTTATCTTCTGAGCTGTTCGTATTTAATAGCGCTCCATTATGATCGCTGTTGATGAGGAGTTTAATATGATTGTCATTTGCTAATGCGCACCGTACCTGAGGATGCAGTTGACTCCTCCCCCATCGTTTATAGGCAGATTAAAACATTTATTAAACCTTATTTTATTTTTTAGGTTTTTAGTGAGTTTTTATTTTTAATGAAAGTGACACAGAGTAAAAACAAAAAAATCATTAGGAAATCCTTGAGGGTCTGTGCTGGTGCTAAGCACATTTCTGGTGGGGCTATAGCCCCAGCAAGCCCCGGCCTGGCGCTGACAGTGTTTATGACACAATTAATCTTATAAAATTATTTATTTATTTATTTGTTTGAAAAATGATGTGCTGCACTATATTGTGACACAAGACCTTCTGCTCCATACAGTATATGTTCACAAGCATCGGACCATGAAATTCTTGCACTGCAAAGCAGGGGGATGGGTAGGAACACTTTCAGAATTATACTGTTTCTTTATGTTCAAAAAGAGAGAGGTGTGCATGTGTATGAGATGGAGGGAGAGAGCTTGGATAGACAAGCTCCCTGGCTACTGTATCCTTACATGGACAACGTCAATATAAGCTTGACAGATTTGGCCCATCTGCTTTTTCTCAAAATAGCATTAATGCCATAAAAAGCCAGAGGTACATGTGAGCGTTTGTATAGACATACGTCTGGAACGGAGTGTGTGTGTTCTGTCATTCTGCTACTGAGTGGAAACTCTTTTACGTGCAGATAAGGCTGGAAAAACCTCATCAGCTGTTTTAGTTTTAGTCATAATCTTCTCATGTTAATACAGCTTTGTGTCAATATAGTTTTGCTGTTACCCAACTAGCTTTTCATGTGCTCGTATGATGCTTGTGGTTTCTCTAGTGATGAAAATCACCCTCTGATGCGGCAGATTTACTGCTGCAGCCGGGGTGAAAATTAACCCCAAGTCTACAATAGAGTTTCGGCACACTGCTTGTAAACAGTCCAATTAAAGCAAGCTGTGGAGAACACTTTAGTGGGTTCTGCAGTGACCCCATCCATTAGTAAAGTGTGAATACCCACCAGGGGCGAAATTGCATTTAAAGAAAGAGAAAGTGAGTTTTAACTGTATTCTATATGTATGTATATATATGATGAGTTCAGTTGCAAAAGCCGCTAAATGCCACCTCTGTCAAAAATGAAATAATGATAATGCTCTCTGCACATAGTATAAGTTCATCAAATACTTCCGCTTCAAATCTGCGTCAGCCCATTCAGAAATACCGGTTCGTTGGCAGAAACCGCTAAAAGCCACTTCCTATTGTCAGCAAAAGCCTTTAAGTCCACCGAAGAACCAATCGAAAGATGCAAAGCGAATCATTTAAAGATGAATGACAATGTGCGTATAAGCTACATTTCAATTGCCGAGCTGCAAGTTTTTATCATGTTTTGTCCATCGTTACAGTGGCAGTGACTTATTTGGACTTAGAGGTTTTTGTGAAAAAAGCACACAGCTGGTTTTGCAGCAAAAGAAAGATCAAATTTGTTAAATACCAATGAATTGACTAAAGTGACATTTTTGAAAATAAGGCATTTCAATAACTGACTAATAACCTTTTCATTGCCATTAAAGTGAAATTACTGAACCTAAACATGTGAGCCTGATTAAAAAAAAAAAAAAGCTCATTTAAAAGAAAAGATGTCAGATAGACTTAGAGGTTTTTGCAATGGAAATCTTCATATGTATGGTGCATATACCCTGTTAGTAGTACGCTACCTTTCAAAAGTTTAGGGCAAGTACAATTTTTTTTTAAAGAAATTAATACTTTTATTTAGCAAGAATACATTAAACTGATCAAAAGTGATAGTAAAGTCGTTCTTTTGATCTTTCAGTTCATCAATGAATCATGTATCCAGGTTTCTACAAAAAATATTAAGCAGCACAACTGTAATGATAATAATAAATTTTACTTGAGCACTAAATCAGCATATTAGAATGATTTCTGAGACTCATGTGAGTAATGACTGCTGAAAATTCAGCTTTGCCATCAGAGTGTTTTAACCTGAAATCTACACACCACAGCAAGAGAGATTGGGTGTGTGAGTAAAAAGCTTCCTTCTTGAACATGCATTAGCTTCATTTATGCTGTAATGACTCTTTCTCTCCTCTTATCCCTCCTTCAAGCATGTCTAGAGTTCTTCCTGGATTATTTCTAATTTACCTGTGTGAACCAGAGGAAGCATGTCAGCACAGACAGCCATGATAGAGTCTTTCCTGTGAACATTTGTGTTTGAGCACATTTGTGTGTTTAATGGAGTTAGTGGAGCGGGACCGCCAGCAGTGGCAGTAAGTGTGGGATTTCATAGTGTGGTTGAACTTTCTGGGGTGAATGAGTTCAAAGTGTTTGTAAATGATGGAGATTTCCATCTGTCTGAAGAAGTCTTATTGAGGAACAGAAGGTCTCACTCACTAGCAGCTCAGTCCTTCACCTCTTGTTTGCCTAAATGATTTCTTATATATATTCTATCCTTGTGAATCAGCATGATTTAGTGTTTTTTATTTTGCAGTTTTTTTCTTCTATGATAGCATTGGTTTAGAGCTGTGAAAAGCATCCATGGAAGACAGAGGAAATGAAATGTAGGACTGATGAAAAGAGGCACAGACAAGAGAATGTCTAAGGAGTGGAGTAAGTTTCAGTAGATGGGTAGCTGCTTGAGAACAGGTGAATTTGAGCTTCCTCTCCACTTTTACGGCTCAGTGGCTGCCACAAGTTCCTTTTGGGGTCCAGACTAACGTGGAAGTGCAGGGACATCATGCAAGACTGCCTTTTTTTTTTTTTTTCTTCTATGTATCTCCACAACACAGTAAGAGTCACGCAGTTATCTCCTCATTGCTCAGCGCTTGTCTTGAACCTCAGAGTAAAAATCTGTAGAAGCATCTGTTCTTTTGTCTCATTGCATGTATATTTTGGTAGTTGACATGGCTTGTTACATTACATAAAATATATACTTTCCCTAATACATGTATTTAAATGTATTATTTATAAAAAAAACTAAATAAAAACTAAACTCTGTGCCTTGGTTTTTTAATTAGCTAGACATCTCTTTAGATTCTTTAAACTTGCTCTTTAGATTTTTGAACTTTTTCACTCCATTTTCTTTTCTTTTTGTCTGTTTGTGATAGTTTTCATTGTAGGGCACAAGCTGACATCTGGTTAGGACCAGCAACTGTAGAGCAAGATTTAGAGAATGAGACCCACTGAGGTAGCAAGAGAATACAGGAGAGGCCGTTTGGTGTTTGATGAGAACCTGCTGCTGTTACCTTGTATGCCAGGAGCGTTTATGAACCCTGTCAGCTGCTAGAGCTCACCAGCTTCCCCTGGTCTGGATCCTGTTAGTGCAGGATTTGTGCTCATCACATGGAAAACAGCTTGTGCCGATTCCTCCCACTCCTCCTAATGGTACCCAAAAGGGAAAGGAAAGGAAAAGACAGGGAGGGAGAGAAAGAGGGTGAGCAAAACATCTCCTGGCCCACACCTTCAAAGCCAAGCTATGCTGCATCATGGAAATTTGGCCCCGTTTCCCCAGCCATGCGGGTGACGTTCACTACACATAAGAATCATTACACTAAATCTCCTTTGTGTACTTTCATTTCTCCTTCTTGTACTCTAAGAAATGTTGAAGGGTAGCTTATTTGACTACTAACAGTTGCATCTTACAGCTTATGTAGCAAATTATACAAAAACAAGATGCTTTATAAAGTAAAAAAAAAAAGAAAATCTCCTTCAAAGCTAATGTTGGGCTTGTACTATATTAGTTTTCTACCTTTAATACATAATAAGAGAATGTATGCATACCTTTTTTTAAAGAAATATTTTTGATAAAATAGCTTGGGTGCTCTGAAATTATGCTAATTTCTTTGGGGGGTAAAAATAAAAAGGTTTTTTATTTATTTATTTATTTTTATATCTTTCTGTCGATCAAAGAATCCTGAAAAAAAATGTATCACGAGTTCCACAAAAATATTAAGCAGCACAACTGTTTTCAACATTGATAAATTATAATAATAATAATAAATGTTTCTTGAACAGCAAATCAGCATATTAGATTCATTTCTGAAGGATCATGTGACACTAAAGACTGGAGTAATGATGCTGAAAACTCAGTTTTGCATCACAGGAATAAATTACATTTTAAATATAATAAAATAGGAAAAAGTTATTTTAAATAATTTAAATATAATTAAATTATCTAAAATTATTTTAAATTATGATAATGTTTCACCTTTTTATGACAGAATTCTTTTTATGTACTGTTTTTGATCCAATAAATGCATGCTTCGTGAGAATGAGATTCATACATAACAACACAAAAGATAATAACTGAAAGTAAAGACTTATATATTACACATTATATCCCTACAGCAACAACATACATGCAACATGAAGGCACGATTTAGTAATGACCATCAACAATGACCGTCATAATCTCAACGAATGGTTATTTGAATGAATGATTGCAAATGATTATTTTCTTTCTATTATTTCAATGATTAAGTGTTTCCATTCACTTCAGTGAACTTTAGCTGGATGCTCTCGGGGCTTTGGATGCCTTTGGCTGCCTGGTGTTTTGTTAAGTAGTTGCTTAGAAATAAAACAGCGCGTTTCATCTAACCGATCAACCTTGTAAGATACTTGAGTAGATTGTATAAACAGCAGGATTAGTTAATAGACTTTTGGCAGGGGGACATCCTGTCTGTTCCTGCTCCCTGTCCTCCTTAAGACAAACTGCTGGAGGCGGAACGGGGCGGCACGGCGTAGCTCATTCTCATCCCCACACTCCTCCCCGGTGAAGTGAGGCTCCAAAAGAAACCCAACTGCTGTGGTGTCTGGGAGCCTGCAGTTACGACAGGGCTGTTTGAACTTTATAGGCTTACAGTACATTGTGTTTTATTTGTCTATAAGGAAGAGATTAGGGAACTGCCTTCCTCTGTAAAAGTGCTGAGAGGATTTGTAGTAGGGAGCTCCGCTGATATTTGTGGGATAATGTGTCCCAAAGCTCCTGAAAAAAGACCTATACAAAGCTACAGTAGTTCACTCCTTTAGAATGTAGAATATAGAAATATTATATTGGATATTATAAAATATAAATATGTTAAACAAGGATATGTGTAACTGATAACTCTATGGACTATTGAACTCCTATTTACACAGCATGTTAATCAGATTGAGCCCAGAACACATGATAATATTAACAATGTGATATTTTGACACACAGCATTAATTTCTATTGTGATCAGGTAGCCTTTCAATTTTAACAAATGGTCACAAACCTGATTCAGCCTCTGTGTTGTAGCCAAAGCATCGTATTGATGCAGCAGTGGCATAATGTGATCAGCTTCAGGACCATGGACAGCAGCATGCTTGATTAGACTGAACATCATGTTAAAAAGACCATCATTTCTCACCTTACAGAGTTTCAGGTGTGTTCAGGCTGTGTGTCCGTTATATCTGATAGATAATAGCTGTATTCTGTAAATAGTTCCATATTTTGTTACCCTCTCAAATCTTTACTTTGTAAAAAAAACTGAAACATTTTTTTATTATTATTCCAACTTTCCAATTATGCAAAACAACATGAAAGATTATGCAACATTAAGGATCTATATCATGTTATATCAAGCACTTTGATACTAAGGGTTATACTCCTAAAACTGAAAATAGGAACAGATTTACAGAAAAGTCAGGGAAATCTTGCACCGAGATTGCATTTATTTGAGCAAAAATACAGTAAAAACATTAATATTGTGGCAGTGGAGGCCAACTGCTGTATAAATATGTTCAATGATCAATTTTTTTTAAATTTTGCTTTTTGGTGGTCAAAGGTATGTTCTTACTTTTGAAGATGGATCCCTGGATTTCTCTTTGATACTCATCTCAGTGGTTTCTTAAATACTTAAATATGCTTAGCAGTTGCTGGTGGAAGAACAGTAGATCAAAGAATTTCATTCACTAAGCATGATTCACAATGGTTGTACAGGAATTTGAGTTTGTGTATTTGATTGTTGTCAGAGGCATACATGCATGTAGCTGCATTAAAGGGGACCTATAATACCCCTTTTAATGTATAATGTATTTAATGACCAATATGTAATATAAGTCTCTATAGTGTCCCGAGAATGTGTCTGTGAAGTTTCAGCCTAAAATACCCCACAGATCATTTATTATAGCTTGTCAAATTTGCCCCTATTTGGTTGTGTGCAAAACACGCCGTTTTTGTGTGTGTCCCTTTAAATGCAAATGACCTACTGCTCCCGGCCCGCTTTCCAAAAGGGGGCGGAGCTTTGACAGCTCACGCTTCGGTTGCTCAAAAGCAGCAAAGCTGGAGAATCTCACGCAGATGACGATTGTCAGTAATGGTGTTCAGCCTTACATTGTTCAAACCGGAGTCGGACACTGATGGAGAGACTCAGGAAGAAGGTACAACTTTTAGAATGCAACTGGACGTTTCTGAATGGTTAGTGGATACATTTATGTAGTTGCTGTGGAGTTGATTCAACTCATCGACTAGCATGTGCCATCATGTTAATCTTTTGTGCAAAACAAGTGTTGAATTGACCTTCGTTTGTGTGAAATGACGGCATGGTAACAACACTCTACTACAACAATTCTTCCTCTTCCCTAAGCAGCCCAACATGGCCTCGCCCCCTTTGTTGCGTGTTCTCGGAGGCAGGGTTTATGTAAATTTTAGGGTTAGTGACATCGGGAAGAAGCTCGTTGTAGCCCCTACCAGCCGTTTTTTGTAGTCCTTAAACAGCAAATTCTTTAAAAGAAAATATCTCCCTTTGCATTGAACTTTGAGTGCTGTAACTTTGCTGACGTTTATGCTCTAACAGCAACATTATACACACTAAATACAGTTAAAAAAGTATAATCATAATCAACCACCCCTTTAAGACTTATATCTCAAACCTTAGCAAGCTTTTAGGCTTCATCTTTAATCACTTCTACACACTGCTACCTCAAATAGCTGTATAGTCTGTTTGCTAGCAGTTAACAAAGTTAATTAAAAACCGTAGTGCAATTAAACTCCAACAAACTCCTCTTTTCCTGCCAACTCTAAGCATACGCCTGACTGGCCTGTGTTCTTTTTATAGTGCATTCATGGCTCCACTATATTGATATTTCTCAATTATTCTGGCTTTGTTCTAAACCCCTAAACCAAGTTTTAGACGTCTACAATTAATTCAGCCCGAACTGCTTACCAAAATCCGTTTAAAATGAACAAATTTCTATTTAAGGAAGTAAGATTGTTTTGATAATCTCACATTGACTTTAAACTGTTCTGACTGTTAGAATGGAATAGAATGTTCAGCATTCAAGAAACTGAAGTGATGACGTCATTGTACTGTTTTCTGAATTGTGATTGGTGATCTCGCATCTTTTTGCAACAGTTCATTGTGGATGCAATGAGACTAGTTTTCCGGTTTGGTCATGTGACATTCGACATATACCCTATTCAGCATATTAGAATGATTTCTGACGGATCATATGACACTGAAGACTGGAGTAATGATGCTGAAAATTCAGCTTTGATCACAGGAATAAATTACATTTTACAATATATCCACATAGAAAACTGCTTTTTTAAATGGTAATACTATTTCACAATATTACTGTTTTTACTGCATTTTTTGATCAAATAAATCCAGCCTTGGTGAGCAGAAGAGACATAGGCCTATTTCAATTGTACAATTACAATTGTAATGTTTCCATACTTTTGATAGGTACTGTATTTTCTGCCTTATTCTGTGATTATTCTGTGAATTTTTTTTTTTTTTTTTTTTTTGCACACTGAATTGTAATTGGTCTTGAATGCTACATTGATTATAACGATGTAACGACTCTTCTGAGCAGCTGATACATGAATACATGTTGCAGTTGCAAGCACCGGTGTTTCCTTCATGAAAAGCAAATCTAATTGCTCTTTGAATTGCTTTCTGAGAAAACAGTTCAGCACCAGGTTAAGATAACAAAATTAAGGTATATCAAGACCTGTCTAAGTTTTTTAAGTGAATCGTGTAGTTGCATACAATGCAGTAATGGCCAGTTTTGAGTATCTGCCTCACCTGGGCTTTACGGCAAGCTTTCATTCTTATGTCTGGCTTCATTGAACCTGGAACAGCAATGTGCAGTTGTAGATGACAGCCCTAATTATTCCTGACAGGCCTGCATTCAGCCAGCCAGAGGAATGCCCAGGAATTTGGCAGACTGAAAAAAAAAAAAAAAAATCTTTGATTTGGCTCAGAATAACACAAACATGTACACATATAATGGCTGATCATACAGTCAGTACATCCTGTTATCAAATTGGCACACACTCTCACACACAAACACATTGAGTAGCCTATCTGGAGTGCAAGTAATACAAGCATGTTCCCTTCAGTCTGTCTGATGCTGATCCATCATCCCTCTCACTTTCACATGCTTGAATTCTGCCTTTTTGCACGTGTTCAAGAAGGAATTCACAGTCAATTGCTGAAAGGAATGAGGATCCTAGTGTCCTACTGTTCCAGTTTTGTCAGTCAAACTCCTTGTGAAAAAGAAGTTGCTTTGTTGTGTTCCCTTAATGTTTTGTTAGTCCAAGATTAGCTGAAAATACCTGAATTGGAATCTATCATTAGACTATAATATCGCTGTCTCGCTTTCAAATTCTAACATTCAGAGCCCTATATATAACCTGTGGCTTTTATTATGTCAGGGCTGTGACATAATAAAACCCACCTCCTGATTGAGTGTTACTGTCAATAACCCTGGGCTTGTGTGAAGCGCTGGTCAGAGGTCTGAGTTGTGTTCTACAGTCTGTTCCAGCTGCAGTGGAAACAGCAGCCAGTGTCCAGACCTTCCTGTTCAGACAGAGCAGAACCATTAGAGGCTCAAGCCAAATCAGAGCCAGATGTCCACAGGCTATTTGTACAAGCCATTCAATAATTCATAGAACAGCCGTTATAATTCAGGCTGTATTGTGTTGTGGACGCTGGATTACTCATGTTATATTTTATATTAATCCAATGGAAAATGTATTGTCATATCCATCTTGTCAGGAACACAAAAGACTGACCTCTAAACCAGCCAACTGTCTGAAACACAGGACCATCCTAATATCTCTTCTCTTCTCTTCTCTTCTCTTCTCTTCTCTTCTCTTCTCTTCTCTTCTCTTCTCTTCTCTTCTCTTCTCTTCTCTTCTCTTCTCTTCTCTTCTCTTCTCTTCTCTTCTCTTCTCTTCTCACTTCTTGTAAATTCTAGTTTCTGCTTATCTCATCTCATCCCATCTCACCTAATCTGATCTCACTTCTCCTTTTTCCTCATTTATTCTCATCTTTTTTCTTGCCTCATCTCATCTCATCTCACCTCAACAGTCTCGTTAAAGTTTTTTCTTCACATAAGCTGATTTTTTTGTGTTTGGTGTGGTAGACCGCAACAACGCCCTCTACCGTGTCATGCTTGGTCAGACGGTACACACTGCAGGTGGCCAAACTCATGGAGAAATAATTGAAATTCCAACTCTGATCATTGTCTGCCTGAATGCTCCTCAAACTCCTCAGAGCCTGCTTCAAAAACAACACGATCTTAGACAGTCTCACACACATGGGACAACAGAAACAGGTGTGCAGCCATTATATGCTACTGTACTATTGCGTCTTTATTATTTCTCTGTTGCATTATAAAACAGCACCACGACAGAACCGCAAGCTGACATTTGCATACAGACGCTCTCATGCTCATTTACACACACAGACCGCTGAATTGGTAGGTGGTTTCTGTGTTTTGTCTTGCCAATGGAAGAAGGTCCCTGGGGTTCAGAGCTTTGAAAGCTCAGATGTCTGAGTCTGTGGGAGCCTGGCGCTGTGAACACACTGCTCTGAATGCTGAAAGACACATTGTCTGGCCTGAGCATTTAGCAGAGCGCTGGTACCTGCAGCTGTTTGTTCAAAAAAGTCATTCCTTCCTGGTTTAATATTTTCGTTTCCCCCCACATGCGAGAGATCCTGCAAACAGCTATGAATGATGTGTCTAGGTGCACGTATATTGCAAAAGTCTGTGATTTCTTTCGTTGAAACAGAATGTTTTGGCCTATTGAACATTTTGATTTATGTTAACAAATATTCTTGCTTCCATTAAAGCACAATGCTCTCAAATCATGCTGGATCACATGATACAATCTCGTATTAAAGTAAAAGGCGGTCAAACTAAATATTAACATGTCTACACCATTATAATCAATTATATTTTCTACACTGGATGTGGCGCGACACGACACGACACAATACATTCCGAACAGTAAATGGATTCCCCATTCTATTTTTGACGTAGTCCAAGTGCTTTGCAATGGTCGGTTTGTCGCGTTCAGTGTAGACAGCTTTTAGCTGTTGTGGAGATGCGGCAACGGTCGCATCTGGTGTGGATGCGGTGAAAGAAATATTTAAAATTATGAAATTCATGTACATTTTTCTGTTCAACTTTTTACTCATTGTTATGCTGGTAATATAATTGGTAATGAGAAAAAATATTAAATTAGAAAAGAGAAAACGGATGCATTTCACTTGTTGAGACAAGACAAGCTAAATACTGTATGTTTTTGTGTGGCTGCTACCGTTTTGCGTGTCTATTGGGTTACAGTAATGACTGTAGCAGAAGCACTTTTCTTAGGCTTATTGTGTGTGCGTGCGTACATTTGTCCGTATGCATGTTTAAATGCAATAAACATGTTCTAGTTGAGTAGCATGACACCAGTTTGAGCGTAATAGTTGTGGTCTGCTGTACCACCAGGATATGGAAAGTGCTATATCCTGCAATGACTCATAAACTCTGTCACGATCCAGTCTTTGGGGATTGTAATACTATGGAGTGTTATGAGATTCACAGAAGCCCTCACGCTAACTAAAAGAGTCTGGCCCGTGTGGGTGTGCGTGTGTTAGCCAAGCACTAAAAGGGTGAGGAGTAGGTCAGACAGACTGTGTCTCACAGGCAAAAAGAGAAAAAAGACAGAAGAACAGGTTTGTGCTGTCAGCAGGACTTTGATAACAGCTGTTAACACAGTTACAGACAAATGCCACAACTAGTTTGTTATTGATCACAGACATAGATACACAGATCGCGAATAAACACTCTTTTATTTCATCTCTGATTTTGAGAGAGTAGGATGCTTAGTTTAGGCCTTTCAGTGGTTATGCTTCTGCATTAAAAATGATGGAGTAATCATTCAAAAATGTAAGGAAATGCCCTGCTGAAAAATACAGCGTTGCTAATCACCAGCATAAGGTATTTTTTTGCATGATGGGACAAGCATGGGACGCTGGTTTGCTGGGGACTGCTAGGAGACCCGGGCTTCTGTTTACAAGGCCAAGACACATAATTTTGCATGTATGTGTCCATTTAAGCACAAATAAAACAAATTAGTATTACCTGGTGACCTGTAGTCATCTGTAATAATTGCAGAGGTTTTCTGTCATCTATATTTCACATATTTCATATTTAGCCAAACTCTGAGGTCCTGTGATAATATTAGTCCCGTGTGAATCAGCATCTCTGTGATTTGGCGGGGTCGTATATCATATGTATATTCAAGGTTTTTGTTTCCTGTGCGATTTATCCATCTTTTGCGACGAATGGAGGCTGTGTTGGAGTGTTTTGATGGTATTTTGGGTGCTGGGTCATATCGTTATACACCATACAATTATACAATTTGCAGAAAGAGAACGCTGAAAACCATCAGAAGAGTGAAAACAAAAAGAATGATTAGATCAGGGGTGTCAAACATGCGACCCGCGGGCCGAATATGGCCCACAAAAGTGTCCAATCCAACCCGGGGAATGAATTGAACAACAATAAAAAAATTGAGATGTATGGTACCAGCTATAAATCCCAACAGTTTTTAGTTTTATTTTGGCCAATCTCTATTCTGGACTTGCAAGCAAACTGCTTTGCAATAATTTCCCAGACTATCATTTGTGTGGAAATATTACGAAGTCTGTAAACAGGACGTTAAAACAGGCAAACGCTGAATACGGACACAAAGAGAACACAGACACGCCAGCAGAGGAAAATACTGTACCAGGCACAAGGCGAAATATAGGAAGAAAAATATAAATATTGAGGTTTATATAAATGTATCTCTGAAGTGAACTGACACTTTTCCTTTTTATCTCCGTATAAAGTTGTGTCTTCAAGCGCAGCGCTGCATAGCGTACAGCGGTAACCAAGGAAACACTAGTTTTCCTGTCTTGCCGTCACCAGCCAGCTGGGGGATGAAGCCCTCAAGACCCTGTTCTGGATCGGGGTGAACTTTCACCTCCCTAACAACCTCCCAGACACCATCGGACTGAACCGTTCGTTGCTCTCTGGCCCTCCACCCCCACTGCTCCGGCTAGCTCTGCCCTCCCTCAGGCTCCGCCTCTACCTCCGCCTCCGCCCTTGGTCGCTCCAGCTACACCTCAGCCCTCCGGGTCCCTGCAGCCATCTTGGGGTCGTCGCTGCGGCTCTGTCGCGGTCGTCTGGGTCCTCAGCGTCACTCCATTCCATAAGCCCTCCAACTGCGCCGTGGGTTCCGCTGTCATTGCCGTCGCCCTCGCTCGTCCCCAAGGTGGCGCTGAAGCCTTCACCACCATGGCTCCTCCCTCCAGTGCCGCCGCCGTGGTCCACCATCCTGGCTGTGGCCTGGGCCACCATCTGGCTACTCCTCCCAGTTGGCCGTCCTCCTCCAAAGCCACCACCTGCGTCTCCACGGTCCAATCTGCCTGCTGCTGCCATCCCGTCACCTCCCCTCTCCAGCCCTTCACCACATCCTTGTCTTCCTCCAACACCCTCCCTCCCTCTTTGGTTTATTCTGTTTTTTATTACGCCGCAAGGTCGCGCCTACTCGGAGGGGCCATTATGTCACAGTTATGTTATGTTTGTCTTAGTTTTCATGGACTTTTAGTTTGTTTTCATTAGTCACATGTGCTCCTTTGTTCTGTTTTCCTGCCACTATCTGTTACCATAGACACTCATTACTTTCATCACAGCTGTTGTCATTTTAGTTAATCCGTCTGTATATCAGTTCCTGTTTTTTTTCTGTGTTCATTGTCCAGTCTCATTTGTGTATTGTGTTGTGTTGCGTTTACCTGCTCCTGTATATTCTCCTGTTGGATTACTAAGTAAAGACTTGTTTGAACGTTCATCTTCTTCATTGTGTGTTTCCCACGCAAGCAGCGCCTGACAGTTGTATTATTCAGTGCTCTGCCATCTGTATTTGTTCAGTAGCTTTTAGTTTCATAGTTGTAGTAGCGACAGGTTTGTTTATGGTCTGACAAATATGTGAATGGGCCACATATGTTTTTCTAGCTGGGGATACTTTGTGTTACATCATCACCCCCTTTTGTTACTTCATAAGCCCCCTCAGAACACCAGCTCTGTCTGTAGCCCCTCGTATGTTGCAATATATAAAATGTTATTTATCGAAAGACTATGAGTTCAGAGAGCAAATGTAGCAAAACGCACTACGTTGAAACTCTTAAACCTACTATTGTGCAATGCCACACCACATTGCTTATGAGCAAAGTGAGAATTAAGTTAATATTGGTATACAGTATATGTGTTGCTTAGAATCTGCTTTCACTGGCAAAACAAGCCTAAGGTTCAGAGAGAGGGTGGGAAATGTTCATGTAATTAAATTGTAAGTGTACCTCAGGTGGGAAAGAAATAATAATTTACAAACTTATAGAATATGGTCCCTTTCAAATAAGAGGGAGGTGGAGGTGAAAGGTGAAATACAGAAGACAGTGCTGGATGTAAAAAACAAAAGCTCCCAGACACAATGTACTGTATTTACAGGACACATAAGAACAGCATTTGCTGGAAGACACAGTGATGTCTGCTAGTTTACTCAGACAGCACATAACCGCACACGGCTGCACGTCTCGCACAGCTGCATCTGCTTTTGAAGATGAAGAGTCCATCTCTGTTCTTAACCACCTCAGGCCAATGTTCTTAATAGCCTGTTTATACAGGGTGAGAGCAAAAGAGAGAGAGGAAACAGGGAAGATACAGCATACTGCACCAGAGAGGCAGCAGGAGAAATCATGTACTGTATGTTCCTGTAAATAGCCCTCAGACAATAGCAGAGCCAGAGGGTGTGCAGTGTGACATAGTTATACAAGACACACATCCATCATTAGCTAATTTTAATGATGCTGAAAGATGATCTGATGATCTGTTTGTGCACCATGTCATTCAGGTACTTCTGCAGCTGTTATGTATGTCTACTGATCAATCTCTAAAAGATATGTAGAAAAGCACCACCGGATTTGACTGCTATCTAATGCCACTCTGAAATCTCTCAGATTCAGTAGATGTTCTTTAATGGGGTTCATCCTGAGGATTTGTTAAGGTGCTTTCACTCCAGAACAATGAAACCTTTAGTTTCAGCTCGCAGTTGCTCAGGTGAAGTCACACAGAACAGGATACAGTTACTAATGTTTTTTCCTTTTTTGTTCACTGGCAGGTTCACTTTGGTGTTTGGCTGTCTGGTTCTCTCTGTGTTCTCCACCATCCCTACTCATATGGACCTCTCCAATCACTGTCTCCTTATACTGGTGAGATGCACACAAGCCTACTGTACTGTATGCACAACCAAAATACACACCTGAAACACTCACCATGAATTGCTGTTTACTCATTTATTTCTGTAATGATGTATTTCAGAGTAAAACATGATATTAAATGAGAAAAATGTAGTGTGGTACTTGAGTTGATTGTATAGGGGGAAAGTTTGCTTAAACAGTCGCTACATAGCTATTTGGCTATTTGTTAAGATTATCCTACATGGCCTAAGTGATGTCCGTGGGGACTACCGTTCAAAAGTGTGGGGTCCTTTTTTTGGTTTCCCAAAAATGTTAAGTAGCAAAATGTTTTCAACATTAATAAAAAGAAATGTTTCTTGAGCACCAAATCATAATGTCTGCTCAATATATACACACACACACAAACACACACAGCATATAGATAATCATTCTAATTCTATTAGAATAAATGAGTCCACTTACTCCAACTATAATGATAACAGCACAGAGGAAAGATATAGTGTTGGGATCACTGCTCTCAAAACAAGGTATCAAATGTCATTGTTGCTCTCTAATCTGGTGTTCCAAGAACCCTTCGAAAACTTTGCTCAGTACCTCACGTTAAAAGACGATCACTCGGATTAGTTTCATCCTTTCACTGAGATGTTTTGCTGGCTGATGGGATCCTCTCAGGTGACAACAGAAAGCAGCATGGTGCTTTTAGTGATTGAGCACCTCCGTCCCATCGGACTCTTGGTGGAGTTGGCCAAGGTGTTCCTGTTTCAGTTAAAGAGTCTGTATTGAGAGACATTCAGGGACTTTGAGCTGACCTGAAAGCAGGAGAGGATGGCGTCTACCCCACTGGTGGGAAAGCAGGACCTGCACAGTCTCCGTATCAGATAGTGCTCAGGATAAGCAAACAGTGTTGTGTCAAGCCGTGGGAAGCTCAGCTCGGCTGTCACAGTGGATCAGGACAGGACAGCTTAAAGCCTATCCCAGGCCTCTTACCCCTCAGAGATGGGGCAAATGTGAAATCTGACCTATAAAGGGTTCATTTATCCATCAAAAGCTGCAAAGAGTACTAGACATAAACATTATAAATATTCGAGATGCAAAGTATATCCAGCACTTATTCTTAAGAAACACTAAAACAAAAGAAGTTTGCTTCGTTAGTTTTATAAAATAGCAACATCCATCAGATCCAACAGAGAAGATTCTTTACACCTAGTTTTATTTGGATTTTATTTGATTTTCTCTTTATGATCTTAAAATTATAAGACTATATTATGAATCACTAACCCTAAAACTAAATTCAAGATTTAGTTTCTAAAACTAAATTGTAGCTCAAAATATATGTTGTATGTTATATATTATTAACAATGCTGGCTGGGTAGTAATTGATTATATGTATTCTGGATTACGTAATTAGATTCCAAAAATTAAATACTTGTAATCAGATTATATTATTTTTTTAAATACTCATAATCAGAATACAGTTCGATTTTTATACTAACATCCAAATAAGAGGGTGTTGTAAAATGCAGTCTACTGTTGCAAACTGCGGGACGTGCTTGATATTAAACAGTGTTATTAAAGATACGCTGTTCCCCTGGTGGCACATTTGCAAAGTATACTGTGGCTTTCAGATAGGGATGTGCAACAGCGATCGAGTACTCAACCGTGACAGCGACAATCGATCATGTAAACGACGATCGAAATGTTTTTTTTTGTTTTTTTTCTCCTGATTGGTTATAGCAGCACTTTGGGCGGCGCCCTGAGCTCTGATTGTTCAACTTGCCACAGTGTGCGTCAAAAGACGTGAGAAGAGAGAGACGTAGTGGCCTTGAAGTCACGTAGTGATGTCTGGCTTCACTTTAACAAGACAGGTGAAAAAACAGTTCAATGCAAGCTGTGCAGCGCCAAGCTTTTATCTTGTGCTGAAAATATCCTTTAAATTCTATTAATTTTGCAGTAATCATCAGTGATTTTCATACTGTAAAATAACATTTTGGTTGATCAGAAAGTGCAAATTGAATCCAAAATATTGCTGAAATATTAGAATAAATTAAATAAAAAATACAATAGTGACACTTTTTTAAAGCGCAATCGGAGTTACACTTTCGCTCAAGCTCACGTTTGCATTCGCAAACCTTTTGCAGATGAAAGTTGTAATAGCTACATCTGATTAATCTAATACAGGATGCGTTGGGTCGGGATATCAACATTTATTAACATGCTGAATGCGCTGCATATCAGTGTTTAGTTTCATTCTAATGCCCAATATTGACTATCTGAGTTATTTGAGACAGTTATATTGCTTTAAGATGTTTCTTTAAAAAAAATAAAAATAAAAATATTGATGTTATAATAATGCATAGTTGTTCAGTGGCATAATTCGTATGGCTTTGAAAACGCGCAGGCGATTTATGGAATCACTTAATAATGTAAATGAAAATAAAGCACAGATCTGCCATATACATAGCATTATAATGAGAACTTTATAGAAATCTATAGTAAATTCTGTCCTTGCCCGTGTTTCAGCGCGCTGTCATGAAAGTGCATCACGGCGGGAGCTCGCTCACTCACTCTTTCTCTCTTTCACTCTTGCTATAGCCCGTAACTTAAAGTTCACTGGCTTTTGCATCCTTTTGTGCCGATACATGTTGTAATGTTACGTCTAAGTTATCTGAATAATATCATAGGATTTGTCATAATGGGCTTCAGTTTATTGGCATAAAGTCACTCTTCACCTCAGGCAGCTATTCCTTTTAGATGCATCCTTATTAATAACATTGCTGCATCATAATCAATTCTAATCACATTTTCATGTTTTCATGTCATATTTTTATTTTTAACATTCATTTTCCTAAGTCTTCACATATTTTCATTATCTCCATGACGGCCATGCTCCGCCCCCCGCACACGCCCCGCCCCCCGAGTACTCGATTACTCGTTTTTGACAGCTATCGATGATCGAAATGAAAAGTTGTCAAAAACGCACATCCCTACTTTCAGATACTTTCAGTATTCTCGTAAACACAGCCGGTTATATCTTAAATTAATGTAAACAGTTGAGAAAGAAAATGCATGTGTGTGTGTGTAACAGTATATTGGATCCGTGCAACCCTTAAAGTGACAGCAACCTAACAAACCTACTGCAGTGTCATTAATGTTCATCAAACAACAAATAACAAAGATAAAATCACTCTGTTGTATTTATTTGTCAGTTTTGTTTGTAATTAGTTTCTTTATTCTTATTGTATTGCTGACTGTTTATTTGTCTTCTGTAACTGTTTTGAGGACCTGTTACTTAGCTACATAAGTTAACCTAGTATTCATTTTGCTGAAGTATCGATAATAGTGAAATTTCACTGATATCTAAAAGGACTCATATCATGAAATAAGATTTGATCTTATCACCCTTCAATAATCGTGTTAAATAATCGTTCAACATTGACCAAAATAATTGTGATTATGATTTTTACCATAATCGAGCAGCCCTACTTGTATGTTTTGACTTTTCACCTGATTGTAACCGCATTTAGCATCAGTGAGCAGTTTAAAGTGCATGTTTCTCTATGAGAGGAGCAGTGTTATAAACTCTATGCAGACAGATGTTTTAATCAGGTGAAACCCTCTGTGAACTCAACTGGGGTTTATCTAACAGTGCAATTAGCAGGCACTAGGAATGTGGCAATGATGGATTAGCTGAGAGGTTAATTATGTTACAGTAGCTAGACATGACCGCAGCCTCCTGTGGTGAACCAGGATGTGTGCGTGTGGTCCTGGTAAACTGTACTTTATGAGGACAAAATGTCCCCACAAAGATGGCAACATCTGAAATCCATGTCCTTTTTTTGGTCCCTATGAGGAAAACATTTTCTGTGATGGCTAGTTTAGGGGTAGGGTTAGGGGATAGAATATACAGTTTGTACAGTATAAAAATCATTATGTCTATGGAAAGTCCCCATAAAACATGGAAACCCTTACCCAACATGTGTGTGTGCATTATTTACAGTATCTCACAAAAGTGGGTACACCGCTCACATTTCAGCAACCATTTTATTATATATTCTCAAGGGACAATACTATAGAAATGAAAATTGGATATACTTTAGAGTAGTCAATGTGCAGCTTGTATAGCAGTATAGATTTACTGTCCTCTAAAAAAAACTCAACATAAAGCTATTATTGTCTAAATAACTGGCAACAAAAGTGAGTACACCCTAAGTGAACATGTCAAAACTGTGTCCAAAGTGTCAATATTTTGTGTGAGCACCATTGTTATCTAGCACTGCCTTAATCCTTCTGGGCATGGAATTCACCAGAGCTGCACAGGTTGTTGCTGGGATCCTCTTCCACTCCTACATAATGACATCACGCAGCTGCTGGATGTTAGTGGCGCTTCTCCACTTTCCGCTTGAGGATGCCCCACAGGTGCTCAATAGGGTTCAGGTCTAGACCACTCCATCACCTGCACCTTCAGCTTCCCCAGCAAGGTCATCTTGGCGGTGTGTTTGGGGTCATTATCATGCCATTCGGCCCAGTTTCTGAAGGAACGGCATCATGTTCTGCTTCAGAATGTCACACTACATGTTGGAATCCATGTTCCCCTCAATGAAGCGCAGCTCCCCAGTACAAGCAGCATTCATGCAGCCCCAGACCATGATGCTACCACCACCATGCTTGACTGTAAGCAAGACGCAATTTTCTTGGTACTCCTCACCAGGGTGTCGCCACACATGCTGGACACCATCTGAGCCAAACAAGTTTATCTTAGTCTCATTATTACCACAGGACATGGTTCCAGTAATTCATGCTCTTGGACAGGCTGTCTTCAGCAAACTGTTTGCGGGCTTTCTTGTGAGCCAGCTTCAGAAGAGCCTTCTTTCTGGGACGACGGCCATGCAAACCGACTTGTTGTAGTGTGTGGCGTATGGTCTGAGCATTGACAAGCTGACCTTCTGCTTCTGCAACCTCTAAAGCAATGCTGGCAGCACTCATGCTTCTGTTTTTTGAAGCCAACTTCTGCACCTGACGCACAGCACGAGGACTCAACTTCTTTGATCGACCCTTGCGAGGCCTGTTCCAAGTGGAACCCATCTTGGAAAACCTCTGTATGACCCTGGCCACTGTACTGTAACTCAGTTTCAGAGTATTAATGATCTTCTTATAGCCTAGGCCAACTTTGTGGAGAGCAACAATTCAAATTCTCAAATCAGAACTCAGAGAGTTCTTTGCCATGAGTTGCCATGTTGAACATCTAGTGGTCAGTATGAGAGAATTGTACTCAAAGCACCAAATTTTAATTGCTCTAATACAAGCTACACAAATTTATATGGTCCTATCAAGCAGACAAAAACATGAACATGATGAATAGGACATGTGGCTTTGCATGGTTAAACGACGTACTGCTGTTATAACTTAGGGTGTACTCACTATTTTCAAAGGACAGTAAATCTATACTGCTATACAAGCAGCACACTGACTACTCTAAAATATCTCCAAGTTTCATTTCTAAAATATTGTCCCTTGAGAAGATATATACTCAAATGGTTGCTGAAATGTGAGGGGTGTACTCACTTTTGTGAAATACTGTAAATATGAAATATATCCATGACTAATTTCACAGAATAAAATAAACAATAAGCATATTTTGTACTTATTTGTTGTGAGATAGCTTTAATTAATTGCCATATTGTATTAATTGTATTCATTAAATGGTGTATCTGATGAAAGGTGTTTTTGATTTGCAGGAGTTTGTGATGATTGTTGTATTCGGTCTCGAGTACATCATTCGCATCTGGTCGGCTGGATGCTGCTGTCGTTACAGGGGATGGCAAGGACGACTCCGCTTTGCTAGAAAACCATTCTGTGTCATTGGTAAGATTAAAAAACGTCTTCTGTGAGTGTGCTCTCCACCCGTGTACGTGTGTTTGTAGAGAGTGATGGATCTGCTGTGTTGGTGTGGATGTTGACAGATGCTCGATAAGCTAATGACAACCCCTCTGCCCCGAATCGATGACTGACTCAAACATACATAATGATTAAAAGATTTCTTTTTTAATTCCTTCTTGAGGAAAAAAGAGCAATAACTACCAATGAAGGATTACAGGCAATAAGTAGCCAGTGCTATTTATATTTATAACACACGTAGGGTATGTGGTATTGTGTTGTATGAGGGTAATTTAGGCTCCAGTATGAATATATCAGAGTTGTGTGTCACACACTGAACCTCATTTCCATTCATTAAGAGACAGAGTCCCATCAGAACCCCATCAGCTCTGTGACTAACTCTGAATTATGAAACAGAAAGAAAAAGGAAACAATTTCCCATCTTTGCCTAACACATTTATTCAGCATGTCCCATTAGAAATTGTGTAAAGTTCTTTGCATATTATATACACTGACAGACCCTTAACGAAGCACAATGACTTTTTGTGATAATCAACCACATCCTCTATTATTTGTTTTCTTTGCACACTAATATAAACATATTCATCTTCAACTTCATGTAACACTTTTTCATGGCAACACAGCAACTATTGCATAAGTTTAATCCTTGCTGAATAACAGTAATAATTTATTTAAAAACATATCTTACAGACCCCAAACTTTTGAACAGTAGAGTATACAGAAATATTTTACACTTAACAAATCTGAGATCAGTAATCAAGGTCCACAGACTTGGACTGTGCCTTTTATGATTTTTGTAGTTTCTCTATCGTAATTTTTCAATTTCTACATTTTAGTATGGCTTTTGTTCACAAGGACCTTAAACATCTGCTTTCATTCCTATCTGTTCGTGCTCCTCAATGTTCCACTTTCACTATGTAGCAACCTTCAAGTATTGCGAGATTCAAATTTCAAATAACAGACTTTCAGGAGGCCACTTTCAGAATGTGTGACACAAGAACAATCTTATTTCAAACCTCAAGTGTAACATTCAGCAGGAAAATATGACGGAGGTGATTTGAGAATATTATCGCTGGTTAAGACATGCTGAGAGCTGGAGAGGTTTTTCAATGTGCAGCGGAGCATTAGATATGCTGTTCTGTATGGCTGTGGCTTGCCTGCTCTCTCTTGGCCCCTCTCTATGTCTCAGGCAGAAAGACATAACAGACAAGTGAAACAGCCTAATTTTTTTTTTTTTTTTTTTTTTTTAAATATCTCTGTCCCTGATGTCTCAGAGAGCTACTGAAAAATACAGCAGGCTTAGTTTATAGGTAAAAGGGTTTCGGTGCTCTTGAAATAGATGGGTGGTCCTAGTCCTACTCCAATTATCAGTATATTTATATTGTTCTATAGGTGTGAACTTGTACAAATTATCACAGAATTTTTGCTCTCTCTTGTTTTTGTGTTTCAGACATTATTGTGCTCATTGCATCCATCGCAGTGGTTTCAGCTGGAAGCCAGGGCAATATTTTTGCCACGTCTGCACTTCGCAGTCTGCGTTTTTTGCAGATCCTGCGCATGGTGCGTATGGACAGGCGAGGCGGTACCTGGAAACTGCTTGGATCTGTAGTCTACGCTCACAGCAAGGTATACTGAATACTGTTTAATGGCAAAAATTAGTAAATGAGCTCAGGTCATGACATTGCGTGTGAGTTTTCATGTCGAGGCAGACATGTGACCCCACAATCAACCTTTCTTTCCAGCACCGCTTGGACTGAAACTCCATCCACGAGCTGCAGCCAAACCACACGCTTCCTCAGTCCTCAGTTACCCGCCATTTAGTGGAGAGATTAGGGGTCCACGCAATGAATCATTATGGTCGATATAATAGCAGAGTTACTTATTTCTATCTCCTCTCAGGCTTAAGCGTTTACATTTTCCTGACATCTCTGATCAAACCAAAAAAAAGCCCCCAAAAACAGCTTAAACTAACCTGGTTTGCTTGTCTTTGCTAATTTAACCTGGATTAAACTGGTCCCCCAGCCTGATTTTTAGCTGATTTATCTGGATAACGAGCTGATCCTCCAACCTAACCAGCTGACAATCTCTTTAAAACTAGAATTATAAAAAAGGTTGAAAGTTTTAAATTACTGTATAAAACATGCTGGCTTTATCTGGTTTAAACTGGCCTCTCAACCTGGTGCTTAGCTCAGCAGATTCCCCAATTTGAACAGATTGCAACCTCTTTAAAACCAGAAATATGTTTAAAAATTGAGTTGAAAGTTTATAATTACTTGTCTGCATGAAATATTCATATTTTTGTAGATATGACTTTATTTGTTGGATGTTTTATATTGTGATGTTTGTTTCAGGAGCTTGTGACTGCCTGGTACATTGGCTTCTTGGTGCTGATCTTTTCTTCATTCTTGGTCTACTTGGTGGAGAAAGAATTTAACAAACAGTTCGCCACCTATGCCGATGCTCTTTGGTGGGGTACGGTAAGTCTACCTTAAATGCCTTAATGTCACCCTTTAACTCTTCCTCAACCATATTTGTGCAGATTTTCCTTGAAATAGACACAAAACCCTCTTTTCATATCTATATAAAATCTATCCTCACAGTCTGGTTTTAGGGTGCTCATTTATACGCATCGCCAGTGTCTGACTGTATTTCATGCATTAATCAATAAATGAGTTACAACCATAGGCCATGACAGTGTTTAGTTGTTGTGGAACACACAGCAGGACTGGTCATGGTTCCTCACCAGCTGACTTAACAAATCAATGCATGTAATTTCCTGCTCCTACCGAGCACAAATGGAGCCGTTTCAAGGAGATGTGAGGTCAGTTGAGGGTATGGTCTTCTGCTGTAGAGTTTAGATGCAGAGACAAACCAGAGGTGGGCCAATATTAAGCTGCCACACGGTATTTACACTGGGTTGAGCCCAAGCCAGCGTCTGGAGCTGACAGGCAGGCTTCCGAGGAAGAAAACAGGAGAACGGGAGTCTGGCTTTGTGTGTGAGCTCCCTCACTCCTACTCTTTGCCTCAATGTGCTGTGAAAGGCAGCAGTGCTCTTTGCATTTGACAAATCACTCACTTTTACTGGATGTGTTGAATTTGCTTTGGCCGGGCCTTTGTTTAAGTATCCCCTGCCTGCAAAAATCCAAAGCGCTCACTTATGAGTATGGAAAGGAGTGCGAGATGTTAGACTGATCTTTTTTATGTCAAGCCACCAAAGTATTTCTCTTGCTGAAAGATGGATCTAATACCGTGCGTCTGTGTGGCCGTAACTTTAGAATACAACTTGGTTTAGCTTTGGTGTTTATGGGTGTTTACTATGGCATAACAGACAGAATTTAGTGCATGTTTGGTGGCCTTTGAGTTTCCAGTGCAACCTAATCAGGATTCAATCTATGTTTGGTTATTATGTAGATGGAATCGGAGTGTGAGAGGTTACTATTCCTCCTCCGTACATGAGTGAAGGTGATATGTGGAGTGTTAAAGTACACTGCGGTCCTGCAACCAGATGTATATTTCAATGCTGTCTGTCTGTGGGAAGTCAACACTTTATGCTTAGCAATATGACCCTAGTCTTTTAAACGTATAAAAAAGGTTAACCCACATTCTTTCTTCAGATCACGCTCACCACCATTGGATATGGGGATAAGACTCCACAGACTTGGACTGGACGGCTTCTATCTGCAGGGTTTGCTTTGCTGGGCATCTCTTTCTTCGCTTTGCCTGCTGTGAGTAACCCCAAACTGATACTGTATCTAGGGTCTACTGTAGAACTCACATTCTGACATTACAGTAGATTGGGAAAAACAGTGCTTTATATAACAATGAGTATATAAATTGAAATTGAAAAGTATAGTCTATATTAAAAAATGGAAATTCTGCCATCATTTACTCATGTTCTTCCAAACCCAAATGATTTGTTTTCTTTTATAAAACACTAAACACTGCTCTCTTCCATATAAAAATCCAAAAAGGAAAACAAATGCTATAAAAACATCATAAATATGTGACTTTCATGTCATGACTTATGCACTATATTCCAAGACTTATTTTTTTTAATGGAATATTGCAGTGTGTATTATAAATGATTTATCCATGCATATCATTATATATATTTTTTAATTAATGTGCTCTCATAATCTTTAATAAAAAAATAAACATTGAAGCTAAGGTAGGCAATTTCGGAGAGGCTAGCAATAGCAAGCTAGTTTTGAAAGCATAAGATCTCAACCTCCAAAGCCATGCCTCCTCCAAAATACATGAACGTGCGCAGCCAGAGCAGAGTCTGCAAAGCATCATGAAAGATGGTGTTAAATTACCTCATGTCTCAAAGCATATAACATTACAGTAAAAATGATGGTAAACATCTTAAAGAGCTTTGACCTGACTGCCACAGATTCATTTGGTCTACACCTCTGCATAGCCTCATGGAACGCGCTGATGATGTGTGATGTCTGCGCGAGTAGGGTGCGTGGAGGTATGCAAATACATAGCTTGACAGGCAGGTAGGACATCCTATCATTGCATTCAGACCAAATGCAACGATTGAACGTACAGTTTTTGGTCCTGAGACTTCCACAGAAGAGATATGTACATTTTTTAAAAATATTTAGACCACTTTTATTATTGATTGCTATCAGGATGTGAAGAGAGTTTCAACCAGTATAACAAAAAGTGTTTATAAAAAAACATTGCTTTAACCCTAGCTACCCTACCCTAGCTTTAACATCCCAAATGACATCTCTTCTCTGATGACATGTGCACTGGCACAAGGGTTGGACAAGAATCCATCCCCTCTAGCTACCTGTCACTTACATGAGATTGCAGCAATTAGCAAACAACAACAACAACGATCTGATCATTTTTGACGGAGATAATCAAGTGCCACTCTACATTTCTTCTCATTCGAAAAGCCGTTTCAATACAATAGGGAATAAAACAATAGGAAAGAAAACCATATTCATGCCTTTTGTTCACAAAAATCTTGGCTCACAACCTGGTCACTGTTCTCTTTCAGATATTATTAACTCATATTATGTTCCACAGAAAAAAATAAAGTCATGTGGGTTTCAAAATACATGAGAGTGAATAAAGAAATAAGATAAACATAAGATAAAAAATAAAAAATAAAATAAATTAACAAACAAGCGAATGAATTGTTATGAGGTTAAGCATTAGGCTAAGCGTTATTTTATGAAACTTTTCTTACCCTGACTCTTTAAGTGATCTCAGTTACGAGAGATGGGGGATTTGTGGTCTTTTAGGACAAAACTTGAAATCACTAATAGCATTTTTGTGAGCCCAGGCAGACTGTTTGTACTGTGATGATTTTTATGATGTGTTCAAGAACACACAGTATGTGTGGCTGTAAAGCCCCTCAGCGGCCTATCTGACTCACTCTCATCAATTGTTCTGTAATTCTCTGCTCACAAATGTGTGCTGCACACATGCAGTCTCTCTTATTCCAAATCAGCGGATTGAACCTTAGTAATAGGGGACGTTTGTGTTCTTTCTGTGGGTGTAGGGTATTCTTGGCTCTGGCTTTGCTCTGAAGGTCCAAGAGCAGCACAGACAGAAGCACTTTGAAAAGAGGAGAAACCCAGCAGCCAGCCTCATACAGGTAAGCTCACCTCATTTGAAACTCTTGATCATTCAGACATTCTGAATGTAAGTAACTCTTCACATGCTGCTTCATTAGCATTTAAAACAGAATAAGTATAAACCTTTCAGTGCTACTCTGTCCATAGCTAATGCTCAACTCTGTTCAAGTTTCATAAATGTTGGTTGAAACCAAAAAGAACTTGGCTGGATTTCTTATGTATGATTTGCCCTATCCTGATTGATGCTCAAAGATCAGATTCACTACACATACACATACACTGGACACAGTTACAATGTTAATATCAATATAATTTCTTGCCTGCAAATTTTATAAAGTAACATATAAACGACAATGGCACTCTGGCATTTAAATTGCTTAATATGACCGTTTAAATTGAATAATTCACAAACAACACAGTTAATTACAGAATTAAAATCCTTTTCTTTATCAGTTTGTCTTCTCTTCCAGTTAAAACATCTAAACATCATTGTCATAATGATAATAATAATAATATTTAAAAATAGATTTACTATCTGCATACCTTATGCTTATGATATGCTTTTCAAAAATAAAAAAAATACATTTTTATCTGTATATTTGTCTTCTTTTCCAATTAAAACATCTAAACAATTAAAATTATTGTTAATAATAATATATAGTTACAAATATTTTTTTCTATCTGCATATCTTATGCAATTTTGCCTTTCAAATAAATTTGTTTGTTTTATGTTAGCATATGTTTAGATATTATTCAAGCGATGTTTAGATATTTTACCAGACAACAAGACAAAAATACTGAATAATAAGGATTGTTTTTATAGTGAATCATGTTAATTTTCTTCAAACCAAAGAAGAGAACACGAACAATTCCATGGGCATTGATTACATGGGGACTATTATCTTCCATCAGAGCCAAAAGGAAACACTTGCCAGTATTTATGATGTGTTTCCACGGAAGGAATTCTGAGCAAGGGCCTCCCTGAGGACAATAGCTCTTCCTAATGGACGGTGCATCCTTCTCCTCTAGCAGGAGAAACAGATTTACTCCAGGAAAATGTGCACAAACGTGCACACACACATATCTACAAAACATTAAGGTCCTGTAATATTATAGAAATGAGTTACTTCCTTTTGGCTGCTGTTGAAAACCCACAAGCAATTTCCCAACTATTTTAACCACCATGACCCCTTTTCTTTCTCCAGGTTGTTTTCTGATATTGCAGACAGAGAAGATCTCATATATTCACTGGTCCTTATGTTTATTTTGTCTCTCTTCCTGCTCTGTCTTTAACCCTGATTTTAATTTTCTTTTCTTTTTCCAAAGGCCTTTCAGTGGGCATCCAACCATCCAGCTTCAGTTACTGTTGTCAGTAATTGTGTATTTTAACCATGGTGTGTTTTTTAAGGTGTAATGTTGCAGGGACTGCATTGGTTCATCATTTTTCATCATTTGTGCTCTCTCACCTCTCTTAAATCACTTCAGGTCTTTATATAACCCAGGAATATATATCTTAATTATTATCTGTGGAGTATGACTGTCAGCTATGTCTGGGTTCGGATTCTTTCCTGCATGTTATGATTGCTGTTTTCTCTTTACTGACATTTTTGCACAGAATGATGGAAAATATGGCCTCCCTCCTCACTGCTGTCACGCAATTTGAGAGCACCTTCTTCTTTCACTCTTGTGATGTTTTTCCTTTTCACAACACGTCCTCTGTTTCTTGTTGTTTTTTAAAGCAGTTATTTATCTCAACACATAAAACGCTATCCATTATCGCATTTTTATAAGTCAACATGAAATGAAAACTTTCGGAATTCATATTCCTGGTTTTATTCAGTTCACACTATTCCATTTTTTTCTTTTGTCTTTGTAATTTTTAATCATAATGACTTCTTCCCTAGCAACCACTTTCCATTATACTGGCGTCACTTAGGTCATGCAGTATATTGGATATTAATGTAGTCAAATAACAATGTTTTAGTAAATTCACATTCAAATCTTGCTTCATTCTAATAATCATTCTAATTTCCAATGAATAAATTGCACCTTATTTTCTTCTGTTCACTTATATACATCACAAATTCAGTTAAATGCAAGCAGGGTTTCATGTCAATTTGAAATTTTATCCAAATATTTATAATAATAATTGATAATAATAATTTAAATAATGGTGAGTACATTTTAGCGCCAGATGGCCACACATAAGCATATGACATATTAACACACATAAGGCCACAAACAAAGGTTTGCCCTTGTTTTGCTAAAAATGTGTTAAAGGGTTAGTTCACCCAAAAATGAAAATAATGTCATTAATTACTCACCCTCATGTCACACCCGAAAGACCTTCGTTCATCTTCGGAACACAAATTAAGATATTTCGAATCAGCGGTTCGGATTGCGTGTCAAACTGCCAAACTGCTGAAATCACATGACTTTGGCGCTCACTAATTCGAAAGCAGTGTTTTGAAATCGGCCATCACTAGATATTGTTGAAAAGTCGTTATTTTGTGTTTTTTGGCTCACAAAAAGTATTATCGTCGCTTTATAATATTAGGGTTGAACCACTGTAGTCACATGAACTGTTTTAAATACGTCTTTAGTAGCTTTCTGGGCACTGACAGTGTAAATTATCTTGCTGGCTATAGAGGCCTCACTAAGCCATCGGATTTGATGAAAAATATCTTAATTTGTGTTCCGAAGATGAACGAAGGTCTTACGGGTGTGACATGAGGGTGAGTAATTACTGACAGAATTTTCATTTTTGGGTGAACTAACCCTTTAATTGTATAATCAGCATTTAAAATAAATAAATAAATAAATTAAAATGATTGTGCTCTATAAACACCTATTTGCATATAAACTTTTTTCACTGGATAAATGTATGCCACTTTTCATTCACCACATCACTTTTAAGTCAAGACATTTATTCAACACTGATCCACTCTCATATTTGGACATGGAACATGTGGAATTTACATTTGCAATTATTTTTATTTTTTTTTAATTGTAATGTCCAAAAAGTCCAAAAGCCCATGACCTCACCGAAAATATGAAATTTCAAAGTATACTGTTATTTAATCCTGGAAAGAAGTTTTAGTATTTCAGAAAATTGCAATGCAACAATGCAACATTATGATATAAAAATCAATAAGAAATATTTAGCAAATTAGTGAGATCATTGTGAGATTCATGCAGCTCAAGTGCTTCTGTCATTAAAGCAAAAGAGAGACTTTTACTAGTAATCTCAGATTTTTGGACCCCAAAAATACATTTTGCAGCATTTTTAACAAAATGAAAGCAGCGGTTTGAAGAAATGTCTTGAGCCCAATCAGTGATTCACTGGCTGTTCCCTCACCATGCTATTGTCTTTCTCCACCCATGTCCCCTTGTATGTGTGTGTGTGTGTGTGTGTCTGTCTCCTGCACCAGGCTGCGTGGCGTCTCTACTCCACAGACCTCTCCAGAACATACCTGAGTGCCACATGGCTGTTCTATAAAAGTGTTCTCCCTCCTCAAAGGCATGTATCTATGCAGTGAACTGATGGAAGAGCGCTTACATGAACCGGTTGTTACTAATATTTTTTTTTTCTTTTGTTGTTCTCCTTTTTTTCCAATTCCTGCTTTTTTCCTGGCCTTGTGTATTTCTCTTTTTATTTTCTACTCTCCTCATTTCCCTCCCTATTTTTCTGGTTTTGTATATTCTGCACGTAGTGTGTGTGGCGTAGCTATGCGGCTGATGAGAACTCGGTTTCCATTGCTACCTGGAAGCCTCATTTGAAGGCGTTGCATACCTGCAGCCCTACAAAGTAGGTACAACTCTGGCAGCTGGTGTCGTATTTGGTGTCAGTGCTTCTGTAGCTCTCATTTTCCCACTTCCCTCAGCAAATAAACTGTTTTCACTCAATCTGTCTGTCTCTCTAAGCATAATCATCTCCTTTGTACCCTACCTTAGTCTTAGATATTTATGCTTTTTTAAAGACTCATTAGGTCACTGAGTAAAGGCACATGGCTAGGTGTCAAAGTTAAGCATGATTACTTTTTTTTATCAAAACTGTACTGTGAAAAGTCTACATATCTTGCCTAAAACAATTATAAAATAAAAAATCTATTTTAAAAATAAGATTTAAAAGTGAAAAGTAAACTTTTATTTCTCAGCCTTTGAAATGTGTAGTACGGAGCCCGGGAAGTCACCTGAAAAAAAAACAAAAAAAAAAACAAGACCCACAAATCCATGGCCAGAGTTTAGCAGTTTGTTCCCTCTTAGTCACAGTTCCTTAAATTGTTCCCTCGGTTTAACAAATCGTGCCCATGGATTAATAAAGTGGACCCATGAATTTCCAATCCGTGCACTTAGATTTGTAAACCGTACCTTTGGTTTTTCAATCCTTACCCATACATTCATAATCCGTGCCCAGGCTTTCACAATCCATTCCCACAGTTTTGCAAACTGTACTCAGGAATTTGTGGCCCATCCCTCATTTTAGAAATATGGCTTACCGATTGGTAACATTGACTGCTTTTGCAGTAGATTTACATGGTAATGTAGTAAAATAATAATCATAGGCATTAAATTATGTTTCTGCCGGTGGGTGCCCACATTCTATACATTTATACTTGGTGTTACTTTTTCTCTTTTTTTTTTTTTTCATGCGATTGGTGCGCTTTATGATGTCATTACACAAAAGTTATTTGTGTCTCGCAAAGAGAAACACACGGACAGCAAATGCATTACCAACCAAACAAAAACACTTGTATGTTTTCACGAGTCAGTCTTTCGCTGATATACCTGATTATTTTGCAGTTAATTAGTCTAATTAATTACACAATGTGGTGTAACACATCAAATTTGCCTGAGAAATTACCCCCAAAAGATAATTTAAAGTCATTATTGTGTTAAGTGAGAAAAGCATCAAATAGACATTACAAAAAGTAGCTTTAAAAAAAAACAAAAAAAAAAACTATACCTTTAAAGTTTTTTTTGTTTGTTTTGTTTTTTATGGAAATATGAAATAATTTTTCTAAATAAGGAACTAAAACTGCCAGTAGTTGGTGGTAAATGTCCAAATGATTAAGTCACTGAGTCATTCATTCACTCGATTCGTTCAAACAGCTGATTTATTCAGGGATGAGGTAAATGGCTCTCTTTATGAATAGGCCATTGAATCATTGGTTTACCCAATTGATTTGCTCAAAACGCAGATTCATTCAGAAAAGAAACACTGCTGTGTGTTGCTTGGAGATGCACAACAGTTCTGCTCTAGCTTTATAGGTAATATTTTCGTTGGCAAAATTGAGCAAAAGCAGACAATATTGTGTCTGAAATATAACACAATATATTAACTTAACTGTTGTATAAAATCAATATCACATTTGCACTTGAGCTATTTCACTTGTTACACTTGTGATATTGTTTAACTATATCATGATATAATTGTGAGACAAAAACTCATACAGGGGTATTTTTGTCCTGATATCTTGAATTTTAGGGGCATTCTAACTGCATTGTATAGGCTAAACCATGCAGTGAGTTGTTAAACTGCCTCATGCTTGTCACTCCTTAGTATTGCTATGGAAGCATTTTCTGTCACTGAATAAAATATAAAATAAAATAAAAAGGTATTTGTGTTTTTGATCTCACAATTTGTTTTATTTGTTGAGATTATATCTTACAATTCTGACTTTTTTCCCCTCATATTGTAATACAAATCTGACTTTATTTCTCGCAATTACGAGTTTAGATCTCACAATTTGGGGTTATCTTGCAATTCAGACTTTTTTCCTCAGAACTGCGAGTTTATATCTCATAATTCAGGCGTTTTCTCAGATTTTTGAGTTTATATGTTACAATTCTGACTTTTTTAATATCTCTTGGAGTTTATATCTCTTTCATGGGGCACCTTAAAATTGTGAGATTTAAACTCTTAATTACAAAAAATAACATCATCAATAACACATGAAGTCTGAATAGCGAGATGTTAACTTAATAGTGAAATATTTTATTCCGTGGTGGAAACGAGTTTCCATATATTCCGAAATTAACAAACGGTACATATTTAAAAAATCTATTTCCTTGATAAAAGCTCAACTATTCTGAATGGTCAAATTTTCAGTTATAAAAAATAACGAACAGTACATTACTTGAAAAGAATCACATGATTTTAGTTTGTCAGTCTTTAACAACAGATGTCAGTATAACATATTGCTTTAGGTCAAAGACTGTGTTGGTGACTGATGAGACATCTCCTTATGAGAGTGAATAATAGTAAACTTTATTAAACACTGCTTGTAAACTAACAGTAAAATTACATTTTACCCTGAAATGCATTTTATTGACTGTAACGTTTGCAGGAGTGTAATTTGATTGTTTTATTAGTTAAGTAAGATGCACAAAAAGATAAAACTTTTAAGTCATTATGACCTACAAAACATGTACATTGTATTTTAGAAGGCTAATTGAAATTTAAAACTAAAAAGTATGATATATACCCTTGGAAATGTAATTCAGTGTGAGTACGTGTATTAAGTTTCAATAGTACAAATTACCCAAAATAATTCTTAATTAAGTAGAGTTAAATACAATGAAATACCTCACAGCAATATATACAGTAAGATTTAGGTTTTTACAGTGAACACTAGCCTTCTGTATAACTGAAGCTTCAAAGTTTCCGTTTGGTTGAGAGCCACAGACTCACACCTGCTTCCTATGGTAGATCCTGTGGCTAACTGAAATTTCGTTGCCCAGAATAGATAAATCACATCAAACAGAAGCCAGGCCAGTTTGTGGACAGACACCTGAAGACAGACACACAACAATGCTCTGACAAATGGGTGTACTATTATGTTAAGGCCAATTTCTTAGTAATTACACACAAAACAGCCCTTGATAACACAGCTGTCCCTTTGCTATAGCGCTCGTCTTAGTCAGCTTGACAGTGCATTGCTCATAGCTTGCATGCCTGCTTGTTTGCTGCCTGTTTATACTGTCTTAAAAAAAGACTCTCCATTTCTTTCTACTCTTAATGTGTGTGTGTGTGTGTGTTGAGGTATACTTATGTTTAATTTCCTTTTTTAACATTTAAACTGTATTTTGTGTGACACAGTGTGAAATATATTGGTGTGTCATTCCCAAAATGAATCACTCAGTATATTTCAGAGGCATCTGTGTCTCTTCTGTAGTCTCCTTATTAGTTCCTGTCGTTCATGTGAAGTGTTAATATCCTGCCTCTTTTCTCTCTATGTTTTTTAATTAACACCTGAAGGAAAGACCAGGGGGAATCCATCAGCAGGTTTGTTGTTCTCGTATCTACATCATACTAGTGTCCGGAATGTTTTACTTTCTTAAGTATCGATTGTGTTTTAGCTTCCATGGCTTTAATAGGAATAGGGAGAAGAATTAAGTCAATTCAGTCATGGCATGTTACATTTCTTGCTTTATCATTAATTCCCTCTGATTTTCCTTTATTTGAAGTAGTAGCTATAGTATATATTGTACTGTATGTACAGTCATCCACTCATTATCACAAAAAAAAAAAACAAGACAGGATGATCAGAACCGCACTGTGTAGCTAATTATATTGTCTCACTTATTACAAGGCTACGTAAAATATATAAATACATGGACATGACATTTTGATTTGAATTGATTTTATTATCTTACATGTACATTATAGCTTAAAGGGGTCAGTTATATTTTTTTAAAGAAATAATGCTTCTATTCAGCAAGTGTGCATTAAATTTGATCAAAAGAGACAATAAAGACATTTACATTGTTACAACAAAAAAAAAATCAATTTTATATAAATACTGTTCTTTCAAACTTTCTATTCATCAAAGAATCTTCAAAAAAGTTTCCACAAAAATCCACTATTAAGCAGATCAACAGTTTTCAACTTGACTGTCGTCAAGGATACGCAGAGCGAATGCGGGCAGCCACACCATCATTTTCAAAAGTCTCCGTTTTAGTCTGTTTATACTGAAACGCAACCCCGGCGTTTTCAAACTAAAATGGGGTCTGCAGTGTTTTTGAAAGTCTCAGTTTTCGAGGTTCAAAAATGCCAGCGTAGTGTAAACAACAGGCGTAACCGCAGCAAAACGTATGCGTTTTAAAACGAAAACACACTAGTGTAAACGGGGCTTTCAGAATTCTGAAAGATCATGTGACACTGAAGACTGGAGTAATGATGCCGAAAATTCAGCTTGCCATCACAGGAAAAAATTACATTTTAAAATAATTAAAATAGGAAAAAGTTATTTTAAATTGTAATAATATTTCACTGTTTTAACTGTATTTTTGATCATATAAATGCAGCCTTTGTTCCAAAAATCTAACCAACCCCAGTCTTTTGAACAGCAGTATAATTTAATCCAGAAATGATTATTAATTATATTACTAATATAACATATAATTATTTTAGTGATTTGGTGTAGTTTCATTACTGCATTAGCAGCAATTGTCTAGTCAGAATCAGGTATTCCAGAGAGCTGTTTAAGTCATAGAATAGTAGTGTAGATGTGGAGCAGCTTATCTTTGCTAACTTTCTAATAGAATAGACACAATGGTCTTCATCTGTACTAAAATGTGTGTGCGTACGTGCATATGTGTGTGTGTGTATGTGAGCTCTTTCTATAACATTGTAATATTGTATATAATAGAGTACTTTAGCCTATTTTTCGCTGTCTACATACATGGACTGAAACTTGATGAACTTTTTTCCATTTAGATATTGTTTATATTGACTGTTAAATATTACTACAGTCAAGAAAAAGCAAAAATCATAGCATGAATGCCTTAAGTTCTGTTTTTAGATTTTTATCTTTTTATCCCCCAGTAAGAAGCAGTAAAAAATAGTTCCAGACTTTGCTGTTGACATTTAGGACTCTGCATGTTTGTACACAGTACTGGACTATGTTTAGATGCATTAAAGACTGTCGCATCTGCAAGGCCATAGTGTAGTCAAACTGGCAGGCTGATGATGTTTTTTTTTTAAATTTTTTTTATTTTCATAGAATCCCATCAGGGGTGGGGTTATTGCTCAGTCCTCACACTTTCAATTAGTGCTGGAATTGGATGTTTGCATGGTTCATATTAGATATGTGAAGAGCTGATCACCAGCGCTCAGAATTAAATGAAGTCGTTTACAGTTGGAAAAGCCCACAGTGTGTGGGAAATGTGTCAATAAATATGATGGAAAATTAACCTTCAAATGCATTACAGCAAGCAGCTAAGCTGTGAATACTTTTTTCATAGCTTGTGGAACTTTGTAAATGGACGAACATAAAGTCTTTAAGGAAACATTAGGTATAATCCACAATCCTCATAATCCATTTATACTGGTTAGAGTGAAAAGAATTAAATATTTACAGAAAGAAAATGTATAATTAACCAACAAATCCAAGAACGTTTGTCAAAGTTAGTTGGTTGTTAGACAGGTTTTGTACACTGTTTATGTGAATATACTTCTAGTGTGGATGTCTTTGTGAGTGTTTGTGGTTTGGTGCAATTCTAAAGAACTAATTCAACTTTTTATTACCATGTTTGGTTGCAAAAACACACCAATTTCTTTTGCATTTTGCTCCATTTTTACCCCCAAGTAGCGGCTCTGTTTCTGTATTACCATCCATATAATTCTTCCACTTAAGGAAGATTTTTCTGCTCACAGTCTAACTAACTCATCTACCATCTGTCTCCCTCATTTCCTTAGTAAGGGTCATAGTAATAGACAGAGGCTCTTCAGGAGGTATACCACACGGATATATAGGTACCCAGCATCCCCCACTGCTCCAGCAATATGACCTATGTGAATGCTAACTAACCTTATGCATGGATAAAGACGGCCACCTCAGATAACCCCACCCCTTACAGACCCTACAGAGGGTTTAATATGAGGGTCCTGTGCCTGTTGCCTGAAGGATTTAACTGTCACTGACTGATTTATCCAACACCCCCTATCTGACATGCAGCAATTACTCTACAATATCAATTTTTACAGATACAATATCTGATTTAGTATAGGTAACATCCACGTAGCAAAATAATGAAGTAGTGAAAAGCTTTAAAGATGTTTTAACTTCAAACCACCAGCATCCCATATTATAATACCTGCAGGAATAATGATTCAATTAAACATTTTTAAAGGTTCAGTTCAGTTATGATGGATATCTCTGACTCTACTGTATATATCTCAGTTTGCATCCCACCTATTAAACACATTAGTCATAAACTTGCATATTGCATGTGCATGAACTTTGGCTCTATATTCTTGCAAATCACCTTTATAGCATTATGTCTCCACTCAGCTTTTACACTACATCTCTTTCACACACAAACTACTAAGCATGAGCTAAAAAGCACAGCGTACTATGTATATATCAAGCATGATTTAAAAACCCCAGCTTATGGAGTTGCTGTCTTTGAAGAAATATTTGTATATAGTTGCTTTGCACATAAACTGTTTATTCTATATATGACATGCCTCTCCAGGCCTCTACTTCAGACCTAGAAAGGCGGTTTATGGTCAGGCTGCTCCACATTGAAGGTAGCAGTAGAAGTAGGGAAGACAGAGAGTCATGCTTCAAAATGTTGCTTGCTGATTGGTGGAAACTTGGAATGGGATTTGTGTTGCATGAAGGTCTTTTGATGCAATTTTTGAGATATTGAGTATAAGACTCAATTTTTGGGGCTTCTGCAAAGAACATCCAAGTAAGATGTATTGTTGGAATCTGGTAGAGACTGAAGAAAGGAAGCTTGCAGTTCTAAAATAAGCCATTATAACTGTTTTTTATGAAACCAAACTTTAGATAAATACCTCTTCCTCTCCATTCCATGTTTAATTATTTTTCTGTTTATTTGTCCCTTCCCACTTCCCGGCTTCTTCCATCCCTCCTCTTTCCTCTCCTGCAGCCAAAAGTTAAGTTTTCGGGAGCGTGTGCGAATGGCCAGTCCTCGTGGTCAGAGTGTAAAGAGCAGACAGATGTCAGTGAACGACCGACGCTCACCTGGCACAGAGGTGGGGGTGGAGGGCAGCAGCCCTGCCAAGGTCCAGAAGAGCTGGAGCTTCAATGACCGAACACGCTTCCGCCCATCGCTCAGACTCAAGACCCAATCTCGCACAACGACTGAAGGTGATTGGTCAAATCACTGTTTTTCCTCTTTTATTGTAATTACAGAAGCAAATTTGTATACATTCTTATTAGCTGATAATCAGACCTGGGTTTTTATTAACATAACAAAAAATAAATGTTGTTTACAAACGTTTTTTTATTTTTTTTATTATTTTTTTTTTTTGTGCTGTGTTATCTGCTAGTTTTGACACATTATTTGACCCTTTTATAAACAAGAATGAGTCTTTCTCTATATACTTTTTTGTAATTGGTGTTTTTCTGGATTTATCCCTGAAGGCATAATTTACACACACTATTGGGCTGCAGTGGGAGAACATAGTCTCTCCTGGGGCCCTCTGTTTGCACTAGTTATCCTTGGCTCATGCTCCCATCACCAGAATGCCCCTCAAGGAAGAAGAGAGCAAAGCAGAGATAGAGACATTGTCTGTCAGTATTGACAGAATACTGTACGTTAGTCACAAAGGACCAAGAACCCATGGTCCCATGGGGGAAAAAAAACATTGGGATACTGTTTAGTATATCTTAAGAAAAACTTTTACATCCAACATTCAACATTTAATTTTCAGCAAAGCTGAGTATGCAAACAACGTGATATGAAATGTACACAGAAATGTAGTGTTTTAAAAACTAGCTGGAAAAGCTGCCATTGCATTACTACTACAGAATGGTTTGCTGCTTCTCGTCACTCTCCAACGCTGCATCTACGTGTTTTGTTGTTATTTGTACAGTAACATTGATTGTAACATTCCCATTCAAGTACATTTTCACAAAGGTAGCCCAGTTCAGGAGAATTTGCAAAGGTAGCATCCGAGTGGCAGCAGCGATCTAGTTCCAGCCCTGTATGAGACCCATCAGCCCAAAATGAATCTCAAACCTGCTGTTACCACACACTGACTTCATACTCTTATAAAACACACACTATAGATCCTCCACAGATTATATAGTCTATAAGACAGGGGAGCAAAGGTGAACAAAACTCTTCACATCTTGATAGCAATCTCTCTTCTAGACAGCATTTATCTGTCATATGCACTACAAATACTGATGAGGTCAGGTATCACACAGTTCAAATGGAAGAATTCATTCTCTTCTACAAGCATCATATCCAGATATTTTGTCTGTGATCTGTATCTTTTTATTTTTGGTTTACACTCAAGTCTTTACTTTCATTCTTGTATTTATTTTTATTTTGCCAAATGCTTTTACCTAAAGCAACTTGACTTACATTGGATTCAAGATGCAAAAAATAAGTAAATTATACTTGTTACTCGCTGTATGGAGGTTTTGTGTATGCACACATCCAAAGTGAGTGCACAGAAAGCTGTATCTCAGACAACACTCAAATACCGAATTGAGTACTCTTTGCTTTTTCTTTGGCTGGAATGGATAAATTTACACAAAATTATACCAAAATGTCTATCTTGGTGAGTATTCTTGTAAACAGTCAGTTATGGCTTAAGAGAACATAAACAGTTGAGAAATAAAACACACATGTATCAGTATATTGGATCCGTGCAGCTCATAAAGTGACAGCAGCATATTATTCCTGCTGTGCTGCTGTCTGTGTTTTAAATGGATCCAATCCATGTTCACTGAAGATGATTTGATGATGCAGCAATAAAATAGCTAGTATAACTTAAAGGGTTAGTTCACCCTAAATTAAAAATTCTGTCATTAATTACTCACCCTCATGTCGTTATAAACCTGTAAGACTTTCGTTCATCTTCGGAACACAAATGAAGAAATAAAAATTTCATAAATCATAAATCTTAGAGATTGTGCGTCATTCAGGTTAGGTTGAGCTTCCACTTATGTTTGCTGATCAATGTTTAAATGTGAGTAAAAGCCTAAATTATATCTGTTCATCATAAAAAGCGATTGAGTCTCTTCAGAAAATTTTTACTAAACCACTCAAATCATATGGATTCATTTTCCGATCTCTTTATAAACTTTTGAAGCTTCAAAGTGGCAGTCAGTGAAGGGACAGACATCTCTTGGATTTCATCAAAAAGTTCTTCATTTGTGTTCCGAAGATGAATGGAAAGTCTTACAAGTTTGACAGAATTATTATATAGTAATTAATGACAGAATTTTCATTTTGGGGCAAATTAACCCTTTAATGCAGGGGTGGGGAACGTTGATCCTGGAGGGCCATTGTCCTGCAGAGTTTAGCTCCAACTCTGAAAAAAACACTCACCTGCCTGTAACTTTAGTAATCCTGAAGACCTTGATTAGCTTCAGGTGTGCTTAATTAGGGTTGGAGCTAAACTCTGCAGGACAATAGCCCTCCAGGATCAGCGTTTCCCACCGCTGCTTTAATGCCATGTGTTTTTGAACTTTGATCATTTACAGTAAGCTATTTTAATGACAAAAGTTATATTGGAATTGGCCAGTAGTTTGTAAAAATCGGGATCAGTATCAACCAAAAAAAGAAAAAAAAGAAAAAATCCTATCAGTGCGTCACTAATAATTTTTTTGCCTTTCAGTTTCATTTAATGCTTACTTTAATACTTCTATCCCATTTGTATGCTGTAAAGCTCAGTGGAGATTGGGGTGGCCTGTGTGTGTCGGTCAAGACAAATATTTGCTTTGAATGCTATTTTGATTCATAGCTGTATTGATCTGCCCTAGGCTTTGTCTACTTTTCTGCCTTTCATTTTGTTTTCAGCCTTTTTGAGGACCTGCTGTAAAAATGTTTCTGCTTAATATGATTCACATTCTTTCCCTTTCTCTCTCACACACAGCTGACACCAATCTTGGACCGGATGATGCTTTTGATGAGAAGGGTTGCCATTGTGATGTGACTGTGGAAGATCTGTCTGCCCCACTAAAGGCAGTGATCAGGGCCGTCAGGTTAGTTTGACTTTCCAGAGTGCCTTGTTCTCCCCAAAAGAAGGTTTGAAGAATTTGCACTGTGGTTGCAGAGTTGAACGCACTCATTTTGACCTCCCTGCCCTGTTGATTGAGACATTAGGTTTAGACCAAGACTGCTGTCTCTCTCCTGCTGGGTGAGGCCACTGATGTTGCTTCAGGTGACTTCTTCTTTCACTTCCCTCACCCCTTACTATTAGGGTCTCCCAGGAGGGCTGAGATTTTTCCCTCTCCTCTTTCCCAGGGTGTCAGATAGACATGCTCACAGTCAGTTCTGCTTACACATCAGCTCATCTGACATGAAGAAAAACTGACAGGGGCTTGAATCTGTAAGACGTTACAGAGACGGATCACTGAGATTTGTTCCCCTCTGTGTCAATATTTGCAGTTCCAACTTCACTCAGAAGAACGTCACGCATAGAATAGGTTTGGGTTTCAGTGTGCCTGTGGTAATACTTGTGTTTACACAGCTAATGTCATCCATCACACATAGCTTTACTTGAACACGAGCCTTACTTGTGTAATATTATTATTATGTGTTTTTAAAGCAGAGGTATATATCTGACTGGGTCATAAACTGTTCTGGTATTCGTAAATTATTTCTGCCCTCTAGTGGTTATGAGCAAGCTTACACAACTTGCAAGTTTGTCTGTTTGTGATTTGCAAAGAGGTTTGTTTAATATGTTGAGTTGACTTAATATGCAGTTTACTATATGGTTTATAGACATTTCTGCATACATAACTGGAGTGGAGTTTATTTTCAAAGTTAATTTTGCTTACCTTTTTGTTTTGTTCTTGTATTAAGTATAAAGCTATCAATATTTAATGAGGTTCATGAAACAATTAAAATCATTCATGGTTTAAAAAAACAAACTACAAAAAGTCTTTATTTATATGCTTACTTATACTTACTTATTTTGTGTCTGAAATAAATATATCTTGTAACCAGAAAATACTGGGGAAAAAATGGTTAAGTATTGCATCATTACCTTTAATACATTTGCTTGTGTTTCAGTATGGTGTTATATCATTTCTCAACAAAGGTTAATTAAGTCTTGTTTCTTGTTTCAGGATAATGAAATTCCATGTGGCCAAGAAGAAGTTTAAGGAGACACTGCGACCGTATGATGTGAAAGATGTGATTGAGCAATACTCTGCTGGTCACCTGGATATGTTATGCCGTATCAAGAGTCTCCAGACTAGGTGAGACAAACCAGACAAAAAAATATGTTCAACTTCAACATATAAATTAAAAAAAAAGTTATAAAATAGAAAAGAAAGTTATAAATTCATTTATAACATTTATGTTTATAGTTTTACTTTGTTTTGTTTTTTGCATAAATTCCTCAATTACACAATACACATCAACAAATGCAGTTAGCACAAAGACAAATTCAAAGAAAGCTAATATTAAACTGCACTGTACAGAAAGTAGTTCAACAGCTTTGTTTTCTTATGCATACTTTCTACATCTACATGTCCATGTCTGTCTTATCTCCCTGTCTGCGCTCTCCCATTCAGGTTGGACACCATTGTGGGTCCACAGACCTTGAGAACCAAAGCCAAGACCTTTTCTTCTCCTTCCCTGCACTTGTATTACAGCCAGGCCAAGAGGAAACACTCCTCGCCAGGGTCAGCCGACCCACAATCCCCTCCCCAAACCCTTTTAACTCTGAAACATCCGGACATGGGTCATTTGCTGAGGCTGTGTGTCTAAATCCTTAGTCACCATTACCTTCTGGAAATGAACGCTAGACAGATAAACGCTATATAAAAATAATACATCCTTAAATCAAGATAAATTTTGTAAGATAAGACTTGTTTTCAGAGAATTAGTTCATTAGCTCATTGGCAAATAGTTTTTGCTTGTTGATAAAGCCCAAACATGATTACATTTTGTTAAATGTATGCCTATAAAAAAAAATTCAAGATATATTGTGTGAAAACATCATTATACACACATTATATAATTTTTATTTTATTTTTTTGCAGTCAAGCACTTTTTACACATTAACTACCGGTTTCAAAGACAAGGCTTAAGCTAGTCCTAGACTAAAATGCATGTTTGAGCTGTTTTAACTGAAAGCAACTTGCACTGACATATCTTAAAATACACCAGTGTTATTGATTTATCTCAAGATGCACACCAGTAATGTTTTTTTTTTTTTTTTTTTTTTACTTAAATACCCTAATTGAACTAAGGCCTAATCCTGACTTAGTCTAAGCCCTGTCTGTGAAACCGGGCCTGAATGTTTGTGATGTGTCACTGACCCAAAGCCTCAAGCTGTTGGCTCTGTCCTACAAATCCTTGATTCCTCTGCTTTTCATCATGCAGAAATCTCTCCTGTTTTAACAAGGTTGGCCAATGCTAAACCAGCATAACTGTTATGCGGCGCATGGTGTTAGAACAAATGTGCCTGTGTATTGGACTAACTTTTAGATTGATGTCTCCTGGTATTCCCTAGGGTTGGGTTTGTATCCCAAAGTTTAGTTCTCATACAGTTAAAACATTTCTTCCAGCATGGAATGACTTGCTAATCAAAAAGTAGCATAATAAAATGTTGTCACTCTTTAATATTGTAAACCAACAGGTGTGTAATCAACCGCTCTGTTTTGAACAACCATCTCTAACTGACATTTAGGCTTGAATTGTTGATACCTCAGTGATTGACTTTGAACACTGACTTTGAAGCAACAGTTAACACAACAGAATTTAAACTAGATTTAAACTAGACATTTGATCATTAATATGTTTCTGAGATGTATCTATATGCATGTAACTCAGATCAGGGGCCAATTGCATAAACATAGCCATTATGTCAATACTGTGTCTTAAGAATTAGTACAAACAACTAACAGTTAATTAGGGGTAATCAATCTAAATCTATCTATCTATCTATCTATCTATCTATATATATATATATATATATATATATATATATATATATATAAAATAAAAATAAAAATGGTGACTAAATTGTAAGACTAGTCTTAGCAGTTTATGCAACCAGCCCCAGTAGTATCTTGTCTTGGTGCCATAAGCTCCTTCTCCTCAACCGTCTCCTCCTCTACTTCCTTTCCTTGACGGCACAACCTTAAAAATGTACTTGACCCTCGTATGTTTTCTCATTTAGACTCGCCACAGCTGTGGGTCCACATCAGACACTCAGCACCAAAGCCAGGAACCTTTCCTCTCCCTCTCTCCACTTGTATTACAGCCAAAGCAAGAAGAAGCATGCTGGGTCAGAGGCCTGTAGAAGGCTGGGGGACTAGTCGTGGGGCCATACTTACCTGAATCAGTTAATACTGTGCATTGGGTCCAATGGTGATGCTGTATTTAACTAAAACTATTCAAATTTATTTCCATATGTTATCAGAACTGGAACTACCTACACATCCATTCACCTAGTAAACAAAATCAGTATCCACAATGAATCTAAAGGGCAGTGGTTCTAAAAGGCCCCCTCTTTGTCCACAACAATATTCAAAGGCCCCATGACTGCCAGCTGTTCATAATTTTCTGGATAAATATTTTTTATTTTATTTTTTTACTGGTTTGGCATAATTCGAAATGTATATCCATTATAAAATTGCCCACAGAGTTTTAAGATTGTATTAATTTACATGACTTTCCAAGTCTACAGTCACACATTTTAAATGAAGCCACCAAGGTTTTTCAAGACCGTGGCTGTTGACTGGCTGAATTAAAATAAGAAATATCTCTGCTTTAAGTTGTTTTAGTTTATTTTAATGTCATTTTAAGTCATCTTAAGGCCCCCTGGTTGAGAACCAATGATATATGGGGTTTACAGACCTCTTTACTTTTTGGTGTATTACACATAATCTTCATCATTGGACTTCAGTGTGATTAATAAATAGTGATGTGTTTTCAACCAAGGAGATGATTATAAATTGTGTAGCACACACTCTTGGTTCAGCTGATTGATGTTGGTTTAACTCAAACTACTCTTGCATGATAAATTTGGAGAGACGAGGAACCACAAGACAGCTTTTCTAACAACACAAACACATAGAGTCACATGATGAAATGTGAAATCCATGAATGATTATAAATAGTGTACATAGTCTGCATACTTTCTGCATGGAAACACTTGGATAGTCATACACTACAACTGAAAATATAAACTACATTATGCTAGAAATCTTCCACACTAGGGGTTTCTCTGGAGTATTGTTTATAATTTTGAATTTAATATTTTAACTGTAGGTAGATCAGATACTGCCAATCCTTACATTAGAGCAAGTAACATTTAGAATGTAAATAATCCAATTCTCAATTGTATTGTAAAAGTAATAAATCAGCATCTTTTTCTTACCGTCTTTATAACATAGAAAAAAATAGATGATGGTGATGCACTAACTTCATTTCTTTTTCACTAACCAAAGTCCAGTCTTATCCTGCTGTGCTGTGCCATGCTCAAGCTTGAGGAACAGAAGTTTAAAGGTGTACATCCTCACGTATGCTCAAAATCACTGTTTTGTTTTGTTTTTTTCCTCAGGGTGGATCAGATACTAGGAAAAGGGCAGATATCGGTAGACAGGAAAGGCAGGGAGAAAATCCTCCCAGAAGGAGAGTCCCTGGAGCATGACATGAGCATGCTTGGCCGTGTCTGTAAAGTAGAGAGACAAGTAAGCCATATAAATTCAGTTTAATGAAACATACACTAGTTTGGGGTCCATAAGATTTAATTATTTTTCCCCCCTTTTTTTTAAATTAAAGAATCTTTTATTCAGCAAGGATATATTAAATTAATAAAAAGTTACAGTAAAGTTATTTATAAATAATGTTACAGAAGAGTTCTATTTCAGATAAATCCTGTTTTTTTGATTCATCAAAGAAACCTGAAAACATGTATCATGGTTTCCACAAAATATTAAGCAACACAACTGTTTTCAAAATTGATAATAATAATAAATGTTTCTTGAGCAGCAAATCAGAATGTTAGAATGATTTCTGAAGGATCATGTGACATTAAAGACTGGAGTAATAATGCCGAAAATTCAGCTTTGGTATCACAGGAATAAATAATATTTTAAAATATATTAAAATAGAAACAATTTTCATTTGTACAAGTGTAATAATATTTTACTGTTTTTTTTTATTAAATAAATGCAGCCTTGGTGAACATAAGAGACAGCTTTTAAAAACATAAAAAATTGTACCAACCCCAAATTTTGAACAGTAATGTACTTGCACACATTTATGATAATTAAGCATAAAATTCAGGAACATTCGATGTGATTTCTTATTTCTTTTATAACATAGGTCCAGTCCATTGAGTCAAAGCTGGACTCGTTGTTGGATATATACCGGCAGGTGTTGCAGAAAGGCTCATCTTCGATGCTTGGTCTCTCTGCTTTGCCACTGTTCGAGCTGGATCAAACCTCCGACTACCAAAGCTCCATCCATAGCAAGGATTTGTCATCATCCTCCCAGCTTACCGGCAGCAGCGTTTCTCATTCAGGCAGCAGTAACCTACACCGTGGTCTGCATCTTGCTCTGGCCCCCAGTGAACTCAACTTGGGTACTGGTTACCCACATTCAGCCTCCTCTTTCTCACCTTCTCCTCTTCTCAACAACCAACCCTCCAGCCCGGACAGTTTCTACCCAGTGTCCCCTCCTCCCATTCTCACCCCCAACAACCTTTCCAGAAGTCACCAGCGGTTCAGTGAGCTGACCAGGCCAGTCCCGACAATCCATTCGACCTCAACAACTCTTCAGCTCCCGCCTATGGTACCAACACCTCAAGGCCGGCCTACCAGCCTTATCCCAGAGACTCTACAGGAGAGCCGGGCGGAGTGTCTGAGCAATTGCCTGTTGAGTACCCAAACCGAGGTTGAGTCAGACAGGGAGGCTGAGAGTATTCAAAGCACGGTACAGCTACGGGACAAGCCTGAGCGCAACTCCAAGGAAGATGGGTCGTGGAGAAGACACTTGAGCCTTGACATTGATCCTCTAATGCTCATGTCTTCCACAGCAGCTGCCTCGCTACAGGTTGAGCGTGGGCTCGGAAAGTCTCTTTCCGCTCAGAACCTCATGTTACCATCTGCTGCGGACTGCCATCCCAGCCTGTCCACTCGGAGCAGCGGCAGCAGCAACAATGAGTCCAGCGACCGTGAGCCGCTGGCTGACTGGGGCGATACAGAGCTGTTCATCAATGACAAAGAGTTGGACACCACGGAGGGCGACAGCTTCCTCCTCCACCAACAAAGCAACGATACAACCTTCTCTTCTGAGCTGCTACGGACAGGAGCCAGTGGGCCGTCTCCCAGCCAGGCTGGACCAAGAGATAGTCTTGAGTCCCATAACTTGCCTCACGTATGCCTCGAATAACCCCCGGAGCACAGGAACCTCACTGTGGAGACTGGACACAACCTCATGTCCCTCATGTTCTTCTTTTCCAAAGGAAATGGAGCGTCTTGTACGCTCTATATGTTTTCTAATTTTCACAAGAAAAAGTCATGCTGTTCATACGTTTCTGTTTATACGTACATATTGCATGGACAATTTGTCAAAAAAGTGAATTTTTATTAATGAGAAACTGTTGGGGAAGAAACATTAATAAAATATTCTGGGCTAATATATGTTAAGCTCAATCGACAGCATTTGTGGAATAATACTGATCACCTCAAAAGTTTCTTTACCAAAAAATAATAATAATAATTACTGTTACGGTGAGGCAATTACAATGAAAGTGAATGGGGCTAAATGGTAAACATTAATATACAGTACTCACTGTTTCAATAGTAGAGCCACATGACACAAACAGTATAAGTTAGTGTGACAAAAATCACTTACTAAGACTACATTCACCCAGTCAGTAGTATTATTTACTAGCAGGTGTGAGTCTCGAAATGTCCTGTTTGCTCAGCAGCTTTTAATATAATTTAAAATCTGTTACCTGTAACAGCAGCAACAGTGACTGAAGTAATATAATAGATAGTGACATCCATAAAACTAAAAAAAACTCATCATTTCACATAACAAAAGTTCATTTGAGGCACAACAGCTTTTATATCTGAGTGGAGAATGTAGCATTTGAGCACAGACCACAAAATGAACAGGAGCCATTCCGGTAAGACAGTGACTGGGTCTAAAACTTTAAATGACACACAGCTCATATCTGTGTCTTCTTAAAGGTATAGTTCACCGAAAAATGCAAATTCAGTTTTACCAGTGTTGCCAGATTGGAAATGTCCAAGTATCATACCAGAAGCTCAACACCACGTTCTCCTCACAATCATGACGGTAGACGTAGGATTCACAGCTAGATCAATGAATATAGAAGCCCTATGATTACAACGACCATAATCTGAAGTGTCACAAAATTCTGAAATTATTGTACATTATGGAATTTTTTTCATTATTGATCCTACATCATACAGAGGTCAAAATTATCGTACAAATAAGATAATTACCGTACGTCTGGCAACACTGTCATTTACTCACCCTCACGTTGTTCTAAACTTGCATGAATTTCTTTCTTCTGTTGAACATATAGAATGATATTTTGAAGATTGTTGGTAACCCAACAGTTTCTGGTCCCCATTGACTTCCATAGTATGTATATATATATATATATATATATATATATATATATATATATATATGAGGAAGAGTAAATGATAACAGAATTTACATTTTTGGGTGAACTATCTCTTTAAATTACCAAAACCTCACTGGAAAACTTTCAACATGCTAAACATATTACATGACATATTAGTTGTCCAGTATAGTTCCAGTTATTCAGCAGGGCTTCACCAAAAATGCAGTTTTGAGAGGCTTTAAAGATCACATAATATATGTTTTAGCAGAGAATTGATGTGAAGCTGATAGCACTTACATTGGCCTCCATCACTTCCATTGTGAGCGGCTCACTCTAATCTACTGTATATGCATTTAGAGAGGGTGAATTTCCAATTCATGCGAACTTAAGAAGGGACGAGTTGGGATGAATTGAAATTACTTTTTGTGTTAATCAACAATATAAACACTGCTGTTTGAGCTTAACTTTCATTTAACCCATAATATACTTTGACAGTTATGAAGAGTTATGGTACTGAATGAGCACTTCTTTCAGGCTTGCATGGAATCGGCATGTTTAAAACGCAACAGCAAAAAAGGATTGGAAGCGTGTATGCATCTGTAGTAATAAGACCTCGCTCAGCATTGGGTTTCATTTCTCACTTCCTTCTGAATGTTTGGCGGTCCATTAATTTGCATGTGTTAAGAATTATGGAGGGAATAGCAGTAAACCAGATGGTCTTGGTCCAAAACCATGTTAAGCCATGTTAAGAAACAAATGCATCTTTACACTTGTAGCTTTCTTAATTTAACCATGTAACCACTTAACCTGAGAGTCTTATCGTGTGAAGAAAGATGAGTGCTATCACCAGAGTGATGTTATGGTGTGTTTTAGTGTAACGTCCTGTGAGATCAGGCTTTTTGAAAAGCACTGATTTCTGAATTTACTAAATCCAAGTCCTCGTGTAGATATTTGGCTGTTAAAATGTAAAAAGAAAAAAGGAAGGTAATACATCCTTTTGATCATGACAATAAATCATAGTCACAATATCATAACTAATGATTGTAAGTAAATTTTATATGTATTTTGATTGCTTTGTAACCTGCAACCATATAATCAGAAATGATCTGGCTGTCAAATAGAAAGTCTCACAAATGTGTTTCTATTGGAATTGTGGCAATATCTAATTTTTGTTTTATTTTCTAATCCCCCCCTCAAATTCTGTAGCAAGTAGGCGTCTTATACCTAAACCTCAGCTTTATAACCTCTGTTCTACATTTTTTTTTTTTAATTCCATAATTCTGAATGGCACAGTGAGTGCTTTAGCTAAAATGCTTGTCTGTATAACATAGAATGTAACTTGTATCGTTATGTGTATGTAGAATAATCATGATTAGCTGTGTTAATTTGTTTTGTTATTCCTTTTCGTTAAAAGCATCCGAGGTGTACATTAAGGATGTTTTTGGCACTGTACAATTGGAAGCACAACTATTCAGATGTGTTGAGGAAACCTGCAAATGTGATGAATCGTTTTTAACATGAATATGCTTTAAATAAGATTTATAATCAAGAGATAGTTGAGATGCTTATTTTGCTCTAGAGTTGAGGTAAATAATATAGGCACCTGAGAAAATGTCAACAGCTGTGGAACTTATTGATGCTTGAAATGCAGAAAAAGGTTGTACAGAAATATTAGTCTTCTTAACACATTATAATTAATATTACTATTGTTATTGATTTTCTGAAAGTCTTCTTTATTTGTAATTCAATGTTTTATGGTGCCTTTTTGCATTTTATTAAACAGATATACAACTTCTGTATCCATAACAGCACTCATACCTTGAACTCTTATTGAAATTGTTGAAATATGTTTATATTTTGATAATTGCACATACTCTGTTTGGCTGTGAACTTAAAGCGTCTGTCAGTTAAAGCAGCATTTCTTAGTTTTACCACCAGATCAAATAATTTATTACACAGAAACTGGCCTTAATACATGCTTGATAATGCTAGCGTTCTCTGTCATTCAGAATATTTATTTCATCATTGTGCACATAACAGAGTTGATGCTCTGACTGAAAAATGCAAAATTAAAATTTATGATCATGATAATACTTAAATAAACAAAAGACTTGAAACTTGGTCTAGTTTGCTTGATGTTAATGTCTGTGTATGCATTGTCTTAATAACAGTTTTAGTTCTTGGGCCTTTATTGGTCCAAAAGCCCTTTATTGCAGTGGCTGTCAACACCCAGTGGTCCGCAGAGGTACTGCATCAATTAGTACGAGGCCTTTAATTATATTTTCTGTAAATAAAAAAATAGACTGCATAATTTAAATAATGAAAACACCAAAAAATATCGTCCACCAAAATATCAGTTACTAAATAAATGGTAAATCTGGTATTAGTTGCCACTGTCAATAAATAAACAAGATAGACGGAAAGATTACTAAAGCTTTTTCATTATTTTTTTACAGCAGTAACTAACGTAAATTACAGTTGCTATGGTTGCCATTTAGGATCACGTGAGCGGATATTGATTGAGGTTTCTGATCAGTGACTTTTGGTCCATCGGGAGGGAAGCGTCGATTATCTGAACTTGTGTTCTTGTATGTTTGTTTTAAATGTCGGACTGGGAAGATGAATATGATGTGGATGGTGTGGCGATTTCAAAGCCGTTACCCGTTAAAAGCGCCCCGGTACCGTCATGGAGGCCTCCGTCTTCGAGAAGCCGAGAAGCCACGAGTGTCGGCGCCAAGTTTGGTAACGTTAGAGAGGGCGAGCAGTGGACAAACCGGAGGAACCGAGACTTTGGATCAAATATTTGTGACGGTGAAGCCGGTAAAAACAATAGTTACAGTCGTTCCAGGACTGGACCTACAGGATGTAGTAGTAGTGGAGACAGATCAGGTTCATCACCGGAAACTCTGCATGTGGAAAACTCTTTGGTGGGTAGGATAATAGGTAAGACACAGGTGTCTGTGTGTGGAATACAGTTATTATCAACTGTCAATATAATGAAATCCAATTTTTGAGCGTTCTAATCAAGTTATTGCTAATGAATCGGTTGAAACTATTTACAAAATCGATTCGTTCAATTACACGACTTGCTTGGCCCGCGCGGTTCTCGACAACAGAGAACCCCAGCGGATTCGTAATGATCCGACAACCGATGAGTGAAGTCATAGTCAGAGAATTTGTTGTGAACCGAGGATCTGGCTGATCGAAGAATGACTGAATCGTTTTTTCTTTTATGCGGGTCTTTCAAACTGTTCAAAAGAACAGATTCGCGGAAGTGAGTTGGACTTCCATCACTGCTTGTTTGACTATCTCGTCTGTCTCTGTCTGTTTTTGCCCAGGTCGAGGTGGTGCGAAAATTCGGGAGCTCGAAGAGAGCAGTGGAGCATCGATAAAGGCAAGTTAAATACACTAGTGCTACCATTAATGTTCGCAGTCACATGTAAAAAGCTCAGAAAAACGTGTATCTATCGACGGAATTTTCCGTCATTTATGAGACAACCCTTCTCCGCCACATACTTTCCGTCGTTTTCACTGTTATACGGTAGGGTGCGCTATTACACAACTTCTGAAAGAGTAGAGACTCCGGATCAAAACAGTCAAAAAGGAGCAGAAACAAGCTATGAAAGCAGTTTTGAAAAGGAAAAGAAAAAAAAAAAAAAGATTTTTGTTTAAAATATTGCTTTTTTTTTTATTTTTATTAAACTTACCCACATTCAAGTGTTGGTAAAAATGCATTTAACTAGAATAAAACTTCTATTTTTGCTACATAAAAATGATCAAAAATGCTGGAGGTGAATGACAACTTCATTAAAAAAAAAAAAAAAAAAACACTGGTGGGGAAAGAGTTAAGTTAGATCCCCCTTTTAGCCCGTCACACCTAAAGCAGTTTAAAATTCTTTGGATGCAAATAAAGTGCGAGGAATAATTCATCCAAAAATGAAAATTGTTGCCAAATCCATCAGTTATGAAATGACTTCAATATCACCTGTTAAGAAGCTCTAATTCAGCTCAATGTTGATTTGATTCATTTCAGTAATTGCACAGTTAATCAATTATGAAACGACTCCAATTTCTGCTATAAAACAGTTCAACAGAAGTCTGTCATTATTCAGTCCAATTCAGTTTAATAATAGTTTTAAATTTGAAACTTGAAAATTAATTTTTGTTGTTCAGAAGAAAAAGGCACATGGGTTTAGAACAACACGCATGAAATTCATGATAATTTTCATATGCAAGTAAACTATTCCAATTCTTTCACATTGTGTGTAACACATGACACTTTGAATTATGTTTGATTGTCAGATAAACCGTGGTGCGCATGATGCTGAGGTGCTTATCTTTGGGAGCTGTGATGCTCAGCTCAAAGCCAAAGACCTGATTGAAGATCTGGTACATGGGAACTCTGTCAGAGGTCCTGGATACCGCAATGGTAAGAGAGTACAGAAATCCCTTAGGTACAAGAATCTGTGCTTTTTATTTATGTTAATTACCAATATTTTAGATTTAAGATTTACATTTGAATCTCCAGGAAATAGCAATGCAGGATATGAGAGTGACTCGTGCTGGCCAGCTTCTGCTGTACGAGCTGTGGCTTCAGCTGCCCCAACACCTTTACCTATTGACTGGACTGCACTGAGAGAAAACCGTGACAAATATGAAGCTATTAAATGGCAAGGTGAGTCTCTAGAAGTTCTAGTGTAGATGATGTGATCATTGCTTCAGATTAGTTCTGTCATCATTTACTCTCCCTTATGTTGTCCCAAACCTGTATGACATATTTACACTTATGTATGTACACTCTCTAAAATGTAAACTAGATTAAGAAACTTGGTTGATATACTGCATGTAAAATATAGTCCAATATAAAATACTATCCCCCCCCTTTCACAGACAAGGTTTAAGCCTAGTCTTAGACTATTAAAAATATATTAAAATATGTCAGTGCCATTGTTTTGTCTCAAGATGCACACCAGTAATGTTTTTTTTTTATTGTTTTTTTTTCTAAAGCATGTTTATAAAAGCTACTTAAATGTCCTAATTAAACCAAGGTCTAATCCTGGCTTAATGTAAGCCCTGTCTGTGAAACCAGGCCTATAAGTAGTACTATACCTGTTTTAACAATCATTTGTTTCTGCAGATCTTCCCACTCTAAAGAAGGATTTCTATATTGAAGCAAAATCAGTGGCTGCTCGTAGTGCAGAAGAAGTCAAAATGTGGAGGTAAGGGTGGTCTGAACTTGCCTTCTTCACAGTAGCCCACAGATGGCAGCATTTCTCTTAATAACAAACCTTCTGAATGATCTGAGATAAGAATGTTGTGGCATGCTTGGTTATTATCCTAGTTCAAAAATTTATGTGGGTGTTTTATTATTTTAATGTTTTAGGTGAGGATAAACAATGTACTTCGGAAAATGTATTTTTGCATTAAGTTTCCAGGTCTAGAAATCAAACTTTTAAAATTAGGCTAACTTGTATATCCAGGTTTTTCAATTTCTTCAAATAAATCAATGAATTGAAATATTAAGTATCTTGTTTTTATTTGTTTTAGCTTATTTTGTCATTTTGAGGCCTTCTTGAAAGTTTGCTGAGGTTCCTGTTTAAAAACGACAGCATTATAGCATAAGTTTTAAAAGTGCTACTTTTTGCAAAAAGATACTTTTTTTAAAAAAAATTTTAAATTTTTTTTTATTTCTTTGATGGCACAAAACACATCTAAAACTACTGAGATAGCATTATTGCAACACTCTGTATGTTTGTATTTGATTTTGTATATCTGCTTTTCTCTATTCTAACAGAAAAGAGAACAACAACATTTTTGTGGATGATCTGAAAAATGAGGATAAAAGAACCATTCCCAATCCAGTGTGCACTTTTGAAGAGGCTTTTGTTCACTATCCTGGAATAATGGAAAACATTGTCAGAGTGGGATTTCAAAAACCAACTCCCATTCAGGTGAAGAAACATTTCTCTCATGTATTTGTTTATACCATATTTGGGGCCCTATGATTTCCGCAATGGAAACGCGGACGTAATCGCGGAATCCAGTCATAAAAAATTGAATTTAGTATAAAACGTGGAATGTCATGGACCTTTGTCAAATTTTTGATTAATGAATAAAAAGCTTGTCAGTACACTTAAACAAAATCACGATATAGACTAGTGTCCGTGAATATTAAACCACAAATAGACTATAATATTAAATATGAATCCTGCATGTCTGTGTGTCTCTAAAATGAATGACGTGGAAGCGCGGTTTCATTTACCTCGGACACGCGCGTGCATGCATGTAAGCACACACACTGAAGCACGTGTATGGAAGGCCAAAAGGGCCAAAAACACGTGAATTTTAACAAGTCAACAACACGTTAAATACGTTAATCTGTTTGAAGGGGTCAGTGTCATTGGCTGCTGAAAACTTGGGTCAAACCATTTCTCTGAGCTTAAGAGGGTGTACCATTCATTTACTAGGATGCCACCATTTAACATGCTAGATCAGCTTATTCAGCCTTTTTTTGTCTTTTGTATAACCTATAGAAAATATATATTTAAATTGCCATTTAATGAAAAATTAGATTAAATTTTTCCACTTATGCTTTTTTTTTTTAACAACGTCGTAATCCTTACTGACAATAAAATGCGGCATTATAAGCTCACTGAATCCGAGTATGCTCTCACTCAGCCATAGGACCTGCAAAGTTTTTTCTCTGGTGTGTGTTGGAGTGGGACACATAGGCTAGCTGAAGAAGATTGGTGTGTGACTAGAGATGATAGACCAGCAAAGATTTGTTCTAAAGAAATAGTGCAGGTTAGTCATAAACAAATAAAATTTTAAACTGATAATAATGTACGATGCTCTGTATGTGTCTGTGTCAGAATATGGGAGCGAAGCGCAAGCTCAAACCTTTGTGACATGCTGGATCGAAAATATGTGAAAAGTTATTTCTAGTCACTAATAGTAGTTCATTTAAGCCAATAGTTGACTAATCACATTTATAATTATTTAATTTCTGGAGAGATACTGGAGACAATAAACCATAATAATGAGTGTTTGCGTAATATAGGCTATATTATAAATATTATTATATTATATTATACTCAAGCACACGCATAAAGCTTGCCATAAAGAACTGGCAAAAGTAATGATTATGAATGTGACAAAAAACAGCAAGGAGAGATTTTAATTGTTTATTAATAAACTAATGTTTTCTGAATCAGTGTCAGCTGCAAAGATGTTGACATTGCTGACTCTCATCATCTCCACAGAGTTGCACATTTCATTCGGATCAGGCCTACATAATCAGAGAGTAGCCTATTTAGAAAATTAGTAGAAAATTCACGTGTTTTTGGCCCTTTTGGCCTTCCATACACGTGCAAGCTCGCGATGTTTTCATCCTCTGTCGCCTCACTATATGAGGAAATGAATGCAGAAAATTAATCTCCAGAGCCGCTCTGAAAGTCACTTCATCAGCATTTAACCGCTTCGTTTGAGAAAACTATTGTCATGAACACAGAGAAACTGAAAGCTCTCGGCAACCTGTCAAAATAAAAGTTTGATTTAACTTGACAGAAACATTGAAATGTTGTACAGTAGAATTTAGATAAATTAATTTAATCATTTTAAGGAATAATCTGTTATTCTTCCATGTTTTTATTTTATCAGTAAAGCTCTGTTGTGCAGCACATTTGGTAAAAAAGTTCAATTTCATAATTAAAAGATAAATTAAATGGTATGCGTTCAGTTGATTGCCGGAAAAATGAAAAATACGGAACAGAATTTCTAAAGAAAAAAAATTCATAAATACTTTTTTTTTTTTTAAATTAATAAGTTTTGTTGTTTTTAAGAATTCAATTAATTAGACATGCTTTTTGATTATTAAAATGTAATTAAACCATTAAAATGGAATCCAGAAAAGTTAAAACAGAAAACAGAATTTGGTACAAAATACAATTTGGGGAAAGAATAAAACGGATATCATAGGGCCCTAAAAAATGTCATTTTTTAATAAATAAATTGTTGGTAAATTGGAAAAGTATCATTTCCAATAATTAGACATGCTGTTTGATTTCTGAAATTAAATTTAACCATTAAAATGAGTAAAAAATAAATAAAATAAAACTGGAGAGAGAAGGAAAAAAAAAACGGAAAAAATGGAAATCAGGAAAAAATAAAACTAATTTCATAGGGCCTTTTCTACTGGATGTAAAGCTTGATGTGGGGATGAATGTAATCCTGGTTATTTTGTCTTGTGATTCAGTCACAAGCCTGGCCAATCATCCTGAAAGGAATAGATCTGATTGGAATAGCCCAGACAGGAACAGGCAAAACTTTGTCCTACCTGCTTCCTGGGTTCATTCATATGGATGAGCAACCTGTGTAAGTCTGTACCAGAGTATCAGTGCTCCACCTATAATTCTTTTTTAAATTTTTGTTAACAAATTTTTTTTTTAGTTAGTTTTCCTGTACATTCCTTAACCTCACTCTATCTGGTTGGTATACATAATTATTGTAGGCCCAGGGACCGGAGAGATGGCCCCGGCATGTTGGTTTTGACTCCCACGCGTGAGCTGGCCCTCCAGATTGAAGCCGAGTGCAACAAATACAGCTACAAAGGATTTAAAAGGTGCTGTAACCAGAAGTCCCCCAAATCATTCAGAATGTTATACAAAACATATAATTTCAGAATTCACCTAGTGTCCTGCTTTCTTTGTCTGTTTGCTCAAAATTCCTTTCGTTGCTGTAGCATCTGTATTTATGGAGGAGGTGACCGAAAGGCCCAGATTAAAGTAGTGACCAGTGGTGTGGACATAGTCATTGCCACACCAGGACGATTAAACGATCTGCAGATGAATGAGCTCATCAACTTGCGCTCCATCACCTATCTGGTAAGTTAATGGCAAAAGTGCATACTGGGACAGTAACGAATGTGTTTTTAGGCTAATTTTTTAAACTAGGTTAGAATTAATTTTGGATACATTTGTGTTTTTTCTCTTGTTCCAGGTGTTGGATGAGGCTGATAGAATGTTGGATATGGGCTTTGAACCTCAAATCATGAAAATCATTCTGGATATTCGACCTGACAGACAAACTCTAATGACTAGGTGATTGTTGTTGCAATACAATGTTTGTTGAAATGAAAACAATATTTTAAATGCTGACATTCGTCAGATTACAGTACATCACTTCTACAGTATGCACGATCCTACAAATGGCATCTGAACATGTTCATTTGCCGTTTATTGAGTTGTAGAATATCTGAGAAGATGCCAACACGAGTAACACACTGATCCGACAAAACCCGAAAAAATGTGTGTTGCCATTGGTTGACGTCTGTTGTTGCAGTGTGAATTAGCCTTTAAATGCAGAATCAGGGCTAATGTTTTTCAAAAGAGTTTAAATGCTTTATCATGAAGTTTGGACATTTGGATGATTGCTTTTTTGCTGCATTAATTTAATGTAATTTTCTCTATTTCTACTACAGTGCCACTTGGCCAACAGGTGTCAGGCGGCTGGCCAAATCCTACCTGAAAGATCCCATGATGGTTTATGTGGGAACCTTGGATCTAGCAGTGAGTGAACAGTTACAGTTATAATGGGTAATGCCCAAATACCAGGTCAAATATAAATCTTCTGTTTGGTCTCTTTAGTAAAAGTCCCCAGTTAATTCCCCTTCTGCATCTGTCTCCCTCAGGCAGTGAACACTGTTCATCAGACAGTGCTGTTCGTTCAGGAGGAAGAAAAAAAAGACTATGTTTTTGACTTCATCCACCGAATGGAGCCTCAAGACAAAGTACTAATATTCGTTGGGAAAAAAATAAAGTGAGTTTCTCAGAGCGAAACTTAAATGGCAGGAACCCTAGTTCAATTCCACAAAACAGGATATGGAAGGAGTTTCTGTAAGCACATTCAAATTCCGCTGAAATGGTATTGCATAATATCAATTGTATTATGATCACTTGACATGACAGTCAGTCAGTGCCCATCAGCATACGTGTGCTCTTGAAAGGTGGTTGATTGTGGGGAAATGCTTCTCTTTTCTAAAAATGAAACTTGGCATTTCTCCATTGTTAGAGGGCGTTTTCGTTTATTATATGTGGTTATAAAATTCTTCTTGTCACTTACTTTAATAGTCATAGGTTTTGTTCTTCCACACCCCAGTGCACTGGGCAGCTTGTGGTAATTAATTTCAAAAGTTGTGCAAGCAAACGTTAGAAACAAATACTCAATTTGGAACAGATTCTTTATAACTCTTTCAGCCTGACAATATGATTCAGTGCTTAATCTGACCAAGAATAGATCTGCTGTTGGATCCAGTGCTTGCAATGTTGGTGGTTTATTGTTTTTGTTGCAGCAAAGGTTGTTTCTATTGTAGAGGTGCTGTTTGTGGGATTTTTTTCATCCTCAAACCATGAGGGGAAAAAAAAAAAAAAACTATGCAAGGTAAAGGTACAACCCTAACCGCATTAAGACTCACTTGAACAATGACCACAATTTGTTTTGTGTGGTGAATTAATGACCTGCGAGAGTATGATCAACCAAATCTGTATGCAAAACTGTGTTGATTCCAAAGTAAAATCATGAAGCAAAAGAAACAGATCTGAGAAACAGATTCTCACTGTGATTTCTCTTTCTTGCTGCTGCGTAGAGCCGATGACCTCTCCAGTGACCTGTGTCTGCAGGGTGTAGCGGTTCAGTCTCTGCATGGAGACCGAGAGCAAAGTGACAGAGAAGAGGCACTGCAGGACTTTAGAGATGGTATGTTGGTAAGCAGTAAATAGAAAAGTGGAGTGTGTAATTTCTGACCCTAATAGCATGAGAATTGTAAAAAGGATGACCTGGTCTTCCTTGTTTAGACAAAAGGTAGTCCCGAACACCTTTGGTTGAGTCGATGTTGTTATCCAGCTACTCAAACTGACTGTTTGCAATTCTGTTTGGTACCATTGGTTGACACAGAAAATGCATACTTTACCTTTAAGCAAAATTACAACTTTCGCTGCAGTCAGCGATTGTACCTGGACCTAAAAATTTAACCAAAACTGATCTCTGAGATTATCTATTTGTCCGTGGCCGCTGTCAAAGGTCGTGTGCGGATTCTGGTGGCGACTGACCTGGCCTCCCGGGGGCTAGACGTTCATGACATCACGCATGTTTTCAACTATGACTTTCCTCGGAATGTGGAGGAGTATGTGCACCGCGTCGGGAGAACTGGTCGAGCAGGGTGAGTCAAACAGGGACGGGTGTGACTGTGAAATGATAGAAACAATAAGAACTGTAATAAAAAATGCAACCATTCAGCCTCTTTGTGTAATTGAGTCCATACCTTGACTCAGGAGGTCCGGTGCCTCTGTAACCCTGGTAACAAGAGAAGACTGGAAAGTAGCTTCTGAGCTGATCACCATCCTGGAGAGATCTGGTCAGGTAAACACACCTGCAGGCATCCACTCCTTTCTTTGTTTTTGACACTACTATGTAAAGAATGCAAATCGGCTGACTAGTTATAAATCGGATGCTTCAGTTCTCATCACAGATTGTGTGGTGTGGATGTACCGAAATGTCTGAGACCTTTTTAGTTCACCTTTTATAGTCATTGGCAGTGCTGGGGGTAAAGCATTACAAGTAACGCAAGTTACTAAATCTGAACATGCATTTACTCATCTCACTTGCACAAAAACAGATTTAGCATTCCTCAAAATTAATAAAAATTCAAACTCAAAATTGCGCAAACCTGCACTAATTAAATGTTAAAAAACAAAAATTTCACTTTATTAACCAATGTCTTTGCAGCTGGCCTTCAGTGAGCCAACCATACTAAACAAAAATGACTTTAGATAAACATCACATTTGTTTCATTTTGTTTTTATTGTTGAAGAGTGTTGAACTTTCTTGTCTGAGCTGTCTTCTACTGTACAGATGTGAATTTGCATTTCCTTCAGCCTGAGGCTTATTCATTTCACTTATGGTGTGAAAGGGCCTTTACGTTTGCCAAAAATAGAATAACTTTTTTTTGTTATTAAAAACAAGCAAGCCCAGCCCTGATGAGGAGGGGGGGGGGGGGAGCAAAAGTAATGTTACACATTACTTTCCAAAAAAAGTAACTAAGTAACACAATTAGTTACACTTTTAGGGAGTAAATATTTACCGCGCTACATGGTATTTGGTGTCAGTTAAATTCAGTAGATTTCTCTGGAGGCTATTTATTTTATTCAGTCACAAAATATCGACCATTTTGTTACATTTATAATGAATAAAATTTCAAACAAAAGTTTGTTAGCATTTTTCATTGTATAGCTTAGTGTGTCCAGATGTTTTGGTTTTCTTTCAAGAATTTATTTCAGTCCTTCACTTATATGGTAAAATATCTGTTAGACTAAAATCTGCCTTCATTGCAATGTTTAAATTTGAAGATGATAAAATTATATTTAATAAAATAAAATACTCCCTGCACTAGTTCAATTTTTAAACCATTTATCACCTAACCCAACAGCCTTTCAAAAGCTTCACCACAATCTTCTGCTAATACTTCAGAAGTATTTCAACCAAGTGGACTTTTAGTAACAGCCATGTATATGTGTATATATTGAAAGAGAATACCTTATTCCATGAGATTGTCTTTAGTGTGTGTATACTGTATATGTTTACACCATCCTAATGGAGAATCTGAATAAAGGGAAGCATTTTCCCTTTCTTTAGGATGTACCGGAAGAACTGGTGCTGATGGCTGAACGTTATGAAAAACACCAGAGGGAAAAAGAAATGTTTGCACCCCGAGGCAGAGGAGGGGGACAGAGAGGTCGTTTCAGAGGAGGCTTAGACTGGAGGTTCTGATCTCTTGAAAGGTAATATTTGTCTCATTTTATCATGCTTTTTTTAAATCACATCAACATGTTAAAAACTAACAAATTTTTAAGAATACATAAAATGATTTTTTTTTTTTTCAGCGTTCACCAGATGTTTCCTAACCAAATGTGTACTTTAAGCATTTGTATCTGTTGTGCCAGTAATAATTTTGATCTTTATTCTATCTTTCAGGTTGATGTAACTATACTTAGCTGGAGTTAATTCATAAGCTTTTAAAGTGTTAATCCTCTCACTTGTAGAGATGCTTGTGAAGTCCTTGTAACTGACCATTTAAGTTTTATGTTTAAGAAACACTTAAGATTTTTTTTTTTTTTTCTCCTCCAGTTCAGTAACATTTATTATTATCTCTGTTGATGTGAGGTAAAACGCCCTTAACTTTAGATGACGTAACTTTCTTGTTCAGTTGAATGTGTATCAAATTAAAGCCTGTAAAACTATTTGGAAGATGTTTTATTGAATTGAACTACAGATGACTATCAATGAAAAAACAAATCATACATAAATGCAATTCAAAGAAAATCGGAATTAACTGAATATAGGGAAGTTATTACTGCGTTGTAATTCAATCTCATTTGCCAGGAAATTGCAGCTATTTTGAGTGGCTTGATGTAGGAGGTTATGGGATGGAATGAAAAAGTTAGGGAGATGACGATCTTTTAGGCGTTTGACGAAGTCTTCCAAAAGCTGCTGGAAGCAGTCGGCCAGCTGACTGTATGCCCACTGGCTGTCAACTCCCCTTGTAGCGCAGGCGTGGAGCAGGGTGGTCTTTGCATGGTAGGAGCAAAAGTTGTCCATTTTATTGGATTTGGAGTTCTCCTCTTTTATCTGTTGAAGAAGATACTTCAGAAGCTTTAGACACTCCTTCCTGTAGAAGTGGACAAAAGTAAAATTAATCAAAGTTCATGTTTAGTGCTTGAAAAGCTTGTTTAAATGTATTTTCGATTTTTAAATTTTCCTGGACCTACAGACCAGTTTTCATTTAAGCAATAAACTACCAAAACTAAAATAGGTTTCTTGTATGCAAATGTATGTGCATAATATATACAAATCAAAGCATGGTACATGAGAAGCACAGAATAGTTACCGGCAACATTTCTCTCCAGTGGACTCGCAACATGTCTTGGAGTGGCCGTGCCTTTGCAGAATTTCTTTTTCAACATGCGAAAAAGAGATTCGCCAGGAATCTGCGTAGAGAACATTTTTTTCAAATAAACAATTGTATTTATTTGTGTTTGTTTGTATTTGTAGGGCTGCAGTTGCATATCTCGTATACATATAAAACACCAATTTACTGATAACATTAAACACAGTATACCTTTTGCAGCAACTCCGTTATTCTCTGTATCTCCTTTCCCCACATATTTAGGCACCAGGTAGAATGGTTGACGCTTCATAGCAGTTTTTTCCTTTGTACCAAGCCAGTTTTCTATCTTGAAGCCATTTTTTGTAAAGTCTGGCCAGCTTGCACTGTGAACCTTAAGCCCAAGAACGAAGTCAATGGAGATGGTCTTTCCATTTTCTGTTACTTCCAGTGTCACTGCAGGGCACCTTGCCTTCTTTCGCTGCAACTCAATTTTGTCTATAGAAAGATTAGCAGAAAGCAAGACAAAGGTTGTAGTCTTTTAATTTAGAGCTGTGAGAAGGATGTAAAAGAGATGAGAGCGATTGCTGGGATAATTCAGTTCAAAGTGTTCTTGGCAATATATATTTGTGTGTAAAACCTAACCGTCACATTTACTAAATGAAATGAGTTCAATTTACTCCAATATTACAGTTAATTGTACTTAACAGAAAGAAGTTATGTGAACGCAACTGATTATATTAAGCACAACTCAAAATGGAATGTTACAGCAGATTTCTAGTTCCCAGTATGCTTTGCTTAAGACTGCTAAAGGAGAGTAAATGTTAAATTTAAGTGTTATTTTATGTTTTGCCTGAGATTACTATAGGGAGTGATCTGTTAGTGTTTGGATTATGTTGGATTTTTAAAAGGGATTCTGTTATGTCTGAGTTTTGGGGGGTTACCATTGTGGTGAAGAGTAGAGGTTGTGGTTCAGTCGAGAACTGGCCAAAAAACATTAAGGTACTTCTGCACCATGATAGTATTGGTCATGTCTGGTGTAGACATGGTGTAACAGATATTATAAATATATAAAATATTTATAAAAAATACATTTGACTTACATTGAAGTTTCCCCAAGGCCTCCTTTATGGCATCTCTGAATTCACTCAGCATTTTGCTGGCCTGAATGGTCTTGTCTTCATTTAGGAATATGTCCAGAGGATGTTTATTCGGATGTCGTTTCAGTGCAACACTGTAAAATGCTCCAGCCTCATCGAACTGCCCTAAATCCACTCTCTCCACAGGAATAGTCAGCATGACATCAAATTCATCTGGTTCACAAATCTAAAACGTAAAAAGTTAAAGCTGATGGTGGTAGTTTTGAATCGTAAAACTTTTTTTTGGCAAGGATCCCATCCCATGAATTCTCAAGACCATATAATCTGTAGCCTTTAATAGCATATAAAGCATTTAATTTTTTATTATTATGCTTAATACAGATACATTCCATCACTATGCTTAATAAAAGCAACAGTGCGCAATATAAAAACAGGCCCAAAACGCTTGAATTTTATTTTCATAAATGCCTGTATCTACTATCACCCAAATAGCCTGTTACCTTTTTTGGACATACTCTGATGTAAATCAAGGTTTGTATGTCCTGGAATTCTGATTAATAAAGGCATATGCCATCTGTCTTATTCAGATTTGAAACCGTGTTACTCTGTTATAAACTAATAGAGACTTGTCTTTTACACACTTACGCATAATTCATTCCTAAAATAAATGGCAACAGAACAATTGCTCGCTCTCCTAATCATGAGGTGATCTCACACTGCAACACTTACTTTAACGTTTTCATAATAACTTCCCGTTCGTAAACTCTCGATATCTGCACACCAGGTCGTGTTTTGTTTAAGATGTGCAATAACTTTATCCGTGATGTCATTAACACAACCGGATGCATTAGACCGCTCGCACTTCTTGATCTTTAATTTCTCAATAGTTTCTTTAAGAATCTTTCCCAGTGTATCATCGACGCTTAGTCCTCTCGTTGCAGTTTTTTTTGCGCTTTTCTTGTTGCGCGCGCTAAGCGCTGGAGGAGCGTCATGTGTGTTCCTCGCGCCAATAAAGTCTAATTCAGTAGCAGATCCATGCAGCTTTCTAGGTTTTGCTACGGATTTTTCTTTTGATTTGCTCTCGGAACTCTCCGGAAATTGTTCTCTGTCAAGGTTTGAAGGGTCTCTCTGCTTTTTACTCTGTCGTGTTGGTGCTGTTTTTTCACCAGACTTGCTCTTGGCGGTCTGCTGAGGTTTGTCTTCACTTTCACTGTCATGATGAGGATTTGTCGTCTTTTTACTCTGTCGCTTGCTTTTTGCACAGTCTTGTCTGTCATTCTCGCCAGCGTTGTTAGCGTTATTATGAACAGAGGCACTTCTAGATGTCTCACTGGGGTTTTCTTCGGACTTGCTCTCGGATATCTCCAGAGACTGACTGTCTCTGTTTGAAAGATCTCTCTGCTTTTTACTCTGTCGAATAATGCTTCCCCGTTTTGGTGCCGGTGTTTCATGAGGTTTGTCTTCACTTTCACAGTCACGAGGATCTTTCTCCATTTTACTCTGTCGTTTTGGTGCTGTTTTTTCACCGGACTTGCTCTTGGCGGTCTGCTGAGGTTTGTCTTCACTTTCACTGTCATGATGAGGATTTGTCGTCTTTTTACTCTGTCGCTTGCTTTTTGCACTGTCTTGTCTGTCATTCTCGCCAGCGTTGTTAGCGTTATTATGAACAGAGGCACTTCTAGATGTCTCACTGGGGTTTTCTTCGGACTTGCTCTCGGATATCTCCAGAGACTGACTGTCTCTGTTTGAAAGATCTCTCTGCTTTTTACTCTGTCGAATAATGCTTCCCCGTTTTGGTGCCGGTGATTCATGAGGTTTGTCTTCACTTTCACAGTCATGAGGATCTTTCTCCTTTTTACTCTGTCGCTTTTTGCTTTCCCGTTTTGGTGGGCTCTTGTCCTCGGCGCGTTCCGGAGATTGATCCTTTATGTCACTACTATGGGGATCTTTCTGCTGCCTTTTACTCTTCCCGTTAGCTTTTGCTGGAGCTTTGGGATGATCAGAACTTTTCGCGCGGACGCTGCTTTGTCTTCTCTGGCTGCTCATGATTGCAGGTGTACTGGAGGCGATGCGCGCGGTTATGCTCTAAAGGAAGGTTTCTGTTGCATATAACTCTGACGTCAGGATGCAGATGGTACTATATGCCAGCCTCTACGTTTCGAAATGTCTCACTTCAGTGTTATGAGGTATTTAATGACGTTATCTGGGAGACACTGTATTTAGAGTTTCCGTGTGGCGTTTTAAGTAGCCTATAAGTTTATTGACAAAAATGTGTAGACCGGGGCTGTAGTTATCATAAGGACTGTCTATTAATTGTAATATCTGTTGACCAAAAAATGGTTTGATACTTTTGTATGTTACATTTTATATTGTAATTGTTAAATTCTGCTGAAAAGTGTGGCAATGCCCTGCTTTTGGTGGTCATTTCACCATTATTGCCTAGGAAGAATATGCTCAATAACGTAAAAAATCTGAGTATATACTGGAAACTAGCTTTGTGTGCAATGACTGACATATTGGAATAAGATTTCTATTTTAAAGCCCCACAGTGATTTAGTTATTGTAAACTGTTAAATCGTGCGTAATCTCTTGTTAGCTATTGACTGATAAAATAACTAATAATTACTACTACTGGTAAACCCGTCATGTTTTACTAAATGACTTTAATAATTTAATAAACTGATTGCGCCATCTTGTGGCTAAAGAAGTAATGATTTATCCACACAAAGTTAGTTTAGTCTTAAAGACTTTGTTCTATTAAAGGTGAAGACATTCAGAATTCAAACGTAGACTTAGATTGTATTTTGCTATTTTTCGATGTATTTAACAATTATTTTAATCTGTTCTTAGATAGTTTAGTTTTGTCATAACTGTATAGTCTAAACTTGCCATACATACTGGAAATTTCTAAATACAAAGGTAAATGATGAAACACACTCCTATATAGCTTTTATGTAGTGTCCTGTTTAAGAGTGAAATGAACACAAACACCATCATTATGATTGAGACATCTTTAATATGACATGAAAGCTTTTATTTTTTATGATAAGGTGCAGTAGCTAATGCCAATTAAAGTCAACAAGTGCTTGTGCAGGGTTAGCCTACGCCAGTCAAAGTGCTAAACATAAAGCTGTCAGTGCACCAAAGATTGCATGAGCCCAGACATGGACTACTTAGATTTTCGTTGTTCTGCAAAGCTAAACATACAGGTTCTCAACATCTAGTAAATAGTGTTGTTTAAGTAGCTCACCACCAGTGGATACTGAACACATGGTATTTTGCAAACAAGTACTAAAACAAGCAAAGACAATGTTGTGAGAACCAGGCTAAAACTGCACTCCAGAGCAGGAGAGGTCAGACCTCTCAAGATTTTAAAAATCACATATGGTTTCAACAGCCATCATCAAAGAGAAGAGCACAACTATCAAAACACAAATAATGGTGTGGATTTAAGACCTACGAGTCAACATACAAATAAGAGTTATCTAAATGACTGCTTTTGTTAATATTTTTTCCTTCTGATACTTTTGCGATGCATTGGAACTATTAAGCAGTCTCTAACTATGGAACCTAAGCAGCCAATAGGATAGAAGAGCTGGATGACCGCTGCTTTTCCATATGTGTCTCTGGAGTTGGCAGTCAAACACAACATTCATTTGGCCTTCTGGGCTTTCTGAGCAGATTTGGTGACCTTTCCGCTAGTTGCGGCCTTCTTCTCCACTCCTTTAATCACTCCCACTGCAACTGTCTGTCGCATGTCACGCACAGCAAAACGACCTGCAAACCAAAAGGATGGTTTTGATCCAAGCATGTCATCTGTGTTCATTTATTCCTATCATCCTATAATGGATGTTAAAAAGATAATTTTTGCCATCACTACCATGATTTTAACAATAAGATTGTTGTTATTGTGAACGATTCAGTCATGCATGTTTCATTTTACAGTTTTTAATTTTTTTCTTAATCAAAATGTCATAATTTTTACTTCTGGTGAAAAGACATCAGACACCAAGACTTCTCTCTGGTGATGTATACCTAATTTCTCCAATAATTTTTAGTCCTCTTAAACTCAGCCTCTTTCTTGCAATCAACTGCAAACTCGCATTCAGGGGCCGTATGTATAAAACTATAAAAAGCTTAATCTTTGACTTTGTCAAAAAACGTCTAAAAAGTAGAACTTGTTTAAGAGTAGGAGCTCTTAGCTTATAAAGAAGCTAAAAGCAACTTTCAGTAAAGTCTAGGACTGACTCGGTGCTGACAGAGGTGGCACTTAAATGTTGCAAAATAAAGACTACAGTGATGTCAACTAGGGATGCTCTGAACAGGATTTTTTCAGCCGATACGATTACCGATCATTCAAGCTTTATATAAGTAATAATTAAGCTCTCTTTGGAATGTCAGTGTTTTTTTTTTTCCAGATAATACCACAGACATTATTTACAGCAATGCTATAGATTGTTGTTTTAATTGAGAATCAAATAAATAAGCACAACAAATTAATTTTACAATTAACATTTTAATAGGCTTTTAAATCAGGGCTTATAAAAAAACACTATCCATATTAGGATACTCTGGCTTATTAAAGAGCCTACAAGACAATGTCAAATTGAACATAAATACAACCCATAAGTTGTAATTAAACAATGTCCAGTATGTGACTGAAGACAAAAGCATAAAAACACTAACTCCTAAATGAACAAAATCTGTAGTCTGATATAAAAATAATCAGGAATATTTGTTCATCAACACTCAAGCACTAGAAATACAAAATACAACATAAATTGTATAAAGTAATCAAATGTGTATAATTTTCACAAAAGTGATTTAGTTGAGAGCAACGAAAGACCGTTTGATTAACGTGAATGGCAAGGAGAGGCGGTATTAACATTTAAAGGATTAATTCACTTTCAAATGAAAATGACCCCAAGCTTTACTCACCCTCAAGCCATCCTAGGTGTATATGACTTTCTTCTTTCTGATGAATACAATCCGAGTTATATTAATAAATATCCTGACGCATCTGAGCTTTAAAATAGCAGCGAGCGAGACCAACAAGTATGAGCTGAAGAAAGTGTCTCCATCCACATCCATCCATCATAAACATATTTCCACATGGCTCTGTGGGCTTAATAAAGGCCTTCTGAAGTGAGGCCTTCATATTTAATAAGTTATGAAGTAAAATATCTAGCTTCCGCCAGACCGCCTTCCGTATTCAGGTTTCGAAGAAAGTGTAAACTGGCGTCAAGTCAGTTAAGCTTTTTCCGTAAGTTGAATAGGGAAGGCGTAGGTTGTAGCGTAAGAGGTTTTTTTTAAACTTTCTTCGTAAGTAGAATACGGAAGGTGGTCTAGCGGAAGCTAGATATTTTACTTCATAACTTGTTAAATATGGATTTTTTTTTTTTTTTTTTTTTTTTTTTCTTTTCTTTTTTCAGAAGGACTTTATTAAACCCCTGGAGCCGTGTTTATGATGGATGGATGTGGATGGAAGCACTTTCTTTAGCTCATACTTGTTGATCCCGCTCACTGCCATTTATAAAGCTTGGATGCTTCAGGATATTTATTAATATTTCTCCAATTATGTTCATTAGAAAGAAGAAAGTCATATACACCTAGGATGGGGTCATTTTCTTTTGAAATTCAACTAATTCTTTAAGTGGCATGGCATCTGTCGCGAAACACATTGGCTTCTGAGTGTCAATGTCAGTGGCACATGCCAATGAAGACCGGATATGTCACTAAGCATAGCGATATGTACCATTGGCTTCTGTGCCTCAGATGCCATAACACTTAATGTTAATACTGCTACAGGAGGACGGCAGCAGCTTTATTAGCCTGGTTTCACTTTAACACCGAATACACATAAACGACTGTGTTTACAAAGATACTCGCAAAGACAGGCATTTTGACACATAATTGTTTTTATTTGCCCGTTCAAGCCCAGTAAGAGTACTCACGCGCGGTGTGAGCGGCAGCTTCCTATGTGTGCTCTAAGATAAGACGTATTGATTGAGCACTGTTTCACTGCTTACTGCGCGTATGCGGTTTCAAATTACTTGTTCTTAAATTGCAAGGCTTAAAAATGCATTGTTTCTTGAGAGCGCAGAATATTACACACTGGTAATGACATGACTGCAACGCTAAAGTCTGACATCATCAATTTGCGATTGGTTGGTGAGATCGGCCTATTTTAGTGACTCCTGAACGAGTCATTGAACGTGATTATCGGCCGATGCCGATCGATCGGAGCATCCCTAATGTCAACCCAAAAATGACTGCCCTCAACCTCTAAAGAAATATTAATAACTGATGTTGTAGTCAATGCTTTTTCCTGTGAGCTTTATTTATTTATTTATTTGCATAGTAAAATAAAACCTATAGTTATAGTTTTCTTATTCTTAGTTATTTGGCATGGATTTCAGATGTCCATAAAAGAGGATTTACAAAATATCAAGAAAAAAAATATATAATGAATTTAACCTCAATTACCATATATAAATTTTTTAAAAAAATCAAAAATGAGCAATGAAGTATTTTGCTGTTTGAGTTGAATGTTGAAATAGCACTTACCCAGAGGAGGATACTCCGAAAAGCTCTCCACACACATGGGCTTCCCAGGGATCATGTCGACAATGGCCGCGTCTCCTGACTTGAGGCTCTTGGGGTTGTCTTCAAGCTTCTTCCCAGAACGACGATCAATCTTCTCCTTCAGCTCTGCAAACTTACAGGCGATATGTGCAGTGTGGCAATCCAGCACAGGGGCGTAGCCAGCGCTGATCTGCCCTGGGTGATTCAGGATGATCACCTGATGGGAAAGAATGGAGCTTGTAATAACTACTCAGGTTTACTTCTCAGTCAAGTGAGAAATTAAAACAGGTTAATCAAGCTTACTTGAGCAGTGAAGCTGGCAGCCTCCTGGGGTGGGTCATTTTTGCTGTCTCCAGCGACGTTACCACGACGGATATCCTTGACGGAGACGTTCTTAACGTTAAAGCCAACATTGTCCCCGGGTAAAGCCTCCGAAAGAGCCTCGTGATGCATCTCCACAGACTTGACTTCAGTTGTCACGTTCACAGGGGCAAAGGTCACCACCATACCTGGCTTCAAAAGGCCAGTCTCCACACGGCCCACAGGGACGGTTCCAATACCTAGTCAAAACAATCCTTATCATTCAGCTCTGCTTTATGTTAGCAGAATAATGCCTTATTGCCTTTATGCTTTAAAGTTAAAAGATAACAGGTAAAATGTATTTAATTTATTTGTAGCCAATCTGCAATATAGTTTGGTTGCCGGAATTCAAACCTCCAATCTTGTAGACGTCCTGAAGAGGCAGACGGAGGGGTTTGTCAGTTGGACGTGTTGGAGGCTGAATGGCGTCCAGAGCTTCCAATAGTGTAGTCCCAGATGCATTTCCCTCTTTCCGGGTAATTTTCCAACCTTTGAACCAAGTCATCTAAAGCAAAATAGTAACCTAATGAAGACACTGATGGGAACCAACCTGTTGGGAAGCCATTTTGCACAAATATAAAGTGTTTATATTCCCTGAAGAAATTCATAATGCTCCAAACTAAAATACGGACACTATAGGGGAATTTGTCTGATAAAAATGCGATTATGATTTTAAAATGTGATTTGCTGTGGTTTGCTGTGCTTGTTTGTAAGGCTGCATAATTTGACCATCAAAATGGTTATAATAATAATTGTTATTATTATATTAATAGTATTCTATGTAAAAATAAATAATTTATTATTATGATTATTATTATAACTAAAACAATATTAAATAAAATAAGAATCACTATTGTAATATCACTTATTTCATTTGTTTTTCTTCATTTTCAAATGTTAAACCATCAAGCTTTTATATTGGTGGAAAAACCACAGGGAGCACTAAAGCTTATCTTTTGGCACCAATACTTTTTTGGTTTATAAGCACTTTGGAAAATGGTTGGCATAAGTTGCGTTCACAAATGCACGGTATAAGCGACCCAATCTCAGAGCCGATACAGAAATGAATTGGTGTGGAGCAACATTAACTGCAAACCGAGTAGCTCCAAGACATGGAAAATGTGATTTCGGTTTTATACCAATTGTGCAACCTTATGGGAAACTTTATTACTTATTTCCCTTGTCATACTTACATTGGGACTGGCCTCAAGCATGTTATCTCCATTCCAGCCAGAGATGGGCACGAATGCCACTGTGTCAGGATTATAGCCAATCTTCTTGATGTAGGTGCTAACTTCTTTCACAATTTCCTCATAACGCTTCTGGCTGTAACTGGGTTCAGTAGAATCCATCTTGTTGACACCCACAATCAGCTGCTTCACACCCAATGTGTAGGCGAGAAGAGCGTGCTCTCTGGTCTGACCGTTCTTCGAGATGCCAGCCTCAAACTCCCCAACACCTGCCGCCACAATCAGCACGGCACAGTCTGCCTGAGGGTCAGAAAATTTTATACATAAATAGCAGCTACTAAAATATATTTGTGGCCTGTTAAGCTCCTAACCTGTGAGGTTCCAGTGATCATGTTTTTGATAAAGTCCCTGTGTCCTGGAGCATCAATGATGGTGACGTAGTATTTGCTGGTCTCAAACTTCCACAGGGAGATGTCAATGGTGATTCCTCTCTCTCTTTCTGCTTTAAGCTTGTCCAGCACCCAGGCATACTTAAAAGAGCCCTTTCCCATCTAGGAATGATGCACATAAACATATCATATAACTGCTAAAATAGTTTTAATCATATATTAGTTAATGTCTCCAATATCTCCATCTTACCTCTGCAGCCTCTTTCTCAAACTTCTCAATCGTTCGCTTGTCAATCCCACCACACTTGTAGATAAGGTGGCCAGTCGTAGTGGACTTTCCAGAGTCCACATGACCAATAACCACAATATTGATGTGGAGCTTCTCCTTTCCCATGGCTGATTGCTTTATTTAAAGTGCCAATGTATCTGTAAAGCTTTACACAGACACCAAGAAACAGTTACTGTGCAAATTCTATAATAGACAATCTAAGTTAGACACATTATCCCTTGCTAAAGGATGCTTTTTATGCAATGGACTAAAGAAGTGCCTATTCAAATACATGTACTGTTCTTCAGTAGATCTGAAAATACAGTATGGTACACCCCAAAATGAAAATTCTATCATTTATTCACCCAATGTTGTCCCAAACTTGTATGACTTCTATGGAATTTAAAAGGAGAAATTTGAAGAATGTCCAGTTCATTCTTTTCCAATGAATGACGAAAAAGAAAAAGGGAACTGAAGAAGTAAAGCGTTGAAAAGGCTCAATGCAAAATCCTCATGGAAAAGACCAACCTACACAGTAATCAAAAATTCCCCTCTGGTGTTCTGCTAAAGTAAACCACATGAGACATACAGGTGAACATAGACAGAAATATAATTCTTGGCTGCAGTAATCTATGTAATAACCTTAGAATTACCTATGCAAATACCATATTTTAAATGTCATTTGAATTTCACTAAATGGACACTAAACGCAATACAGATAGAGAAATTTGATTAACAAATACGGTATTCACTACATTTTTTTAACCTTCAGATCAGCTCTATTGTTTTGGGCTATTTAGGCTTCTAGCTCTGCCAAGTAACTAGCAACTGCTTTTAAAGACTGGGCATGCCTTTCTTTATGCCTGCTACATCTTTGTCCTGCAGACCTCCATTTTGTAAAGATTCGCCTACCGATTTAAAAGACTGGCAGCCATTTGTGAGCCACTCATGTATCCGATATTGTTAAAAGAAAAGAAATATTGGAGCAGCTGTTTAAGCTAGAATTTATATTCAATTTTAAGGTAGTGCATTAAGATTAAGCTGCATCATGAACTCAGCTTGTAAGATTATTGCATCAGCATCATTTCAAATGAGCTGATCAGTAATTCGTCAGGAACAGAATTCCAAGAGGTTCCTTAAAGGCAAGAGCTGAACTGCCATCAGAGTAAGGAAGCTAATTCCCAGCTTAACTTGAGAGGTTAACAGAAGGGCTATTCTTGTTGAGGTTATCTAACAGAGACGCATTCTTTAAAAAGGACTTTAAATTATTCCTGTTATGCGTGACATTCGAATCAGCCCAACATGATTGTAGAAAGCTGTTCATTTTGGTGTTAATTTGCTCAGAAACATTGCAATTTTAGTCGTCTACGAAGAGCAGGCGAAGAGATCATTTAGATGTCTAGGGGATTTAATAGTGCAATCCCTTCCTCTGCAGCTGCCGCCATATTCTCACATTCCCAGTCTGTTTTTAGCGCAGTGTCGAATGCAAGCATCAGTAAGGTCTATTACAAAAGGCAATTATTTTGAAAACATAAATACCGAGACGATATAAAACTTTAACCAATGATTGGTTTATTTGTTTAATTCGCAGATAAAGATGCGTGTGAATGTGCGGTACTGTACCTGCGCGTGTGTTCAGGACACAGGAACGGTGCTGAAGAGGCTGAGCGGTGCGTCTGATCTTGTTATTATACAGACCCGACGCAAGCGACTGTGCATGCGCAGACGAGAGCAACATTGCTGCCTATATCAGTCACGGAGGATGCTTGAGATCAGACTGCTATCGCAAAGAAACACTCATTTAGAATAGAAGTACGGTAAAGGAAAGGGGTTAATAAAAGTTTGTTCTGCGGATGTACTGGCTTTAAAGGTGTCAGGTGCACAAACCGCTTACATAGGTGACGCAGTTAATTATGCGGCTAAATAGAACTTATAATCCTAAAAATAAATACATGTACATCAACAAAATAAACAAGTGGAATCATTTTATTAAATGTACACTTATTTGACAGGTGATGAAGCATGTATTGCAGTGTCTTGACAGTTGAAAGATCAACAAACGTCATTTTGTTTTAAGGATTGCACAAAACAAAGAAATAAAAAATGTAAACATAATTCAGGTACACTGTACAAAAAGGCTAAAATGTAAAAACCAGACATGAATTAAACAAAAATCTCCCTCGTTGATCTATTCCTTGAGCATGGTTAAGGCATGTTGTGCTAATCATAGGCCTACAATAAGGCATATTTCATAGGGATGATCATTGTAAAAGATGCTCATTCCTTAACGATTATTTTAATGTATTTGAGGGAAAATGCAATTCTTATTGAATTTACTGCATTCAGCGCTGTTGCCAAACAAATATTTCAGTTTTCAACAGAACAGAAGTAAATTAATTTAGTTCTTACAAGTGAACTACATTGGGTCTCACAAGCCTTCACCCAAAAATTGTCATCATTTATTCACTCTCAATTTGTTCCAAACCTGTAGGAATTTCTTTTGCTGAACACAAAAGAAGATATTTTGAAGAATGTCGGACACCAAACAGTTGATGGACCCCATTGACTTCCATAGTATTTTTTTTTTTTTTTTTTCTCCATATGGAAGTCAGTTGGGTCCACCAACTGTTTGATTAACCATATTCTTCAAAATATCATCTTTTGTGTTCAGCAGAAGAAATTCATAGAAGTTTGGAACAACTTAAGGGTGAAGTAAATGATGAGAGAATTTTTGGGTGAACTATCCCTTTAAGTAGTTCAAACCAATTTATGAGTTGGATATGATGTGAGTCAGATTATTTCATGAACCTCTCTGACTGATTCATACAGGCATTTGATTCACTAAACAAACTCAGCTCATGAGTGTTTTGTATAGGAATCAGACAATAGTGGTGTGATTAAACCTTTTCTCCTTATCATGACTGAATGTACCATAATGATACATACGTGTAATATTCCCTTCACCTATTTCATTTATTGCACCTTCATTTGGGAAAAAGAATAAAAAGAATAGAAAAACTACTGATGTGTTTAACAAATACAGATTTACCAATAAAATTATCTTAAGTTATGGTGTTTGTTGGTATGTTTGAAAAAATAACATTGGATTGTGCAATATTCATTAGTTTGCAAACCATATGCAATTATCTATAGGATCTCTATGGAATTTACAACAGGTACGTCCCTTTCTCCTTTTGGAAATGGCTAATGGTAGATATGTTTCATTGGATGTTTATTCTCTGGACAGCCCAAGGCTGGACTGTGCCCTTGCCAAATATTGTGAAGAAAACTGCTCCAAATATATTGATCGCTGCAGAGATGTAGAAGACAATTTGCCACTCTGGAATGGTGTTCTAGATTAAAACACAATATTTAGGCATTTGTTACTCCATTGTCACAAACCAGTCAAAATCATTGATAATTAGGAGCTGAACACTGATGTAATGTACATGAAAAATGGATTTCTCTTGAAGTGAAGCATTTTATGTTATGAATATTCTGAATTATGTTAAGAATTTTTGCATAATGAACTTAGGACCACCCTTATATCAGCAATACACATAGTATTCAAAATGTTAAAAAAAAAAAAAAAAAAAGCCCTCCTTTCAGCACCTTTCCTAGTAGCACATTTCATAACATGATACAGTCTTTACATCAAAAAAAAAAAAAAAAAAAGGCAAGAAATTGTAACTTACAGATTTGGTCAGAGATCTTGCTATTACTGGGCCCACCATTCCAGGTATAGTGGCAAATGTGTTTGTGATCCCAAGCAATATCCCAGCATAGCTGTGAAGAAAAGAAAAAAAAACCTTTGATAAAATTATATCAGAAAGTGCAGGGGCACTTAATACAATGTTGCAACCATAACTAACTTATGATATGGATTTCATGCATGTACAGTTCTCCTAAACCATAAAACTTGTATGACTGCCAACAAAAAGCCTTATCTTACGAGGGAGCAATATCCAAATGGTTGATGTTAAATCCAGATGCTGAAATGCCCCCTAGAGAGGAAGAGACGGTGAGGAAGGCAATGGCCAAGAAGTAGTCACAGCCAGTGTAGCCAGCAGCCACCAGGAAGACGGCTGGTCCCACCATTCCTGGACACATTAAAAACAGACACACTGATTTATTTAAAGCATTGACAAACCTAACAGCACTAGTTCAGTCATCCCATCAACATTTCTGCATATGTGCACTGTTCAGCCTAACACAGTGTGTAAAGGGTCTATGAATGCCTTACCTACTATAGTGAAAGCCTTGCGAACAATTACAGTGCGAATAAGACATTTCTCTCTCAGGAAGTCTGCCAGTTGTCCACCCAGCAAAGCCAGCAACCAACAACCAAGGTAGGGCAGAGCCGAGAGCATTCCATTCTGAGAATGACACAATGAGTTCACAATTAATAAACAGCAAATGGGCCTTTGATAAGAGTCAACGTGTACTCTCCGATGACCTATTTTTACATTAAAGCTGCAGTCCGTAAGTTTCTCTTTGTCGCCATCTCTGTTTAAAACCTGCAATTGCAGTTATTTGCGGAATTATGTTTACGTGGGTTGTGCCTCAGCGTGGATGAATCTAATGTTTGCTGTCAGTCACCGCACTGGTGTGGATACTGTACTTCTGAATCACAGATTCTACATCCTGGAAGCATGACCAAAATAAGAATTTTTGCCGGAAAAAGTCAACTGAACAAGTAACATGTCTGCCACAACTGAAAAAAAAAAAAGAAATAATTTTAAATAAAATCACGCTGCCAATGGTGATTAAATCTAACGATTGTTTAGCTCGGATCACGTCAAACCGCGCAAATTATTATTATTGTTATACTTTGTTCTCAAATTGTTAATGTTAACAATATCAGCATTGCGTGACTGTGTATTTAGTGTGTATTAGCGCTACTTGTAGATTTCAATTTCTGTAGCCATTCCGCAGTGCAAAGTCTTTTGCTTTTGACTACGGGTGAATCCCCTAGTTGTCACTGATGATTGTCATTTGGATCTTTCTGGATTACAATCCGCCATCAAAATTATAAATTTAATTATTCTAGCTGCTGTGAGAAAAGGTTATAAATGATCCGCTACCAGCAACATCCTCACATGTGATTTAGCCTACCAGCTGGGACTCTTTCTTTCTGTTTACAGACGTGATGTAATGACCCAAAGATGTATGGCTGCATGCTCGAATTTCCCACGGAAACCCACCAGTACCGATTTTATTATAAAACATTATTACAAGCTTACCGTTGTGAATTGGGCTAAGGTAAGGAGATAATTTTGAACACTGGCCGGTTATGTACTTGCTCAAAAATTTATTTTGGATCATTTTTAATAAAAAAAAAAAATTAATTAATTAAAAAAAGTTACAGACTGCAGCTTTAAAAACGCTACCATTCAAAATTTTTGGGGCCAGAATGTGTCATATGTTGTTACTTTTTTAGCAATAATGCATTGAATTGCTCAAAAGTGGCAGTGAAGACATTTATAATGTTACAAAATATTTCAGTATTTAATAAATGCTGTTCTTCTGAACATTCAATTTATTTAAAAATTCTGAATGTATCATGGTTTCTGCAAATAAAATTAGGCATCACAACTGCCTACAACATTGATACCAATGAGAAATGTTTCTTGAGCAACAAATCAGTATATTAGAATGATTTCTGCAGAATCATGTGACACTGACGACTGGAGTAATGATGCTGACAATTCAGCTTTACTATTACAGGAATAAATAACATTTTAAAATATATTAAAATAAAACAGTCATTTTATAATATTTATATTTTCATAATATTAATATTTAACTGTATTTCGGATCAAATAAATGCAGCCTGGTGCATGTAAGAGACTGCTTTTAAAAATATATGTATGAAAAAATGTTACCGACCCCAACATACAAAAGTTGGAAATGTTGGAAGACGAAGATAAGTAAAAGTAAAAAAAGCATTCAAAACATTAAAATAAATTTAATAAAATGCAAATTGTTCAGATAATCAGCCCTGCTTTGTACTCACCTGCTGGATGCTGAATCCAAGAATCTCATTCATGTAGGTGGGTAAGAGAGTCAGCAGAGTGTAAAATGTCCAGTTGTAGGAGAAGTGTGCCACAACTATGGCCCATAATGGCAAAGACTTGAGGATTGATATCCATGGGATGTAATCTGTGGTTGGCGACAGCTGCAGAAGGAAATGACACATTATAATACATACAGTCAATTAATGAGCCAAAAACTACCTGGTTGTAAAATAAAGATTCCAACATAAAGCACTGTAACGTTGCCTACTTCATTTTTTAAAGATGCCATTATGTACATCTTCTCAGCCTCTGTTATCCTTTTGTGTGAGCTGGGACTGTTACTGACTAAGCAAGACCAAAGGACAAACCAAAGAAGTCCAACAGCTCCTATGATTCGAAGAGAAACCAGATGAAGTGTACATTAAGAATATACTCAGAGACAAGCCTGTGATAGCATCTTTAGCATTACATTTCATGCTGCTTGTGCACACAGTTCACTTTTAAATGTGTAGTATAATAAAAACTTACCAAATATATAAAAGACGTATGTCCAGTCTAGGTAAAAACATATCTGACCAGAAAGAGGGAGAGCAACTACAGTTCCCAGCTGAGCACCTTTTAAAAGAAAGGGGGAAAAAAAGAATAGCACAAATTCACAAAATCTTGAGGAGATTGTTACAAATGAAACCATATGTGTTCTAGGGTACCTGTGTAAGAGATAGTGAGCAGTCGACTTCTCTCCAGAGGTGGTGCCCATGATGCCCACATTGCATGCATAGCAGGATATGACACTCCCTAGAAGCCCAAAAAGAACTTTTTTTATTTTTTATTTTCCAAAATGAATAACACCCATGTCATCTACAGTATATATATAACAACAATTAAAAATATATAAAACATAGTATGAACCATATTTTAGGTAATGAGTTTTGAGGTTACCTCCCCAATACCTTCCAACACCCTGACAGCGATGAGGTAACCAGCTCCTAGATCAGCAGCTACTGGAGTCAGCAGGGTGAAGATCACAGTGCAAAGGATGCCAAAACCTAAGAGCCACTTGGCACCATATCTGCGTGCCAAGTAGCCACCTGGTATCTGAGTAAGTATATATCCATAGAAAAAAGAGCCCAGGATCCAGCCCTGAGTCTCTGAATCCCAGTCATACACACTGGCCTGTTGAGATATTGAACTGAATATGATTAACGCTTCTAAAATCTTATGAATAGGCTTCAATTCTTTCAAATGAGCACTAAGATGGCACATAAAAAAATACCAGAAAACTCAAATGATGTCCCTTTACTTTTCATGTAATTTAAAGAGTTTAATATTTTTAGGGTAAATAAGTGACATTGTAAAAATTAAAAAAAAAAACAACAAAAACATTTAAATATTTTAAAAATAATTTCTATGACTGTTTATATAGAAATGCAACAATGCATATACTCTTTTAAAATATTTATTTAAAATATACACATGAAACAGTGTACATTTTTAATATAATAAACTTACAATTAGTATAGTTATATGTTTTTTCCGAAGTCATATAATAAAACAAAGGTGGTTTGCATATGTAATATGTGAGACCATAAAGTAGACGCCCTTACGGTGTGATTGTGTTTAGGTACAGGGCTGCTGTGATGAGGACAGACAGAGGAACTGGTGTTGGCACTGGATCTGTTTTTCAGCATGTCCACCATTGCCACACTAAGGTTCACCCTGAGGGCATATGCCACAAAGAAGCCATAACAGGACAAAAAGGCCAACCCGTAACGTGAGGAGAAGCAAGCAGGAGCTGGAAGAATAAACAGAAACCATTGTCAAATAGTGGTTAAAAGATTCTCCCAAAAATGTCTGTCATCATTTATGGACCCTCACGTTGTTCCAAGCCTGTATGTCTTTTTGTACCCTAGTTGTGATGTTAATTGTCAACAATTGACTGTGGTGAGCTAAAAAACAAAACAAAACAAAACAAAACAAAACAAAACACAATGTACAGCACCCATATATATATAAAAGAGAGTCTATATACACTGTATATATACAGTTGAGCTCAAAAGTTTACATACCCCTTGCTGAATCTAGAAATATGTGAATCATTTTAACAAAATAAAAAGGATCATGAAAATTGCATGTCATTTTTTATTTAGTACTGTCCTTAATAAACTACTTCACATAACAGTTGTTTACATAAAGTCCACAAGACAAAAAATAGCTGAATTTATAAAAATGACCCCCTTCAAAAGTTTACATACCCTTGATTCTTAATACTGTGTGGTTACCTGGATAATTTACGACTATTTTTTTGTTTTGTGATGGTTGATCATGAGTCCCTTGTTTGTTCTGAGCAGTTAAACTGAGCTCTGTTCTACGGAAAAATCCTTCAGGTCCTGCAGATTCTTTGGTTTTCCAGCATCTTTTGCATATTAGAACCCTTTTCAGCAGTGACTGTATGATTCTGAGATCCATCTTTTTACACTGAGGACTGTGTTCTCACCCGGCCATCCACATGATGTAAAAGAAAACATCATTCATCAGACCAGGCCACCTTCCTCCATTGCTCTGTTGTCCAGTTCTGATACTCACGTGCCCACTGTTGGAACTTTCGGTGGTGGATGGGGGTCAGCATGGGCACCCTGACTGGTCTGCAGCTATGCAGCCCCATACGCAACAAACTGTGATGCATATGGAGCTGCATAGCTCAAATTGCTATCAGAACCAGCATTAACTTCTTGAGCAATTTGAGCTACAGTGGCTCATCTGTTGGATCGGACCACACAGGCCAGCCTTCACTCCCCACATGCATCAATGAGCCTTGGCCTCACCCATGACCCTGTCGCCGGTTCACCACTGTTCCTTCCTTGGACCACTTTTGATAGATACTGACCACTGCAGACCGGGAATGCCCCACAAGAGCTGCAGTTTTGGAGATGTTCTGACCCAGTCGTCTAGCCATCACAATTTGGTCCTTGTCAAACTTGTTCAAATCCTTACGCTTGCCCATTTTTCCTGCTTCTAACATCAACTTTGAGGACAAAATGTTCACTTGCTGTCTAATATATCCCACCCACTAACAGGTGCCGTGATGAAGAGATAATCCATGTTATTATGTATGGCCTCCTTTGACCTTGATAACAGCTTGCATTTTTGCTGGCATTGTTTTTATGTACTTTTCTACAGTCTCTTTTGTTATTGACTTCTAAATAGTATCTAGTTGTTTCCAATGACTTTCTTTTGATTAAACTTTTGTGCATGAAACTTTTGTGCGATTTATCTTTGAATTCACCCTGTATATACAGTCATGTGAAAATGAAAGGACACCCTATTGAATTCCATGGTTTTCCGTATAAGGACATAATAAAAGATCATCTGGTCCTTTGCAGGTCTTAAAATTTGGACAATAAAACCTCAGATGTAAACAACACATGACATATCACACCGTGTCATTATTTATTTAGCAAAAATAAAGCCAAAATGGAAAAGCCATGGATGACAAGCTAAGGACACCCTATGATTCAATTGCTTATAGATCGACTTTTAGCAGCAATAATTTGAAGTAATCATTTTCTGTATAACTTCATCAGTCTCTCACATCATTCTGGAGGAATTTTGTCCCTTTTCTTCTTTACAATGTTGCTCCAATTTATTGAGATTTGCTGGCATTTGTTTATACACAGGTCTTGCCACAGCATTTCAGTCGGGATGAAGTCTGGACTTGACTGGGCCATTGCAACACCTTTATTCTTTTCTTTTTCAGCCATTCTGCTGTAGATTTGCTGCTGTTCTTGGGATCATTGTCCAGTTGCATGACCCAATTTTGGCCAAGCTTTAGCTGTCGGACAGATGGCCTCACATTTGACTCTAAAATACTTTGGTATTCAGAATCATAATCAACTTAAAGACTGCAAGGTGCCCAGGTCCTGTGGCTACAAAGCAAGCCCAAAATCATCGCCCCTCCACCAGCATGCTTGACTTTTGGTATAAGATGTTTGTGCTGATATGCTATTTTGGTTTTTGCCTAACTTGGCGTTGTGCATTGTGGCCAAACATCTCTTATGGTTTGTTCAGATGCAACTTTGCAAACCTAAGCTTTTTTTTTTTTTTTTAGAGAGAGAAGAGGTTTCCTTCTGGCAACCCTTCCAAACATGCCATACTTATCCCGTCTTTTTTTCTAATTATATTGTCATGAACTTTATCATTTAACATGTTAACCGAGGCCTATAGAGTCTGAGGTGTAGTTCTTGGGTTTTCTGCAATTTCTCTGAGCATTACACGGTCTGATCTTGGGGTGAATTTGCTGGGACGTCCACTCATGGGAAGATTGGTGTCTGTTTTTAATGTTTTCCATTTGTGAATAATCTTCCTCACTGAATAATGAGAATAATGCCAAGCACCAGATGAGTTTTTATTATGTCCTGATATGGAAAACCATGGAATTCAATAAGGTGTTCTTACTTTTTTACATGACTGTATATACATATATACTTAAGGGGGGGGTTCATAATTTTTAATAGCGATTCCCGATTATGATTTCATACAGCGATGCCCTAAGATTAAAGGGGACCTATTACGCAAAATTTACTTTTTTTGGGACAAACTTTGTTTGGACATAAATGTGTGTTGGCAGTGTGTGTACAAAACCACCCTATAATGATAAAAATCCAACCACTCCTTTTTTTTTTTTAATCCCCATAAATCATAAGCAGTGTCTCAGAACAAGCCGTTTCCAGATCCCTGGCAATGTGACGCCACATTAGCCACAGGCCCCGACCATGAATACTGACAGACACTGCCGTTTTAATATAGAACCGCCCTGATCGAATTCACAGCCAGTTTACGCAGTACGCCATTGCTGCACTGACATGTCTCCCAAGCGTTTTAGGTGTTCTGTAGCTGGATGGATTAATCCACATAGCTCTCTCCATTTACTCCCTAAATCTGAGCTGCTGAAGACGAGGTGGATTAATTTTGTTTTCGAAGAAAATGCTCCCTCAACTCTACTGAAATTTATTTATGTCTGCACGAATCATTTCACACCGGACTGCTTTGTGAACGAATGTCAAAACAAAGGGACAACACAAAACAGAGGTTATGCTAAAATGTTGTTACTCAAATATAGATCAGTAAACTGTTCGTGATCCAGCTTACAGTCTCCAGAGTGATACTGAATACGGCAGTAATGAAGGTGAGAGCACTTTATTACAGTTCATCGGAATTGATTTACAGATATAAAGTTCCCCAGTTTATTAAGCACCACCCTAAAAGGCATAAAGTCTTTATATATTTGTTTACTGTTAATTGTAACAAGTGTTTCTGTGTACTTCGCTGTGTATGTTGATGATAATGCAAGGGGGAGAAAGAGTTTATGAATAATATTTTAATGCAGACTTGAACTGTGTTTTGTGTTTGTCTTGAAGCTCTTACAGTGATTTTCTCTTACAGATGCTTCATATTTTGTGTGAAGTACAATAAACGTTATAAATCTCATCAGTAAACTGGCTTGTACTAATATAGTAGATAAAAACAAGAAGACAATATAAGTTATAACCGCAATTGAACTAAACTATACCTGTTCTATCTCCATGCAGCATATATTTGCAGTTTCTTACATTATAGTGTGTCCTGACTGACTCCTGACACCGGTGAACGAGCTCTTGAAGCCCCGCCCTTTTAGGCCGAGCGCAGCAGTCATTTGCATTTAAAGGGCACACACCGAAACGGCGCGTTTTTGCTCAACCCCAAAAAGTGGCAATTTTAACATGCTATAAAAAATTATCCGTGTTGTATTTTGAGCTAAAACTTCACATACACACTCTGGTGACATCAGAGACTTATTTTACATCTTGTAAAAGGGGGCATAATAGGTCCCCTTTAAATCAATATCAGTACTGAGGCATTGTTCAAATGAAAACATGTAGTGCATATAAAAGTGAATAGTTTTTAAATAAAAATGATAAGAAGAAGAGATTACTTATTTGTATTTTACAAAACATTAAGACATGTTAAATTAACATATGACTTTACAGTAGTAACTATAGTTAGGCCTACTATAGTATTATTAAGCATAAGAAAGTTTTCACGGTATATTTTTAGGGCTGTTACCTGCATGACTAACACTTCCTCCTTCACGTGACTGGCTGATTTGATTTGGCACATCTGAAAAGCTCTTGCATAATTTATGTAGACTGCGTTAAGTGCTGCGACAATCACACTGAACTAAAGAGATGAAGTCTGCACTTTTGGGAATACTGACTGAGACATATTATGGATACTAAATATAAATAAGGAATTTCTTAACATGGGTTGTTGTAGCAAATTACAAGTTAACAGTGCATCCGTACATTGTCAGTTAAGCACAACGATAAATGAAGTTTAATTTAATATTACTTTTAAAGTACTAATGTTGTGACAATATGGTACCTGCACTCTGACATGTTGTAAATCTACATAAATACATAAAAGGCATGCATAGTTAATGTCTTTTATGTATTACCTTTCTGAATGTCTCTGGTATCTTTCCGGCGAAGTAAAGGCTGATCATGATCTTCAGTTTCTGAGTCTGATGCTGAATGCTCCATCATCTTCAGCGGCTGAGGTCCGCCTGACCAGAAGCACAACAACAAACTCCGAATGCGGAACCTGTGTCTCACCGTCAGCAAAAACACATACCAAAATAAAAGTCCCGTGGTCACCAGACCCTACTGATCATATAAAAACAGAAAAAAAAGAAAGAAAGAAAGAAAAAAAAAACCAAACAAACAAAAAAACAGCACTAACAGCATTTCTCTAAATGTTTTTAAAAGTCAGAATATAAAAAGTGCAAGAATGTTTTCTCTCTATAACTTTTTTTAAAAAATAATTATTTCCCCATTAAGTATTTCTTAATGTGACTGTTCAGTCAATGATTGACTGTTTTTTAACGATCCATCAACAAAAGAGTATGAGCTTATTCTAGTTTGTGTTCTTTACATATTATTGCAATAACTGTCCACTAAGAGGAGCTAAAGTATTACAGCAGTCCATGCTTTAAAGGGATAGTTCACCCAAAAATGAAAATTCTGTCATGATTTATTTCCCCTCAAGTTGTATAAATTTCTTTGTTCTGCTGTACACAAAAGAAGATATTTGGAAGAATGTTTGTAACCAAGCAGATCTTGCATAATAGTTATCTTTTTCTCTCGCTTACACACACACACTTAGACAGTGAGAAAACCACCAGATAAATCTTCTAATGATTTCAGTTTACTTGGAATCAGTAATGTGGTTAGTACAAGCCCTCATGGTGATGAAGTGCAAAGTATTTAACCTATTCCCAGAAAGGAACTGGCAGGGTACCCAACAACCCTATAACATAGAAGAGGCAAAGACTTGTGGGAGCTTGTAATAAAAGATGACAGAGATGATACATATTCAACATCAATTTATTGTGTGCAAAAGAGTACATTTAAAAAAAAAAAAAAAAAAAAAAAAAAAAAAAGGAAATATGAATAACTGACTAAAGAATGAGGATGAGTTTTTTTTCCAAATGAATACACAATATTTTTAAATTTCAAATCTGTGAAAAATTCCAGCACAGATTGCATATAAATATGTATACATTTATCAGACTTAAAATATCTTGTTAAAATACATTTCAAGACTGTTTCAGATGTGACTAGTGTTTCTATATCATCGTTACATGGGATTAGAGCATTTCAGCACCCCTGTCTCTTAAAAAAAAAAAAAAAATGCCCCGAGTTTACATCAAAACATGCAAATGTAAAGTACATTAGTAGAACATACTTGGTAAGTTATTGCAGTTAAGAGGTTATGAGTATTGTTATGAATCTTAAAGAACTATTCTCCTCTGTGTGTCTCATCCTTGCCGGTATTCCCTGATACACTTTACAGTGACACAAAAATCATTTCTCTTTGCTGATAATTTCTACCAATGTCTCTTAACCTGCTTTAAAAGTCCATGTCTTTCTTACTTTACAGAGATCTTTCTGTTTGTTCTACTTGCCAAAAGCCCTTTGTGTCTGTTCTTAAAAACCTGTAAATCAGAACCAATATCAGTACAACAGAGATCTAGATTACCACAAGCCCTAAATGTTTAGCTTGTCAGTAGTAGTACAGTATTTTAGAACAAAACCTCACCTCACCTCTACCATCTCCATTACTACCAATGACTTTAACAAAACATAATAATCATAATTCATACAAAAGCAATATGATAAAACATCACTGGCAACAATGCCTGGTTGTTTAATTGGTCTTATCACAGAGATACATGCAATACTATAACAATAAAACATATACATTATATATATATATATATATATATATATATATATATATATATATATATATATATATATATATAAAGAATGCAGTTTACCAGCAACTGCAAAAATATCATAAATCCGTTTTACATTAGAAAACAAGTGTCCACAGTGGGCTTGGGTACTGAGATGTCCACGTTACTAAACAAATGCTGAAGGGAGGAACTTCCTGAAAGTCTTCACCTCAATGCACTGAACAGCTCTCTCATTCTGCAGTGAGAGCAGTCATACGAAAATGCCACAGTCTCTCAGCATAGCGAAAAATAGGAGACAGGAGAGGTATAATATGTACAGTCCTGGAGTGTATTTAATGTGGAATGTGCAAAGCTTACACAATATGTATGTTTGAGCATTCATGAAGAAATAAACAGGCATACTGTAACATTTGCAGTTTGGATACAGCTATTCTCTCGTGATGGTCGCGTGCAACTTCCCAAAACGTTTTCAAAATAGTGAAGACAGAGCATAAAAAATGCTGCATCTGTCAGACACATCCTTCCTTCCCTATTTCCCTCTAAGCACATTTTCCGCTTCCCTCAAGCTTTTTTCATAACAGTGCAGATGTTAGCAGTGTTCCTTAGGAAGGAGATGAATAAATGTGGCTGAGAAAGAGTTTCGAGAGGACCTGATGGAATTCAGGTTTGCTCTCTCAGTTGGATGAAGTGTTGTCATTGAGCTGGTCTGAAGGGACAGTGAGGTTTTGGATCTGGCGGTACACAAAGTAGAACAGTTGTGGCTGTGGGCGGCTATGCAGCTCGGCCTTGATCCTCTGTGGGTGAGTGTCCATGGCCAGCTGCTGTGTGGTTTCATCTGTCAAGAGGAAAAGGGCGTAGTTCTCTGGATCCGAAACTTTAAACTTGTCCGCGCATATCTGACACACATCCTCCGTTGTGGCGTAAGGTTGAACCTGAAGGGTTTTAGCTGTGCAGCCATTGCTTGCATCTTGCAGTGCCACCCGCAAGTAGTTCTGAATATAGACAAAAAGAAATTTAGGTGTAAGTACCAATATATATTAAGCTCTGTACTCCCATAATTAAGTTATCATAATAATTAGAATAAAATATTATTATTATTACTGCTAATAGTTCTTTATTGCTATTATTATAATGATTATTATTGGAAATAGTCTTTTCTGCTCTTAAAGGGTTAATTCACCCAAAAATGAAATTTCTGTAATTAAGTACTCACTCTCATGTCATTCCAAACCCGTAAGATCTTCCGTGTTTAAGTCCAAACGCCAGCTCAGTATTGTCCGGCTCCTGCGTCAGCATCTAACGCATGCGTCATGCTGCTCACGTGAACAGCGCCGGCCAATACTGAGTCAGTGTTGTTACATAAGTGCTATGGGCGACGAAAAAAAAAAAACTTGGATTTCATCAAAAATATCTTAATTTGTGTTCCGAAGATAAATGAAGGTCTTGCGGGTTTGGAACAACACAAGGGTGAGTAATTAATGACAGAAATTTCATTTTTGGGTGAACTAACCCTTTAATAATCACTAAATTTAGTTCAATTTATGATAATTTCTTATCACGGCTAAATAATTATTGAAAGTAATAAAATAAAATAATATTTTTTTTTATTTTTAGTATTACTGCTAATAATTCTTTAGCAGTAATAATAATAATATTTTTAAAATAATTTTTCTTTGCTATTATTATTTTTATTACTGTAAATATATTTATGTTCTTAAACTTATGTTTTAAGGGAGAATAGATAAGAACTTTACCAGGGATTTACCTGGAAATCATCCACAGATGGTGTGGTACGCTGGGTTGTGCGCCTGCGGTGCCACTGGTGCAGCGTGTTACGGGTCTCAGAGCTCAGCACACGAGCTGCCTGGTCCTCCTGGAAGTTCTTGATGAGAGACATTGCCCCATATGCACTGGTCAGGTAATAGCCTCCTACAATCAGATAAGAAATATTGGAACATTAAAAAAAAGTGTCTGACAAAATGGTGCAATAACTTGAGTAGTAACTGCAGTAGCCCACACACAGTGGGGTCTAATGTACCTTCTCCATGAAGCAATGATGGGTCCAGTAACTCCATCATGTACTCTATTTCAGCATCCAAGTGTGGCATGTCACACTGGGCCATCACATACGTCAACATGGGCAGGAAGTCATCTGCACCATACATCCTCCCTGCCAACAAAGATTGAAATCATGAGTCTATGCAGAAGTATTATAAGCATTCTATGCACAACTACACTCATGCATTTCACACAACAGCATCACACTCATGTACCTGAGTTGTTCTCCATTATGGTGTAGATAAGCTTGCACACACTGAGAAGCAGAGACACTTTTTTCTCTGGTGAGTACATCTTGCACATATTGTGGAACTTGTGGCGAATCTTCTCTATGGCCACAGGGTCAGGAGGCAGAGCACCATCCACGCCCATCTCCTGGGGCTGCTTGGATTTAGCCAAAACCAGATTCTCCTTCAGCTGCTGCCATGTCCCGCTGCCCACCTGGAAGTCCCGCAGAGCGGCCTCTATCACAGGCTTCAGGGGCTTCAGCACACACTTGTGCATGGCTTTCTCCATCACCTGATCTAGAGAGGAAGAAGCAGTTGTAATATGTAATAACTATGTAATAACTATATTGAAATAATTACATACAATAGTTGTATAACAATGGGTAATAGGTCTAAGCTAGATGCAGATAATGCAAAAAAAAATTCTGTGCATGTCTGTTAATGACCAAGGCTGCATTTATTTGATCAAAATACAGTGAAAACAGTAATATTGTGAAATATTATTACAATTTAAAACAACTGTTTTCTATTTTTATGAATTTTTTAAATTGAATTTTCAGCAGCCATTAGTGTCTAATATGCTGATTTATTATGCTGAATATGCTGATTTGGTGCTCAAACAACATTTCTTATTATTATAAATGTTAAAAACAGTTGTGCTGCTTAAAATCTTTTTCAAGATTCACTGTTGAATTGAAAGGTCAAATGGAAAGCATTCATTTAAAATAGAATGTTTATATATATATATATATATATATATATATATATATATATATATATATAAAACACCCCATGTGTTCTGGAATTTGTTTTGATATACTCCATTATAACTATAGAAGGTAAAGGAGCAGGGGGAAAAAATGGAACTGAAATCTCTGTGAACAAAATGTCTGTGTCAGTCTATTTGTGGCTGAAATGACTGTGACCATGAGTATATTGACCGGGATCTCCGACGTGGCTCATTATTCCATTTCCTCCTTTATAGGGGAATACCTGCTCGCAGTATTTTTACACCTGCTTTTCCAAAACTCTCCAACAAGTACAAAATGACTCTCAACAGCTCAACAATCTCCGGTATGCTCACATACAATGCAACAAGTTTTGTCTTGTAACTTTTATTGTGCAAGCAGGTCTTGAAGACCATACCTAAACTGTAAAATCATCTATAAACTGGAGGGAGTGTATGTGTAACTAAAATCATCTGATCTAAAGAACAGAACGTAATATTTAATCAGGCTTTGGAAAATGCTGATAGCAACGCTTCTGTCAGCACACTGGACCACTGAGGGAAGCAACACCGTCATAAGTGGTGGCAACAGACATGCTTTTGTGGCACTGCATACGTGTTTTTTTTATGTTTAATGTATAGTATTGAATGCAAACTAATACCATTTGTGTGCTTCATTTTCATTTTTTAAGGTCTATTACAAATGTAAATTTTAAGTGTAAGTGTAAAACAAATCATTTAATTCTTTATGAATATGTTTTTTTTAGGGCAGACTGTTTTCTTGGAAAACATTATATCCATGAAAGTTTGGATGATTTCACATCACAACTTGTAACATGATAGTTTACATGTCACTTCTCTGTAAACGTCTTGTAGCTGTCATGTGTGGCAGTTTGACTTAACTGCTTGTGACTGTAAGAACTAGTCAAACCTGTTTTCGGAAATTAAGTAAACTGTATTCCATTATTCCATATGACATCAATGTAAAATGTAAAAACAAAGCTGTTTGTTGGCAGTGGACACAATGGTGTCAAATGCTATCTACAAGTGTCCAAAACAATCGCCAAGCGGAAATACCAGATTCCTTTTTTTCACCAGCCAAGGCTACAGATACTCCCACTCACTCCATTCACAAAAAAATATGTATCAGAAACACAACTAATAAATAGCCAAATTTCATCGGGGTGTTTTAGATGTCTGACTTTAGCTCTGACACAGCTGAATCACTTAAACAGTATCAGCTGTTGCAAATGTGTTTATATGGTCATCTGTCCCAGGAGAGAGCAAACAGCTCAGTAAACAAGCCCTGCTCCGATCACTTTTGTGAGTGATGCAAAGAGCTAATGAGGGCGAGACAGTGGCACAGATCCAAATATTTAAAGGAACTGAACTGGTTTGTAGTTCCACTTAAGAGTTTTATTCTGTGGAACAACCGCAGACACAGTGAAAGCGTAGTAACTGGAATCCATATATATTACATATATAATGTATTTATTATTTAGCAGATTCTTGTGAATTGTGTCCTCAATATTTGGCTAGGATGTCACTGCACATCAGGTCAACAGGAAACCACAGCACTGATGGCTACAGGAAAGTTTACAGGAATGCGGCTCCGATCAGAAACACTCATTCATCAAGGTCACCTCTACTTAAAAGGCTATCTTCCAAGGCTTGTAAACATCCCCTCAAACAATCTCCTGTTCTCCTTAGCACCTCTCCTACATAGCGCTCTCTCGGTCTGTCTCTTGCTCTATGTCTGCCCTGCAGTCTGGAAAATAAAGCCACAGTGATAGGAGAAGTGAATCCACTGCTGCTTCCCACACAACAGGCACACGCTAGCGTTAAAGTTAGGAGAAAGGCTGTAAAGTACGTCACAGCACAGAACAAAAGCACACACAAAACCAGACAAACAGACCAATTAAAATTCTCCTTCATAGCCTATTGACTCCTCCAAATAAATGAAGCCCTTAGGAAAATGAATGATAACTCCAAAATGAATCTCTAGTCTCAGACGTGTTTTTAAGGAAGTACTCAGAATAGAGCAAAAGCACAACAACAACAATAAAAAAATCCTTGGGCTTGAAGTAGCAACAGTAAGTCTTTCCAGACATATCTCGATAAAACAGAGTGTCATACTTTTGTTACTTTTGAGTCATAACAGGGTTGAGCTGGAACACTGACTTAAAAACAGACCTCAGGAAAAAAAGCCTGGCAATATCTGTCAGAGGTCATTAACTGTGTATTTAAGCTTGTTTTTATTGCTTTGTTAAGTCACAGAAAAGGATTGCTCTCCATGGCAGTATAATCTCATAGCTATATGGCCCTTATTGTGCTGGGCTTGTTTAAGCACAACACGAACACAACCAAATCTGCCAGTTCACATAGGCAGCAACTTCAGGTTAGGCGCTCTGAACAAGAGCCCTTTTTCTCTGCATTCTTGCCTGACACCCACATACTTGATGCCTGAATCAACAAGCAGGAGGGGTTACGCCGGATCATAGGAGAGCTATATTGGAGACACTGGCTTGTTTGGCTGACGTCCATTCTGGGAACATCTGGAAAGTAATCTATTCCTCAAAACACATTGCAGAGCAAAACTTTGTTTACAACCCATAAGAGAGAGAGAGAGACGAGGAGGAGGAGGACGCTCAGGGCAATGGATGATGCAAATTTCCTGAAGAACCAAACCCGGCTGAGCTGTAAACCATCATTAATACTTTAGAAATCAAAATAAACCTGAACCAAATGAGCCATAACGAAGCTGCTTCAGCATGTAGATTTGTTGGGCTTTTACAGTTAGTGTGTCATTGTATAAAGTATATAATTGCCTGTCGCTGACAGTGAAAGGCATGTGGCCAGTTATACAAAAGCCATACTAACAGTTCTCTGCCCACACATGAATATGCCAGTGTATATCTCAGCTCAATGTGCCTTGTGTGTACCGCTCACGCTGAGTAAAATGCCTCCAGGCAGAGATGAAAGGACATGAGAGGTTTGCCTCATGCACACACGCTCACAGGTTTAACCCTCAGAGATCCAAGCATTTATATCAATGTTGTACTGTTTGTTTACACCCAAAAACATGTTTTAAGAAGGCATTGGTTATAAAAATCATTATGATATTTATCATGTTTCTGTATCATTTTGTAAACAATGTCTCGTATTTAAAATATTTTTAAAATATATTATGTAATGTATATACAGTATTTCTCACTTTCCATTTTTTTCTGAATATTGCAGATATATATTATCCAAAACAGCGCAATGGTGCAATGATGTCAATAGGCAGTAATCATGTTGTGTAATATTACATACTGTGCTTATGACATTTTAAATAGTAAATATTTCCCTGCCACATTTGTTGTTGTGAAACATTTGTGAGCAATTTAGCTACAATGAATCTTTGAGGGTAAACGGCCTGTAACCTGACAGTATTCAACATAACACTGGACATAATGAGAAACAGCAGTATTCTCCACACACACACAGCAAAGTGAAATTATCACGGGTTTAATATTATGACCTGCTGCATAATATAAATGCTCTGCAATTCAAAATATACTATTTTATTTGTACACATAAAAGGTCATATTTGTCGTGCTGTGAGCAGTGGACCGCAGTGTCCTTTTAAACCAGTGGCAATGAAGACAGAATGGTGACTCATTTTACAGGAAGATTCAATTTAGAAATCTCAGCCTGAGAGACTCTCTTCCAATGTTTTTTAACTTTCCCCGCCACTGTTTTTTTTTTTTTTTTTTTTTTTAAATACTCTTTTAAATACTAAATACAAAATACTCTGGGGGCCACAACATTTTTGTGAAAATTATATATAGAGGTTTTATATATAGAGCCAGCCACGCCAGTGTTTTTGAGAATTTTCACAAAAATGTTGTGGCCCCCAGAGTATTTTGTTGTATGAATATCTGAACATATCAAAAGAAAGAACAGAGCCTCTGCTTTTAAACACACAAACAACAACAAAATGTTTTATTCTAGCTACAAAGTGCATAAGCAATGCTTTTATCGCTTGTTTCTGTCGGTTTTCTTCGCCTGTGTTTTGATTGGAGATTGTCTTTTTTTAGGAGATGCGTAATAGCGCCCCCTACCGTATAACAATGAAGAAACGGAAAGCCAATAGTGGGGAACCATTGTCTCATAAAATTGACGGAAAATTCTGTCAATGGTGGGGAAAGAGTTAACCACAAAACAGCCTTGGATCATTCTCACTCCCTTTTTTATCCTATAGACCCATAAAAACAAGCAACATTATTTAGCTGATTATTCCTAATATAGTTCACTAAGGAATCTGTAATGATTATCGATTCATGAACATGCTGGCAATCCTATGGTACACAGCTCTTACTAGATGAGATCTGTCTTTAGTAATTGTATTATCACTGCATATTAACCTTGACTACAAAGACGCCAGTTTACCAGGTGTCAGAGAAGAACAAATGTTATTATAGTTAATTAATTAAGTAAGTTAATTAACACTGACAAGACCAATAAGTGCCTTAATGCTGCAGAGCACTGTCAATTTAATGTGTTTTAGTGCTCAATGGCCCAGTGCCAAATGGCCATTGCGATGTCGCATTGTCTTGCGATGGCCGCTGCATGCGACATTCCTGAGACAGCAGAACATCCCATTCGTCAATTCGATAGAGCATAGAGCAGATGGCATACTCGATAATGTCCTTTGTATAACTACTGGCACCAGAGAAATCAGTGTAATTTCCCTTTCTTCCCTTTTGTATTGAAGGAAGGAAGCCTTACCAATTTGATCTTCAGGGATAAGGGACTCAATAGGTGGGTCAAGCTCCGAGCTCTGCAGCAGGTAGGACTTCATCTGAGTCATGAACTGCCTGAGAGTCTGCAGCAGGTCCAAGCCCGACGTGTGGCAGCCGCGGTTCTCCTGCAGGAAGCTCACATAGTCCTGCACCAGGCAGCCAAAGTAAGTCCCTTTATCCCTGGATTGTTCAACGATCTTCCGAATGGCTCTCCTCTCTGGAGTCCTCAGAGAATTTAGAACGCAGCTCACTTTGCGCAAATGTCCTCTTAGTGCACGTGGCAGCATGAATGTACTAGCACCGTTCTGCTTCTTTGACTTGAAGGGTGGTGACACCTCCTGATCGCTTTCCAAGTTGATACCGTCGTCTTCTTCCTCCTCCAGGCTGCTGTCGCCAGTGGGGCGTTCAGTTCTGGAGGGACAGGCCTCCATAGGCAATGAGAAGCTGTGGGTGAAATCGAGGGAGTCTGAGGACGAGGTAGAGATGCTGATGTCACTCAGTCGCTCTCGTCCTGTGGTGCAGTTCTCATCTGCAGGGCTGCTGTTCTCCAGGTTGGGGGTGTTGCACGAAGACATCTTAGCCAGGCTCCAAGACACGGCATCATCAATGGTCTGATCATCCAGGGCCATTTGGCAGCGGAGACCATCTGCATCAAGCAGGCCAGAGGAGTTCTTACTGCGAGATGAGGGCACCAAGATTGGCTTACTGAACTTTTTGGGTGGGGAGGATGAGGGAGATAAGGAACTAAAGGATGATCCCAACCTCCCCAGCAGGCTGCTCTTTTCCTGAGGTGTTTTGATCCAACAGACCGTCTCAGGCATGCTCTTCTGTTTACGGAGAACTGCTGATCTACTGGAGGCAAAGCGGGGAGGTGGGGGTCGAGGTGGTGGGGATCTCTCACTCTTGGATCTACTCACACTTTTGTGTGATTTGTTTTGTTTGCTGCTTGTACTGCAGAAGATGCTGCTATCGCAGTTCTGGCGATCTATTCTATGCAGAGCACCCTGGTGATGCTGAGAGCCACCTGCTTTGGCCGGGGATGTTTCTTGCTTTTTGGATGAAAGGTCAGGTTGGTGTGTTTGCAGGAAGAGGGGATTGATGAAGCACAGCGCTCCGTTGGATTGACTGCATTCAAGTTCAGAAGGGGTCCGAGTGAATGGGATGGCTCTTGGGGAGAAATTAATGCCCAACTCTTTTAGTCTCTGACTGTCACAAACAGTCTCCCCAGATACAGAAGACTTCTTCTTATTGCACAGTTCAGAGTCCCAGAAACCTGCAAAAAAGATAATACAATGAGGCTCCATTTTAATAAAAAAGACATTCAATTTGAACAAAGAAATTCTCAAGAAAAGTTCATTCTCTGAATTTGATGAACTAAGAGGCATATAACAATTAGACAGCTGAATCATATATATATATATATATATATATATATATATATTTTTTTTTTTTTTTTTTTCATAATTACAAAAGAATGTTTCAAAAAAAAAAATATATATATATATATATAGAGCTACAATGCCAAGTGACTGACAAAAAAGCTCAAGAACATTAGCAGCCATTTCAGATAATGCTTTTGAAAGTATTATCCCTACAAATCCAAGCACCGGCATTCAGAACACAATGACAAAATCGAGTAGGCGCAAACACAAAACCACAGAATTCCATGAAAGAAACGAATGAAAAAAACATTGAAGTGAACAATCAACAAAATCTTTAGAAGAATTAAGGAGAATTAATCTTTAGGAGAATTAAACTTACGTTACATCTAAACAGTAAGTCTTCTCTTCAGATTTTATGTAAATAGTTTGAGCAGGAAAGGTTACACGTCTACAGTCCATGCAGTGACTCTGCTGTCTGAGTTGTGAGTGGTAGAGTAGTGCTGATACACACACAGTGAATGGTGAGATCATGCATGCTGATGAGAAGGTGGGAGGACTTTCAGCTCCCAGTTCCTCCTCTCATATTACGCACCCGTTTATACTAAAGACCGCCCATTCAAATGTTTTAATTTGACGCAATACAAAAGAATGACTTTTCTGTGTTTTGGTTATGTGATCTTGCATTTTCAGTAAACAGACACTTTTTACTTTGATCAAGTTTCAGTTTCAGTTTCACCATAAGTACTATAACTATACAATATAACATATTAAAAAAAAAACAGAAGGGGAAAATGTTGTCCTTAAGAATAATGTGCTGATTAATTTACCAATAAATTGTAACATATTTAGAGATAAGTTTAGCATGTACTGGTGCTGCATCATTTAATATATTTTTAAGGTAAATAAATTAAAATCTTTGCCAATTTAGTTTAGAACAAAATTGGTGTCGTAAGGGCAGATATTTCAAATGATTTAAATTATTAAATAATAATAGCAATAACAATAGTAATAAATCAGCAGAAAACTAGAACAGAAATATGCCAGGAAATCAGATTTTTTTCTTAATCAGTCTTAGACATCTTATAACTGATTACATCTGAGCGGAAAGTGTTTGCGTCACAGTTCTGCCGAAGCGACACCTGTGCAGGAGTGGAATGACTGGAAACCTGCACCTGTGTATACAATTGTACTTTTCTTTTTATCTTTTCCGTCTCTTCTTTGCCTCACTCTCTGTAAACAAACTTAAAATGCTACCATTATATTGTGTTGCCTTTGTCTCTTTTGCTCTGTCTGCTCTCATTCTCAACGCTTCTCTTATTGTCCTCACTTCACCCCCACAGTCAATGAGCAGCTGGAATTTTATCTTGGTGGAGTTTCTCTTGGAAATGATCCTAGTATGAGGTACCACACCCATCACTGCACTCAGCTTAACTCTGCACAGCAATTTCAGCATTCATTACTCCCTAACCTTATTATTACAGGTGGCATACCCTACCTGCCAAAACCCACTGTCTCACCTATCCCATTCAGACTAGCCTGGTCTTCCTGAAGAAAATATGATCCCCTCTGAGATTTCAACTATGTCATTTCACAAAACTAAATGATGATCTTATTGCTCTTAAAAACTCTTAGAGTAAAACGTGACCCTAAACAAGTCATTTACTGTTTTCATATTCAGATTATGATTTAGAAAAAAAAAAAAAAAAAAAAAAGCTTTTGACTAGGGGTGTAAGAAAATATCGATACACGTGAATATCGCGATATTATGTTTGGCGATACTGTATCGATTCTTAAAAACACTGTATCGATATTTATTTAATTATTTATTTACATCCAGTATTTGTGGGTTTGTGTTTGGTTTAAAACACACACTGTATAAAACCCAACCGCTAGATGTCAGCGTTATCTCAGAACGTAAACTGACGGGTAGCCGGAGGTGCATAGCTAGCGTTAGTATTAGCAAGCCCAGCTCACAACAAGATAGAATTATTCCGCTCCTGCGGAACACAGAGCTGAAGTGTGTGGACTCATTTTGGCTTCAACTATAAAGAAACCACGAAGGAGATCGACAAGAGTCAGTTGTTTGCAAAATAGGCCATGTTATAATCCAGAACTCGGGAAACGCGTTGAATCTGAGAACTCACTTAACATCCCGATGCCATCCATGCTGCTGAGAGAGGCGTTCGATCGAATATGTAATATGTACTGCACGCTTTCCTCTCAGTAACAAAATAAACGCACAACAAAAATGACAGCGGTGACAGCAGAAAGAAAGCATCTGATCATAGCGATGTGGATATGTTTGCACCAGCTCTGTTCAGCACTTCAGTGAAGGCACGTTTATTTAAATAACACTTTATACAATAGACTGCTTTAAAGCAAGCAGCTACAGTATTAAATATAAAACAAACAGACATTCATTAAATGGACTATGCGCTAGTTGTTAAATAGTTTAGAAATTAAAAACGGCTATACTGTGAACCTTTAAAACATATACACATAAAGAATACTGCAGTCACTTTACTATTTTCCCTTAGATTGTACAAAATAGTGATTAGTGATATAAATGCAAATGATAATGTATTGATTAAATAAAATAAAGTTGTTTTCAAGTTTTATGCATATGGCGGTGTTATCTTTATGACCGTTTTTTCTAAAATTAGATCATCTTTCTAAAAAAACAAGAAATATCGCAATATATTGCCTTTCTTGCAGTATCGCAATATATCACAATATATCGACTCATAACCCCTGTATCGTGATACATATCGTATCGCGAGATTCTTGGCAATACACAGCCCTACTTTTGACCCCAAATCAGATTTTGTTTTGTAATGTACCTCAATCTCTGCTAATCAAACAAAACCACAAAAATGTTTTTTTTTTTTATACGTCTCACTGTCGTGCACCACATACGTCACTTAAAGTGCAAAGTTACAACATGCAAACTGTCAATGAATCAGACACAAAGCACACAGGCATATCTCTGTTTGACAGAGACATTTATTAGCGTCAAACACATCTGTGGTCAATTTCACCTAGCCAAAGTCTCATCAACCGCATATGCTGTCCACATGAGCGGTTTGTTAAATGCCACGTGTGGATTGTTGTCGTGTGTTTGCTGGCACAGTAACACCTGTATTGTCAATACACCAGGATGTATCTAACTGATGTTCTGTTCTTCACTACATGCTGCATTCTGTAGTACAACAACATCCAGCATGTATTGAACAACAGAACATTCATACAGCCTGTGTATTAATTGGTTATTGGCCATAAAAGGAAAATAAGTATCAATTTATCACGACTTGACATTATAATTTTAATATGTGCACCCCTTCTGTATATATACACGTTTTAAAGTTGGTGGTTACTTGTAAATGAAATGCTTAGCTAAATGCTTTATTTTAACCATGTAAAACTGGTGCTCATCAACGATTAAACTTTGCTACACTGAATACAGTATTAAAACTCTGACCTGAATTGAAAATGGAATGCAAAAGTCCACATTAGGTTTAAAGCACACACGGCATTAAACCCAAACACAGACATATAATAAACACATAAAAAGCTGAGGGTCATTAGAATAGCAGTTATGGTGTCTGAGTAACGTTGAAACCCAACAGTCAGCAGACAGGCTCAGTAAAACATTCATGCACGGAGAAGAAAACTCACCTCTCCCGAACTGAGCCACTTCCTCCAGATCTGTAAGGTTTTTCGCAGCTGCGATGGCCTCAGGGAGCTTCAGGGTGAAGGGCAGAACGTCCCTAAAGAGTACAAATGAATCTTGAGAAGAGCTAAAAACATTACAAACATAGAGTGATAATACTAAAAACTAAAGAGCAAGAATATCCGTGCTGAGAGTCGTTGTCTGCACTCGTGGAGAGAGTGAAAAAATGAGTAAGTGAGAGAAAGAGAGTGAAATAGTTGTTCATCAAAGCCTGTAGGTGAGTTTGGCAGAGAGAGGGCTGTGTTTATCCACTGACTTTTCTGCGTGGCATTGGCACAGACCTGGCTTGGATTTGTTAGGTCTGGCAAGCCTCTTCATTACAGAACTCATATGGGTGAGCTCTAACTATGTAAACAGTTTAAGACTATATTCTCTTCTTTTTGAAGCAAAAAGAGGCCATGTTTCCAGTTAGACTCTTCCTTCCTGTTATTATCCGTGTTGCACTGGAATGCAATTGAATCAGCATCATCTGGTTTTACTTTACCACAAACATTTTGGTTTATTCTCAGAACTTCAGGAGATTTTCTTAAAGGTGAAGGATATCATTTCCATGCATTACAAAAAAACAACACCTCTCCCTTCCATTGGCCCAGTCCAAAAGATAGTCCCACCCCAAACTCATGCCATTGGTTGAGCTAATATTGCTGTGTTAGGCTGAGTCTAGGATATATGCTTGGGTAATCATTACTAGTTTTCTTATAAAACAGTTTAGACTTTCTTATGGAAGAGGCAAGAATTCTTATAAATGAATAATATCTACACCAACAAAACATAATAGTTGCTGTCCTCCCTCTTTTAAATATAAATAGACCAGTAAATTATCTTAGAAACAAAAGCAGGTTTTGTAGCAGTTTGTTTTCAGAATGGGATCATCTTACCTGCTGATACAGCAGAACGCCACCAGTCGAAAGAGGTCTGCAAAGCTGATCCCTGAGCCCTCCAGGGAAAAAGCTGTAATAAAGACACACCACAGAAGGTTACACTGACTGGAATTGCTATTGGAAAAAGTGGAATGACCTAACAGTCGCTCTTGAAGGGAAAAGTAAACAACCAAATTTATACTTCTTTCACACAAGCTGCACAGGATCTGACCCACTTACTGTATGTCCAGAGAGTGACAAAGTCAAAGAGAAAAAAGAGAGATGAAATCATTCTAATATGCTGACTATGCTGCTCAAGAAACATTTCTTATTAATATCACAGTGGAAAACAGTTTTGTATTTACTATACATATATACATATATATATATATATATATATATATATACATACATACATACATACATACACACACACACACACACACATATATATATATATATATATATAATATATATATATATATATATATATATATATATATATATATATATATATATATATACACACACACACACACTTAATATTTTTCTGTAAACCATGATACTTTTTTTCAGCATTATTTGATGAATAGAAAGTTCAAAATAATTATTTATTTGAAACATAATTATTTATTTGTAATTAGGTTAAAGTCTTTTGTCACTTTTGATCAGTTTAATGCACCCTTACTGGATATATTTATATATATAAAAAAAAATATTAATTTATTTAAAAAAAAGTTTTGTATGCTAGGGAATGCTGTGTATATCACAATACACATATATTGTACTGACATTCAGTACCACAGAATTCTTATCACCCTGTCATATGAAATGTGTGTTTGACAGAACAATAAAATTCATAAATGAAGTTAAAGTGCCCCATTATGCTTTTTCGAATATTACTTTTCATGCAGTGTGTATAAATATAGCGGTTTGTGAATGTAAAAGGTCTGTAGAGTTTTAAAGATCAAACCAAGATCAAAACCAAGATCACCAGGATGTGGACAGGTAAATCAAAAACCACCAAAAATTTCAAGCAGGAGGAAGTGAAAAAGGTGACATAGACACACACACTATTAGTGGTCTGCAAATGGAAACAGTTTGGTGTAATACTTACTATACTGGCTCTCTTTAACAGGGAAGTCCTGAACAATCAGTGTGTCACTGTCCATCCGCAGGGAAATCACCTTTTTCTGCAGTTTATAACACCTCCTCACCACAAAACTCTAGACAGAACACACAAATGAAAGGGAAGAACATAATTAAAAATAAATGACAAAAGAATCTATTGTTGTTAAGCAAGTTGGCTACTGCATTTGCGCAGACAGTGTCTTTACCCCTGCCGGCTGCGGCTGCAGAATGCGTCTGGCTTCCTCATCACTGAGTGACAGCAGCAACCATACAGAGTGTGTCTGCATCAGTCTGTCCAGGATGCTCATGCGTCTGCGTAGAGAGTCATACCCAGAATCCCTCACTCCAGGCGCACCAGCACAGGCAGAAGATTGCAGGAACAGACCACTCACCTCTCCTTCCAGACTACAAATATATGCATAGACAGAGAGAGAGAAACTTTTATTACACAACAACACAAGATTAAAAACAACACTTAGTCCTGGATTGAAGTTTTGTTTTTAACATTATGATAGGTCATTGTGGGTTTGGAAAGTAGAAGGAGGTATTACTGCCTTTGTCTCTCAAGCTGTAAAGAGTTTCATATATTATATATATATATATATATATATATATATATATATATATAAAGAAAATGAAGAAAAAACAGCAATACCAAATGAAGAAAAAACAGATTAGACACTTGTTTTGGTTGGCACTTCAGTTGTTTTCCAAACTTTTGAAAGCTGATTGTGAAAAACCTGAATTTATTTTTTCCATGCACTCCTTTTAATTTCATGGAAATGCAGTATTGCAAAACCATGTGCTACAGCGTAAAAAATAAGACATGCTCCACCTGCTGGAGAACATGGGAAGTACAATAACAAACACATAATGCATAATGAATCTACACAGTCCAAAAAGACTCAGCAACAGACAAGACATTTTAAAGCTGATGTCTGTGATACAAAATACAGAATGACTAAATAAATCTGCACATTTATTTCCCTTCTCAGTTTAATGCCAAATACAACTATAACTGGCTCTGTGACACTTTCAAAACTTGCTTAGTGTGTTTGAGAGATCCAACACAGCAACACTAGTTCAACCAGTGACATGAGTTTGTTGCATTTTTAAAATTGTAAAACCTTTGTTTTATTTAAACTACTTATTTCCAGGTTTAAATATCCAAGTCTTTGGATCCCACTGTACAGTTGAGCACAAAAACAAAAGAACAGCATATAATGTAACCTAAAATTCCCATTAATGCCAGTGATGAATGATTGACTCACCCCTGTAAGATCTCTGTCTCCGGCTCTCTGGCTGGCTGAACCATCTCCTGCTTTAGCTCTGAGATCTCCGTGGAGAATGTGTCAATCAGCTGCAGTAACAGACACACACAAAAACACCATGCCAGCGTGAAGAGCAGGAAATCTAAAGACATTTTGAATGTGTGCTCATGTGTCAAGCATGTTTTGTATGAATGGGAAGTGGCTATGCCTGGAATTAGTCACATAAAGAGACTCCCAGTTAACCAGCAACTGCATCCGTTTCCTTTTAACAACCAACAGCGAGAACAATTCAGAAACCAAGACATCGAAGAACTTCTCCTTTGATTATTCCTTTCATTACTCCTAGATGAAACACTGAACAGCAGTCACTGTAAATAAAATACACAATATTATCGAAATAAAAACATATTCTGTGTGGTATAAGGCAGGGTGCTTTTCATCTAACTGCTTAGATTAGACATGAAGCACAGTGAGATTAGGTCAGTAAGGGTAAGTGCACATGGAAAAGCTGTTTTGTCATTGTATTTCTTCATAGATCTGAGTTACTCTTGATGGCCAGCAGGGGGCAGAGAGTTATTTTCTTTCCTATTCTCTTTTTATTTCTCTCTCTCTCTCTCCCTTTTTTATTTATTTACTTTTTGTATTCACTTTTTGAACTTCTTTTCGCCTGCACAAATTCCAGTTAGCACTAAAACGCATACATGTGAGGACACGGTCAATATTTCAAACCCTCGAACCAGACAAGTAAAGACCCATCCACACTTTCGGTTGTGTTTTTTTTTTATCTGAGCCAGCATTTTCCGCTTATGGTCATGAGGTATTTCTCTAACTTCATCTCAGACTTAGTCAGCAAACCACAATTACACACCAACCAGCTCACAGCCAAGGAAAGCACTCCGTAAAGAGATAAAAAGTGCTTCAGTGATACCAAAGCGCTTAGCTGCTGTAGATTATTGCTGATTGGGCTGCACCCTTGAAAGGACAAGAATTATCAAACCAACATAAAATAAACTGGCTCACTGCAATAGCTTGATATGGCTCTGTTTTCTGAGGTATTTCTTGTCTGATTCAGACACTAAGCTTATCTAAATAAAAACACTCAGGAACAGGCATGCATGAGTTTATACACACTTATTACCTTGACCTAAATAGTAGAGTATTTACAAATGTAAAGACTAACACTTGCTTTTGCATTTTAACATATAAAATCATAAAATAAAATGTAAATAACATGTGAAGTATTGTGTGTACATGTACAGTACTGTTCAAAAGTTTGGGTTTAATAAGAAGTTGGTTTTCTTTAAAGAAATATACTTTTATTCAACAAGGATGAAATAAATTGATCAAAAGCGACAGTAAAGACTCACATTGTTATTTCAAATACAAGCTGTTCTTTTGAACCTTCTATTTATCAAAATAAAAAATACATTTATCAAGAAAAAAAAACACCAACACCAGGAAACTTCTCTAACATTCAACTCACATTTTCTGTCATTTTGTCACTGTTCTTAATTTCAAACGGGGAAAAAAAAGGGTGAAAAAAAGAAAAGGAATATGAACTGGATTGTGCAATACTAATGAGCAGCACTGACAGAGAAAATAGGAAGAAACACTTTCAACAGATTTACAAGAAAACCGAAACTTCATCTGAAATATTGTCAGCCAGATGGTTTGTTTGTTTATGATTTAACACCATGCAAGCTACCTCAACTATATTCATGGCAAGAACGAGATTTTTTTTGTTTTGTTTTTTTTAAAGAAAAAATTAAATTACATTTTTAAATTTGATCTTAGATAAACATTCTAAAACTAAATCTGGCCTTACTCCATTAAAAATCTTTTCATAAAAGTCAACAGAAAAATAAAGAACAGATTCTAACAGATTTCAAACTATCACAATTCATCAAAATATGCTTCAGTGATAATGGATTCCTGCACAAGAGGCATAAAGGAGCATCTTTACCCATTAACAAAAACATATGGGTTAGTCTGGAGTGCCCCATTCGACAGCATGTGTAAATAATATGATCCCAGCGATTTTCAAAGTGGACACAACGTTTTGCACCAACCACAGGACTGATTTTGTAAAGCTGGTCAGCCAGAAGGAAGACAATAGGACCACCTATCATTTACACTAAAACAGACACAGTCCTGCTGAGACAGAAAGAGATATAATGTAAAAATCATTCAGCTTGTATTGATAAATTCATCCAGAAGCAGATAATGACTTCAGCTTCAGTGATGAGCCATTAAAAGAGGTGATTAAGAAGAAAAAAAAGGTGTGTTTTCGCCCGCTGGACATTCGTTAGGAAACTCTGATGCCTGTGAGGTGCTGGCTGGTGTTCTGGAGACTGGTGAGATCAAGAGCTCTTCCAAATGCTGCAGTCATCTGTGCCTCTATTTAACCAGCCGTGAGGTAAAGTCATTCATAGCATACAAAGCAGCCAAGAAAGACTCTAGGAAACTATGTGCTGACATTTTACTAGCACGCTTGTTTCAGCCAAACACAGTCCTAACACTGAGAGGAGTGTTCGAAATATAAACACTCAAAGTGACAGCAGCAGAGTTATTCAATTAAAGGGACTGTTCACTTAAAAATGAACATTCTGTGATCCTTTACTCACCCTCACATCATTCCAACATGTTTATTCCATTAAACATGAAAGTTTTAATTCTGAGGCCATTTATTCCCCATAAAATTAAAGTAAATGATAATATATAGCAGTGGTTATGTTAATATAACAACATTTAAATAATTAGAAGATTTATTGGGACCCCCCATTTATTGGTTATTGGCCATAAAGATATTATGTTGATTTATCGGTATCTGCCAGAATTTTGATATTGTGCAATATCATAAAAGTAATCCATATAGCCATTTCAAGTCTTCTGCCATATGACAGTATTCTACGCAATATTTCATTATATGGAAAAGGGCAGGCATATATTCTTTGAAAATTCACCTTCTGTGCTCCAAGAAAACAAGAAAGTCATTCACGTTTGGAACAACATAATGGTGAGTAAATAATGAAAATAAATTTTCTTTTTGTTGTTGTAGTTGAACTGTTCCTTTAATAGATGACGAAGGTAAAATTCAGTCTGCTCACCACATTCCACTGAAGTATCATCTAAATTGATGACAGGGAAGAGATGTTACAGGAGTGTTTTCTGTTAAGGAAACAAGGAGGAATATAAATTTTTGTTCACTGACGTTCATAATCTTATCATGCATTTGTCACGGCCGATTAGTGTCGGAGCGAAAGCCTGATTTATTTGCTTTTGGCTGCATCTAATTTGTTTACATGTAACAAAGCTTGCAATTGCAACTACAACTTCCTCCTGCATGAAATAATCACAACACATGCTGGAGGATAAGTAAGGTCACCCTGAAACAATTACATAAACATTCACACAAAAAGTCTTTACGTTTGTTGAAGAATAGCTTGCAGAGATAACAAATGAATCGATCATCCTCTGAGAACCTCTTAAGCTCTGCAGCTTTAGTGCTGGCAGAGAGAACGGACAGAGCAGCATTCCACGTGGTCTCAAGAGGCCCTGACTAACCTGCGCTCTGTCTGGCTCTAAAGTAGGACACTTGCTGAAAGCAAACTCATCCAATGATGGGCGTTTACAGCGTGTCATTTATTGCTGGTTGGCACATTACTGTGAAAGATGTAAACTATAGTGCTGTTCAGTTGTGAGGGAAATTTGTAGGCCATGTGGTCAGATGCATTTCTGACTACCTCTGAACGAGGTTTGAGTGATTGGGGGTCACCTGAGGTGGACCTTAAAAGGACAGTTCATCTAAAAATTAAAAATTTGTCATTATTTACTCATGTCGTCCCAGATTTGTATGAGTTTCTTCTGTGGAACATGAAAACAGATATTTGAAGAATGTATTTTGTGTCCATACAATGAAAGTCAATGGGATCCAAAACAACATATTATTTCAGACCCATTAACTTTGATGGCATGGACAAAAATTATTTTTGTTCCAAAATAAAGTCATTCAGGTTTGGAATGAGTAATTGATTTTTTTTTTTTTTTTGGTGAATATAGCTTTAATACCAGGGGCCAGTTGCATAAACACAACCACTATATTAAGAGTGTTTATTAATGTCACCTGTCAATGTCAATTTCACTTTATTTACAGTATAAAGCATCATTTAAAATAACTATTGACCAATGTGCTGTACATAGTATAGTATAAAACACAATAAAAATATGAAAACTAACAAACAATAGAACAAATAACAACACTGCTGAATTAGTTTACGGATTAGTTTACCCAAAAATGAAAATTCTGTCATTAATTACTCACCCTTATGCCGTTCCACATCCATAAGACCTTCGTTTATCTTCAGAACACAAATTAAGATATGTTTTGATGAAATCCGAGAGCTCTCTGACTCCTCCATAGAGGGGAAGTAAAGACATCATTAAAATTGTCCACGTGACTACAATGGTTCAACCTTAATTTTATGAAGCGACGAGAATACTTTTTGTGCACAAAAACAAACCAAAATTATGACTTTATTCAACAATTTCTTCTCTTCCCTGTCATTCTCCAAGACTGAGTCGGTGTTCTGATGTAGAACCTGGAAGCGCTGCACTGTGTCTACAACATAAACAGCGTAGGAGAATGACAGGAAAGAGAAGAAATTGTTGAATAAAGTCGTTATTTTTGTTTTGTTTTTGTGCACAAAAAGTATTTTCGTCAGTTCATAGCATTAAGGTTGAACCACTGTAGTCACCAGGACTATTTTAACAATGTCTTTAGTATCTTTCTGGGCCTTGAAGGTGGTAAATAAATTGCTGTCTAGGGAGGGGTCAGAGAGCTCTCGCATTTCATCAAAAATATGTTAATTTGTGTTCCGAAGATGAACGAAGGTCTTCAGGGTGTGGAACGACATGAGGGTGAACTAATAACCCTTTAAGAACTAGGCTTACCAACTAGCAACTAGCTTGCTTTTTTTATTTTTTTCTAAAAAAAAGTCACATTACACTGATCTAAATTTTATGTAAAAGTTATGACTAGTCTTTCAGAAAAAAACTTGTACGACTAGTCTAAACAGTTTATGCAACCGACCACAGTTGTAAAAAAAACTTTTTTTTTTTTTTAATATGGTAGGCTCAGTTAGAGAAGCTCATGCACGATAAAATACAGTACATGCACATTTATATCCAGAACATGCAGGCAGGCACATATAGACAAACAAGGCAAAGCTGAGAGGACAGTGGCGATGTGTCTCAAACCCTTACCTTAAAAAAGTTGCTGCTCCGGTCCATGAGGCAGGACTGCATCATTATCTCTGCGGACATGATTTGGTGTATGCAGCTCTTCTGTGTCGGGCAGGGTTTCTGTGGATCACAGACACACATGCTTTATTTTGAAGGCCAGAAAGGGGATATCTCAGCCCATTCTACATGGATAGGCCAGAGAAACAAGCAGACAAGACTTATATGGCAGGAGACTGGCATACATTCACCTCATGCCCACTCTTAACTTCATTAAAAGCCCTCTTCACTTGCGTCTCATTTCCTGCCTTGTGAATTAATCTAAACTACACCCTTTACACACGCAACACTGTTTTATACATTCACACAGTCACATGCTCAAACACATCTTGCCCTAGATTACTCATGATAAGAAGGATGTACAGTTTATAATTGCTAGTACTATCTATGTTACAACTAGAGCTGTAAATTCAACACATTTTATTGCAAATAATAAGATCAAATAAATAATAAGTTAAATAAATATAAATTCTATGGTTTTATATAAGCAGCATATCTTAGAATTAATTCTATGAATTTATCAATTGATACATAGAGATCATAGGATTACTGTTAGAGAAAACAGAGATGACAGTCTGAGTTTAAATCTTTTGTTCACCCACTTTTCTAAAGAAGTTTTCAAAACAGCTTCAGGCATAATACAGGGAGAGGGATCAGCTTGGAGACTGGTGGAAACAAAACCAGGGCAAAGGTCAAGCCATGAGTAAAGGGGGTGGAAGAGAGCAGCAGGAGGAACATAAAGCTTTCTAATGCACTTTATCATCTGTAAATGCATGATTCAGCACATGTAAGAATCAAAATCAGCTCCATGGGCAAAAATGAAACCCCTGGAACGTAGTAATTACCCACTGAAAATTACGCTGTACACTTACTGTACAGTCAGGGTGAAACGTTTGGAAACAATTTATTCATACTGTAGAATGCAGTGAAATCTCACTGATTTTTCATCCTGCTCCTCATAGCTCAATGTTAAGCACTACCAATCAAAAGTAAGGTGTTTTTTTTTTAAAGAATGAATTGTACTCAGCAAGTATGCATTAAATTGATCAAAAGTGACCGTAAAGATTTTTTACCTTGAAACAAAAGATTTCTATTTCAAATAAACACTGTTTTTTAAAACTTTGTGATATATTTTTTCCAGGATTCTTTGATAAACAGTTTCCACAAAAAAAAAAAAAAAAAAAGCAGCACAACTGTTTTCAACACTGATAGTAACAAGAAATGATTCTTGAACACCAAATCAGTATATTAGAATGTTTCTGAAGGATCATGTGACACTGAAGACTGGAGTAATGATGCTGAAAATTCAGCTTCTGGCTTTACAGGAATAACGTGCATTTTAAAGTATTAAAGTAGAATATAGTTATTTTTAAATTGCAAAAATATTACAGTTTTTGCTGTGTTTTTTGAGTTTGAGTTTATTTGACATAAAAGGTAGCAATACAACTGCGTTAGAACTTCTTTGTAAAGGATAACACAATAAAGTTACATTAACTTATTTCCATTGTGGACGTTTGATCAAAGAAATGCAGCCTTGGTGAGCATTAAAAACCCGGATGCCGTGCGCAGGCTCAAGGCAGTTGGACATAGTGGTGTATTAGAGGTAAAAAATGATATAAATCTCGCACAAACCAATCGTTTCGTGTCTTAGGACATCAATGTGTCGTCACGAGCTGCAGGGTTTAATTTGGATTTGCCTGTGCCTGTTTTTTTTACTCTCACAGATTGTGTTCCCATTGACATGCATTATACGACTGACAGACTGCAACGGTTGGAGTTAAAAATCATCATTTGTGTTCTACTGAAGAAACATCTTGGATGCCCTGGGGGTAAGCAGATAAACATCAAATTTTCATTTTTGGGTGAACTAACCCTTTAATTTCTATGAATGTGCTGGAGGGACTATGGTGGGAGCTTTTTGTAGTGTACTACATAGAACATAAAATTCTTTGACTTCAAAACATTTATTAAAGCTTTTAAAATTCAATTTGATGCAAAAGTAAGCTACATAAATACACCCTCCCAGTGAAACTGTAAACAATGCAGCCATTAAAAACAGCCACACTGCCTCTGCAGGTCACTTAGTTCATGAGGAGCGAGCATCTCTCTCCTGCTGCAGAAGATTGTCATCAGTTGGTGCGAGAGCCAGCACTGACCCACTTCCAGATGCTGCAGATCCCTAACACCCAGAAAAGCTTTGATCCAACACAGCTGTCTGACTTTTTCCTTCACAGACAGCACAGTCTTGCTAGCACAGTGTAAACCTGACTCCACTCTTACTGTCGACAAAGGAAACACAAAGACTTTTTTCACTGGTTGAATTTATGTATTGAGCTAACACAAAGCTGCTGTCTGGGTGCTGACACTAGAGGGAAAATCGTGGCTCACATGTGGAGCTCAGCTCACAAAGCCTTTGATGTGACCATCAGAAGCTTTGAAAAGAACCAGCATCTCCTCCCAAACCTTTGCTTTCTTCTGCACATATTGACCAGACTCCTGTGTCCTCCAGAGCCAATTGTCAGCAGTGCCTTAGTTCAGACTGTAGCACAATTCAGTACCATAATCCCTAAATACTGGAAGAGAAGTCTGAGTGAGGTCCAGGTATTTCTTGTGAAGCGTTGTTCCTGTGCTGACAGATATGGATTGAGTTTGACATGTTAATCTACTCCTCTCTGTGAAGAGGCTTCACCTCATGTTGTTGCTGTAATGAGGCATCACAACACACATTCATCTTTCCTCAGCAGGGCTCAACAATAACATTTTTTTTTTCTGCTTGCTCTGCCAACATTATATATTCCACAGCTATTTCTATAAACATGTGCACATTTGCTGGAAACAATGGCATGTGATGCAAAACAAATAACAGTTTCATCATGTGGCTCGAAACTCTTTCACAATGGTCTCATGAAATCAAGCAAGCCATTTTTGAGCCCTGCTCAGTATGTCAACCAGAGAAAGCAAGCTGTTATTTACCTTGCATCATCCCGTTTCTGTGCCTGAATCAGTTTTTGAAAGACTCAATGAGACGCACGCACATTCTGCTTGGTGAGTAAACAGGAAACTCCTTGGAGTGCCAGCACGGGCAAAATAAACACAGGAAAAGTTATTAACTGGCCGCTGTGGAGCAGAGAGACACGCAGAGAGAGAGAGAGAGAGAGAGAGAGACACGCAGAGAGAGAGAGAGAGAGAGAGAGAGAGAGACACGCAGAGAGAGAGAGAGAGAGACACGCAGAGAGAGAGAGAGACACGCAGAGAGAGAGAGAGAGAGAGAGAGAGAGAGAGAGAGAGTGTCCAGTTCAATTGGTCATTTATCTCCCTCACCCGCTATCATCTCAATAGGGATGTCACGGCACTGGGATACACAGAAAATTACAGTTGAAAGGAACAGCCTTTGTTAGTGCGCCATTTAAAATGTCAACAACTGCAAACACTAGACTAAAGGCTAACTCTTATCCCGTTTCCAACCAAACAGGGTCATCATGCCAACCCCCCCCCCCCTTTTTTTTTCCCCCATCAAAACTATGCTATTACATTACATTATTCATTGCTGAATGTGACAAGACAAGAAATGTTTTGCGATTTTAACATAAACATACTAATAGGAGAACGTTAGCATTTTAAATATATTTACACTAAGACATGGTTACGGCCTTGGTGTGAGTGTGTGTTGATGTAGGAGACTGCTCAGCTGGGCTGTTCGACCCACACAGAGGCACATCTGAACTACGAGGCACAGAGCGTCTCTGTGTCCTGGACACATAACAGGTGCGTGGTAGCAGAGAGGATTTTCTGTAGTCTGGCGAGACCTGGCAGTGCCTGACAGGAAATGGAGCTCGCAAGCAATTAAAGGGGCTGAGATATAAACAAAGAGAACAAATAGAACAAATATGTGAGTGAGACAACTCTGTTTTTCTCTGGTATGGTATTTCTGGTATCTGGGCCGATGTAAACAAGAACTTAATATGTTAAAGTAAGCTTGACAGTGAACAGTTTTTAGGTCAAAACAACTGAAATGCCACTGAAAAAACACTATAGCAGAGTTGACAGACAGCCTTGAAATATTGCTTGCATTCAGCACGAGTAAAGACATGACTTGAAAAACAAAAATGAACTGACACACAAACAAAATCCACACTTCATTAAAGGGATAGTTCTCCCAAAGATGGATTTCTTGGTTTTTCTTATATGAAAAAAAACAACAATGCTGACATTCTGTACTTTGTGACATCTGTGTTTGTGTTTTCCTGTGATTATATTCAAACATTTGGGGTCAGTATGTTTTTGAAAGATGTTTCTTATGCTCACCAAAATACAGTAAAAACAGTAATATTGTGATATATTACTACAATTTAAAATAATATATTAAAATATAATTTATTCTTGTGATGGCAAAACAGAGTTTTCAGCATTATTACTCCAGTCTTCAGTGTCACATGATCCTTCAGAAATCATTCAAATATACTGATTTGGTGCTCAAGAAACATTTCGTATTATTATTAATGCTGAAAACAGTTGTGCTACTTATTTATTTTTGTGGAAATAGTGATAAAAATGTTCAGGATTTTCTGATTAATAGTTTAAATTAAAAAAGAACAGCATTTATTTCAATTAGTAACACTGTAACATTAAAAATGTCTTTGCTGAAGTTTTTTTTTTTTTTTTTTTAATTTTCAAATAAAATTAAAACAAAAAAAAGGACACATCAATACAATATTTTTTCCTTTAAGGTATAATGTTAGTCAAAGTTTTGTGCACCAAACCCCCCTTTCCACCCTTTCTCTTTTTTCCCCCGGATAATGTTCCTTTAACAGCTTGATGTAAATCAAACCCTATGATTAGCTAACTTTGTATGCGAGTTGAACAACAGCGCTTCTATTAACTTAATTTACTCTCATCATTAGTAAAATATCAGCTGGCTCTTCTATTGTGGATTAATAGGATCTATCCACATTATTACTCTACATTCTAGCAATCGGTGTCAAGAAAAAAAAAATATGGTGATGCTTTACAATCAAAGTGCATCTGTATAATGATTAAGCAATTGAGCAATGGGCTTTTGCCCCATTCCTGTTAATGCTACTGAAATAGGAAGTCACAGCTTGTTGCTGAATGATGTAGTCTTTCCAATCCTGTTGAACTGGAAATGTGTTGGTTTAGACTCGAAGTGTGATTCACAGCTAATGAAACCAGACGTGCAGTTTGTATAGTCATGTTTGTATTGAAGTGATCTTGTGAGTTTCTTAACACCAAACAAATGAAAGTCTAAACAAAAGCCAACAATAAAATATGTCCCATGCAGTGCAGGAGTGTTGAGAGTTTATAAAATCACCATTAAATTATTTTAATCATCATGCTACATTTTTTAATTTCCCTTGAGTTCCCCATATTCTTGGGAGAGAATTTTAGAACCAACTTAATTGTTAACATATTGAACATTTACAATATGTTAGTGAGACTGTAACTAGGATAAATTACAACACACCTCTCACACACATTTAAAGCATTATACTAATAAATCACCCTCAAGTCTGACTCAGTGGTCAGACAGTATGTAAGAAGGGGAAAGGAGAGGGAATAGAAAATGTGTTTCTATTGGATAATAAAGTCATCTGGCACTGTGTTAGGACCATGCTGCTACATGGCCCTCCACCTCACAAAAACCCAGCTGGAAAAAATCCAGCTTCGCTCAGGGCCTGTAGAGAGCTCTACCCGCCCGAGGGAGACAGCAGCCTTGAGACGACAACAACAGTTAAAATGCCACACACTACAGACATCCCTGCTTAAGAAACAACATCAACATATTTTACATGCAACGCAACCCACTCCTCTTTTCAAGTGGTGTTTACGTAACTTACAGAGACAGAGATACAAGCTGTGATCCAAAGATTTAGATCCATTCTTTCCTCCATCAGTGTGTCTATAATTGGGTTTGTGGTCTTTTTACAACCCAAATACCGAATGTTGTGCTGTACATTCATGTAAAGCCACCTTTAATAAAACGTGAGGCATAAACTCGAGCCTCGATTAGATTTGTTAGCTGTGTCAATTAATAACAAGACATTTCTGTTGTTATGCTGACACCATCTTTGATATTTACTTTATTTGCTGTCACTATGGTTACAGTTATTTAGTAGTTTCAATGTTATTGTGAAAACAGAATAGTAGATTTAAACTGCCAAACACTATATCTGTATCATTCCACTTGTCTGTGTTGCGTGTCCCAGACAGATTGTCAGTGTGTGCATTAGTGATGGGGATTTTTGAGTGACACATTCTGCAAGTTACATTAATACGCCAGTAGATGGAGTATTATTCATTGAATAATTTACAGTGATTTGTTAAAACACACCATACTAGCATACTACTCCATGGCAGAAACACAAAGTAGTATGTAGTGTCGAATTCAGCAACTAATTTATTCTGAAACTAAACAAGTGACTCTAGTGACAAGTGAGTCACTAAATCATTTACTCAGTTCTTTTGCTCAAACACACTGGTTCATTCAGAAACAAAACAAGTGATGAGTCACTGAATCATTTTCTCAACTGATTCATTCAAAGACACTGTTTCATTCAGTAGGGGTGGGAAGAGATCTCGAGCAAAGACTAAGTCAAACGCTCTTTACAAGTTTAAGTTGGTTTTTAGCCCTACCGCTGTACTACCACCTACGTCACGTGTGACCTTTCCAACATGATTACGCAATGCAAGACAAGCATTTGTGGTTAAAAAGTATATACATTTTTATTTTTTTTAGAAAATGACTGATCATTTCGCTAGACTTATTCCTCGTCTGGGATCGTGTAGAGCCCTTAGAAACTTTAGTGAAACTGCAATTTGGACCTTCAACCCGTTGTACCCTCCTTTGTGAAGTCCACTATTTTAACTTAATTGAAACAAGTGACAGTTTATATTAGAGTCACTGGAGGATTCACTCAACCGATTCGTTCAAACAAACTGATTCACTCAGGAACATCTGTGTGTTTGAGTCAGATATTCAGAGTACAGTGACTGTCACAAGTAAATGGCGCTTTTTTGCAACCACACCTTTAGGATCCAGAATCAAGTGTACTAAAACAGTTAATGCAGTTTCAGAATGCACAAACTTAAAACTAACAAAAATAAAAACCCCTGAAGACCCAAAATCTGACTGACAGTTTATTCAAGTTAAAGTGTTTTTGTAGCTTAGTCTTTTGTTGCTGTCTGAAAGGATTGAGGAGAGACTCAGAAAGGCTCAGAAAAATGACATTAACAGGCACAGCTGCAAAAGCAGGAAAAACAGTGAATAAACACACTCAAAATAGCTTCTTGTTACCGCAGTCTGCAGCACAGACTAACAAACCCAATCCATCTGAATGCCACTGGTCAGACTGCATAAGATAAGGCTAAAAGATGACCATTTACATCTGATTCTTTGCATGTATTATTTCACAAAGTTTTATCTCAAGTATATTGAGGCCTGCTCACAACATGGGAAGGGCCGTGATCCCCAGATCCCAGGCACACAGACAGGAGAACCACATAAACACACACTTGGAGGGAGCAGGCAAAGGCCAGCGCTCTACAGGATGTGGCCAGCTCCACCCCACATAGCATGTCCCAGAGCAATAACCAGACAAAATGAGGATCAAACAACAATTTATACATGTGCTGACAAATTCCAGACTCATATATCGGGCTGTTCTTGCATTTAAGTGCTTAGTGCACATCTTTCATTCGGTTTCATCAAGTTTCCTTTCCTCCAAAGCACTGAATCTGGCTCCAAATGCAGCTTTTGATCTACTTTAAAAGTTTCCTACTCCTCAGAACCTACCCTTTCTCTCTCTTTTACTCAGTATCTCCATCTCCATTTCTAAGTTTCTGTGTCAGACACAAAGAGGCCTCTCATTCAGACAGTGCAGTGTAAAGCGTGAGGTGATTCCGTGGGAAAGGCTCTTGGCAGACTGGCAGCTTCCTGACTGATATCATTTCTGGAGTCTTGGACTGGATACAGAACGATCATCCACAGAGGAAAACAATTGCCGCAACTTGCCCATCAAGCTATTATTATCCCTTTTTTCATTGTCTTTAGAAAAGGTCTAAAGCAGGTTATCACGATCAGGAGAGGTTTTGAGTGCAAAGACCATCTTTTATCCAGCCCATAGGTTTACATTTATCGCTTTTATTTCTGTAAAACATACCGTAACCTACATCTATAAGCTACATCATATTATCCAAACTATGAAGTATGAGAATGTATTGTATTCTAGTTAAAAGGAAGAATATAAGCGAACACACATCTATAAATAGATTGTCCTTGTTGTCAATGAAGCTATTTTTTAACATTTTTTAAAGGTTCAATACAAGTTCAATAAATCATTTGATGTATAATATCTATTACCATAATCGAGTAAGTAAAGTACTTATAGTAAGCCACTTATAATAGAATTTACCAGACTGTGAACCTCAAATTTTTGTTAAAGCACTAATTTATTTCATAAAAAGTGTAATCTGAGCTGTGAAATTTTAACATCCGTGGGTGTTGCTAGATCATCAGCTTCACCTGCTATCAGATAAAGACATAGCAGAAAGCTCTTGTTAAGATTGTTTCTGGCTGGTTTTATCATCAGAAATGGTTAAGTATGCTTTAAGTGGTAAGTCCAAATAATTTTCTGTGGTAACTGACATTATGCCATAAAAGCTGCTGGTTGAGCTTAACAGTATTGAAGCTGAAACATTCCTTTAAGAGAAAATGAGGTCTGCATGTGCTGACTACAGTCTCGCTTCAGTGGGAAAAACAGATAAACCATTAGATCTTGTTCAAATAAATCACACTTAAGAAGCAGACATGTGAAGCCGGCTCCCCTTACCTAATCTGTGTGGCTTCCTCTACTTTAATGTATCACTTCCAGTTTCTCTTTCATCATGAATTCCTCCATTTGTAGTTTTTCACTATCCCTACAGAACACAAAGAGAAGACAAAAAACAGTTTTTTCACCATATTTTCAGATGTGCACAGCCAGGCAAAATTGGGCAAGACTGGAATGCGAGTGAGTTCTTTTTTTTTTTTTAATTTTTTTTTTTTTTTTTATGGGTTGTTTTTGTGATGGGAAGATTTTGTCAGCATTATCTGCTTCAAAACAGCACTAGTCCCAACGGGTCTCAGTGTTTCAAATATCTGAGGTTTGTTCTGTGTTTGAACCTCCAGTTGGCCCACAAAATGTATACAAGGCAAAAATATTCAGTGTGCACACAAAAGTTTGGGGGCAGTAGGACTTTTAAGTCTCTTATCCTCACCAAAGCTGCATATATTTGATCAAAAATACAGTAAAATAGTAATATTGTGAAAAATTACTACAATTGTTAGTACATTACTACAAAATTTAAAACAATAAAATGTTCCATTTTAATATGTTTTAAAATGTAATCTGTTCCTGTGATGGCAAAGCTAATTTACTCCAGTCTTCAGTGTCACATGATCCTTCAGAAATCATTCTAATATGCTGATTAAGTGCTCAAGAAACATTTCTTATTATTATGAATGTGAAAAACAGTTGTGCTGCTTAATATTTTTGTGGAAACTGATACATCGATTTCGTTTTCTAGAAAAAATAAATAAAAAATAACTGATTGGGTTTATTTGAAATAGAAATCTTTTGTAACATTATAAATGTCTTTTTACACTTTTGATAAATTTAATGAATCCTTGTTGGAAAAAAAAAATGTATTTCTTTAAAAAAAAAAAAAATCTTACTGACCACAAACCTTTGAACAATAGTGTATTATAATTAATAAACAAATTGAACAGTACATACCTGAAAGGAAGCAAGCAAAGAAATGTTTAAGTAAAAAAGAAAAAAAAAAATACTAAAAGTATGTGCACTTTGACAGCTAAAACACTACAATATCACTATGTGTGAGTCTTTGGCTTGTTTTCCAAATCTGTGGTTAAACTAAATCTGATCTAGTTTAACCACAGAATTGATCTAAATCTCATTACCTTATTATCTCTCTCACTTTGCATTCATTGCTCTGATCGGCTAAACATGAGAGAATGTTGCATTAAAGTTGTCAAGCTATTTAATCACATCCCCACCATATTCACTAAAAATCTCTCAATACTGTCAGCAGGCACTAAAATTATGCTGACAAATCACAGTACACAGAATTACCATTATGAAGACACCTCAGTTACGGCTGACACCTCAGCATTTGAGCAGAGCTCAGTGGTTGCAAAAGCAATTCCGGGAAAACCGCAGCTTAAATAAATACGACTGGTATCATGTATAGAGAAATGAAATGGATCAAAACATTCTCTTGCCAAACTAATCCAATGCTAGTCACTGCACAACTCTGAAATTCTTGTCAAGTGACGCATGTTCTGGGCAAAATCAGTTAAGTTACTTCCCTTTGCCTGAGACTAATCCTCTTAACAGGCCTCAGAGTCACTGCTGAAATATTGGTGGGGAAGAAACAAAAGTCTGGTGGGACGATTTTTAGAAACAAGTTAGTAATGAATGTCATCAGTTTTTCTGACAGCAGTAAGAGAGAATAAATGCATAAAGCTCAAATGGTGAATATGTAATTAAACACACAATATCATAGGGACTTTCCATTGGTTTCTATTGTTTTTATAAAAGGCTTAATTTTCTGTCTTTTAATGCAAACTTTTTTTGCATTTTTATACTTTAAGACATTATTAAGAATGTTTATTAAGCTATTTTCCTCATAGGGACTGTTGGCTACTCCCCCAAATGTTGATTTCAGGTTTTACGATCAAGGGACATCTGGTCCACTCAATACAGGCAAAACCAAATTACAGAGTCTTACATTTTGATTTAATAAACTTATAGAAATCATTGTGTATATATGAGGTCAGGACACTGAGGTTACTAACTTGACCCCTAAACTAAGTTTACTTCCTCTCTTTTAGAGTTCACAATGGAGCATACATGAGGAAGTGCATGCAATTTTCGAATATGATATGATATTTCAAGCAATTTTTACCATGAAAGCTTTCAAATAAAATGCCTATTCTAATAATACAAAAATGCTCTGTTCAGTGCTGAACTACAGCTTTGCTTGAGTAATCCACACATTTACTGTTTATATACCATTCACATGAGAAGAATATGAATGTGTCAAAACCTAAGCTGACTCATACTCATGACAACATTTTGTGCATCGATAAGCTAGGCATATAGTACCATACAGTAAGTTTTACAGGTCTTGTATATTTTGAACTTTCCTTGAGACTTTCAAAACATCATGATGACATTCAACAACACAACATCACATTACATTTATGTTCCTAAGAGACCATTTTCGTTACCATTGTGCACCGTAACCTGTAGAGTACAATTACCGACTGGCAACAATAACAATATAGTTTTGATCCATCACCACAAAGCAGGTGGTGGCACTAAACAGAATTCACTGAATTATCCTTAACAGTATAAACCCAACATGTTTAAAAACAAAATTATTATCACGGCTAATTAAGTGTTAATAAAATATACATACATAAAATAAAGAAAAATATATAATATTTACGCTTTAAATGCATCTGAGACTAATGTGTTTAAAAAAAAAAAAAAAAGATAATAATAAAAAAAACAAAACAAAAAAACACTAGCCGCAGACTTGAGGTAACTTGTTAATAGTGTGTAGGACTCACCTCGACGGGTCGAAACCAAAACACCCGCTAACAAAAGCACATTTAAGCATTTATAAGAGCTGGATGATGTTTCTCCAAATGCTCGGTTGCTTATAACAGTTTTAGATGTTCCTACATGACCGCGGCGAGGTTGTTTCCTTGTACTTCACAAGAAAGAGACATCTAGCTTAACGCTGTGTTAACGCATGCGACCTCTCCCGGCAAAAACAAACTCCAGGAGGAGAACAAAAGTTGATGTGCATTGAGTTTCACGTCACGTGTTCCAGCTGGGAATGTCTTTGGAAGGGAAAAAGTCTTTGTTAGACCCAGCAACCATTGATGTTACTCAGAGAAGAACATGAAAGAACCGGAAAGACAGTGGAAAACTATGGAGGATCAAAACTGCACAAATCGAAAATAATTAAATAAATGACCTGGTGGGCTCAGTTTTCACTTTAAGTCTCAGTTGCTTGAAAAAAAAATCTCTAAAAATATGTTTTATTATATAGGCCTACATATTACAAAAACAAAATGTGTTAATTGTCATTTCCAATCCTTGTCAAAAAATCCTAAAGGATTCCAGTAAGAAAATTGTATAGGATTCTAATTTTCTATCATATTTTGGAACCATTCCTATAAAGATTCCTATAGGACTTTTCTAATAGACATAATATCATAATTTCTAGGAAGGTGTACAAAGGATTTGGTTATTATTCTGTTCATTTTCTTTGCAGTATCTTGTTTACTGAGATGTACACAATGTACACTGTAAAAAAAGGAAATACACGTTAAAAAAAGGTGAAATGCATGGTATTAATGTTGATGTTTTATTGAAAATAAAGTTTGAAGTCACCATTATGGAGGTAAGCATGTGCTTTAGTTGGGCTCTTGATTCTTGACGTTTTGACCTAATTATTATGCACACTATGCAGTAAGGTTATTTGAAGTTTTTATTTTTATCTCTTTATTATACAAAGATGTTTTACTTGGTCTGCACAACTTTGATAAATATGTAAAGGATCAACATTTTTTGATAAATTTGTTTATTTTTCTAGCGAAATTTTTCTTACATAAATTTCTACTTGGACACTTTCTTTACATCCAGCAACTCCAAAGCTCTTAAAACTGTCTCATTCTGTCATTTGTATGACATTTTCCTGATTTTGTAACCTGCAATTGTACTCTCAATTGTATTTACCCCTGGCATTGATTATTTATGTTAGCAATGTAATGCAATAAATAAAAAAAATAAAAACAAGCTATGCTCATGCTTAGCTCGCCTTTATAAAAATAATAATAATAATAAAAATGTATATATATATATTATCTTTTTCCTCTGCAATGTGTCACTTGTTTTCAGTGGCATTGCATAGGTTGTAATTTTTACATAGAAGCAAAAGTTCAAATATAATTTATCTTGTTTCATTTTTACATCACGAAAAAATGTTGGTAAACAAATAAAATATTATAGTGAGAGTTTGAAGTGTTTTTGCTGAGAATTTATTTTCTACAAGTCCACAGGGCCAGATGTGCCCATTAGTGAAAACACATTGATTTCTGCATTTATTTATTTCCATACAGAATATGGGCATGGGTTCCAAAGCTGAAGATTCAGGAAGATAATCTTGCACTTTACTGTCATAAAGTAGAGTAATTGAAAAGTCACACAGCACAGGTATTTTTTAAAATGTGTTTCTTAGAAACTGTTCACATTGCCAAATTTACCACTGGACAATTCTAAAAGAATTTATTTTATTAAGCATTAAATTGCATTTGAGAAATGTAATTTTTTTTTTTTTTATGTACAGCATTCTGATATTTTTTGTGTTGTAGTGCTTATTAACATTTTTTAATGTTTGAACTTATTAAATCTCATGTCCATTTTTTTGTTAAACATAATGGCACCAAACCATGCAAAACGCACAACATTCTTAACAACTTCCAGCTTGAAAAATGGATTGCAAAACTATTTTAATTCAAAACTTAAAAAAGAAATTGCCATTAGTTTTTAAATGGAAACATATTAAAATATATTTGCAGGAACATACATTTTCAACAATCTGTGTTAAACATTATAACACATATTGTTTTATATTTGATCTAAAGATCTGTGCTGCAATTACAACAGTTTATTACTGTAACAACAGTATATAATAACAGTATGTAACTTAAGATAGCCAAGAAAATATTATATAAAAAAAAAGACAAAAAAAAAAAAAAACAATCATCCTCTGAAAGTCAGTCCTTCACACTCGTCATTTCTTCATTCACGGAGTTCACTTTACCTGTTTGTTTTTTACATTTAGTGATACAATATTTAGTGTATTCAGTGCTCAAAGTGGTCAGGTATGCACTTCTACATTTTAAGCATACCAGCACTTCTCACATGTTTTTTTCCCACTTCTGAGCTCTGAGTGTAATTATATAATTATATTGTGACCTGAATCTCCTCAGATTCCAGGTTAATCTGGTTATGATCCTCCACAGTGCTTGGGACTACATATTTGGGACAGATGAACTCAACGGGTTTCCACTGCGGTCTTCGTCCACTTCCTCTTTGTCGGAAAGGGGCAAACCGCAACCATTTCTTCACTACATCAGCAAACTGGTGGTGTGTGGCCTCCTTTCCTACAGGTGTCCTCTTCAAGGCACCTGCAGAGAACAGAGTTAAAACATTACTTCACATGAAGATCTAAAAATGTTGTACTTTAAAGTGAAGCGTCTGCACTGAAACAATTTTAAAGATTGCTTACGAAATAAAACCCCCTGCAGTCTGGTGTTTCTGAAGCTCCGTTTCTGTCCTCTGCCAACCCAGTTGAGCTCTGAGCCCACGCTGAATGAGAGAACAGCATGCATAAGACGCCGGACCGCATCATCCACCGTGGCTCCGCCCATCCTTGAGAGGTGTGACACCTATGGAAAAATCAAAATATTAAGCAATACTCAGTACAGGTGAAGGAGGGAAGAGTGCTACTAGAAAATGTTTGATTGAGGTTTACAAAGTAACATAACCCATTATTACATGTGCTGTAGAAAGAGTAGATTTACAGTATTTATTATTTACCATTCTCCTCTGAGTTTCTGTATCCTCTAAATGCTGCTCTGTTTCATCAAGCTGTTCCATAGTTCTTAGTGGCAGATCTATGTCAAGTGGCTCGTCCTCTTCTTCACACATTTGTCCATAAATCCTGGCCTGCAGGTCTTTCAGAACTTCCCACTGCCTCTGTTGCTCCTCCTTGATCTCAATAAGAAGGGATATGATTTTCCTATGGGCCGCTGTCTCTGGAGCTGTAAAAAGCTAGATTTAGTGAAGACTTACAAAAGTTTAAAATTCAGCATTGATATCAACTGTGATATCAATCTGCTTCCGTTGAGTTCCATTTGTGTGCAGCTGTCTACATTTCTACTTGCTGTGAAGTGGTTGCTAAGGTGTTCAGGGATGTCTCTACAGTAGGCTGATTCTATAGACCTTATTTACCAGAGAAACAAGCGCGCCGCCATCTTTAGAATATTGTCTTTGAAATCGCTGTTGAAGAATAATTAGCTGGTGGATTTACCTGTTGTAGAGTTAATAAAAGTTATCATGAACATTGTTATGTTTAAAGCAGATGTCTTAACAAATGTCAGTAGACCGGGAAGATTTTAAAACGAGCAGTTCATTCATTAATACGTAAGATCGTTGTGGAAATACAAACCGGAAGTCAAAAGACAACGAGCGCAGCGCTGAAAAGGGGCGGGGCTACATATGGTCTATATAGACAGTACTAGGGAAAGGCCTTTTTCCAAAATATTGTATTCGAATATCTGGGCTCGTAAAAAAATGAATATTCGAATTATTCGCTTATTTAAATTACGTTAAACGAGAAGGACATTTTTTCAATTCATCAAAATTTTGTTACCATTTCTGACAATCTTACGATTAGGCAATATACACATCAAGCTTATGTTATATACATAAGCTTACGTTTGCCAACGAACTGCGCTGACGAAACAAAGATAACGATATACATAACGGTATGCTAAGCTAAGTTTCTAACAGCAGCACTTTGTGTTTTCTCTTCGTAAATATGTCTCCCTCGATGAAACTTAAAAGAAGCATATATCTCAAAAATCATTTTGCTATCAGATAAGTCATCTTCTTTGCTCACTCAGGGGTACAGCTGCACTTACCTGTTGTGAATGCAGTGATGGTCAGCTGTCTTTCCTCATTCGAGTGGTGTTTTGATTTCATGTGCTTTCTCATTATGGTGGTGATATTATGATAACTCGGTTTCATTAAATCATTTGATCAAAAGTAATTACATTTTGTAAGATCATTTTCATCCAAGTAATTCCAAACTTCGCGAGGCAGACGACAGCCTTATGTGATGATCAAATAAAATAAACGTGTTAAACACGCTCCACAGCGCCACCCGGTGCATATAGTTATAACTGCGAGTTTTAGTGCTTTATCATAGATTCACTGCATTTACGGCCAGCAAAGTAACATAGTAAAATTCGAATCGCATTTTTATTTTTCGATTATTAATTACAGGTCGAATATTCGACTATTTGTGCACACCCCTAGACAGTACAGTTATAATTTTAAATAATTTTATTCAATTAAAAGGAATTTTATGTTTCTTTTCGGATTTGTACATACACCTGACAGTACTCTAATAGTATGTAGAAAAAAGATATAGGGACTTGAACTTGTCCATTGATGGGAATTGATTGGATGGTTGGTTAGTTGGTTTGTTGTCATTTACTATAGGGTGTAACATTCGGGTTCCGGAAGTAAAAGCTCCATACAATTTCTCCATAGGAAAAAGGATTTATAGACAGCCTTAGTGTGTCAGCTTACTATATATATATATATATATATATATATGGCTTGACATGAATACTAGACTCCTTGGTGTATTGAATTTTTTATACAGTATATACATTTTTCAATTGTAGTCTCAACTTACTGAACTGACTCGATGCCAGTTCCGTTTTTTCCGTAATTTGAATAGGGAAGGCTTAGGACGTACAGCGTAAGCTTTTTGAAAAATACGGAAACCGGTATGGCAAAAGCTAAATATTTTACTTCATAACTTGTTACATATGGATTTTTTTTTATTTTTTTTTATACAAATGCATCACTTCGCTTTAGAAGGCCTTTATTAACCCTCCGGAGCCATGTGGAATATGTTTATGATGGATGGAGACACTTTCTTCAGCTCATACTCCTTTAATAACGCATACTGCCATTATAAAGCTTGGATGCGTCAGGATATTTATTAATATTTCTACAATTGTGTTCATCAGAAAGAAGAAAGTCATATACATCTAGGATGACTTTAGGGTGAGTAAAGCTTGGGGTAATTTTCATTTGAAAGTGAACTGATCCTTTAAGTGAACGTAAACAGCTGAGAAAGAAAACGCATGTGTAACAGTATATCCTTGCGTCAGGTCTTAAAGTGACAGCAACCTAATATACCTGCTGCCAAATTATGAGATAATATTAAAAATATCTATATAGCAGTTTTTCCCCATGGTATCAAGGTCAAAACTGTGGCCTGTGAAAATGTGGAGTGGCTAGTTAATTTGGAAAACAACTAGCCAAAGTGGCTGGTGAGTAAAAAAGTTAATGTCAAGCTCTGTGTTATCACTAAAGCCAAAGGTAAAGGTACACAGTTGTACCTTTGTATTTTTGTCTGACTTTCAAATACTTCTTTGCTTCAAATCAAAGTTTGTAATGTTATGTTCACCTCGTAGCTGGTTAGCTTGATTCATGGCTTATAACGCTTTAACGAAGCGAAGAAATGCATATAGAAGAAATTAATGGAAAAAATATTTCCGGAACCAACGCCGTAGGTTGTCCCGCCCTCGCGCCTGTATACGGTTAGTTTTATTAAAATTTAGGAGGGAATAAAAACAATGATGTGTACGGTTAAATCATTTATAACAATATATAACTGCAATATCCCATAAAAAAATGAAAATTGTCAGTTTTAATTTAATGGTGACAAGTTTTTTTTAAAAAGAAAAAAAATATTTAGAGTAGAGTTGGGATTTAAAAGCATATATAACTATATATATAGTTATATATATATATATATATATATATATATAGCCTATATATAAGAAGTTAATGCATAACTTGCATATAAAAAAAACCTTAGTCTCAATACAAAAGACATTTTGATAAGACAAAGTTCCGTAACGATTTAAAAAAAGGGATGTAAAGTGATCATTTTCACTGCCTACAGTACCTGAAGATGAAGATGCATCCTCGTGCATCAACTTTTCTGCCACTCCTGCAGGATTGTAGGACTGCGAGTCCGCGCTGAAATTCACCTCAGCCCGCCCCGGGATGTCTTCTGCGCTCCTTCTCAAGTCTCCGGGTAGAGGGTTTATATCCTCCTCAGGCACCGCTAAGCGTCTCTGTGCCATTTCTGCCATGTGTTTACTCACTAAAGCCTCCGCCCGGTGGTTTATGGCCCAGTTCGAGCGACCGACACTGTTTGGTTCCATTTCAATGGGTATATTTATTAACTTACAAATAGCACTTTATGCAAAATTTAATCCCTTAATATGCTACTCTTGAGAAACTCTGCGATATATGCGAGAAATACGCGGAAATGGTTATCAAACTGTCCCCAGCCAGCGCACGTATCACGTTACGCAAACGTCACAGCAACGTTGGCAGAACGTTGGGAATTTTGAAAGAACTACAATTCCCACAAGCATACCGTGACGTCACCCGGCGCGCAGTTAAATTTACCTAAATCTCGTTTTTGACAGAAATTCATCTCCTAAAAAATCTTTCAGAATGACTTACCATAAAAGGTTTTACTTTTATTCATTTATTCGATTTCATTTTCTTTCATTTCTACCTGATTATTTGTAAATTTTAGTTTTACATCACTTGTTTTGTCGTTTATTGTTAAATATGGATGCACGAGGGCAATAATAGACAAAAAAGACATGTTTTCATGCCAATGTGTATTCATGTACAAATCAAGGAAGTGTTGTTTGAGATGCGTCTGTCCTTATGAGGGCCAAATGTTTGAAAATATCGACAAATATAGTAAACCATGCAATCACAGACTTCTGATGACATTTTAAGTGCTTCTCACTATTTAAAGGCCCCATAAATAATGTTTTGCTCAACATCTACATCATGTTTTGAATAACAACAGGTTTGTGTGACGGTTAGGGGTACGGTTGATGTTTTGGAAATGCATTTATCACATGCCTGCCTTTACGGCTGAAATGACAATTAGCGAACAATAGTGTTTACATCAGCAAAGATAATTTAATTATGCTCAAGTAGCAAAAATGTACTCTGATATACAACTGAAACACCTGAACAAAATGGTTTAGTACATAAAGCCAACCACCATTCTTTTTATGATTCCTGAAATGCAGAAGACATCAGTTACTCTGAATGAAATATCTATGCTTTCATTGGAGAATCAAAACCCCAGCAGTTTTCCATTGGAAAAAAAAAAGTAAACAAAGAAAACATGCAATAATCTAAGAGGTCTAATTCCACTGTCCATCCAGTGCTCAACAATGTGTAATAGTAATGAACATAAATAATTCCTTATATTAAAATATCCCATGCGATTTAGCAAACCAAGGACGTTTAATCAAACCCTCAACACAACAACAACAAAAATAAAATAAACAAATAAAGGACCCAAACATTGTACAATATCTATGAAAATATAGTCAACAGATATACAGGCAAAGACAAAAAATATGAAGACATTTTCTTGTATGTATAATTATGTACATCAGCAATGAATCACCCTGTAAAAGTCACATTTTTTTTTATTTTTTTTTATTAAAATATGCCTGAATCCATGAAGAAATATCAGCAGACAAGAAAAGGAAATATGAGTGAAACTTGTCTAATTGTGGGCTAATTGGTTGTGCATGCCCTCATCATTATTATAATATTTGTGCGTACAAACGAACAGCAGCACTTTGATTTTCAGAAGTGATGATGACCAAATAGCATCGATCAGTACACAATAATCACTGAATCTGTAGATTGCTATGGCTGGTATTGCAACCATAAACATAGGCATTAATGTCCCACAACCTGTAAGCAGCAGTGCTCATAGATTTTGAAGCATTACAGTTGCAGTGATAGTTAATTTACTTGCATCTCAAAGCCTCTTTTTACTATCCTTGATATTGAGCATATAGAGTGCAGAAAATCTGTCAAACCTTACTGAAAGTAAGTAGCATATATTTGACTCTAAGAATGTGATGTGTCATGTTTAGGATTTACAAGAAAAAACACAAACACAGTAATTAATCTAAACATTATTGCATTTGATGAACAAAACTTTTCATTAAACCCTGCCTTCCCGACATCTTCCTTATAATACCCTGCTTTACTAAGAAGAAAATAGTTAACTAACAATCCTCAGCATCCAAACACAGCTCGTACACTCTACTTGGATTACACCTAGCTTATATTTACCAGGAATATCACATTGCGTAAACCCTAGACCTGCAGTTTTTTGGAAAATAAACCAGGCCTGAATGCCTATTATGTGTAATACAGAAAACGAAATGTTCATATTTGCTAATCTGCCAACCTAGGGAAAAAGTATCCTTTTTTTTTTTTTTTTTTCCTACATAATTGATAAAAGAATGACCTACAAAGTGTGACCTTTGATTTTAAACATGCTAAAAGTACTTTGACAGTATGCTGACAAATTAGTTTTTTGAGCTAAAGAATTCACTTGAAGCACATCCTACAGACTTTTAACAGCAGAAAACATTTCTAAACATTTTGCGTTACAAAATACAAAGTTGCGTTTGTGATAAAAAATACTTTGCTGCAATACTCTTTCAGATATGTTTCTAAGTCATCTAAATTCTATTCTTGAAATATGACAATTACACACCCAGTATCAACCAGTGCATAAAACACAAAATTTCCCTGCAATGTGCCTTCAGACTAGAAAACCTGCATGAAATTTCTAACTAGACTAAAAGATTCCATAGAATCGCTACTTTGTCAGCTCGCTAAAAACCTCTGTTAGGAGAAAAAGTCCACGCATCCATTGTGTCACAGTTAAAATATTACAGCTGTGATACATTGTGGCGGTGTCTTTTTACAATCCCCAGAAACAGAGGCATACAAAACAAAGTATTTAAACCGTCCTTCTAAAAGAAGGCCAAGAAATGAGTCCTGGACACATCAGCATAAAGAACATCTGAAAAATTCATATTATTAACTGCATCCTTGGAAATGAATTCTGATCCTTGTTCTACTGAGAGGATTTCTTGAAAAATTCCTCGATAAACTCTAAGATTAGAGTGACATGCTAAGAGATAAATGACTTGACCTCTTCTAGAGCAAATTTCATTGATTTACATCTATGGTTTGACTTTGAAACAGTCTTATCAACGTTAGACGTTAGCTTCATTTTACCAGGACATGTTCCTGCTAATCAGCTTCTTAGGTTTGTGGCTCACTCACTCCATTCACTCTAAACAGGGAATGGGCCGATCTTAAATGTCAAAACAGTTAAGTATAAAATATATGTATATGTATATGTATATATATATATATTTTTTTTTTTTTTCCCTTACTTGCCTGCCAAAGCTTTGAGTGTTCAAAAAATCTCTACAATTACCTCTGATGTCACGATACACCAATATCAAATAGTAGAAACTTTTTAACCATCAAGTCAAAGGTGCATCTAAAAGGGTGCATAATATTCAGAGATGAAGGAGAAGGAATCCAGTAGAAAAGGCTGACACACAAGCTTTGAAGGACAAAACGGCGTAGCCTGGCTGAAACTTCAGAACGGCCTCTTCTTTGGGACAGCTGTGGGTTGGTTTTGTTTCAGTACGTCATAGGAAAGCAATGTGCATAAATAGTTCTCAATAAATTAATAAATAAACCTTCCTCTGTTTTCATTATATACAGAGTGTTAGAGACAAAAGAATGTTCATAAACACATCTATAGAAATCCCATATATCACACAAGAATATCGTCTCACTAAACATAAATATGTTGGTTGTAGCGTTCCAACATGCATCTCCACACAGGTGCAAACAAATGCCCGCTGTCTCTCTAAAAAAAAAGCGATCTCAAACCTTTCGCTTTTATTACCTTCTCTGAACAGTAAACATATTCTCATTGGAAAGATGTAGACACTGATGACCCTGGCATCCGGATCAATCTGTCATATGAAGGTTGAAAGTGACTTGGTAATGCCCAAATTAAAAAGAGGACTGTTCACAAGTATTTACTGGAGGTCACCAGTACCTATCAGCAAAAAAAGAACCCTCAAAAATCTATAGTTTTACAGAGTCCAGTCTCTTTTTCCATCACTTAGCAGCTAATAAAATAAATGCCATCATAAAATACATTTAGATCATATTCTTTAAATATGCAAAATATTTTGAAAAAACAAAACAAAGTATTCACATCAAACCAGGCAGTAGTCATCTCTTACTACATTCCTGTCCCGTCGGAACAGTCTATATATCAGTCAACAGGACCAATCCTCACACACAACCGCTCCTTCATCCTCTCTCTCCTCTTGTAACACCACAGACCCAGAGACTCTATCAATATTGCACCCATTGGAAAGAAAAAGAGAGGATCGATAGAGGATCAGCTAGATCAATAAATAAATATTCCTTCAGAACAAGAGCCGATCTGCCTCTGATCAAGGACTTGTGCCATTGTCCTCACAAGGTCAAAGAGGGAGGGCCAGGAAAAGGAACGATTCTCATTCCTCGCGGCAGGTGGGCAGATTGACAAAGGTGAATATGTTGAACTCGATGAGGATGGAGAAACACAGGAAGACAGCGTACATCAGCAAACAAACGAAACCCAAGCGCCTGTCCAGTTTCCAGTTGTTCAAATGCACACCGAGAACCTGAGAGGGAAAGAAAGGGTAGATTGTGAGAGATGCATTCAAAGGATATTTGTTTGAATAAGTGTTTTTTAATTGCTCTCACATACCGTGAGAAACACAGATGCCAGCAGCAGCCCAACTGAGAAGATCAGGCCTTTACTGTTTAAGTGAATCTGAGAAGAGATGCATAAAAAGTATTTAGAACTTGCACTTAAAAAATGTTGGCAAATGGTTTCAAACAAAGCACTATGTTTATTCTACCACAACTCAATGTGTTTTCAATTTAGACCAGAGGTACACAAACATGTACACAGACCCAAAATTCGCTCATTTCTTTTTGTCTACATTTCTACTTTCAACTTGCAATTGTTTTCCAGTTGTCTGCTTCCTCTCATGTGACTAACGCAAATATTTAGCATTTATCATTATCATCCGATATTAGATATTTAATTGCTTATGCTAATTTCCTCTATTTTTATGTTTAGTTTACGTTTGTCATCATGTAACGTTCATTTAAAGTTAGTCTTTAAAAAGACTCAATATCCAATATCCATTTTTCATATTGTACATTATAATGCTGGGATGCCTAAAATCACTTGTAGCATCTAAAATAATTGATTTCCACTTTTTTTTCTTTTTTCTTTTCTAGAAGCTATTTAGACAAAAAAAAAAAATAAAATAGTATACAGCAACTATATATAGGAACTATTAGCTAATGATCGGTCTCTGTGCATCACTAATGTTTACACAATTTCCAGGTTAAAGGTAATAACTAATCAAACAACACTGATTTTTCATTTGGTCTCTGTCAATGCTCTTTAAGCATTTACCAAATGAATCATTAAACAATAATGACGATTACAACATTTTCCACTTACTGTGGAACCGTAGTCAATGGCCAAAGTCTGGAGGGTCCAGGGCAGACCAAGCCCTATCAGGATATCAAACACATTACTACCAATGGAGTTGGACACAGCCATGTCACCCATTCCTGAAAAAAGATTGAGAGACAGTTTAAAGGCTAAACATATTGAGACTATAATCACCAAAAATGTCATATCTGCTCCAGTCTTAAAGGGGAATTTACTGCTGACAAGTTTTAATAAAACTTGTCTGTCTATGCAGTAGAAACACTTTTTTTATTATTATTGTTGCTACAGTACTATAGAAAACAGAGAAAAGGGCTGTGGTGTTCCCTTTGCCAAAAACTTCAACACCCATAATGCACTTTTGATTTTGACACCCTTTGTCGATCTGGGGTGCATTTCCCAAAAGCATCGTTAGCTAACTATGGTCGCAAGTTCTGTTGAACTGTGTTGTTAACGACAGAACTCTCGACCATAGTTGGCTTCAGGAAACGCACCCCTGACTGTCTAGGGGCGGGATTACAAAAGTTCTGAATTTTAACAAAGTCTGTCAAAAGTCTGTTTTATTGTTATAATGCCGGTAGTATATGTAAATGAACAATATGTCCCCATTTATTCGTTAGTCAAACTGTAACAATACAAAGCTGGCTGAAAGTTAGCAAACTTATTGTTTAACAACCTCTTCCTGGCAAAGCAAACTGAATATTTTATTCAGGGAATGAGCGTAAATAATAATGCTAAAGCTTGAAGAAATAATCATTTATTCCTACCTTGCCGTGCCACAATTAGACTGGCCAAACAGTCAGGAACGCTGGTGCCAGCGGCCAAGAAAGTAATGCCCATAATGACATCAGGGATGCCCATAGTGTAACCAATCACTGTGACCTGCCACAAAAGTGTCAACAGGTCACTGAACGATTCTAAGAAAGCAGTTTAAGAATTTATAAAGTAAATATTTCTGTGGAAAGACTTACCATCCACACCATGATGTAAGAGAAGAAAGCGATCCAGAGAGTGGAGGAGATGAACGAGACCATATACCAGCGCTCCCAACGAGGGGTGGCACAGTTGGGAACCGTGCAGAACAGCAGCAGACTTAGTGGCCAGGCCAGCAGCCACTTTAACTTATTAAAGCCCCCACCTGCACAAGATCAGGACATTAGTCTTACAGTATACTTCCTGTCATGGACAGTTTATGGACAGCCATTTCTAGGAGTTGAACCTAAAACCTAGACCCTTACAAAAAATGATTTTGTTAATCAGTATTTTCATCAATTGTTACTGAACAATGTACCGGGGCAGCGGTATGGTACGAAGGGTCCTTCGTTGTCATCTTCCTCCTCTTCTTCCTCATCATTCTCATTGTTTTCATTGTCCTCGTTTTCGTTTTCGGTGTCAGTGCCTGCTTCAGCTCCTCTCCTGTCGTCATCATGGTGACCTCCCTTACGCCCATTCAGGCCTCGGTCCGGTCCTGCCAGCCCATTCTCCACCCCACGCTTTCCTGGGATTTTTACGGTCACCTCTGAGTCCCCGTTACTGAACCGACTGTTTATCAGACGCTGTCTCTGCAAACACACACACACACACATATTAATCTAGAGTAAATAAATAGAACAGTTGCAATGAATAACCGCTTAAGGTAAATGCAACTTTATTTTTCACAATTCTGTGAGATTTAATTAAATCTCACAATGTCACTATTTCTTATTTTAAAGGGTTAGTTCACCCCAAAATGTCGGTCTCCTAAATCAAGTCGTTATTTTGGCGCACAAAAAGTATTCATAACATTAAGGTTGAACCACTGTAGTCATTAACTGTTTTAATTATGTCTTTAGTATCTTTCTGGGCATCGAAAAGTGTTAATTATCTTGCTGGCAGTAGAGGCTTGACTGAGCCATCAGATTTTATCAAAAATATCTTAATTTGTGTTCTAAAAATGAACGAAGGTCTTACAGGTGTGGAACGACATGAGGGTGAGTAATTAATGACAGCATTTTTATTTTTGGGTGAACTAACCCTTTAATACACTTCTAGGTATGGGGTATGTTGGTATGTATCTATTCTGTGTTTGAAATAACTGTATTTGTGAAAGTGTGTGTGTTCGTGTGACTGACCTCTGTAATGAGCATTCTGGAGGCCATCGTGAGGCGTGTGCGAGGGGAGAAGTGGCTGGTTATCATGATTCTCATTCCAGCCTCAGAGAAGGACAGCTGATGAGGGTATGCAGACAAGAGTTCGTCCACCATCAGCACTGATGGCTTCCTGTGGAAATTTGCTAAGAACAACAATGCAGAAATTTAGATAGCACACCAAGCAGTTGTACACATGATTCATATAAAACAGGCCTGCATGCATTACCTTTCTTAAGCAGTACGACAGTGGCGTCGCACCCATCGTCGATGTCTGTGTTACTGGCTGTGCCGTTACCCAGGTTTGCTGAGTTCTTTTTCCGCCGTTCGATGTAATGAACCACTCGCGAGTTAAATCTGATTAACACGAAGGAAAGAGAGTTAATAAAATCAGCAGTGATGTGATTTACTGATGTGGAGTAGATATGAATAGCAATGAATCTATGTAATAATGAAACATTTCCATGGCAATAGAATAAAGGAGAACTTACTTCATTAATATAATGTAAAATAGGTACAGCACTATTAGGGTGAGCGACTCATACCTGAAAAGAAATAAATTAGAGTAAATGACTGAATACATAACAGAATATGAAACAAATGTAATATGAAAAATGAAGAGAGTGTAACAGCATGATAACAGCATTATCTTACCATGTCACCTTCTCATCATAGATGAACTTGAAAAACAAAAAAAACAAACAAACAAACAAAAAAAAAAAAAACAGAGCAAAAGTAAATTTAAACAGACTAATATTGCCATGCCAAATTACTTCAAACATTTCAGAAATGTTGCATATTACCACTAGAGGGCAGGATGATCTTACTGTAATATTGGTCCTAAGCATCTAATGCATAAAATAGCATTTCTGTGATGCTTTATTTAATTTTTGCTTAATCCAACTCAATCTTTGAATAAATATAATATAATATAATATACATTATTACAAATTATTTTATTAGCATAAGTAAACATTTTCAAAATTTATAAAATTTATTTACAGGTAAATTTTATATATAAATATATTATATTTTGTGTATACATTTTTTTAAATGTATTTGTATGTATTTGTTTATTTATTTGAATTATTATAAATTACATTATTAGCATAATTTTAGTGAAAATTGGACAATAACTGTTTATTTTCAGGTTTAAATTTTGATTTCTATATTTTCAACATGGTCTTAGACATTTGGAAACCACTGAATATGTATGACATATACATGAATACAAACTAATTAGAAAAAAAAACAAAACATGGATATCATATAGATATACAACCATTTACTGTAAGTAATTGGAAGAGACATATCACCCCTTCCCCAAAAAGTCCATGTTTCAATTGTAACAGTATAAACTTTTACAATACAGTCTGTTCTTTCAGTGAATCCAATTTTTAATAAGGTGCTCTGTGTAGCATCACTGTTACTATGTGTCCTGTGTACTATTAATCAGTGTTTGTTGTTCTTCTGCACTGGAAACACATGCAGAGAGTGTGGGCAAATAAGAGTCCTGCGCTGCTGGCCACGGGCCCCATGGGAGAGCCACTCGCTTCTCCTCTCCTGCTGCGCGACGAAGCCCATAGGCATCATGGAAGCATGAAAAGCCACTTAGAGTTCTACTCACCACAATCAGAGTGGTCACTGAGATGGTGTAGTACACAGAGTCTCTCATTAACGTCCAACACGAGAGCCGTACTGCCTGCATCGATGGGAGAGAGGACGGATGAGAGAGAGAAAAGTAATGAAGAGACAGTTAACACACACACACACACACACCCTCAAGGGGAAGGGTTCAATGGAGTGGAGCAAGTGTCAAAGCAGTACAATTCTTATATTACATTACAATGACAAGTAAATATTTAAATTATTTACTTCCACCATCCATCTTGAACAAGTGTTTTTGTTGTGGTGACAGAAATCATAAAAAACCTAGAGCAGGTTGTCCATATTACAGGACACTGATTATACATGGGACACACACAGAAGTATCATGATTTTAAAAATTAACTTCCAAAAATAATTATTTGTATTTTTGATACTGATATTGCATGATGATAATTGTACAGTGTATTACAGAGTTTAGTTTGAAAAGTCTTTTCCACACAATAAAATTGCATGTTTTTTTTTTGATTCATGGACTCATGCAACCCTGGTATTAAAGGATTTTAAAATGTGCTTGTCATGCCTTTACATCTTACATAATGTGTAATCTGTGACTGTTTCCAGATTTTTTTGAAAAGTTGGGTGGTCTTGGTTTACAAACTTTAGAATTAAAGAGCGTGAATCGGAAGTAAGTGAAGGAAATGAATGAAGTAGGAGCCATATATGGACATGACATCCTGTACCGAATCCAGCGGATTGAACCATGTGAAGTAATCCATATTGAATGTGCCATGTTTTGTAGGGCGATCCTTCCATAAAAAGCATTGATCTACGTCAGAGCACCGAAAGTAATGCGCCATCGCTCACGCCAGCACAGCTTAACTTACACCACAGGTGACACTCTTTGCTTTGTGTTTCCGTGGCAACCAGAAGCTCCATTGTTGCAGATGTGTTTTTCCCCCCCTTGACTCTGATGGACTCCATGCGTAAATGTGCAAGTATCTTATAGCCTTGTGCCATTTTTGGGAATGATTTACTGACATCACTAATACAGGATGCTAATTTTGTTTAAAAAAAAAAAAAAAGCACTTATATTCTATATATCATTATTTATAATATAGTAAATGTTCAAAATAAAGTTATTTACTTAAATAAAGTTAATTATTATTAATGTTTGTTTCATTTTATTATGGAAAAGAGGATAAGAAGAAAAACAATTGTGTATACGCATATGTGTGCGACACTAGACTTTTCTGAGGAATATCAGACTACCCAGAATGCTTCTATTCCACTGCCAGATGGTGACTGGAGAAAGACTGGGAGAGGAAAAAACTATTAAGCAGTTTCCCATGCTTGTGCAAAGAAAGATATAACCTCATATCCTCTTTTCTTTAACATAGTAAGGGTCTCAGGAGGTTAAACCGAAGCAGCGTGAATGACTGAATGAAGTGGAAAGCAAAGAGGACAGGATGGAAAATAAAAACTCCACAGCTAACATGGCTGACCTCATCAGCTACTCTCAGTGACCCCTGAGAATTGTCTGCTCACTTCTCACTGTCAGTCTGCACTAAGTAATGGCTTTTTTTTTTTAGGGCAGAGGTTTAGAGGGGAGATGCACAGGTCACCTCATTCATCTCTTAGTCTCCCTCTCACAGATGCTGAGAATTCATAATGCTTGCTCAGTACATTTGAGTCGTTCTAAAGGAAAACAATGTCTTACTGGCAATGCATAGACGCTGTATTAAATTAAGATGTAAATAGGGCTGGGGAAGCTACAGTACCATGAATATAACTATAACGTTATATATTCCAATTTGGGTTCAAAAGATAAATTTACACCAAAGAAACCTAATTTATATAATTGATTAAAAAACAGCGATGAACGCTAGCATTTAACAAAATAGTTTGCTACAAGCGAGAAGATGCAGGGCTGAAACCAAAGTGAATCAGTGAATTGTTAGAACTAGTTCTTAATCAATTCACTAATATGACTTGGGTTTCCCTAAGCTACATTTAAGAGAGAAATAACACAGTTTTTCATTTAAATTAGTTTTAAACATCACCAAAAACAGCTTTTGGGTGTGTGTTGTTAATGTGTAAAGTAATGAGCACCTGTGCAGTAAAGATCCCACACACTCCGATGATGCAGAGGATATTAAAGACAGCAGAGCCTACGATTGTGCCCACTCCCACATCTCCTTTGGTGATAAATACACCTGCACAGAGAAGACAGTGTGGCTTACTATGTCTATGTTCAAATGTAAGAGGTACTTCTTTCCAAAGGCAGGCTGTGTTCGGATAAGCCAGACGTTTACCTATGACTGAGGTGAAGAGTTCAGGAGCTGAACTTCCTGCTGCCATGAACGTGGCTCCTGCTACATCCTCACTGAGTTGAAAGCGCTACAACACGTTCACACACAGACAGAAAGAGAGACATGAAAGATGATGAGAGTAAATTGGACCCAACAGAATGGAAAAAATACTGACTCATCTGAAACAAGTTTCCTGAACACAGAATATAGAAATATTTAATTAATAATAATATATTTAACATAAAAAATATTACTAATAAATATAAGAAATTAAAATTGATAATTTAATTCAACTGATTTAATTAGAAATTGAATTAATACATTCTGAATATATTTAAAATAACTTTAAAATAGCTTAGACTGGGACAGGAGAAAATATTTTAAATAAAACAATTACACTTTTAAACGTGCTTTGGAAGATTTATCGGTTGTAGAACACTAGCTAAGACATGAATGTCTTACCTCACAGATCTTCTCCAGAGAGGGCACAAAGTAGTCATCACACACCAGTGCCAGTGCGTAAAACATATACATGGCCTTTAAAGAGAGAGAGAGAGAGAGAGAGAGAATGAACACAAAATTTCTGAGTTTCCACTTCAAGCTCATACCTTTCTTTTTGAAAGTCCAGGACCTAAATTATGGTCTGTTCCTCAATCAGCTATGATATTCAGCTATCACTGATTAAATTATGGTGCTTTTTTTCTGATTTTCAAGCTTGACAGACCCAGTGTTCATTCACTTTCATCATACCAGTAGTTCTAAACCAGGGGTCTGGGGCCCACTAGGAGGCCTCAGCAAACTTCCAAAAAGGCTCACAATAAGGCAAAACAAGAGTTTTTATTAGACCTTATTAGACCTAGAAAAATCATGTAAATTAATACAATTATGAAACTGGCCATTTTTATAATGAATATAAATGTTTCTGGTTATGCCAAAATGTAAAACGTTTTATGGGGCCGAAATTTTGAGTACAAAATGTTTTTAAAAATTCGAAAGTCATGGGGGCTTTGATTATTGCTGTGGACAATGGAGGCCTCGAAATCAAAATGGTTGAGAACCACTGCATTATACAGAAAAGAGCAGTCAGGATATTCTATTCAAAACTTCACCTTTAGTGCGTCTTCTACAAAAGAAAGAAAGTCACATGCATTTGGAAAGACAGGTGAGAAAATCATAATAGTGTAGAAATAATGTAGAAATAACACCTTAAATCAGATTGCTATATCTGATAAGGCCTCTGTAACTTCACATTACATAAGGAGGTAAAAAAAAAAAAAAATCAGACTCTAGAAGCCACTGAAGGGAGTGCATGAAATTTGTGCAAAGCGAAATTCTTCCGTGCGGGCACATTTGAGTACATGAGTGTCAACGCCATTAAACTCTGTTATTCTCAGAGCAATCTGCCCTCCAGTGGGACGGCCGTCTACTGGGACTATTCAGACCTTTTCTTAGAAAGTGTCCCGATGACAGAAAGGCACTGATGGAAGCTTGTGCCCTTTACAGAGTGAGGGGGTTCAAAGTTTATTTGTCTCATACTCATTAGGGATGAAATTGATGTTTTTTTTCTACAGTCTAACATGTTTTGCATAAAAAAGCTGTGTGCGGTGGATTAGTCGCTCCAACATCTGCTGTGGTCAGATGGGTGTGAACTGCAGATGCCATGGTCCCTCTACATGCAACACACATATGTGTGCATAGTTGCGTATGTATGCATGTAACGACAAACATACTAAAAACATGAACATTCCTATAGCTCAAGTTGTAGAGCGTGGCGCCAGCAATGCCAAGGTCATGGATTTGACTCCCAGGGAAGGCAAAAACATAACGGCAGAAATGTATACTGTATACCTTAGACGTACGTTAAATGTAAGTCTCTTTGGATAAAAACATTTGACAAATGCATAAATGTGACCCTGGACCACAAAATTAGCGTTTTTTATGGGTCAAAATTATGGGTATTAAAATAATTTTTCTTTTATGCCAAAAACTAAGTAAAGATCATGTTCCATGAAGATATTTTATAAATTTCCTACCGTAAATATATCAAAAATGTATTTTTGTGTGTGGATATGCATTGCTAAGGACTTCATTTGGACGGACAACTTTAAAGGCGATTTTCTCAATATTTTGATTTTTTTTTTGCACCCTTAGATTCCAGATTTAGCTGTATCTTGGCCAAATATTGTCCTATCCTAACAAACCATACGTTAATGGAAAGTTTCACCTTTCAGATGGTAAAATTCCCATTAAACACTGCAATTGCTATTTATTATGACATAAACAAAAACAAAACTTACTAAATAAATAATTATAATTATATAATTTTTGCATGTTAAATGAGCACGGGTTCATACATACACATGGATGCAAGCACACACTGTCCTGTCAAAGCAAGCTCCCATCCACCCCTGGGACCTGTTTGCCAACCGTTTCCCGCCAAGACTTTGCCAATCAGTGCATCTAATTCATCCGCCACGCTGCCATGCTCGCACTTGTGTGCCCATTACGTAATCTCTGCCCCCTCCACTCTCATTCCCTCCCCTTCCATTTATTCTTGACCTTCTGACAAGGCAGAGCTGGGCTACCGAAGCCCCTAAAGATAAATAAAACATGTAAACAGCTGGAGGGAGTCTTAGAGGGTTTTCGCTGCGGCTTTTACCATCCACTCACTCTCTGCTTACATGGGCAACTATCTAAACAACGCACAACATTGGCAGTGTCAAACCAAACCTGCAGGGGATTTCAGTGGGAACACACAGTACTGCATCAGTACCTGCTTCACATGGCATGCTTCACTTAAAAGTGTGCTCAGACATGGCCTATGGGGGCAGAAAGGCCTGATGCATGATGAACAGTCTCTCTGTGATGGCTTACGATGATGGTGGTGGAACAAACTCGATTTATTTTATTAAAACCAACTGCAGTGGATTTATTTAGAGAGCATTAATTCCTTTAATTTAATATTTCACATTCCAGGATCAGTATAGCTCACTTGTTGCATGATGTCAGTTGCCACAAAACAATTTTGACTAATTTCTCAGTTCCTTAAAAACAACAAAAAATAAAACTACAGCTATTTTCATTTCTAAGTGACAGAAAAATTGCTTCAGGAATATGAAAAAAAATATGTGTGTGTGTGTGTTCGTAGAGTAGAGCTGGTAGAGTTTTTCAATGAAACACACCTCAATGAAAAACTATTCTATTGAGTCATGACTCAAAACAGCCACCCAGCTTACACTGCTTCCAACTTCTAGTGTTATTCCAATTGGCTCCTTTTCTAAACCTCCAGAGAACACTCAAAACAATCCATAAAAGAACAGAAACTATAGGAAATACTGTTGGCAGAGGGAACTCTATTGTGTATTATTGTAAACAAATGATTGTGTCATCAGGCATAGACTCTGCCAGACTATAAAACTCCATCTCACTCTCTATATGCACTCTGTAGTAAACAGTAATTCAGGTAAGAACTAAAGCACATGCCAACTCAAATAAAACTCTTCAAATGTGTACAGGCTTCATCAAGTTCTAGATCATATATATAAAGTGCATCTGAACATGACAGATGATTTGATTTGATTTGATTTGAGTTGATTTGTTGCACTTGTTAATCAAGCTCTCACAACAACAAGCTGTACAAACCCTTCTCTGCTTGAACACCTCTATTTGAGTGAGGTAATATAACCTTAAAATTCACATATTCAATTCATTTATGTGTACCACTTGTAAAATCCTTTGCAGCCATTGTAACAAATAATAGAGGTAAGGTCAGCGATTGCCCTGAGCCCCTGACTCTTGAATGGTACACACAGTCTTGTGACTTCAAGTGTTCATGCAATTTTATAGATTTCAGCTAGAATAAGGCATTCAAACTACTGCATCAAACGCTGAAAAGAAAAAGCAGATGGTAGAGATACTTACACACAGAACATGCAATGCTACGGCCCCCTCCATTCGCTCCTGGTTGGTGAAGATATCATCAGGGAACTCATGTATACCTGCCAAAAACACACAGACACACATTCAGCTACATGAACAGTCCACGTATAAAACATAGAGCACGTGTCTTAGAGAGTCTTCCCTCTCATTATACACCATGTAATTTAGAATATGAATGCTTTCAATCACAGACTAATTATGCATATTGTAAGTTAATTTCATTAAATTAAAATGTGCTGCCATATACTTTTGACTCTATTAAAGGGATAGATCATCCAAAAATGAAAATTGTATCTATTTCAAACTCTTATGACTTTAAATGTGGAAAACAAAAGAATATATATTGTACAGAAATGTCTGAGCTTCTCTCTTTCATCCAATGAAACTGATTGGGGACCAAAGCTGTCAAGCTCCAAAAAAAAAAAAAAAAAAAAAAAAAAATATATATATATATATATATATATTTTGATTATATGATTTGCAAGCAACAGACTTAAATATCTTTCCTGGAAAATCGTCTCGGTTACGACTGTAACCTTAGTTCCCTGAAGAGGAAACGAGACGTTGCGTCGAGAAATTGACGCTTTGGGAATGCAACGCGTGATGTCGTCATGAAGCACGTGTGAAATCAGTCCAATGGTGTGTTGAGACGTCAGAAGTGGGTGACGTCACGGCCAGGAAGCTATAAAGCACGCTCAAACAAAGCAACGCTAGCTTAAAGTGTCTGAGGTAAGCGCTGACAGGCGTGCCGGAAGTATGGCAGGGCGACGCAAGGGAACTAAGGTTACAGTCGTAACCGAGACGTTCCCTTTCAAGGGAACTCGCGTTGCGTCGAGAAATTGACGCTTTGGGAACGTTAATACCCACGCCGCCATAGTTACAAGGGCCTGTCTGGTGTGACTCGTCAATCGCCAGAGAGAACCCGGGCCCCGGGGGAGCTGAGGTCAAGTTGGTAAAACCTGAGGAATGTGTGCGGTGAGGACCAGCCTGCCGCATCACAGACGTCGTGTAGGCCGCCATACTCCTCGTAGAGTGGGCTCGGACTGCTAGAGGTGAAGGCAGTCCGGCCGACTCGTAAGCAAGTGAGATAGCCTCAACTAACCACTTACTCATCCTCTGCTTAGATGCCGGGGCCCCTTTATTGGCCCCGTGAGGGAAGCATCTGTCGTTAGCATTTTGCGACGACAAGGAGCTCCCAGCACGGGCCCTTGGGATAGGAACCAGGGCTTCTTCCAAATGGCCAGGGCACGTAAGCAACGCCGCGTGACCTTGATCATGCGAAAAGGATTTCCCCTCGGGGAGAATCCCCTGGTTCTGAGCCACCACTGCAGGGGTCTCATGTGCAACAGACCAAAAGGTATCACGTTGGATGCCGCTGCCATCAGCCCCAACAGCCTCTGAAACTGTTTTACAGTGAGTGACTGGCCTAGCTTTTACCGGCTTACGGTAGAAAGGATTGATTCGATGCGAGCAGGAGAAAGACGCGCCTGCCTCGCAACAGAGTCCCAAACCACGCCCAGAAAAGTGGTTCTCTGAACTGGAGAAAGCATACTCTTCTTGGCGTTCAGCCTCAACCCCAGGCTCTTCATGTGAGCGAGGACGACATCTTGATGCCAAGCCTCTAGCTGTTGTGAATGAGCCAGAATCAACCAATCATCTATATAATTGAGGATGTGAATGCGTCAGTTGACGCAAATCTAGAATGGGACGCAACCCGCCATCCTTCTTTGGAACAATAAAGTAACGGCTGTAGAAACCGTTCTCTGCGTCGGAGGGAAGTACATAATCTATGGCTCCCTTCTCCAATAGAGTTTTCACTTCTTGTTCCAGAACCAGAGCCTGCTCGGGGCCCACCACGGTGGGTAGGACCCCCATAAACCGGGGTGGGCGAGACCCAAACTGAATGGCATAACCTTTTTCGATTGTACGCAGGACCCATTGAGAAATATTTGGCAGTAGCTTCCACGCTGTCAGATATTCTACTAAGGGAACCAGTCTCTCGAGACTGGCCTCTGGTATACTTTGAATAACCAGCTCGGTGCCCCGATGCGGCGCACTGGCAGGGGGCAGCCGAACTGATCGCTCTGAGACCCTCCTCGGAGGGAGCGAACACCCCAGCACCGCTACGTTTACGGGCGGATGCTTGGGTGAATGTTCGCTGGGGGCCGCTGCGCCCTGGAACACCCGAGATGGCAGGGTTGGCAGAGCGGTCCCCTGAGGGCACCGAAGAGAAGTGAGCGCTATACGCTGAGGTGTAAAACACTTCTCTTCGGAGGGGGCTGCCCTCAGGGTCCTGACGCTGCTGGCGTCAGGGCTTTTTCCCCGCAGCCTTCTTGGCGATAAGGACGGATCGAAGATCCATCCTACCCCTCGAAGGCTGCGGTTGAGAACGACCACCCGTCCCCCCGTATCGCTGAGGGGGAGTGCGGGTGGTAACGCTCTGCTTTTGGGCGGCACGGTGTTGTTGGGAGGAGCTGGCTTTAGATGTGTGGGGCTGCTGGTGTTGTTGAGCAGCCCCGGGGGTATGAGAGCGACGGGGGAGGAGCTTCTGGAACGCCACCGCTTGTTTACTAGCCTCCTGGAACCTCTCAACGACCGTATTGACAGCGTCGCCGAAGAGGCCAGGAGGCGTAAGCGGGGCGTCCAGCAGGAAGTGCTTGTCTTTGTCTTTAATAGTGCTGAGGTTCAGCCATAAATGCCTCTCCGTGGCCACCAGGGCTGCCATAGCACGACCGACAGACTTGGCCATCTCCTTAGTGGCCTGAACGTCCTGCCTTTCCACTGGCCAATCGATGTTTAATTTGGCCACGGCGCGAGTTATGACCTCCACCAGCTCCTCATAAGCAGGGGAGTGGGATGGCGAGTCCTCACTCTCTGCTACGTCGGTGCTCTCCACATCCAACTCCTCGGAGCTGGATACAGTGAGCACCGGTGCTTCACCCAGTGTGGAAGGAACCGCAAAGCGTGCTTCCAGACACTGAGAAAAAGCACTGGACCTGTCAGGTGAGGGCTGAGATAGGGCGGGGCCCATCTCAAACCCCTCTGACAGGTCCATTTGCGATCCCCAAGATCTGGATCGACGCTGTGCCTCGGCAGCAGCGGGACCCGAACCCTGGGGAACGCGAGCCTGAGCACTCTCATCGAACAGCGCCAGGCGGGAGCAGAGCGTCTGTAATGGAAGTGCTGACCGGGCATGCTCCGCTCCCAAGCAGGCAACACAAAGATCGTGTGTATCCCCAGCCGTGATGTAACGTGGGCAGGGATGAACACAAGACCTAAACTGCTTTTCCGCCATAATAGTGATATATAGAAGTGACAAACAACACCAAATAAGACATACGACATACACAGAGCGCGACTGAAGACACAGAAGCTAGCGTTGCTTTGTTTGAGCGTGCTTTATAGCTTCCTGGCCGTGACGTCACCCGCTTCTGACGTCTCGACACACCATTGGACTGATTTCACACGTGCTTCATGACGACATCACGCGTTGCGTTCCCAAAGCGTCAATTTCTCGACGCAACGCGAGTTCCCTTGAAAGGGAACTTGCTTGACTTCTGAGGTCATCATTCACTGTCATTGTATGGAAAAGAGCACCTTGGACATCTCCTTTTGTATCCAATTAAAAAATACAGGTTTCAAAACACATGAGGGTGAGTAAATGATAATGTAGTTTGAAATTTTGTGGGAATTATCTCTTTAAGAGTCAAAAAATGAATTCATTATTCATCAGCAGAACCCATACAGTGAAACATATTTTCTCTGAACAACAAAATGACTATCAGACGTCATTCACTGAGCCTCAGAGTCAGAGAGAATTGACAACTATATGACTGTGGCATTGGTGTGATTTTCAGAAGCTTTTCTTGTGGTTCTGACAGCATTACTGCTGCTCCCAGTCCATCGCTGCTCTGTTAACAAGCTATTCACTGACACAGCGTGTCACCCGGCCGGTTCCATTGATAAGCCTGCAGCCTGCCGACAGAATCGGGTCAGTGAGAGTGGCCACTTATTTGCCTGGATTCAGTTTTACACGCTCTAAGATGGTGGGAGTGACAAAGTCAGCCGTGAGCTCTCTAAAGTGTTGCAATTGTGCTTGTTCCTACATAGCCCGTTGCCATGACGTCAGCATCCAAGATACTATAGCCCTGATTGAAAAGCGTTGAGACCCCAGAGACCAGCTTTGTTCCATTCGCGGAAAAGCCTGATCTCTTTATGCAAACTTGAAACCTGATTTATTTCAGTGCTGACAGACAAATAGCTCAGAAGTAATGTTGAATGTTTGTCACTTTTCATGACTGACTGAAAGACAGACAGATAGTATTTAAAAAAAAGTAAAATAAATTGCTGGTCTCACACTAACTAATTTTTTCAAGTTATTTCATTTTTAATTTCCATTACTGGTTGTTTCTTCATCATGGGCACGTTTGGCCCTGAGAACTTTTAAAGAAAATCTCAAATAATTTTCACATATTAATTTTCATGTGTTCATATTTCACATAATTATAATATTTTAATGAAGTGTCAAAATTACAGATTAGAAATTATGCAAAATCAGAGTACTGTTCACAAGTGATATTTACCTTACATTTTTCTTTATTTTCATCACACAACACATCTCATATTTTGGTGATCCAGTACACTAATCTTTTATAAACCTTTACTAGTGGCAAAATTGTTGCCCATTATAGAAACGAACCACAACGGAGGGGCAGTCGTAATGTAAATACAAACATAAATAATTTTCACACCATAAATATTGAAATTATTTTACTCTTTTTCTTAAGATTTTAATTTTAAAAATATATTTTATGATTGAAAGTCTGTAAAAAAGAGTAAAAAATATGTACGCAAAAGGGATTTAAAAAGTAAGCAGGTAAAAAGTTTCCTTCATATCTATTTTGTAAACACTGTATATATTGTGATTTCCGCTTTGCACAGATGTAATGTTACTCTCTTCTGTCGCCGCAAAGTTTACAAACTACAAGCCAGTTCTCAGTTTCATATAAAGATCAACATAACTGTATTTGTATAACACAGCAGTCATTACAAGAATATCTGCAAGGGTGTTTGTGCGTGTCCATGGCTGCGCATTGTGCAGTGACATTCTCTCCTAGATCACCGGGGAGGTTGAATGCGTCAGCAGGCTTCACACTGCCCCCAATGCCCTAAACACCACAGAGGTGAACTCAAACAACCCAAAAGAACTCACAAAACAATGGTTTACTGCCCACTAGCATAAAAAGAGCATGCCACCTGGTTCTTCTGTATGTATAATACATTTAATGACACAAATCCTTCATAATTACACTGACAGTCCCTGAAATTGTGTGTGAAAAGAGTGACTGACCCTCACTCTTTGACCTCTGAGTCTCATGTCAGTCTCCTATTGCTCGTTTCACCCACAAAAACAGTGCTTTACTTGAGACAAAAGACTTCTTGATGACAAACAGATGAATAAAAAGCTGGACTGAGAGTCAGCTGCCTATTTTTATCCCAAGAACAACAGATCTGCTCTGGTGCTCATGGTTCACATGGGTTTCATTGTTGGTGTGGCCTTCATTAGAGAGTCACAGCCTCTCGGTTCTGGTCCCATCGCAGAGCGTTCCCTGGCACAAGTGATTCTGATTAATCTAATTTCAATTACAGCGCCAATGAATAAAGCAGCAATAAACAATAGCCAGTTAGCGTGAGTGGATCAATTAAAGAACACACAACAACAGCAACAGAAAGATGAACTTGGCAATGTTGAAAGGGTCTACAGAAAGGTCCCTTCTGCAATTACGGAGAAGGCAAACAAACAGAAATGAATTCAAAATCTTTTTATTGTACACTGGCAACAGAGTTAAAACAAATGGATCGGTTCCTCTCCCAGAGCGACTGCATGAAGAATTAGACAAGAACATTCCAAGCTAGTGAGAAAAGACTAAAATCACCCGTAAACTTAGGATAGAGAAGGACAGGGATGATTCTCAGCAGGATTAGGACCTTGCACAACCTTCTCCTCCAGAGTACCAGGAGACTAATGGCCAGCAGGAAGGACATGAAGACTGTCCACATACATTAACCGCTGTCAGCACCGACCCCCTGCTCCTCCTCTGAGAACTGCTCAACTCCACTTGAGGACATGAGACAGTCGTACGCATCCAAGTTCCCTTCAGTGCATTTTGTGAGCTTTGTGCTGTTTAAATAAGTCTTCTTCAAAAGCTAATCATCTGAATATGTAATGCTTCAGCTTCAAAGTAGGCTAAGTTAAAATGCTGCTTTAGCAGAGAGAGAGTAGGAAGACAAAAAGGTACAAGGTAACATCCTCTAAGATGTCTTCAGGTTGGATGGAATGAATGGAAAGAACAGAAATGCTGATGCGATTGAAATTGAAAGTAATAAATTAATTGGTAAATGTCAGTTTTTAATGAATATTATATAATTTTAGGCCCAGTAAGATTAAAAAAAATAAATTAATACTTTTATTCAGCAAGGGTGTATAAAATTGATCAAAAGTGACAGTAGATACATGAATATATGAATAAATATTCTATTTCACATAAATGCAGTATACTTTGTTAACAAACTGTTAACAAACTGTTGATAATAATAAGTAAGGATCATGTGACACTGAAGACTGAAGTAATGGCTGCTGAAAACTCAGCTTTGCCATCACAAGAATAAATTATATTTTAAAATATATTAAAATAGAAAACAGTTATTTTAATAATATTTCACAACAATACTGTATTTTCTGAACAAATAAATGCAGCCTTGAGCATTAGACACTTCTTTCAAAATTATTACAAAAATCTTTTTCCAAACTAGGCATATATAGGCATATATGCATATAGTATATCTAAAGCTGACTCAATTGAAACCAGTTTTTATAAGGAGACAAAACACTGCCTGTTTAGTTTTAGAGTGACTGGACAGTGAGACAGCAGCCTGAGGTTTCGGACACAGGCACAGTCGTGGAGTAGCTGTCAGTCAGACACAGAGAGTTAGACATAACAGCTTAACTGAGAGTCAGACCTCTGTAATTCCAATCAACAGGAAGGCAGCATCTGTTGTCAATTAAATCTAATTGATGAAATTAAAGTGCTTCCGTTGTCAAGACAAACAGTAACTAGAGAATTTCTTCCTCCTAAAGGAGCCGAAGTTTGGGAAAGTGAATATGTTGTTATTCTAGCTTGTACACTTATTGTACAGATGCAATTATATAGTAAATTCAGGTAAACTGATGTTTAAAGAGGCAACATCTTCCAGAATAATCACCATATACGCACATTTAATGCTACATGAAAATTTAAGCACATAAACACAGCATTTACTGTATAACTACTATAGACGGACAGACAAACAGGGACAGACATCCACTGTGGCCTGGGTAAGCCAAATGGGAAGCTGGAGTAAATCTTGAGTAAGGCAAGTCCTCACAGATATTTTCATTAATAGGAACTTGTCTGGGTTGACTGAGGAGATATAGGCATAATAACTGTAGAGAAAAGGTAGAAAATGCATAGAAATTACAGCTTAACTTCCTAAAAGAAAAACATAGCACTGTGGAGACATATTGTTTTGTTCTTCATTATTTATGTTTGATGATCACTACAGAAACCCCGCTGGGGATTTCATATGCTGTCTTTGTCATTATAATGCTTGTGTGATTTAAAACAAATTTCCTAAGGGAGCTCTAAAGATATCGCACTTTCCATCATCAAAGACACGAGTCAAACAACTGATTCACTTAGCGACCGAGCTAGACTTTAATAACAAGTAAAGCATAATGACATATAAAGCACTTGCGGCTTCTTACACAATGAGAACCTGAACTGAGGACGAACTTCCATTAAAGTTAAAATATTTACTAAATAAAAAATAATAATAATAAAATAAAATTCTCAATGACAGGCTCTTTTAAAAAGTAATAACTACCTACTGTTATATATGTTTCTTTCCACTGTCTGTTTTTTTCTTTTCTGTCAAGTAACACTCAATTTCCTAGAAATCCACTCTTGTTTTTTTTTTTGGTTTTTTTTGGAGCATCCCTACCATGTCCATATTTGACCCTGAGTTTAATCATGACATGCTGATGGGCAGCCCTATGGAGTGCAAGCATTTGCTGGGATTTTTTTGTGATCACTTCAATATGAAATGCAGCACAATGACTGCTGCTGATGACGTAACTTTGGGGCAGATGCTGAGTTTTTGACAGATTTCATGAAAAAGTTCTGCCTCTTAAGTGATTTTCCTCTATAAAGCTGCTTTAATTGTCATGCAGAGCCTTAAATCCTGTTTTCCCATAGATAAAATCAGTTGCCTTCCATCCATTTAATAATGTAAATTCCATAATTTGCACTTAAACATGGCTGGAAACGCATAATCCAGTGGATGTCCTCAAACAGCATTGTCCAGTATGGACAGGCCTATGGATCAAGCATTAATGTGGAATTACAAGGTTGAGTAATGTAAAGAAAACTTAAGCTAATGCAATAACTGAATCATTTAAAGCTGGTGAATTTCTCGCACAGTGCTTTATACTGAAGTACATAATTCAGAGATATTAATGATGATGCAAAATAAATAAATAAATAAAAAATTAACATATGAAATATTCATATATCATGTTTTTAAAAAGCTAGCGAACAATGACATCAGGGCCATTGTACTATATGATTGGCTTACAGGGTGCATTTGACTTTCTAGCTAAATCCATACTGAATTACATAATTTAGGGATATTTATGATGATGCCAGTTAAAAACAAAAAAAAACAAAAAAAAGTGGTTCAGGTACGGCATTTGAGAGGGGACACTCAGGACCATTAATTAATGACATGACTCAGTGGCCGTTTACACAACAACATTTTCAAATAAAAACTGAAAACTTTTTATGTGTTTTGGCCGTCCATTTACACAACAATAGCCTGAAATGTTGGGGGCCTGAAAACGCAAACTTTTGAAAGGGTGCTTCAAAGTGCAAGTTTTTGAAAACTATACTGTTATAGTGAAAATTATATTTATGAAAATGTGTATTACGTGTTCAGTCTATAGGTGCATAGTGTTTCTTTACAAAGTGACATTGGCAACTACTGGCCTGACATACATAATACATAGTTTTTTAGTTGTTTTCGTGAATCCGTGTGAACAGGGATTGTTTTGACAATCGTGTTGTCTGTACGTGAAAAATGCGAAGGAAAAACCTTTCCGTTTTTTTGTACATCGTTGTCGTGTAAAGGTACCCTTATATGCCAACAACACTAGTCTCCTCGGCAGTCAGCCTTAAACACAGCTGAAATACTGAGACCAATTAGTTCTGGATTCAATTAAAAGCTATTCACAAGCTCTTCATTGCAGCACTAACATCAGTGTGCAATTGTTTCAGCTGAGCTCTCTTCCCTCGTACACCAATCACAGCTACATTGTGCTGCTAATGGCTCCTTACATGATAAAACATTCATAGTCACCTAAGAGTCCTTAATAACAGGAATTTTCTAGTACACACATGAAATGTTCCAACACACAAGTAAACTAGCTGATTTTCTAACCAGGTCAACATATAAATAAGACACAATGTTCTGTACCTGCTTATGTAAAAAGGTTGAGAGTAGAATGATAGAAGATTTTAAGGCATGCAATGGTCAAATTATACTGTTTTTGAGCTCTCTCAAACATCTCTCTTACACGCACACACATATAGCCAAAGAAACAGGGGCCAGGATAAGCATATTTGATGATAGATGCAGAGTCCTTCTCAAATCCCTGACTTTTAAATCTATGCAGGATCAAGCAGGATTGACCTGCACTGTAGCAAACTGGGGTCCAGACTCACAGGGGGAAAAACAGTGCCCATCCATGCTTCTTACATAAGCACACAAATATTATATAATTCAGACTTGTATAATTGATTCATTCTAATCCTATACATACACTGAACAAAATTATAAATGCAACACTTTTGTTTTTGCCCCCATTTTTCATGAGCTGAACTCAAAGATCTAAGACTTTTTCTATGTACACAAAAGGCCTATTTCTCTCAAATATTGTTCACAAAGCTGTCTAAATCTGCGTTAGTGAGCACTTCTCCTTTGCTGAGATAATCCATCCACCTCACAGGTGTGGCATAGGGGTTGTCCGAAAACCAGTCAGTATCTGGTGTACATCACATCTCCTTCGCATAGAGTTGATCAGGTTGTTGATTTTGGCCTGTGGAATGTTGTGTCAATGGCTGTGCGAAGTTGCTGGATATTGGCAGGAACTGGTACACGCTGTCGTATACGCCGATCCAGAGCATCCCAAACATGCTCAATGGGTGACATGTCCGGTGAGTATGCTGGCCATGCAAGAACTGGGATGTTTTCACAACATTGACATCAGCAAACCGCTCACCCACACGATGCCATAGACGCTGTCTGCCATCTGCCCTGTACAATGAAAACCGGGATTCATCCGTGAAGAGAACACCTCTCCAAAGTGCCAGACGCCATCAAATGTGAGCATTTTCCCACTCAAGTCGGTTACAATGACGAACTGCAGTCAGGTCGAGACCCCGATGAGGACGATGAGCATGCAGATGAGCTTCCCTGAGACGGTTTCTGACAGTTTGTGCAGAAATTCTTTGGTTATGCTTTGGTTATGATTGTTGCAGCAGCTGTCTGGGTGGCTGGTGTGGTTACACGTGGTCTGCGGTTGTGAGGCCAGTTGGATGTACTGCCAAATTCTCTGAAACACCTTTGGAGATGGCTTATGGTAGAGAAATGCACATTCAATTCACGGGCAACAGCTCTGGTGGACATTCCTGCAGTCAGCATGCCAATTGCACGCTCCCTCAAAACTTGCGACATCTGTGGCATTGTGCTGTGTGATAAAACTGCACATTTTAGAGTGGCCTTTTATTGTGGCCAGCCTAAGGTACACCTGTGCAATAATTGTGCTGTCTAATCAGCATCTTGATATGCCACACCTCTGAGGTGGATGGATTATTTCGGCAAAGGAGAAGTGCTCACTAACACAGATTTAGACAGATTTGTGAACAATATTTGAGAGAAACAGGCCTTTTGTGTACACAGAAAAAGTCTTCGATCTTTGAGTTCAGCTCATAAAAAATGAGGGCAAAAACAAAAGTGTTGCATTTATAATTTTGTTCAGTGTACATTAAATAGATCTCAGGAGATTAGGCTTTTTAAGAACAAAGCACAAATGTACACTACAAGACATTATGCAGCGAGCAGATGTTTGTTAGAAGTTGAAAAGTAGAAAAGGAAATTATGTTGTATAACTTTAGTACTGTTTTTTTTTTTTTTTTTACTCTCTGAATGGTCAAGATACCTGAAATGTCCTGTTTCAAATGAAATATAAAATAAATGTGTCAAATTGATAATTGGTTTTCCATTACTGTCTCTACTATTGCATTCCTGATACAAATTCTCATGTATGATATTATCACTACTATAGCCACTGGTATCAATTATCATTGATTTATTGCATGTCAACAAAACCAAACTAAAAAGATATCCAACTTCTCAAATGGTATTATCTGCATGCATTGTCATTTATGTAAATGTGATTATGTGATGTCACCCAGAGTGGAGTGGTCAGGAGTGGTCAGAGGGGAGGTAACAATGACCCGAGCCCACCAACCTCTGCCATAATCCCTCTATAGATGTCAGATGAATCTAGGGAGGAGGGCATATATTATCCATGAATGATGCAGGAATGATGGAATGCATTAGTATAGTCACTAAGGATAATGTGACACTTTTATATGTACTATTATGTGAGAGGCATTAAAACTTTCCCGCTAAATCCATCTCTTTTTGTACCTCCATTCTGCTGATTCTATGTTTGTATGTGCAGAGTGTTTGGGGACAGCATGTGTCCATCAGCTAAGCTCCTCAAATCCTGTCCTAATCTGTTGCATGATGATATGCACAGGAAGCCTGAAAAATAATATTCAATATATTTTCTCCATTATTAAAATATGGCCACCCTTATGCCATGGAGTGCACAATTTGCAAAAAAGCTTTAAAAATGACCATGTGGTTTAGGAGACGAGAAGGAGTGATTTAAGGACTCTTGTCCCTTATCCAAAAGATGTGTATTTGCTGAGACTGAGCCAAATTTCCATCAAGCTTTCAAGAAATATGAATCAGTCTACTGCTGTCTCCAATATGGCAGTTAGAGTGCGTGACACTGCTCCTTTAAAACCAGTTCCTGAAAACACATATGAAGTACATACATATTTATATATACTTTTTGTATGATCAGGGGGTACTGTTTGGGTAAAATGTATTTCCAAACAGTCATTCACCTTTAAGTACAAAACTATGGAGAAACTGACAATAGTGCATGATGTCAAGCAGAAAATATGTGGTGATTGTGTGTGTCTTAGCAATTTCCATCAACACAGCAAGCTGAAGAAAATGACAAGTGTAGCTAAGAAGAGAGCTCTCAAACCCACCATCATTTGAACGCCACACGGCATGAATGACTACAAGAGAAAGAAAAGAGAAGAAAGAGAAAGAGAGAGACAGAGACTTCTATTCCAGCTGGCCAGAGATATTTGGATGTGGCCCAATCTAATTACGCTGAGATTACAGCAGATCATGCTATGTTGTAGTTGACCTGAACGTACAAAAGGTGTCTAAGAGAAGACCTTATCTTGAAACATGAATGGAAGTAATTAAAGAGTTACATGAAAAGAAAGTATAAGAATACAGCTGGAAAAATCATTTCAAAACATTATCGATTGAATCTGAATTGCAGAGCTAAAATTATGTCATTGAAGACCATGTAATTTGTAAGACCTCATAATGTTGCTTATTTGACATATGGAATTGAAAAATAATATTGACAAACAGTTTTAGAGCTTTCTGTGTTTCTCCATTCAAGTAGATAGGAGATGTTTGTCTATTGTCTACATAGAAATGGCTGCCAAGAACATTTGTTCTGGCTCAACCAGTAGCATGAGTTTAATACGGGACCACTTGTATGTTCGAACAATGACATTTTGGAAAGAATCATTATTTGTGTAGTTCCAGTTGGTGCCACTATAGGTACAAAAAATAAATAGTTCAGCTTTAAAGGTGCATTCAGTAGTTTGGTGCTAATTTAAAACGTTTTACACATTAAGAAATAAACTAATATTTTTCATGAAATCCGAGAGGTATATGACTCGTTCATAGACAGCAATATAATCACCACTTTCAAGGTCCAGAGAGATACTAAAGACATCGTTAAAACTGCCGATGTGACTGCAGCGGTTCAACCTTAACTTTATGAAGTGATGAGAATACTTTTTGTGCGCAAAAACAAAACAAAAATAACGACTTTATTCAACAATCTCTTCTCTTCCCTGTCATTGTCCTTACACAGTTGTCACAGTAAGCACAGTGAAGGCTTCCATGTTTACGTCCGAATGCTGTCTCAGTATTGGCCAAAGCTGCACACATGAGCAGCACAACGCATACGTGTGATGCCAATAAGGAGTCAGCTTTCAGACATAGAACCTGGAAGCGCTGGACATAAACAACATAGAGAAAACATGAGAATGACACAGAAGAGAAGATATTGTTCAATAAATGTTATTTTTGTTTAGTTTTTGCGCACAAAAAGTATTCTCATCGCTTCATAAAATCAAGGTTGAACCACTGCTGTCACATCAATTGTTTTAACAATGTCTTTAGTACATTTCTGGACCTTGACAGTGGTTTTAAATTGTTATGGAGGAGTCAGAGAGCTCTCGGATTTTATCAAAAACATCTTAATGCGTGTTCTGAAGATGAACGAAGGTCTTAAGGGTGTGGAACAACATAAGGGTGAGTAAGTAATGACAGAATTTTCCATTTTTGGGTGAACTAACCCTTTAAAGTACATGAAGAACAGCGATGTTAACGGTAGCTAAAGAACAACTGAATGTACCTTTAAAGCAATTTTATATTTGATGTTTCTATCTCTTAATCTAATGTATTTAACATTTCACTACTTCTTGTTTCTCTCACATTAATGCACCACTCTTGATATTTAAATCAAGCACTGAAGCTTACGTCGATCTAAAGAGTTTCTGTGCTAATGTCAGGAGATCAATCCATCCATCAGTCACCTCGGTGTGACGGCTGACAGGCCTCCTGCTCACTCGTGTGTCTCCCAGAATAAAACACACTCCCTCTGTCACCACCAGCCTCTCTGGGAGCATGCTGTTCTCCACGGAGATGCCATATTTCAGAAAACATTCCTATTATGCGAAAAACATAATTCATACAGTGGAGGGATTAGGTCAGGATCCAGGAAGGAATGTATGAGAGAGAAACAAGGAGAGAAAGTAAAAGAGGGATTGAAGGAGAACAGGAGGGAAAGACAGGACTGTTGTGTTTAAGACCCAAGTAGGCCAGTGGGACTGAAGAAAGGGCACATGGTAATCCTGGCATTTAATCAGGACGCCAGAGAACGTGACCAGAGAAACCAAATCACACTCACACTCAACAAGGAAAAACAGAGATGGTTTATAATCATAAGCCTCATTATACAATCTGTTTGATCTAGACTACAAATCAGCTCAGGACGAAGCGCTTTCGTTTAGACAACTGCATTTTAGTGAAGTAGCACACGTGGCCTATAGCGAATAGCAAATGGGACTGAATGTTTTAAAGTGAGGCTAGCCAACTAGCACTACAAAATTGCTAACACTTATTAATTTTAATGCTGTTGTTTTCCCACCAAAACTATGCTACTTCCTGGAGGGTGATTTTATGAAGGATCTGGCTTTTTTAGTTACAAGGATATTACTAGGGATGCCTGATATATCTGTACCATATTAGTTAATGGCTGACATTAAATGTATTTATTAGTATTCCTCAATAGTGGACAAATATCGACCAGGGGTGTGTTTTCCAAAAGCATAGTTCAACGATTTGGTGTTTCCCGAAACCATAGTTCAAACGAACATTTGACAAACTGCGTTGCACACTTGTGTGGTTGGATTGACAGTTCTCGACCTGTGGTTAGAAGCATAGTTTCTTGTTTTTATGACATGTGGACTTAATAAATCATTATCTTGAGCAAGCTAACATTAAGTACAATGTATATCTTTTATTTCCAATATATACAAATGTCATTTACTTATTTTAGTTTGGTAAGAGATTTTAAGCACTGTTTTTGAAGAATGAGAAAAATGAGAATAAGTCCTCAGATGCCATGTCCATAATTTATAGCAAAACAATCTAGCATTAATTCGATCTCAAAGAAATTTAAAAAAGTTATTACTCCACCACCTGCATGCCATCATTTAACTGAACGACAGGTTTGCGACAATACAGTTTCGGGAAATAGTCGTGACTAGCTAGTTGATTTGTTCAAAGATGTATCGCAGATGTATCAAAGATGTATCGTTACGTCGATGTACGGCAAACGCACCCCAGTATTGGATATTTAATTGTTCATGCTCATTTTCTTTATTTTTACATTTACATGTCATGTAATGCTCAATAAAAGTCTTTTGAAGTTCAATAAAAAATCTTTAAAAAGCAATTTAATAAACTGTTAAATGTAATATTTAACAAATTCGAAAATACACATCCATTACGTATATATATATATATATATATATATATATATATATATATATGAATATATGAAATTAATTATTGGTATCACACAGAACTTTAATATTGGCACATCGCTAGATATTACAAAAGACTAGTAGGATGGAAAATTATATTGAGAAATAATATATCTATGAAGAATAAAGAAACACCTGGAAAATTTCTTTAAAAAATAGCTTAAATATTTTGTCATTTATAGAACCCAGGTACATGGCAAAAAGATCAACTCAATGAACAAGGTTCAATTAATTGTGATTATGTGATAAAAGAAAAAAAATTGAAACTTACACTTTACTTAAATCTCTACACACAAGCACACACACATCGAACATAAACAATTGCACAATGGGAACCATGTGCCTCACTTTATTTCCTTTTTCCATACTCCCCTCACTTAGGTCTGCATTACACAGTGTGGGAACATTTAACAACACATACTCGATCTCTCTCTCTCTCACCCACACATACTCACACATGCTGGCAAACTGTTAGGGCCATTCGTGCACAACACAGACCTTACACTGCAGGATCATAAAGAAGAATTCTATGCGGATGAGTGAATATTTCAGTCCCACGATCCCAGACTAAGGCCTCTGATAAGCTAAAGCTTCCTCTGGGGAAGCACGAGGAGCCATGAAGATCCGGCTCTGCGTGAAGTGAAGCACGTGAAAGCTTTACTCGGCGGGATGGAGACGGTGGGAGGCTGCTGCCTGCCACGTTACGTCCATTCCGACCACTCCGTCTCATGATGTTTGGCTGCTCACATGACCGGGCCTGTGTTTAATTACAAACACATTTATTGAGGTGGAATGCTCGTAAAGAAAAACTTTTGTGCCAGAAAGGTCTGCAAAAACAAGACAGAGCAAATAAACGGATCAAAAAAAAAAAAAAAGGGTGCCGTATCTGTGTATTCGGTGGATATGTTGTTAAGAGAGACGACCAGGCAACAGAGAGAATGATGAATGTAATGTGACATGAGTGAACACCTCACCATCTCACAATGTTGAACAAGCAAACAGAAAAACCCTCAGAACCCAGGCCTCTCTCTGTTTCTCTCCTGACATGTGTTCTCAGTGACTAACCAGAGGTGTTTTATTAACTTTTAAAGCTGTTTGTACCTCTGGGAGTCACGAAAGGAAGAAAACAAACAGAGAGAGAAGGGGGAGAGAGAAGGTCTCTTCACGGTTGGATATAAGTTTTGACAACTCCAAATATAATATAAATCTTCTCCCACAGACATAAAACTCACAACAAATGACCCAGAATACATAAAGTAATAGCAACCTACATTTATTTAAAAGTATTAGAAGCATCAATGAATTTCTAAATTCAAGAGCTGTGATTTTGCTCATACCGACGATTTTAACAATTTATCTACAGCAGTCATGTAAAAATTCACCTGAAGTCAGTTTAAACTCACACTTGTTGTGAATGCATCTACAAAATTGCCAATTTTCTTATTTAGCCTGTTAATAATTGTGCATATTATTGGGAATATTAATACATTTCAATGTTTTTCTTACTATTGTATGATAAACCATGTGTGTTCTGTAGAAAAGCCATCTGAGAACCAATAGTCAAGAAATTAAAGATTGCTGATAAAAAACGATAAGCCGATAAGTATTTTAAAGTTATAGTCGATAAATGGATGATTTTAAAATGTATACTATACTAGTCTGGGCTCAGTAATATTTTTTTTATTATTATTAACACTTTTATTTTCAAGAACACATTAAATTCATCATATATATATGCTGTTCTTTCTAGAATCCTGAAAAAAATAATAACATGGTTTCTACAAAAAAATTAAGCAGCACAAGTGTTTTTATATAAGAATAATTAAGTATAATAATAATTGAATGTTTCTTGAGCACTAAATCAGCATTTTAGAATGATTTCTGAAGGATCATGTGACACTAAAGATAATTATGCAGAAAATTCAGAGTTTCCATTACATGAATAAATTACATTTTAAAATATATTAAAACAAAAATTACAATTTTAAATTGTAATAATATTTCACAAAATTCATACTTCTCTACTGTATTGAATAAATGCAGCTTTGGTGAGCATAAGAAACTACCAAAAAAAAAAAAAAAAAGACCAACCCCACACTTTGGAAGGGTAGGGTCTATTGCTATTATTACTATATATTTATAACAAAATTAAATAAAAATAAAGCACTAGAGGCTAAAATCACTCATTTTAAATGCAATGAATTTGTGGAAGTAAATGTGGATAATAATGTCCAGTATGAAAACAGAAATTAGATGATGGCAAAGGTAATCAAAATATAAAAATTGGGTGGAAAAACATGTGCAATTAAACATCCAACACTGGGAGATAAGTATATTTATTATCAACTAACTATATTTATTAGCAATAAAATATAAAATCTTTAATCTCTAATTTCAGCTTATATCTGATATGGTACCAACATATTATGCATCCCTAAATGTATGCACACCCAACCCAATAAAACAGGGAAAGAGTCAGAATGATCACGGTAAGAGCTCCAAACAGGAGGCAGGTCGTAACAGCGCATTACCCCAGTGCGAGTGAACCCTATGAGGCAGCAGGCCTGATCCTGTCCAAGCTCCCTCTACATAACGCTACTCATTCATTTTTAAGTGTGATGAGGGATCAAAAACATGGCTGTAAAGCAACACAGTCCACAGGGACTCATGAACAGCCATAGAGCCTATCCATCTGCACTCTCTGCTGTTTAAAAATATCACATTATCATCATTAGTCTTACTCTCCTCTCGCTTTCCTTGTCTCTCACTCTCTACATGCCAATGCAGACTGATCACTCATCTCCGCCACCAACGGAAAGAAAGAAATAATCATAAATGAGACCTCTTTAATACCTCAGTTGTTTCTTAGTTAAATCTAAGTTGATTTCCTGGCATCAGACTGATTTCTGATTTTCTGGTTTTAGATGGAGACTTCATAATGGGCACTCAGTTCTGCAGACAGGTTGTTTTGAGTCAATGATCTGAACCATAAATGTATTTAATTTTTATATTTTTTATAACGGCAGATAACCATTTAATGGTGATATTAAAATGTATAATATTTTTTTCTATGTGATGTCCTTGTCGGTTTGCGATTTGCTCCAGAAATATTTTTTTGTTATGCTGGTTGAAAGTGTCTTCACATCCTGATAGCAATCACAAAGTTAAGTGGGCTAAATGTATTTATATGTATGCAGTATATATCCTCTGTGGAAGGCGTAGAAGGCGTAGACATAAATGTTCATCCAATCATTGCATTGCAGTCCGAATGCAATCATACAATGTCATACCTGCCTGTCAGCATATGTATTGTCATACCTCCGCGCACCTGCTCGCACAGACATCGCACATCATCAGTGCGTTTAATGCTATGCAGAGTTAGACAGACATCAGTCACCGAGCACCGCAACAGAAACAGCAGCCACCTTTTACAGTTCATCCTGAACCAAAACAACAAGCTTATGCTGCGTTCACACCATAACTACTGTAATTTGGAAGACCTGTGACATTACACTCGGAGCGGTTCGTGACTTGAATTTATGCGTTTCAATGGCAACACTGTCAACGCTGAAATTAATCTGCAGCATTCAGGTGGTACAGGTCAGTGCTCTTTAAGTTATGTTCATTATTATTGTAATATTATGTGCTTTGAGACATGAGCTAGTTTAACGCTGTCTCTTGTGACTCTTTTTTTTTCTCCCTGCTGTACATGTTCATGTGTTTTGGAGGAGGCATGGTTTGTAGACGCTCTGAAGGGAGGGAGGGATCTTATGCTTTAAAAGCTAGCTTGCTATTGCTAGTCTCTCCGAAAATTACCTACCCTACCTTTAAGTGGCACATCTTTCCCTCAGTGTGCGTGCTCCATCAATCGTTCGTGGTTCCATGTCAACTCAGCTTTGTCTTTGTGTACCCTTCTTAATTTTTTATCTGAAGCTGCAGAGAAAACACATCATGGCAAAGCCAACTGGCTGATGGCACCACTAAAAAAGACTAAAAAACAAACAAAAAACAAAACAAAGCTAAATTAAATGATAATTGCTTTGGCAACTAACTGAGTTTAATTTGCAGAAGAATAAAACAGAAATAAATAAACCTAAACAGTAATATTTTTTTAAAATAATAATAATAATATAAAACAAAAACACATAACAAAATTACAAAAAAAAAACATTTATCAAAATGAAAAATAAAAAAGCTACATTCAAAACAATATTAAAAATACAATAGTATAAAAGAATACTAAAATAAAACTGACGTAAGAACACACTCAGTCTCAAACCATAGGGGACAATTCAAAGCCTTGAGACTAAAATTCCTTGATGGATCTAATGTACATGATTTAATCATCTCTAATCCAAATTTTAATCTTATACTTTATGGCACTAAAACCCATTAAGTGGAATCGATGATTAACACCCTGAAGTTTGTTTTGGAGAGTTGTGAGAGGTGAAAGCACAGCTGCGGTTCTATCGAGATGGAAATCAGAGGCCCTTGTGGGACACAGATGCGGCTGGGTTCTGAAGGGAGCAGAGAAGCAGAGAAGAGAGACACACAAACACGTTTACACAACACACAAGCGAACACGCACGCACATGCATATGCTAATGGCTCTATGACAGAAACTGCTGCTAGTGTAAGAGCAGCCAATGTCTCTGTCCTCAGAGAACTCCTTGCATTATTCAGAGATTGTTAATAATTAAGCAGTGAGCTCATTGCGAATGATGTATCTACATTCAAACTCACAGCTATGACTCTACTGCCAGTTCAATCTGAGGATCTTGTGCTGAAACGCAGAGAGATTATGACACTTCACTGTCACATCTCTCTTAAACGCCTCTCCATAGCCTCGCTCTCTCAGTCCCCCCTGAGCTGAGCACGGCCCTCACGGCTGCTTCCTTTCTCCAAGCTGCACATTCCATTTTCAATTGTCAAGATGCTGTTTCCTTTTTTTTCTTTTTCTTTTTACAAAAGGTTAAATGCTTTAAAATAAATTATATATATATATATATATATATATATAGTAGTCAACATTTGAAGTGGATCAAAACCTTTCATCAAAGTTGTCCTAAAACCTTCTTCATAGGACAACTTAGTTCTTAGGACAAATATATATGAAGAGTTTGGTTCCAAAACGTTATAACTTTATTTTGATTAATTTGAGTAAAAAGATGTTTTCTTTACCAAGAAAGTGGCAAGATGAAAATTACCTATTAATTGCCATTAAAGTGAAATAACTGAACATAAACATACAAGCTTGATAAAAATGCTCATTTTAGAAGAAAATTTCAGATGGCACTTAGAGGCTTTTGCATCTGAAGTCTTCATTTTGATTTTAAAAGGTTTATTATAAAAATGATTATTTTCCCCCAAAATGCATTAAATCCATGACACGTTTTTTTTTTTTTTTTCAAAATGCAATTAATCCATCAATATAAAAGTTATTTTTCATATTGAAAATACACAACAAAGTAAGTTGATCCACATATATGACAGCCTCTGAACTTTGTCAATACTAATCTTATATACAGGCATTTGACTAAAAATACATTCAGCTGCCAAATGAATTCAACGAGTCTTGTTAATGTTATAAATGAATTATGTTTCCGTTTGTCATTACCGATTAAAGAGTATCTGGCACCACCGCACGGTTAAAATAAACACATTTACGGAGTACACTGGTATTAAAAACGGCTTTTAAAAACTGTCCATGATTCAGTTTTGGGGACCGTGACAGAAGTTTCATGCTGTCGTGGAACAAGCAACAGCCGGCATTTTTCATCCTCCTTTTCATTTTTGAATCTCTAAGGAGGGAACTGAAGGTGCATGTTCGGTCATTTCCTGTCGGTCAACCACTTCACGGCACTGCTTCAGCTTGGTGCTCTCTGAAAATCGTTTTGCCAGCCCTGCCACCTCTGGTGTTATGGGACGCAGCATTTTTTAGTGAGTTCACTGCTCAGTGTCTGCCTGGGAAAGTACGGCACTGAGAGGCTCGCCACCTCTGAGGAGGGTACTAGAGGACTATGTTTGGTTGTTCCCTGCCGGTCAATCGCTTCGGGGCACCAGCATACGACTTGGAACACACCAGCTTCACAGCACTTAGTGATTTGCTTTCTCCAAGGAAAATAGAGGAGTCTGTTTGATGGTTTCCTGTCGGTCATCCGCTTTGGGGTGCCGGGCAGGCTACCCAAAATGCAACAGAGGCCAGTCTTGAGAGGCTGGTTCCCTTAATAGACTGTTTGGCAGGGTGGCAACTTCTGATAAACTTGTCTCAAAAGGGTCTTGCAGACTATAGAGAGAAGGTACAGAATTTAATTCAGTTCTCATCCACCTCGCTTCAACAGGGTTCTATCCACAGTGGCCAACCCCGAGCAGGCTCAAGTGCTAGAACAAGAAGTTCAGTCTCTGTTGGCAAAAGAGGCCATAGAACATGTTCCTTTTCATCTGATCTTAGATCTACGGCTACTGAACTGTACTCTGAGGACGTAGTTTAGAATGTGAATGTTGAAGTTAACCATGAACCAAATCAGATCCGAGGACTGGTTTGTCACAATAGATCTAAAAGATGCATACTTCTATATATCCATCCATATCCAGGAAGTTCTTCGCATTTCGGGTGAGAAGCTTACAAGTATTGGGTTCTTCCTTTCTGCCTAGCATTGTCACCCCACACCTTCACGAAGTGGATGAATGCAGCTCTGCCTCCACTGCGACTCCAGGGCACGTGCATACTCAATTGCATCGATGATTGGCTAATTCTTGCACAATCCGAGGAGATTGCAGTTCTGCACCAAAATGTTGTTCTCGTCCATATGAGGTGCTTGCAGTTAAGGCTGAACACCAAGAAGAATTTGCTGTCTCCATTACAGAGAACCACTTTTCTAGGCATGTTGTGGGACTCAATTACACGGGCACATCTGTCTCCTTCTCGTATAGAGTTGATCCTTTCAGCCGCAGGCAGGATCAAGCTAGGCCAGACCGTCACTGTTAAAAAAGTTTCAGAGACTGTTGAGACTCATGGCAGTATTTAACGTAATACCTTTTGGCTTTCTGTACATGAGACCTTTGCAGTGGTTGCTCAAGACTACAGGATTTTACCTGAGGGGCAACCCCTTTCGCATGATCAAGGTTACACGCAAGTGTCTTTCATACTTTGGTGATGTGGAAGAAACCTTGGTTCTTGTCCCAGGGTCCAGTGTTGTGTGCACCTTGTCACCGCAGAAAGACGCTTATAACAAATGCTTCCCACACAGAATGGGGTGCAATCCTAGAGGGTAGCTCAACGCAAGGTCTGTGAAGGGGTCATCATCTCTCACGGCACATAAATTGCCTGGAAATGATGGCTGTCTTTCTATGGCTCTGAAACACTTTCTCCCAGATCTCAGGGGCTATCATGTGCTTGTCCGGACAGACAAAACATAGGTGGTCTTCTACTTTCTGCTCTGGTTTTTCTGCTGGGCTATCCCCCTCCACGCTAAGGTTTACGTGGTGGCCATAGCTGCTTACCACGGAACTTTGGGTGATGGATCTTTAGAGGAAGACACCCTCTGGTATCTTGTTTCCTTCGTGGCACATTGAGCCTGCTATAAATGCGAGAGTTCCAGCCTCGAATTTGGCTGTGGTTCTATAGGTTTGTCCCTCGCACCCTTTGAACTATTTAAACTGTTTCAAAGAAGTTAACTTACTCTCAATATGGTTTCTCACTAAGTAGTCTTGCAGGCTTTTTATCCTCCTCCATTCGTGTTGGTGGATACAGAGAAGCTTGATTTGCTTTGCCCAGTCAGGGCTTTTGAGTGTTACGTCCACCGATCTGTGGCAGTGGCAGAAGTGACCAGCTGTTGGTATGCTATGGCAAAGAGTTTATTGAGGCTATCTCTGAAGCTTGCGAGGCGTGTGACCTTCCTTTGCCTTTATTTATGAGGGCCCATTCTACTGGGACTATGGCAGCATCTAAGACTTTACTGTCTTAGGAGTTCTCTCCAAGAAGTTTGTGATGCAGCGGGCTGGGCCTTTCCACACACATCCATCAGATCCTACAGCTGGATCTGGACCCTACACCAGGGTCTCAGGTGCTTATATCCTAAGCTGTACTCAACATGATTCACACTAGAACAGGCACTTATCAGTATGGCGTAGTGGGTATTAACGTTCCCATAGCATCGTAACTTCAGACGCAGCGTGAGTTACATTGAAAGGGAACGCCACCCTGCCATACTTCCTGCATGCCTGTGATCAACTTACTTCAGCCAAACAGAAACTGACGATGTTTGGTCCAGGTCACCTTTATAGCTTCCACGGTACGCTGTCACGCATCACGGGACGACATTCCACTAATGAGTGATTACACAAGTGCTTCTGATGCAATCATGCAGAGGCGTTCCCATAGTTCCAATGTCTTGTTCTCTTTTCAGGGAACCATGGTTACAGTCATAACCTGAAACGTTTCACACCAGTGTTCATGCCTAATACTAAAAACAAAAAATGGTAAAAATGGTTTTCGTTGCTTGAAATAAAATAAAATATAAATATTTAATGAAAAACTTGAAAATGTAAAAAAAGTATTAATGTTGCAAGTGAGAATAAGTTTAAGATGAAGTAATAAAATTATTAAAACTGAAATAAAAATAAATTAACGCTTAATATAAAATAACAAACAAAAACAAATAAAAGTGACAAAAGCCCATAACAAAATTAGTAAAAATAAAATAAAAACTGATAGTATAAATAAAACAAAATCTAATTAAAAATATTAATAGTATATTAATAGTAATTACTATAATAGTAATAATAAATGAATAGTTAGATGACAGATAGATGATACATTAGATAGTAGTAACTAGTCAATTTCCTCCTAAAGAAGCCAAAGTTTGGGGATGTGAATATCTGTAGTTGTTATTCTGTGGCTTATACACTTACAATATACATACAGTATAGATGCAACTGTACATACAGTAAATTCAAGTTAACAGATGTTCAAAGAGGCAAAATCTACCCGAATAAACACCACACATAGATGGACGGATATATGGACAGATAGACTGATAGATAGAACTTAATTTTGGCATTTATATTAATATGGTCACAAATATGTTGTGCCTCCCTATCTACTACATCCTAGATATGCATAAAGGTCAGAGACGTGGCCTGGTTATGCATGCACATGCTCCGACACGTGCGGTGGCACTCAAGCGGGTGAACTAAGCCCGGTTCGAGCCTTTCTCCCTATTGTTTTCCATCACTCAAATGTGTCTAAAATGTGTTGTGGCTGTCCATTATGAGAAGAAATGCTGAAGTAGGAAGAATGCAAGCATATCAAGCCAACTGTTTCCGCTTCTACTTGCTACAGTTAGATTGGACATGATAAGAGGCAAATAGAAGACTAAACACTAATAATCATACATTAGACACTAAAGTGATCTTTTCTCTTTGACCTGGATTAGAAGGGTTGGATTCTAGCTTTTCTGCAGTTTGAATGATGTCACCGTTTCTTTCCCAGCCGCTGTTTGAGTGTATTACATAATCAGACAAGCTCAAGCATCCCTGCAGCACTGATGACATCACAATCTGAGCCTGTCCACCACACGCTGGATAGTGTGAGAGTATGAGATAGAGAGGAATAGAAAGAATAAAGGGAAGTAAGAGATTAAAGAGAGAGAGAGGAGGGAATGGAAAGCGAGAGAAATAAAAAAAAGAAAAAAATCTACACGCTATACGCTGTGTATCAGCATTTAACAGCGGAGAATAAAATCCCAGCAGGCTAGCTAAAAATAAATCCATCAACCAAGGCATAAGAGTGAAGACGAAATGGCTCTTCATCATCAGCAAAGACTTATCCTCAGGCATGCACTCCTTTACCTCTCGTAAGAAAACAGAACGCTAAGGAATGAGAAAGAAGCTGGTGAACGTATGTATATGTGAGTGTGTCACGACTGTGGAATTCCGCAGCTGCTCACGTACACAGGGTGAAGCAGCCGCAGCATGAAACACCAATCGTCCCGCCAGGTTCATTGACTTGCTGTAGGTTGCAAATATAGTAGTGTAATGTAAGTTTAATGTACGTCGTAGTATGCTGGATAAAATGTGTATTTTAGTGTATTTTAGTGAGTTTAAGATTATCATAATATCACAGGTGAACATGATGAATTTAAATAATTTTACTGCTTTGGTTTGAGCGGATGCTGCATTTTATTCACTTAAGCCGCGTTTCCACCGCAGGAACTTTCCCCAGGAACTAGGAACTTTGGGGTGGTACTCAATGTGTTTCGTATGCAGGAACCAGGGTCCAAATGAAGTTCCGGGTAAAAAATTCCGCCACTGAAAGTACCTGCTCGCTTGCAAATTTTGATTGGTTGACACGCAGCATTTTATTTCAACCATTGTTTTTCTAAAGTCTGTTGCGTTGCGTGCAGTAAGTGTCGTTTGCTATTCGAATCAACAATGGAGTTTGACGGACTGACAATGAGGTTCAGACTTTATTAAGCTTATATGTGGAGGACGAAATCCAGCGAGAACTGGAAAGTCTCGCGCAGTCCTACGTCACCGGACTATCTTCACGGTACTTTAGACCGCTATGAAAACGCAGCTAGCAATAGGTCTAGGGGAAAAAAAGTTCCTGGGAAAAATTGTTCCGGGTATTTTCTGTGGATGTACTGCGCCACTTAATTATTTGGTAATCATCTTAAAGAAGATAAAACAGATAAAAGAAGATATCTGAGAAATGTCTTTTGTCCATACAATTAAAGTCAATGGTTACCAAAACTGTTCGTAACTAACATTCTTCAAAATATCAAATAAAATGAAAATCATTCAAGTTTGGAGGATATGAGGGTGAGTAAATTATGGCAGAATATTTGGGTGAACCATACCTTTAAGTTGTTTTCTAAGAAAGAAGAAATAAGAAGTAAGAGAAATTAATGTCAAATTATATTGGTAATCCAGTGGCTCAACTTGCCCCACTCTCCACTACCCATGTTACAGCAGTAAAAAGCAATATACTGCTGTACATTCATTAGAAACACACAGCATTTAACCTTAACATACAATGTACATTTGTGCTTATCAAGTTTTAGTACAGACTAACACATGCTCAGCAATAAATAAATAAATAAATTTGCTCTTACACAATATTGCAGGTGTTTGTCATTATTGGAATATTGTGGTATTTATTATAAAATATTTATGTTTTGGTGCGAAGGCAGGACAACCTGTCACTCATATGAGATCACAGCAAAGCAAACCACAACGATCTAATCAATTCCCGATAGACAAAGTCAAGTGCCACCCTACATTTTTTCTTGTTTGAGAAGTTGTTACGTCACAATAGGTAAGAAAAGACTATTGCAACTTTCCTTTTAAAACAGGAGTACAAAACAAGAGGAGTTTGATAGTTCAGGAAGTTCAGTGGATTTAGTGTCTCAAGATGTTTCTCAGTGACCTTGAGGTGAATTCAATTTATCAAAATACATGTCTCCCTTGAGGTACTATCCTTGGCTATCCATTTTATCCTCCCTGGGAGAGGCAGCTCAAATATGTCTAGAGTCAGATGAAATTGATTTTCATTATTAAGGAAAAACTGCATTAATGAGATTAATGGTGTGTTAAGATGTCTATATTAACTTTGATTTATTGCTCGGGTTACACAGCAAATCATGCCGAGAAATACCAATTAGATGCTCGAGCAACTGATGAGAACGTCCCTGCAGGTGTCACAAGGTTCAACAAACGTGGTGGTTCCTGTGATCCCGCTTACTGGAGTCCCTGGGATCACACAGCATTCAGAGAGAAAATAATTAATTCTTACTGTTTTCTGCAATAATTTGTACACACTTTATCACAAAACAATGTTATGTGTTAATGTGTATAATGATTACAGCAACGTTTTATGAGAATGTCTAATTACGCAATTACTGTACATGGAAATACTGAAAAAGTGACGTGCACTAGGTTGCTATGCTGAAAGTTGCTTCATTACTGTGGTTTGTGAAAGAGCTGTAGATGGGTTAAGCTTGCAGGTACCTGTATACTACATGAGTCAGAACACAGACCCACGCAAGGACAAGAAAACCTCACACCACCGCCACACATCTGCGGGAGTGTGGGTGTGCGCGTGGATTTGTGCGTGTTCACATGTGTATGCTTACAGCAGGTGTGTGTCGTTGCTGTTTATGTGAGTATGAATGCTATGCTTTTTTTCTGGTCCTTTGTCAGAATTAACTGACAGATCTGAACATTAAATGCACATGCTTTCACTATGCCATAACATGCTACACCTTAGTGACCCTACACACTCCACGCTACACCACGCACATTTAATATAATATACAATATAATACTCTGTAAGTGTATCATGCAGACTGTACACTACACACTAAACACTATTCGCTACACCCTACACAATACAGAGCATGCTACAACCTACGAGCTATATGCTACATCCACTATATCCTACACTTGACAGACTACATGTTACACTCTGTACAGTACCTTATATGCTACACGTTATGTTACATCTTACAAACTATACATCACATTCTACACTCTAACTCTAAAACTATGTGATACACCCTAAAAACTACATGCTATAGCCCACACCTTAAACATTATAGAGAGCAACACTCAGGTTGCGCAAGTAAAAAATACCTTTAATTTTCTCCATAGGAGAATAGATTTTTAACTTATAAACCATTAAACACAGACCTAGTGTGAGCTACAATGTTCTTAAGTGATGGAATATCCCTTTGCTGAAGCCGTCAATCTGCATTATTTGCAACTTATTTAAATAGGGTTCTTCATTACCCATGATTCTACAAAGAAATCTCCATTAAATAGAGCATTGCAACTAGCAAATAATGCAACAAAAAACCTATCCCATGAATCAAATAACTAGTCAATGTCCCTTCACTCTCAAACAACTTAAATATTTGTGTATATATGCATGCATATTTTGTAATGTATATATATATATATATATAAACTAATCAACATCTTTAATTCAGTATACCATTTGGTAAGAGACAGTGGTAACAAGTGGAGGAAAATGGGCAAAAACCACAGAATAAGGGAAAAAAGGTTTTGTTGTGTCTTTGGATGTCAGAATCGGAATGCAAAAAAAATTAGTCTTTTTTTTATATAGAATATCGTCAGTGAAGACGCCTTTTGAAGCTAAACGCATACATTGACTGATGAATCATGCAATGAATAGTCTACTATTAAAGCACGAATTAGGTGTAAACAGTAAGTCTACATAATATTCACATATGCAGTTCATAGGGGACATACATACATAGCCATACAGTTACAGCATGAAATAATATTTAATCCTATAACATATTACATAGATAACTTTTAAACATATAACATTTTTTATCTCACAATTCTGACTTTTTTCTTGCATTTGCATGTTTATAGGCTCCTAGTTCGGACTTTATAACTCACAATTGTGAGTTTATATCACAATTCTGAGGAGAAAAAAGTCAGAATTGCAGGAAAAGACAGAATAACAGGTGTGTCTCACAATTCTGTTTTTCCTTCTAAGAATTGTGAGACATAAACTCAGATTTCAGAGAAATAAACTCGAAATTATACATTTAAAACAATTCTTTTATTCCATGGCTTCCACAGACTGCTACTGCAGAACTGTCATTTTCTGCCATTAGGTTGGCTCCGTCGCTGTTTGCAAACACCCAAATGGTCTATAGTTTTATATTTCTCATTATACTTTTTAATTCACTTATCTAAGTCACAATGCTTTATGGGATTTAAGTTCTTTCCCTCATTAAAGCTGTCAAATACAGTCGTGTAGCTTTATCTTTTTATCTGATTTCTTATATCTTGTTATCAAAGACTTTTAAAAGAAAACTTCACATCATCCCATTTTATCTAACCTGAATGACATATTGGCTTAACTTACTGTACAACTAATAATGAACACATCAGACCAATAAAGAAACTAAGAGGTTCAAAATTGTGGTCTAATAGGACTTAATTCAAAAAGCTCAATAGCTTTTATACAATGTAGATTTTTCCTATACACAACTTGGTTTTCCTCAGAAACTGACTTGCTTTGGGGAATGTTTCTGATAGCTAGAAGTAAATATTTGAGAGATGAGATTACAGCTACAGTATATCAAGTCTAAGCCTGACCCAACATTTCATCATCAAAGATGATGCAAACCCTGATTTCATGCAGGTGTGGATGTCATCTAAACGCCCAGAGGGCAAAGAGTCCCTTCTCATATGCACAATAACACAGATGCATTATCAGACCCTTTTCTCGCTGCGTCTCTAGATTATGTCTCTGAGTTTGCATGAGTGATTACAATGTTTGCCATGTTTTGATGTGCCGTTCTCAAACTATTTCAGGAACTGGGGGAATCTGCAAGATTGTGCAACATCATCTTAATGTCCATTTATAGTAAAGCTCAAATGTGTATACAAATGCACATACACAAAAACAGATACACCCTTAGAGAAGGAGCAATAGATGCTGATTCGCAGCGACACATCGCGTGTAGCAGTCTTTGTCGTCATTGCGCTGAGTAATTTGACATTTAGCCCCTCCCACACACACCCATCCCCCCTTCATAGTGGAAAGTTCATACCTCCAGCTTTAACACACTGACAATGTATAATATAATGTGTAATTTGACAACGAGTATAAAAGATTAAAGGTATAAAAGATGTTCTAATAAAGGGATGAACATTTTTGGACTCAATGCAATATCTTTTTCTTGCTGTCATCTTTCTTTCTGCAGTCTTACTGATATGTGAAGTCTTGTTAGGTTGTGTTCATCCATGAACTAAGAGAATACATCTGCATTATTTGGAGCTAATTCATGTGTGTGAACAATATGTTTGTGTGCATTTAGTCATCCTGCCATGTTCAGTGCATTCAGACATCAAAGTGCTCGGATAGCGGGAAAAAACACAATTTGCCAAAATATATCAGCCAGTTCCTGGTTAAACAGGAAACTCAGATTGAGCCCAATACCTCACACAACTAGAAAATAGGCAAAACATTTCTAAGTCACTTTGATCTCCAATCAATATATGTAAATATCCAACATCCATTTTTGTCAATTCACTCCACTATTAACCTTTTAATAACCTGAATCAAATATTTTTTTTTATATATTTATTTGTAAAGCCTAAATAAATATTTTTTCTCTTACATTGGTTTCCAAAAACATATTTCAGCATTTTAGGCCTCAGTTAGAATGTGTAATAAGAGACCATTGCCTAAGCGATGCCTCTTTTGTAAATTGGCACCACCATTTTACTATATACTAAGTCAAAATTACCCTATCAGTACTTAAAATGGTACCAAGTCAATACAAAAACTTTATAAATTATATAATGATACCAGTGTTTCTGCAGTACAGTTCAAATCGGTACACGTTTAAGCTACTGTTTGACTAACAGAAAATTGTCATCATATCATTATTATTAACAAGTATTATTACTGTTAACTAGCTAAAAAAAAAAAAAAAAAATAAGGACCCTGGCCTGGTCGGATCACAGCAAAAACTAATAGCCTAACTAAAATAAAGTCCAAACATTAAAAACAACAATAAAATAATAACAAATGAACAATTTACAAGCAATAGCACAAATAAATACAAGAGAAAAAATATACAAATGAAATGAATCTTTATAGTGTTTTTGAAAATGGTATTACTGTACGAAGTAAATATGCACAAATACAGAAGTTATTTAGTTAGGTACAGTGAGTGATCCTCTATTTTTCTTTTGTTTGATTACAGGGTTAGTTCACCCAAAAATGAAAATTCTGTTATGAATTACTCATGTCGTTCCAAACCTATAAGACTTTCGTTCATTGTCGGAACACAAATTAAGATCTTTTTGATGAGATCTGAGAGCTTTCTGTCCCCCCATAGACAGCTTGAGACTGACACTTTGACGCTTCAAAAAGTTTATAAAGAGATCGTAAAACTTATCCATATGAATTGAGCGGTTTAGTCCAAATTTTCTGAAGAGACGCAATTGTTTTATATGATGAACAGATTGAATTTAGCCTGTATAGAAAAATTCATCAACTCATTCTTCTTCTGCTCTTTTTCCTGTTGTGACAATTAGCAAACAGCGTTGCATTCCCATGTGTGCCCCCCTCTGGATTGTAGTGTGGATTGCCTGTGACAGACTGTATTCATTGTCTGACTATGCACCGAACTGTGACATCCATACCATGACAGTTCGGGACGAATACATGTATAAAAGTATGCATTATATGTAATATAATGTGCATAACTCCCCTCATGTGCGCATACACACACAGTCTTGCACATTCTGACCTTCTCTTCTACATGTGACAGAGCTCCTCGGGCTAGTGGATCCTCCTGAATCCACATTACCACTGTCCTCAGCCTGTCATGCTGTCCGCAGGCCATTCTTTATTTAGAGTTACATCACAACTCCACAATAAAACACACACTATAGTACACACTCAATATGCATGCTTTATTTAACTCTAAACACACGCTGGTAATGTGATGTAGACCGTTGTAATGGAGTGACACGGCTATTCCCAGAGGAAACAGAATGGAATAATACCACATGCAAGTATAAAAGCATATACACTACTGTTTAAAATTTTGGGATCAGTAAGACTTTTTTAAATACTTTTATTTAGCAAGGATGCATTAAATTGATCACAACTTACCATATAGACATTTATAACATTACAAAACATTTATATTTCAAATAAATGCTGTTATTTCATGAATGTATTTATTTCTGTTCATCAAAGAATCCTGAAAAGAAAAAAGAAAAAAAGTATCACAGTTTCCACAAAAATATGAAGGATCATGATTGGAGTAATGACTGCTGAAAATTCAGCTTTGCCATAACAGGAATTAATTATATATTAAAAACAGACACAGCAATTTTAAATCATAATGATATTTCACAATATTATTTTTTACTCTATTTTGGAACAAGTAAATACAGCCTTGCTGAGCAAATTTTTTTTAAATCCAACGCCAAATCATATTTTTTAAATTATAAATATGTATATATAAGTATCTTAAGTTTTAAACTTGTCCCATACGTGAGGTGAGATATGCTAAGTGGTCTAACTTATGATTTTTGCCTGGTAGATGGAATAAAGGTATCCATAAATTTACACTGAAAAGCAAAAAAACTTAGGGATGAGAATATTATATAGACTTGGTGATGGACTAGTTTGACTTACCAACTTAAAGCTACTCAGAACACTCTTGTAACCACCCAGCTACAGCATAGAAACATGCTAACAACAACAAAGAACACCTTAGCAACCATACAGCAACTATCAACAACTCACAACACCTATAGCGCCTTAACATCTTAACAACCTAGTTAACTCAGTTTAACCTGCACAATATTCATTGGTTTGTAGCAGTGAGGAAGAGGATGATGATAATGATGATGATGATTATGAATCCTCGCCCAGAGTTTCCACACCTTTAACCAACTCAGGCCTGCCTGGACTTAAAGAATCAACATCCCTTCTACGAATCGTGCTTGCATGATGCATTTATCTCTCTCTCTCTCTCTTTAAATCCTCTGCCTCAGCATTTCCCAGAAATCTCTCCTCAAAGGGAAAGGAGTCACAGGAAAAACTTGGTTAGTCACAGTGAAGAGGACAACAAATATCTATTTGAGCCTGTCTAAAATATCCAGGTTGAGCCACCAGGGAATGTCTCCAGAGAAAGCCTCTGTTTATTCTGAGTGATGCGCTTTTACTTTAAGTTACTTGTTTGTCTGATGGTAGCTCAGACTCAGCAAGAAAGAGCATGGGCAAAGTAAAACTCGGAAACAAAAACATCTTAAGGGTTCTTTTTTTTTCCTGTTCTGTACTTGGCAAGAGGGAGGCTTGTCCAAAGCTTATGGCTTTGAAGCAAAGTGGAAGAAGATCTGTGGGTCTCCTCAGAGATGTTCTCATGTTCTACCCAGCATAAAAAAAAAAACTTGGATGGGAATTTACTAAGAACGGCACCTACTACTAGCATTGTTTATTTAAAAATCTGAGCAGGCTGCAATTTCCCATCTTCCAGACCGATAATTATTTTAATGTTATGGCCAATAACTTACAAATAGCTGATATTAAAATGTTTAATGTACTATTTTGTCTAAATAAATTACAAATAAAGCACAATGCTAACTAAAATCAATCATTTTAAATGCTACAAAAGAATTTATGCATTACAACATTATAATGTACAGTATAAAAAATACATTTTAAGATTCACTTAAGATTACATTTAACAGTGTTAATAAATTATTATTTTACAGACTAACTTTAAGTGTTAAAAAAAGTATGTTAAAAGTAAAAATAGAAGTGAAATAAATAATATCCACAATTGACTGATACAGATACACTAGTTTGGGGCCAGTACGATTTTTAAATTTAAATTAAATTTATTTATTTGAAATAAATTAATATTTTTGTTCAACTACTACTTTTGTTCAAAGTAAATACTGTCCTTTTGAACTTTATATTCATTAAAGAATGCTGAAAAAAAAAAAATCAGAACAACTTTTTTTTAACATTGATAATAATAAAAAATGCAATATAACCAAATCAACATATTAAAAGTGATTTCTGAAGGATCATGTGACACTGAAGACTGGAGTAACGACTGCTGAAAATTCAGTTTTGCCTTCAAGGGAATAAAATACATTTTACAATATAATTAAATAGAAAAAATTTATTTTAAATTGTAATAATGTTTCACAATATTTCACAATATATTTGATCAAATAAATGCAGCCGTGGTAAGCATAAGAGACTTCTTTCAAAAACATTTTAAATATCTTACCGACCCCAAAACAGTAGTGTAAATAAAAAAAAGTCTAATAATGGTCAATAACCAATAGGCTATATGGTGCATTCTTGGTGTGTATGTTTGTAGGAGAAAGGACAAAAACAAAAATGCAGAAACAAAGAGAGAAAGAGTGAGTGACAATGCAAAAGAGAGACAAACTGTGTTTATAACTGCAATACTGGCGTTTCGGTAAAGCGCACAGTAAGCACATTTTCAGTCTTTTCTCTACACTGATTGTGCAAATGCAGCTCAAATAGCTAGAGAAAGGAGATCTGAAACTAAGCCTTTGAGGCGAGGGAGGTGTAAACTGTAAACAAAGGCCATTTGAGAGCACACAACTCGCCGTTCAGAAGGCACGATCCAAATCAGGAGTTCCAATGAGAACATTGACTGCTTCCATTTGTCTTCAGTGGACACTGTAGGATTCATGTAGACACAGAAGAGGTCTGACATGTAAGCAGTTCTGCTTCATTAGAGGAACATAAATATGACTGACACAAGAGGAAAAAACTCCCTCTCCTACCACAAAAAGTTTGGGGAGGACAAAAGCTTTTATTATTAGTGCAGAACTAAAAATGCCAAGTTAGTTCACTTTGCAGCTTTCCATGAACAGCTGTAGAAAGTTCAAATGGTAGAAAGTGGTTAAATGACCAAGCTGTGTGCCGCATTCTGAATGTTCATGTTTCATTATGTGCCATGTTTGTTTTCTAAACTGTGTGTGTGTGTGTTTTGTGAATGTGTGTATGGGGCAGCCGCCTGGCTAACTACCCACGCAGCACTGCAACATGGGCATCCCACTGATTAATCGCTGTTTCTTGGTCTTTCTGGCCATCTCTATGCATTCCCTCTGTCCCTTCTCTGTCTCGTGGCTTTTATGTGACTGCACTCTTTGCAGTTGTCGTTTTATTCCCCTTTTTGCCACTTTTAGACTTACGTAATGGGACACGGGTATATTTATAATTAGACCCATAGTGCTAAAATGAAAATTCTGTCATCATGTTGTTCCATCTTGTATGGCTGTTGTTCTTCTGTGGAACATACTTTAAAAAACATTCTTGAAAAAATGTATCATTTGTGTTTTGAAGAAAAAAAGAAGTAAATGACACAATTTTCATTTTTGGGTAAACCTGATGCTATTATAGTGGGTTTTTTGTTTGTTTGTTAATATTTTGAATTCGATTTTATTTTTATATTTTCTGTTTACATTTGAATTTTAGTTTTAGTAAATGTGTTGTTTTTGTCATTTTTTTTATTTTATTTTTTAAATATGACTATATAGTGTTTTTTATGGTTTTAGTTTAAGTTAATAATAACCCTGGGGTGAACGTTGCCTAATTATTTTAAACTTCACATCAGTTTTATGTGACTAAATGACAGAAATGTAGAAAGAAGATATTTCAGGGGAGTACTGAAAAGATAAAAATAACATTGTGGTCTTCCTGTGGAGGACATCAGCATGGCAACCGCAAAGAGGAAACAAAGAGAGAATAGACAGGGGTAAAAAAGGTGAGAGCAGACATTATCTGCCAGATCATCCAAGTGTAGTCACATTTCAACAGTCCTATTCTCTCTGCCGTAAGCCTAATGTCAGCACAGCTCGCAAAGGTCAGGTCACATGACTCATCTGCTAGCCAAATGTCCAACTGCGTAGATAGAAACACAAAAACAGGAGCACACTTCAGCTAGTGGAAGTAAACACAATATAATAAGATGGAAGAAAATTATGGCAGAGCAGCTCTGTCACAGTAGGACGTGACAAATGCAAACGCCATATAATATGTTAAAAAACAAATGACAAATTGAGCAAGATCGAATCTGGTCTGAAAACACTGAAGGAAGAATTCCCCGTAATTGTTCAGATCAATAATTTATTTATATTAAAGGATTAGTTCACTTCAGTTCACTTCTTTTCCTGAGAATTTACTCACCCCCATGCCATCCAAGATGTTTATGTCTTTCTTTCTTCAGTCGAAAAGAAATTAATGTTTTTGAGGAAAACATTCAGGATTTTTATCCATATATATTGGACTTCTTCGGGGTACAACGGGCTGAAGGTCCAAACTACAGTTTCAATGCAGCTTCAAAGGGCTCTACACGATCCCAGCTGAGAAAAAAGGATCTTGTCTAGCAAAAAATAAATAAATATATATATATATATATATTTTTAACCACAAATGCTCATATTGCACTGTACTGCTCTGCGATGCGCATTACGTAATCACACTGGAAAGGTAACACGTGACGTAGGTGAAAGTACCGATCCAGTGTCTACAAAGCGAACGTGCAAAGACTAAGTCAAACGCCCTTTACAAAAAAAAGTAAAAGAACAATGTCAGACGATTTTGAAGTTGGAGAAAAGGAGAAAATGAGTTTTTCGCCCTAAGTCACGCATGACCTTTCCAACATGATTACGTAATGCATGGCTGGGATCATGTAGAGCGTGCTCTGAAGCTGCAGTGAAACTGAAATTTAGACCTTCAACCCGTTGTACCCCAGTGAAGTCCACTATATGGAGAAAAATCCCTCACAAAGGTAAAAATGTCCCCTGAAAATCAATTCCAGTGGTAAAATGTTTCCTTTTAATGAAAATAATAATAATAATTCTGAAATTCAGTCAGGTTCAAAGGTCATAATCCATCAGCATTGCTTCCAGTCAGTCACTGTTATTGCTTGAGCAACATTAAATGCTGTGTGACAGACAATGGGAGTTGATGGATGAAGAGATAATTAACAGCTAATTAGCTTCAGTAATCAAGCTAATGATGGGTTGTCTGATTGTTATGATGCATTTGTGAATATTCAGGAAGTGCTGGGGAGGATCTGTGCACAGGCAGAACTCCTAAAGATTCACGGGAGAAAGCATGAAAAATTAAATGACTATGAATACACTAAGGATGAAAGAATGCTGAGAGAGGGAGATTCTGCCATCAAAGCCCAATAAAGGTAGAGAAAGAGAGAGAATACATTGTCAGAACCAGTTGTACATAAAAGCAACAGTAATATTGTAATTATTATGAAATAATTATGAAAATTCAGCTTTGCCATCACAGGATATATATATATATTATATATATCCTGTGATGGCAAAGCTGAATTTTCAGCATCATTACTCCAGTCTTCAAAGTCACATGATTTTTCAAAAATCATTCTAATGAGCTGATCTGGTGCTCAAGACACATTTCTTATTACTATCAATGTTGAAAACAGTTGTCCTGCTTAATATTTTTGTGAAAATCATGATACATTTTTTTAAGGATACTTTGATGAATAGAGAGTTCAAAAAACAGCATTTATTTAAAATAGGATTTTCAAATGAATGCTTAAAATAGAAATATCAAACATTATAAATGTTTTTTGAACAATTTCTTGTAACCTTGGTATAAAGTATTGATATTAAAGGGAAAACAAGGTCCCTCTGTCACAGCACATTAGTAGGTCTAATATCACTTTATCAAAAATAGCCTATACTTTTGATGTCGAAATATCTTGTTTGCATCCATGAGACCAAAACATGGCATCACAAGTTGCAGGAGTGACTTCTGTAGTTTGTAATGATAACATATATAGGGCATTCACTCATGCATTTAAATGCTGTTGTTATTCCCAATCCCAAGACTTGTGTATGTGTAGCAAAAAACAGGTTTGAATATCAAGATATGAGCAATACTTCTTCTTTAGTGTAATGTGTAGACTTCCACAGCTGTATTAATAAAGGAAGAATAGTTTTAAACAGCAGAGTAAGGAAACCCTCAGCCTTGTGCCAAGGCGCCAGGCTGGTGTTGGAGACGGGTGGGGGAGCGGGCATCTGGACACGAGTGAGAGCTTAAGAGCACAGCTCACTCTTTAACGGCAAGATCAAGGAGATGCTTGGCAAGGAACACAGCCTCCTAAAACACCAGGACCCCACTTGGAAACATTCACCCAAATCCGCCCACAGAAAAAAACACAAACAAAAGCAGGCAGGCCACGCTGTGTTACGAACGCAAAGCTGCTCCCTTTACACCTCATAACAGCAGAGCCGGGCCGTAACACACTGAGCTCACTGTAAATACAATGGCTCCCCATGGAAAATGACCTCCTCTGTTTTATTTCTGGACAGATGTCAAATCATAAGTTTTGCTGTATCTCACTATCCGTAAGACTTGACATTCTTCTGCAATCACTGAAGATTAAGTGTTTCCCTCAAGCCTAAATCACTCGCTTTTTCTACTTTAACCACATTTAAAATATAAAAGTCATGCCAACACATATAAAATAACAGTATTTATGACATACAGTGGCCCCAAAGTACACACACATTTAACAATATATGCATACCTGTAGTTTCACTGCATTAGAAACAAAATATTAAACTAAGTGGCATCTGCAACAAATAACATTCAAATAATTCCCATAATCAACTTTTTGGAGCCATTTGTGCAGTTAATTTTAGTCTTCATTTTGAACAATATACACTATCATTCAAAAGTTTGAGGTAATTTTTTAAAATACCTTTATTAATCAAGGACACATTAAATTGATCAAAAGTGTCAAAAGTTGCCTATTTCAAATAAGTTCCGCTAGTGCTGGGCGGTATACCGGTTCATATGGTATACTGGTTTCAATTTCGACACCGATATGTATTTTTCAAAAACCGCCATACCGGTGTGTAGCTGAAACAGCTGCTGTCTCTATTCAATGGCCTTGAAGCGCTGTAGAGCGTATAGAGAGCGGGCTTCTATTAACTGCATACCCTTCTTACACAACTTTATAACACAACAATAAATAACTTACAAAACGATCTCTCTTTAATACTGCAAATACCATGTAGAGCCATATGATATCCGCGATGCAAAAAACATGGACGAAATCACAGAATCCAGTCACAAATAGAACTTACTGTATAAAGCGGAACGTCACAGAATTTGGCAGTTTTTGGATGAATAAATCAAAAGTCGGGCTGTACAATGAATCAGATATCAATACTAGTGTCTGTGAATATTAAGGCTAAAAAAAGACTGCTATTGAAATTTGAAGTCTGTATGAATAAGCGCCGCATTTTCGTCTACTACTAACTGTTACACATACTGAAGCTCGCGATGATTTCAGTGTCTGCTGTCTCACTCACTATACATGAACTTCATCTGCAAAGCTGCTCTTAGAGTCACTTTATGAACATTTCACTGTTTAATTTGATAAAACTATCAACATTTGTCATATCATATACACAGGAAGTCAAAGGTCTTCACGACCCTGTCAAAATAAAAGTTCGGTATAACTTGAAATTATGGAAACCCTAAACGGCCATGGATTATTATCTTGTTCTCTTAATTTTCTCGTCATCTCGACATAAAACTTATTTTTACAATGATTGATTCTGAAACACAGGACCCGGATTCTACTGTTGCTATAGTAATGAACACAACTTTCACGCGCATCAGATCGACGGATAAATCATGCGCTCTTATATCTTGTGGATATTTCAGCAAAATGTTTACTTCGCTTAATAATAAAGTTTACACTAAATAACTACATATAGGCTAATCAATCACTGTTCAATAAATGTATGCTAAACATTTTATTTGTGTAATTAACAATAATCAACAGAGCATTCAACATCTCAAGTGCAGACGAGTGCCTTCAGAAAGATGCCAGATTATTCTATAATTCTAAAAACTTTTAAACCCACTTCACTTTCCTCATTCGCTTGAAATAAAATTATATTACATAATGTGTATTTTTATTCGTCATGTAGGATAGATTGTGATATCATGTGTGTTAAACTGTCTTCCTTCTCCTAGCTCTTCCATTAAAAAGAGGTGCAATACTCCAGATTTCCAAAAAACAAAACTTTAATCCAGTTGATATAGGCTAAAACAATCTTGGGATGCTGTTTGAGAAGAGTGTTTATGTGTGGTTTCCTACAAAGAAATGTAGAATAGGTTACACACTATCACTGAATTAAATTACATAGGCTATAAATCATATTTCTTATTAATATACATTGAGTGACATAGTGAGGTAAACGAACACTGAAACTGTGATGATTAAAATGGCGTCTTAAAGATATACAATAAGGTGCAAACAGAATACTATACAGTGACATCAAAATTCGTTTTAATAAGCAATAAGTTTAGAATTACACTAATTAATTCTAATTACTAATTAAATCTATTGCGGTCGTGAAACTGTAATTAGTAGGCTATTACATCTAGCAGCCAGAACATAACGATAACCGATACTTTCAAGCAAAATAATCATATTCAAGCATTTAACAGTTAAGTTACTTAACGCACACAATACTGCACAAAATAAAGCAATGACGAAAACTCTCTCTGTCTCTCTGTACAATCTGAGCCAATATGAACTAATACAGTAAAGTGGATATTTACCGCACCCCATCAGTTATATTTTACAGGGACCGGGAGAGGACATGTTCGGTTCACTTAGTTTTGTCGTGGCCACAACATGTTAACTCGTCGGAACATGATAATATGTCGTGGCCACGAGATATTAATTAGTGGGAACGTCATATTAACTCATGGGAACGTGATAAGTCGTGGCCACGAGATCATTTTGTCGAGGTAACGACATCCTTATGTCGTGGCCACGTGATGTAAAGTCGTGGCCTCCAGATCATATGTTGAGGGAACGATATATTTTTTCGTGGCCACAACTTCATTATTTTGAGGGAACGACATTATTTCTCATGGCCACGAGTTAAATGCGTAAACGACCTGCGCGACCATGGAATTATCAGAAATGGATAGGCCTATATAATATTTATTTTTAATTAAGAAAAAGCGTGGAATTAAGAAGTGATTATATTAACATTGCCTGTTGTGTGTGCGATGCCTACAGTATAGCAGCATTCGAATGAAGTTTATCAATAAGAATATGCCGTGTATATTTTTGTCACATCCAACAGTAAATCCATTCATTGATTGTTAATTTTTATTTCATATTTTTATATTTATGATTATTGGTTACATTTTTTTTTTTTTATTTATTGTTATGTAGCCCTATTTACTTTATTTTCCCCTTCATTTCCCATATCTCTTTACCTTTCTGTAGGCCTATGTTAGCTATATTTTGTAAATACTTTAAATGCTCGATCATGCCAATAAAAATGTGACTTTATGACTGTAGCCTATGTGAAGATAATTCCAGGTTGCCATGGTCATGCAGGTTGTTTACGCATTTAACTCGTGGCCATGAGTAATCCCGTTCCCTAAAAAAAATGAAGTCGTGGCCACAAGAAAAATACGTTGTTCCCTCAACATACGATCTCGAGGCCACAACTTTACATCGCGTAGCCACGACATAAGGATGTCGTTACCTCGACAAAATGATCTCGTGGATATCAATACGCGAGCTTCCCACGAGTTTATATGTCCCCTCCCGGTCACCGTAATATTTGGTAATATACTGCCACCTGTTGGCACATTTGTGCAATTTAGAGCAGAGAATAAGTCATGATCATGAGAAAACAACTTTTGTTATCTTGAGATCACAAGAAAATATGTCGTGATCATGAGAAAACAAGATAGAAAAAAATAATAATCCATGGCCGTTTAGGGCTTCCGTATGAAATAACAGAAATATACTATTGTACAATCGAGTATACTTTAATAGAGATAATAATGATAATAATAATAATAAACACCGTTTATTAAAACACAAACTCAAAGGTCTTCATTGAAATGACAGAAATTGCATAGTAAAAGTGTAACCTACTTATTAATATTATTAACTAAATTAAATTATTAAATTATTTGATTACATTTTAAACTAAATTGTTAGCTTTATGAACTGATTTAATTATAATTAATTTTTACTTGTCCTTACAATGTTTATATAATATATTCCCTGTACTCCTGACAGAATCTTAAAAAAAAAAAATTGTGATAGAGATTTTTGGTCAAACCGCCCAGCACTAAGTTCCGCTTTATTGAACTTTCTATTCATCAAAAAATCCTGAAAAAAATGTATTCAATTCCACAAAAATATTAAGCTGCACAACTGTTTACAACTATAATAATAAAAATGTTTCTTGAGCACCAAATCAGCATATTACAATGATTTCTGAAGCATCATGTGACACTAAAGACTGTAATGATGCTGAAAATTCAGCTTTGCCATCTCAGGAATAAATTACATATATTCAAATAAAAAACAGTATTTGACAATAGATTTGACTGTATTATTGATTATATAAATGCAGCCTTGGTGAGCATAAGAAACTTTTAAATGCAGTAAAATAATTGTACTGACCCCAAAGCTTTGAACGATAGTCGTGCATATTTTTTTTATAATTCAAAATCAATCTTGTATCTAGTTTCACACTTAATTTTGTGAAATGTTTTGCTATTACGGTTTGTGCAATATTTGTTTTAAAAATAAATGCCTGTGGGTTTGATATTTAGTTATATAATACAAAGACATTCATACATTTTTAAGTCTGGCTGTTATCCAAATGCTTTTTGGGGCCACTACATAAAACATGTATAAAATACAAAAGGCTGACTATATGAATATGCATAAAGTGCCTGAGCAACAAACAAACTAAGTACTGAAGTGGAATCAGACTAACAGTGTGCTGTAGTAAATCCTGGTCTATGGTAAACGCATTGCAGGGGGGAAAGAGGAGAGCTTTGAAAGAAGAGGGAGACGGTCAATCAATAGACCCACAGAGTATCGATGACCCCTTTGTTCAGCCTCGCCTTTCCCTCAGACCTGTTCTAATTGGCCTCTTCACATTGTCCAAGAGTGAGGAGTACAATGTAGCACAGTGAATCAAATTACACAGCAGATCTACACCAACTGTGCAAATAAACAATGAATAACAATGAGGAAAAATAATGAGGAACAGATTGGAAACGTCAAATTGTTTATACTAATTCTGTCAGAAATTAAAAGTGGGTGTGAATGTGTTTACCGTGAGATCCCGTACAGGCATTAGCCAAATTGCAAATCAAACTGCTGATCGAGTTCTATTCAATTTGGACTACGACTTTTCTTAGCGCAGCTTTACTTTCATAGACCTCATTTGTAGATTTTAATGTCTTAATTAGGTGACATGTTTGGTCTTTAACTTGACCAGAAATCCATTGTTAACCTTTGACCTAGCCACGGCTCACAGGTCTCTATAGTTTGAAATACACATTATGTTTCCTAGCCTGCAGCGAGCCCTAAAAGAAACAATAGCAAAGTCTATGTCAGCAAGATTACTAACTCAGAACGCAACACAAGGGTTAGTGTCTGAGTTACTGATGACAGAGTCCTGATATAGGACTAACACCTCTGTGAACTCACAAATCAGTGGAGAACAAATAAGAGACATGAGAATATTTCATCACTTGATTTTGAGGTTTATATAAGTCTTATACACATCCCAATGTGGAAATGCTACCATCAAAAAACAATTTCAGAAGTGAAACTTCGCACGACTTCTTGCTTAATCACATTGTGATGTTGTTTCCAGTTAATCGTGACATTAGTCATCTTTCATGCTAAGTTCCTTACAAAAAAACAATCATCTTCCTGTATCATCTGTGCCGTTGAACTAAAAGAGCAGGTAGATTGTGTGAGGTTTTATGTGTGTGGTGCTAAACCTCTTACCAGGCGGTGTGCAGTTCTTTTCAGCATTGGGCCCAACCTGCACCTCATCTGTGTAGTTGCTGTCAATGTCAAAGTCCTGCAGCAGCCTGCGACTCTCCCACTTTTCACTGTCTTCAGCTGAGAGACCGGACAGGCCATAACCTGCAAAACACACAGGAAAAGCATTGTTATTAACCATGGCTAGATTCACCTACAGCTTGGGTTGTAAAAAATATGACAAAGTGTCATATTTGACATGGACCCTCCAATATGACAGTCCTCCTACAAGGTACCCCATACTAAATTAACAAATAAATTACACACTCAAAAAAATACATATGATAAATATTTGTATAAAGTATTATCTAAAAAAACATTTACTTTCTATTAAACTGGCACGTTTTGCCATATAATTTACACTACTGTTCGGGGTCAGTATGATTTTTTAAAATGTTTTTGAAAGAAGTATTTTATGCTCACCATTTATTTGATCAAGAGCAGTAAAAGCAAATGTAATGTTTTGAAATATCATTACAATTTAAAATAACTGTTTTCTATTTTAATATAATTTCAAATGTAATTTATTCCTGTAATGGGAAAGCTAAATATTCCTGATTTGGTGCCCAAGAAACATTTCTTACTATTATCAATGTTGAAAACTGTTGTACTGCTTGATACTTTTGTTGAAACTGTGATTTTTTTTTAATCAGTATTGAATAGAAAAAATAGAAATGAAAAAATATGAGTTCCCTTTCGAAAGGGAACTCAACTCTGCGTTTGACATGCTATGGGGAACGCCTCCGCGTGAACCGGTGTCTAAAAACAATATCAACTGACAACAATCCTATTGGCCGGCAACAGCCTATGACTTCATCATATTGCGACCCGGAAGTATATAAGATAGAGAACGCCTAAAGAACCAGTCAGTATCTTTTTCGTCTTCAGGGACTGTTTTGTTTGAAATGATATCAAACCGACATTAAGGTAAAACTATTTATGTCTGACAAAAGTTTCAGGAAGTATGTGTATCCATGTTTCATAGAGTTGACATCTGATCACATACATCACTTATAACGTTGTCTTTTATGAGAACAAAGAGCATGTACAGGCAGTTCTTGTGGGATCTGTCTGTTTGTTATTGTGAGTGTGTTTTACTTGTAAAATGCTCCACTCTCTTCTGGTCTTTTCCTCGAGAGGAAAAGGACCGCACCTAATGGTTCAGGTCTTACTCTTACTCTTGCTGAGGCAGAGTAGAGACTAGATCAAGGGGTTTTCAGCTGGAGCTTGTTGGAGAGTTGAAGGGGTGAAATTCCCCGCAACCTTCAACGGCTGACGGGAGAAAACTGTGCGATTATGATGAGGTGTTGTCTATGACATCATTAGATTCAGCAGCAGTTGCTCTTCTTGTTCTAAGCCAAACAAGAGAGCAGGAGATGGCTGATGAGGATGAAGATGGTGAGCCTCCTGAATCCTCAAAGCCAGCTGTGTAAGATTATGGAACACGCTTCTGGCAAACTGCTCGCGGACGGTTCGTCGAACGGTTCCTTTTTGCCATAATTCTCCAACCACCGTAAGCTTTCCATTCCTTCTTGAACTTTATACTGAGATCGAGAAGGCATGGAAGGACCTGTCTATACGCGGTAGCAGGTCAGGTGGGTGTTGCTTACACACAATGTCTGTTTGTAAGCATATCAGTTGGACCTGCTGAATTGGCTTGGTAGATTTCTTTATGTTTTTATTTATATCAAGTTTCCTGGATGCGGACTAGGGCCCTGAAGTTCCATTAGGTTGGCTGTAACATTATATCATTAGGGTAGTAACTGTGTTTGTTCCCTTTTTTGGATGTGATCTTTTTTGGATGTTCCCTTTTTCTTCTGATCATGAAGCCACCGTTCGTATGTTTTCAGATGTCGGCTTTATCTAGGCCGCACTGTTAGCCACCTTTTGGTTTATTAGCTTTCTCCTCTGGTAAATGCTAGAGTTTTGAGATTAGCTTTCACTACTTCAGATAGATCTATGTTGAGCTTTGCTCCTCTGAGCTTTACTTAGAAATTTAGTATTCTCAGAGTTTGCCTCCTCTCAGCTGAGAGTTGTTGGTAGAGGCTGGTGTTTCTTAACCCCAGGCAGATCTATGCTTATGTGTTGGCCTTATAGGCCCACAACTATAGCTGGCCTAGGCTAGAACTAGGGAACTAGAACTTTCTGATGTAAAGTACCCACCCTGTATTTTCAGGGTTGGATTAATAGTACTCCCTTGTTGTTCAAGGTTATTGTACTTTAATATGTTAGTTCTGGGTCTTGCCTTACACTTTGTGGGCTCAGTAACTCTAATACTGCCACAGGCTAGCACTCGTCTGTGCTGGAGTAGTAGGCCTGATTTAGGCCTCCTTTAGAGTATGGTGACGTAGTTTGTACTCCCCCTTTACTGTAAGGGTAAAAAGTGTTTTTACTGAGTACATTGCTTGTTGGAATGTATGAGCTCAGGTTGAGTTTAATAAGCTAACCTCACTACATAGTTTAGTTTCTTTTATGACTCCCTTAGAGCTTGAACACTGCCACAAGCTGACACTCGTGTCGTGTGAAGTAGAAGGCTCCGTTTGGGCCTCCTTCAGAGCATAATAGCTTGTTGTATCACAAGGCTTGTTGGTAGATGTTTCAGTTAGAGTTTGCTCACTTGGAAACTAGCACTGCCACAGGATAAAACGCCCGTGTCATTCTGAAGTCGCAGGTCCTGTTTGGACCTCCCTCAGAGCATGATGGCGTAAGTTTGTACTCCTCTTGCTTTAAGAGTAAAAAGAGTTTTTACTGAGTACATTGCCTGGTGGAATGTGTGGATAAATTGAGCTCAGGTTGAGCTAAACTAGTTATCCTCACTGCATGGTTTGGTTCTCAGATTTGGCTCCCTTAGAGCTTAGACACTGCCACTAGCTGACGCCACATGTCTTTCTGGAGTCGCAGGCCCTGTTTGGGCCTCCTTCAGAGCATGATGGTGTAAGTTTGTACTCCTCTTGCTTAAAGAGTAAAATGTATTTTTACTGAGTACATTGCTTGTGGTTGTGTGTGAAGAAAATTAGCTCAGGTTGAGTTAAACTAGTTAACCTCACTGAATAGTCTGTTTCTAAGGTTTGACTCCCTTAGAGTTTAGACTGCCACTGACTGACGCCCATGTTATTCTGAGGTCGCAGGTCCTGTTTGGACCTCCTTCAGAGCATGATGGTGTAAGTTTGTACTTCTCTTGCTTAAAGAGTAAAAAGTGTTTTTACTGAATACATTGCCGGTTGTAGAATGTGCTCAGGTTGAGCTAGATTAGTCAACCTCACTGCATGGTTTGGTTCTCAGATTTGGCTCCCTTAGAGCATAGACACTGCCACTAGCTGACGCCACGTGTCTTTCTGGAGTCGCAGGCTGTTTGGGGCCTCCTTTCAGAGCATGATGGCGTATGTTGTACTCCTCTTGCTTAAAGAGTAAAAAGTGTTTTTACTGAATACACTGCTTATTGGTATGTGTGGATAAGATTAGCTCAGATTGAGCTAAATTAGTTAACCTCACTGGATTGTTTGGTTCTCAGATTTGGCTCCCTTAGAGTTTAGACACTTAGATGACGTCATAGGCTGTCGCCGGCCAATAGGATTGTCGTAAGTTGATATTGTTTTCAGACACCGGTTCACACGGAGGCGTTCCCCATAGTGTGTCAAACACAGAGTCTTGTTCCCTGTTCTCAGGGAACCATGGTTACATACGTAACCTGAGACGTTTTTGTAGCAATCTTTACTGTCAATTTTGATCAATTTAACGTGTCCTTGCTGAATAAAAGGGGGACATTTCTAGAAAGACTTAGCATGGTAGATGTCTAGAAAGACATCTGCCTTTCTAGACATCCACAAATTACTGATGCACATTGGAAATGCATTCGCTTTGAATGTCAAAGTGAGAATTAATTATATAGAGTAATACACATATATATATCATAGTGAAGAATATTGTCCTGATTAAGTCTGATCTAAACATAATATTTAATAAAAAGAGAAGGCAGATAAATTTGTGTACAGAATGTAATTTTGACAGCACAAACACACAATACATTCAAATGGAAAAGTCAGAGATAGTATTTTAGTCAGTCACCCCTCTTCTATTCTTAATTTGTGAATGTGAAAGTAATTTACATTTATTCATGTACTAGATGATCTTATCTACACACCTCCAACAGAGGAGCAAGATATCAGCAAGAACAGTTGGTAGATGTGACACTCCCAACCAAAACTCTTTGTTCTCAAAAAGACAACATTATAAGTGATGTATGTGATCACATGTCAACTCTATGAGACATGGATACACATACTTCCTGAAACTTTTGTCAGACATAAATAGTCTTACCTTAATGTCGGTTTGATATCATTTCAAACAAAACAGTCCCTGAAGACGAAAAAGTTTGGTTGGGAGTCGAGATGGCTAATGAAACATCTGCCTTTCTAGACATCTACGAATTACTGATGCCCATTGGAAATGCATTGGCTTTGAATGTCAAAGTGAGAATTGATTAAATTGATCGAATTTTTCCCATCTATTATTAGCCAGACTTTTAATACAAACTAAAATCCATAACACAGCTGAGTCTCAGAGTCACTGATCTAAGTTGGGCTCCTCGCAGTGTTGTTTTGGGCAGGTTTGACCAGTCCAGGCCAGTATTACTGTGTGATATCTCCTATTCACACTGCATTCACAGGGACACAGTGAGTCGGAATGTGTTACATACTGTTAAAATCTCACAGGCTCCACTTCTCATTTGTGTTACTGTGAGCAACAGAACCCCGAAAGAATATTCATGAGGGCCGTCTGTGGTGCGGAGTGAGGCCGAGGCGTAATATAAATGACATCACGCGGTGAGCGCTCCTGCAGCAACGCCTCGGTCCGGGCTTGTCTGGGAGGGGGTGATTATTCTGGCAGCACTGTCATCTGGGTCGCTCTGTCCTCAAGCGCCTCTGCCCTTACTCTACTCCGCTTAACCGTCTTCCTGAGCATCTCTTTTCAGAGCACTGGCCCCCACTTACCGCTCCAGTCGCTATAAATAAAACCTCTATATTTATAAAAAAAACAGCACTCACGATGAGGCTTCAGGGCTGCGTTGTGCATTGTGACGTGACGCATTTTGACATTGGGATGTGACGCAAACAGTGATGCAGAACTGGGATCTGGTTGTAAGGAGAGTGTCAGAACATCCTGTTCTTCTTCTTCGGTACTGACAGGAAACTTGAGTTTGTCTTCATCATCATCAAAAAAAAAAAAAAAAACTGATCCAGGCACTGACATTCCTAGTAAAAACTGTTTAATAATTCATCGCCCCCTGAGATGTCAAAAGAATAATGTAGTGAAATGAAGACGGTTGTGACACTTTTGGAAAATGTGACACCTTAGTGTCTTCCTCATAGTAAAGAGACAGCAGCGATCTGTCTGGTACATAGACGAGCAAGCTAAATACAAAACTGAGCCACACAGACTATTCATCGTTATATGATACCTCGATTTTTCTAGGGGAAATTTACTAAGAATGAATTGTGCTGCTTATTTGAGCACAATATTTCTGTTGTTTTAGAACAGGATTCACTAAAGGAATTATGTAAATTAGGTAGTAGCACAAATGTGCTCACAAAATCTATACTGAATGCAATTTTCACACCACAATTCCTGATTTTGCAGGCTAGTTCTGAGTGTTAGGTTACAGAGGGGTAAATTCCCTATCGAGGAAAATCATTTCACTCTGTGGCCATATTCGCAATGTCTCCGGACAGCTATTTTGAGCATGTAAGACCCACTGCTATCTACTTGAATGGGGAAATACCGAAATCTCAAAAACTGTGTATCAAACTCACATTTAAATAACGTTTCAAATCAGATACAAAATCTGACATGAACTGCCTAATAAATTTTATTTCTTAGGCTCAAATAGCATTTGAAAGCATAAATTTCAGGTTGGTCCAGCCAAAGCGCATGTGCATGCGCAGATTGTTTCTATGGGAACTGGAGCTTCTAACAGCAGCTGCAGTGATGCAGTGACTTTACCAATTGACCCTTCGCCGGGAGTTTGATTGACAGGCGATCCAACCAATCATAACGCCGAATCCACCATTTTGTCTGACAAAGCAGTCAGGGGAGTTAGTAGATTAACGTTGGTGGACTTGAACTTGAAAAATTATGTGTACTGACGTCTAAGAGTACCCCATGGCCACTGAACTGAATGGAGAAAGACTGAAATAGCAAAAACGTATTATGTTTAAATAACATTTCAAATCAGCAATAAAATCATACATTTATCTTATAAAGCTGAATTATAAATTTAAATGGCTGAAACTAAATTGCTAAATTGCTTTCCATGGGTAATAGCAATGTTAATTTCAGAAAGCAAATAGCATTGAGTTTTGTGAAAAAAGTTCAGAAAAGAAAGATGAAGGCTGAACTGGTTAGTGAATTTGCTCCCAGTCTTTATCTCATTCTCCTGGGCTAAAACACAACAAAGTGGCTAAGTAATTAACCATGCAGATTCTATCCTCAAACACATGTTAGAGAGGAAAGTAGCAGTTCCATTAGAGTGAGCAAAGCTCTGGCTCATTGTGTAAGCTTCATTGGAAATATTGTGTTTCTCTCTGACACGCTGCACAGAAATGGCATTACCTGTGCAACGAGCCAGAATGCACACTGCACACACACATGCGGGGGGAGGCAGAAAGTTACTATGGAGATGTGACGTAACCGCAGAGAACAGAGGAGAACAGTGACGACATTACGCTCAGATGAACATGGCTAATCGCTCGCAAAAAACCACAAGGATACACATCAGTACACGTGTGGAGAATCAAGCAAACTGATGCATGAGATAAAGAATATACTACAGATATACTACAAGGCACAAACCCAATATCTTAACACCACAAAAAAGAGAACACTGCTTTGTTGCATTAAGAGATTGAATTTAGGCATTGTTTTTAGTGTAACTGGATATGAGTACCTCTTTTTATACAAGAGGGTCTGAGATACTCTGCAGAAGTATTTTAGGCATTTCTAAGTAATGAATGTGAAAGTCTCAGCATGCAGCTGCACTAAAGAGCCCAAGGCACCTCTACGAGACACCCCATTAAAGAGACAGTCCCTCACTGAGATTGAAAATGCACACGCAGTGACTTGTAGGATTATCATGTCCTAGTGGTATAAAAATACATATTATGTAATTGGATGATATATACGGAATGATGATATATATATCGTAACCGCGGTATAAAATGTCTATCATTAGAGTTTTTTCTATATTGTGTATATCGCAGTATGTAAATATATAGCACTACTGACACTTCAGAGTGATGAAATGCATGAATGAGAATACAGTGCACAGCATAAATGAGTACACCCCCTCTGAACAAATACAAAAGATGTATTTTCTTTATGATCACTAATGCAATTCATGGAAAGATGGCAAAACTAAAATGTATTAAACATATACTTAATAAAAACTGAGAAATATATGTCATTAATAGCCATAAAATAAGTAAATTAGCCAATTTTGTTTAAATTAAGGATTGCAGAAATGAGTACACCCTAGATTTAATTAAACAAATGTATAATATTCTAGTACTTAGTATGCCCTCCATAATTTTGAATATACTGCTCTGACCCTTCTTGGCACGGAGTGTACAAGTTCATGACAAATTGTCACATCTGTCCTGTTTAACTCTTGGATGATGAGCTCCTGATCTTTAATGGGGAGTGTTGCTCAACTCGTCTCTACAGAATCCCTCAAGAGTGTTAAGACTGAGTGCAATACATGTCCACAGAAGGTTTTTCACCTTGGGAGAATGCATATCCTCACTGCCATGTTGAAAAAATGCCCAACAATGCAGGGAATGAGGAAAGGGTAACATCTTCTGTTTCAAGTTTGTGTAGCAACCCAGGTTTTGCTGTTATAAAATTCTACTGTTGCCATGGACACGTTATTTGATAATACAGATTGTGGTAAGTTTTCACAGAAAACAACATAAGCTGGATAAGGAAAACAAAAAAGAAAACGTCTCAGGTTACGTATGTAACCATGGTTCCCTGAGAGGGAACGAGACGCTGCGTCAAGCGTTTTGGGAACGCCTCTGCATGATTGCGTCGTGAAGCACATGTGATATCTGCCCAATGGCGTGAAGGAACGTCATAGGCGGGTGACGTCACGACCAGGAAACTATAAAGCACACCTGAACCAAACAGAGATAACTTCCGAAAAGTCGAAGTAAGTCGATCACAGGCATGCAGGGAGTATGGCAATGTGACACAGCATCTCGTTCCCTCTCAGGATACGTAACATGAGACGTTCCCTTTCAAGGGGACTCACACTGCGTCAAGCGCTTTGGGAACAGGATACCGACGCCGCCATAAGACCGAGTGCCTGTCTGTGTGAAACTGTTCAGCGCACACTAAGACACCAGCACTCTTGACCCCGGGGTCGAGGCCACATCTAGGTTATAAAACCTAACAAATGTGTCATCACAAACTTCTTGGAGGGAAACTCCAGACAATAAGGCCAGGGAGGCCGCCATACTCTGTGTAGAGTGAGCACAGACCTTAAGTGGAGAAGGGTGACCGGCAGACTTATACGCAAGTGAGATAGCCTCAACTACCCACTTGCTCAAGGTTTGCTTGGATGCAGGGTGCCCCTTACGTGGGGCCCCGAAACAAATTACCAATTGATCCGTCTTACGCCACAGGGCAGCTCTGTGGACGTAAGCATCCAAAGCCCTAACAGGGCACAGCAAATTAAGTTTTTCCTGGTCTGGATCCAGAAATGGAGGAGGACAAAAAGCCTGCAGCATAATAGGGCCCGCCACATTAGTGGGGACCTTAGGAACATATCCTTCCCGAGGGAAGGGGAAGGCTTTAACCATGCCTGGCGCGAAGTCTAAGCAAGAGGGAGAGACCGAAAGGGCTTGTAGGTCTCCAATTCTTTTAAGAGACGAGATAGCGAGGAGGAAAAGAGTCTTAAGAGTGAGGAACTTTTCGTGAACCTCTTCAATAGGCTCGAACGGAGCGGTAGACAGCCCCTCCAACACTATGGACAAGTCCCAGGTCGGAATTCTCTGACATGCCACAGGCCTCAGCCTCAGAGTATCACGAAGGAAGTGAGTAACCCATGGGTGTCTGCCAAGAGAAGCACCCTCTAAAGGAACATGGTAAGCCGCAATGGCCGCCACGTAGACCTTTAGCGTAGATGGAGATAACCCTGAAGATAACTTTTCTTGAAGAAATTCCAGAACTGTACCGGTTGGGCAGTTAACAGGATCAAAGTTATGTTCTCTACACCAAGAAGAGAATACAGCCTCCTTGTGGAAGGAGCTCTGGAATGGAGCATGGTCTCCACCACCTCAGTAGGGAGACTGGAATCTATGAGCTGTGCCCCCTCAGAGGCCACGCCCACAGCTTCCACAACTCCGGGCAGGGGTGAAAGAGTGAGCCCCCCGCCTGTGAGAGTAGGTCCCTCCTGACTGGGCCAAAACGGGGCTACTAGAAGCAACTGGGCCGTCCTGGTGCTCTCTCTAAAACTCCCGGAAGCAGAGCAATCAGGGGAAAGGCGTACAGTAGCCCTGGCCACATCTGCACCATAGCGTCCAACCCCAGGGGGGCTGGATGTGTGTGGGAGAAATATAGAGGACATTGGGTCGTTTCCAGAGACGCAAACAAGTCCACATCCGCTTTCCCGAAGCGCTCCCAAAGGAGCTCCACCACCTCGGGGTGGAGTCTCCACTCCCTGGGCCTCAGCCCCTGCCTCGACAGGATGTCTGCTTCCTGATTCAGACGCTAAAGCAGATGATGTACGTAGGGGCTTAGTGGGTAACTTCAGGGTTTTGAGGGAGGCTGCAGACTCGGGGGAGAGATAGCTCGCGAGCATCTCTTCCACCCGAGGCATCTCCCCATAACCATGCCTTTTTGGTCCCATAATATTACTATAGTTGGAAATTTGTGGACTATAGACCCCATAGGACGCAGGTCTATTCCACGACCTTGACACCCCGGCATGGAGGTTGTGCGCGAGATGGAAGAAAGCACTCGTCTAATAAGCTTGCTTGACAGGCTTTCTGTTTCTCGGCCGGCCAGCTTATGTTCAATCTGGCCACCGCTCTAGTTACCTCCACGCGCTCCTCATATGCTTGTGTGTGGGGTGGCGACTTTTCATACTGATCGATGCTGACAATGTCCAGTTCTTCAGAACTAGAGCGCCGCAGCATCGGCACTTCACCAGGGGCAGAAGAAACCGCAGAGCGTGCTTCTACCTCCTGAAATGAAGCGCTGGATCCTGCAGGTAAAGGCAGAGAAAGGGCAGGGCCCATCTCTAACCCCTCTGCAAGATCCATTTGCGAACCTCACGACGCAAGCCTTCGCTGTGCCTCGGCAACAGCGGGACCCGAGCCGCGGGGAGCGCGAGCCAAACCGCTTTCCTTGAAAAGCGCCCAGCGGGAGCGGAGCGTCTTCATAGGCATCTGCTCACAATGCACACAGCCAGCTTCCTTGAAAGCTGACTGGGCATGCTCCACTCCCAGGCAAACAACACAAAGCTTGTGTGCATCTCCCGCTGTGATGTAGTGAGGACAAGGAGACGCACACGGCCTGAATTGCTGCACTTTAGTCGCCATAATAATGTCTTAGATAAGAGTGCTTGAATAACTTGAGAGACAAACAGCAATAAATAAGACAGTTTCACAGAGAGCACTTGCTGAAGACACAAAAGCTATCTCTGTTTGGTTCAGGTGTGCTTTATAGTTTCCTGGTCGTGACGTCACCCACCTATGACGTTCCTTCACGCCATTGGACAGAATTCACATGTGCTTCACAACGCAATCACACAGAGGCGTTCCCAAAGCGCTTGATGCAGCGTGAGTTCCCTTGAAAGGGAACCAAATATGAAAGAGAAAGACCAGACGAGAAACTCAAATTGATAGTTTACTCAAAATTGAGATTTCTGCCGTCATTCACTCGTGCGCACACAGAAAGCCGTGTCTCTCAGTATGCGAACGTGTATTCAGTTCTTTCACGTCTTATTGCGCTTGAATGGTCGAATACACATGCAATTATGTCAAAATGCTCATCATGTGGAATATTCATGTAAACACAGCCAGTAATGTCTCAAATCAAAGTAAACAGCCAGGTGTAAACTGGATGTATATCAGTTTAATGGATCCGTGCATTTGGACTTAAAGTGACAGCAGCCTAATATACCCACCTGCTGCATTAATGTGAATCAAACAAAAGAGAAAATAACTTCCTGCTCTTGACTGAATAACTTTTTTTATAGCTTTAATAAGAATACATTTATATTTAATACAGTGAAGACAATGCAATATTTTTTTTTACATTTGATTATTAAATTTCTATCCTAATTCTAACTACATGTTAAATAAACCTATTGTACCTGAAAAACTTAATTTGTTTAATTCATATTTTTGTTATATTGTATTTGTCCTATTGTTTGCAATTTGCTTTGCTTTTAATAACAGAAATTAGATAAAATAACACAAAAATAACTATATCATGATGTATATCGTAAAATAAAAATTTTCATATTGAAGAATTTGGTCATATCGTCCACCCCTATTATGTAAGGTTCACAACTTCACACACCTCCATGACTCATTTGAGATGATCATATTTATATTTTAAATAAAGGGTATTTCAACTGCACAACAGCACTAATGTTTTAAACATTGATATTAATGAGAAATGTTTCATGTGACACTGAAGACTGGAGTAATGGCTGCTGAAAATTTAGCTTTGCCTTCACAGGAATAAATAACATTTTAAAATATACTAAAATACAAAATAGTTATAGAAGAATATTTCACAATATTACTGTTACCACTGTATTTTGTTTAAATAAATGCCTTGGTGATCATAAGAGACAATAGAAATTGTTAAGTACAATCTCTATATATTTAACCAAGCATACATAAAAAAGGCAGTATAGTCCCTTCTAATGAAAAAAAAGTTTCTACGCGCAACTGCACCAGAAAGCCCAGAGCATGTCAGCCCCATCACCTTTATCACCTTTACTAGAAAATGTACAACCAAGAACCAATGACCTTTTCCACATATAAAACTACATACTACATATAAAACATATTACATGCAGGGTTCTTCATCCCCCTTTTGTCATAATGTACAAAGACAACATGATGGTGTATGTCACAAAGCAAAAATCTAGCATGATGTTAAATGCTCAGACCCTAGAGATAAACATGCCCTAAATACTCAGTGTTTTATGATAAAATAGCATAAAAATGCAGCTGAAAGACAAGGACGCATTAAGGCAAAGGGCCTCCCTCTACAGAGAAAGAGCTGTAGGTGCTCGCCTTAATGTTCAAGTAATTTCACAGAGAGGAAACATGACTAAGACAGATTTTACTCTTTTTACTGCTGTGCTGTTTCAGGGGATGCTGTTTGCAGATGCAAAATTGTCTTGAGTGACATCAAATGACAACATAAACTATAAATGAATGGAAAAGTAGGATGACTTCAGTACCTTTAATGTCACTGGATGCACACATCACCCAACAATAAGGGTCATTAAAGATTTACTCAAATATGATACTGTAATGGAAAGTGTCATTAATGGAACAGGGTCTTATTTACTTCTCAGTAGTATCATGGTCTCTTCTAAGTAATGCCCCGGACATGACATGCAGGAAAAAAATAGTAGGCTAAATCGTGCGCACGATTTACTAATTCGTTCCCTCGATTTATCCCCTGATTTATAAATCATGCGCATGATTTATAAATCGAGGGAACAAAATAGTAAATCATGCACACGATTTAGTAAATCGAGGGAACGAAAATAGTAAATCGTGCACACGATTAAATTTTTTTTCTTGCATGTCATGTGCGGGGCTCTGTACATATGCCCTAAAGAGAGCCACAGAACATACTGATCATCATTCCCAAGAGTCCTCCTTTAGTTTTTTGCTACATATTAAAAGCGTTTTACCTGCAGTAGTGTACAACATACTATTGTAGAGCTTACAAAAGTGAACACTGGTCACCTGTTCATAAGAATAAATCTTAAAGGTGAAGTGATTAATATTTGTGCCACTAGTGGTACCAGACAGAATTATAAACAAAAGTACCATTATTTGGACAAACAGGTTATACCATCCCGAACTCATACCATTGGTTTGATCAATGACGTTTTCTTAAACAAACAGACTGCAATTCCTTTTCGTGCCACTAGTTGTGCAGAAAATAACATACTTGGCTTTTACCATATGAAAAAACAAACTATTTTGGATCATTACATGAAATTAATTTTTAAAACGGGTAATAATTACATAACAAGGTATTCATCTTCCTCCTTGTACAATACCTGTAACAGTATCTGCCAAGTGACTATATGGTCCACATCACACTGAAAGCCTGTCACTAACAGAGCCATTTCTATGAAGAAAGATCGCAGATGCTTGTGCTACATACTTTAAACACCGTCAAGGAGAAAATAGATTGTTCTATCTAGCCACATCTGCAGCACATCACCTGAGGACCTGTCCCACAGATGACTGTCCCAGATAGCAGCTGTTGCGAAGAGGAACTACCCGGGAAATTCTATCCTATAGATTCAGACTGCCCTTACACATTCGACCCCATACTGTCAAAACGGATAAATATAACACTGCATGCTTCCACTCTGCCAAACCCGTAATTACCTAGTTTATCTTCATTAGGTGAAAACTTGAATATGGGACAGTACTAGTCAAACAAAGTCAGGGAGAGAGGAGAGGTACTAAAATATCAGAAGAAAGAAGGAAGGTAGAATTTAAGGATCTCTAAAAAAAACTGTAGTACATTAGTGACACTGCAGAAGACAAACATCTGCTTGGAGCAGGGAGTGGGTTTCAAACTGGGGAACAGGGACCCCCAAGGGACTGCCATGGAATCAGCTGAAAATTTCAGAGAGAGAGAGAGAGAAAAAAAAAAAGAGTTAAAAAAGTGGGGCTTTAGACAAATATTTTCAGTGAAAAGAACTAAAATAAATTTGAATGATTAAGAATGAATCTAATAATTAATAATATTTTTCATATAATATTTAATAATCATTTCTTTTGGTTTGAATAAAATGGCAATATAAAATATTTACACCAATTATTGTTACAATACCAGCTATTCATCTGAACAACATGTTGCCTTTATAATATCACAATATTCTTTTAAAAGGTATGAATTTATATGATCCCCTGGCAAAAATTCAGCAGACATGCACAGCATGTCTCGATAATTCTCCAGGGGATCACCATCTTTGTGGGTTCTTGGCATTAAAAAAAGTTTAAAACCCCCTTGAACAGATAAACTTCATACGGCATTTCTTGAATGTTAAAGTATTGGAGGTAGAGGTGGGTCTTGATGAAAGTGTGAGTGGACCGATGGGAACAGACTCGTCTGAGAATCATACAGTGTAGTTAATAATCAGACTATCAGGTAAATGGTGAGTGGTTATATATAAAGTCAGTGATTGGGTATCAGTAATGGGTCGTTTATGGATGTGACAGGCCATTAATAGTCTCATTAGTGACTGCTGGCGGTGCAACTCCTGCTGTGCATGTCTGCTGTCAGCCAGAAGAGCTGGACAAGAGCCTCATCTCCACCAAACAACCTTCAAAGGACTGGAGGGGCGGTCAGAGAGCTTTGAGGCTCTGGGTAAACCAGTTAGAGAAATGGTTTCTGGGGCGTCACTAAGTGTAGCATCACCCCATCATTTTACAGTAGTCTTTTTGATGTCTGGGACATTTAGCTAAATCACAAAAGTAGATATGGAAAATGTCCACAGTAGTGAAGGTCAACTAATTCATCTACAGTTTAATTTCGATATTTTTTAGAACTGAAACAACCAGACTAAAGCCAGGTGAACCACAAACTATCCTAGTTATACAGGGCTTCCTAAAGACTGATTAGTTTTAAATTATAATATACATTTTGAAAATATTTGTACACATCAGTGCACATTGCTATAGTTACAGTCATCATTTAAACATTAATTTTTAGCAGATACAGTAATCACTTCACCAATAAAGATCACCTAAAGATCACAAATAGTGTTAATAAACTGCCACAGTCAGGTTGTCAATCACACTCCATAAGACAAACTCCACAATATCAACCCATCCATCTTACTTACTATAACAAAGTCATTTTATATTCAATCCCTACATTTCAAGTGCCATATTTTGAAGTATTTACTAGCTTCACACTCTTTTTTTAGACGTGTGTGGCCTATTCTTCCACACCATTTTTTTCTCATCTTAGAGATTTGCTAAAGGTTGTTCCGGTTAGTCAGTTGACACATTCTTGCTCTGTTTTAACAAGATGTCCAGTCCCTGATGATGAAAACCTGTCCTACTGATACTAGCACCGTATTTCACTGTATTTTTGAGCTGAAAGGAGTGTTTGATTTTTGGCATACAAAACTGCATTGAATTTTGGCTTACAACATTTGTCTTGGTAGCACTGGACCACAAAATCTCGTCCTACATCCCAGCTGAGTCTGGTTCTTCTGTGTTTTATCCAACTCCAGACATTGTTCTTTTAGGGTAATGGCTTGTTTTGGCCACCCTCCTATACTAGCACCTTTAGTCCATCTTGGAAAAACGACAAACAACACTAACTGCACGAGTATAGACATATCTCAGCACTCTCTTTCTCAGCAACGTACATTACAAACCAACATACCACCTTCAAATATGTTTTAACTGCGGCTTTATGTAATCAGACAGAATATCAAACAAGAGCTTATATAAATTCAAAGCAGTCAAAAGATTAAAGGCTTAGAACTCATTATTCTTTCATAGTGGATTTTAATATCTTAAGCATATTTGTCTTTTTTACAGAGCGGAAATGCTTATTTGAATGAAAGGTAATCCTCTGTGAAAAGTAATGCGCCACCTTCTCATATCCTTACTCGTAATTTGCACTGCACTGCAAGTTAGTCAGCTCACGTTTGATCTAAATCAGACAATTAAAAAGCTAATCAGTTCTTCTTCCCCTTTTATCGCAGGTGAAAGGCTATCTGAATGTGCTAGCACTCACAGCGTGTGCTGGGGTTCCATGCTAATTGCTGACAGAAGACTCAAAGTTTGTTACACTTAAAATGGGCCAATTTAGTCCCAAGTAGTATTGAAAGAGTAGCCTTACAAGTTTACTACTAGTACATTGATATTAGTGTAAATACTACATAAAGTATACTTTAAAATATTCTTAAAGTCCCCCTGTAGTCAATCAGTTTAACCCTTAAAACTTATTTAAACGTTTTTTTTGTTTTTTTTTCTGTGAAAAATAATCTTAATGCCTTAAAATAGCTTGAATTTAACTCTACACCCTTGCCTCATTTAATATATGTGGATCAGTGAATAAGCAAATTAGCCCACTCGCTCATGCCAGCTCAGAGATCCACTCGGTCAACTTACTGAGGTAAAAGCTGCACAATGGTATCGCTCTTTACAACATCGGACACATAACGGTAATTAATATGATTAGCCTTTTGCTTGACTATGTTATCAAACAGCTAATAATGTGTTGCTAATATTACACAAACCATGTTCCTGTTCGCGAGTCAGACAGCTGCCAATCAGTATCCTTACAAACGCTTTAACTCAGAACGTCAGTGAAGAAAGGTATATAGCTCATAACATCGTAATATCCATCATATACCCGCCACATTGACGTGATTGGTAGTTTGTGTCGTCAGAAACACCAGCGATTTCAAACTGCAGGTTTGGGACTGACTTTTTTTTCACTGCAGTTTTAAGGAGAAAATACTCAGCAATGGTGTTGACATATGAATTTGCACATGGTTTGTCTTAAAGCATATTAAAAACACCACATAGACATATAAACAACATAAAAACTTGATTTTCACCACAGGGGGACTTTAATAAAATGAACTTGAAGTATACTAATTTTTTGTAAGGGTCAATCAAATAATCATTTACTTAATCAGTTTTGTCTTGATCTCTAGAAAAAAGAAAAGAAAAAACATCCAGATCTCAGTATGTCTCTGCAGCTTAACTTTGTTTCAAACAGATGGAAACTCATCTTAACTCACAGCACCAAATAGGAGCAGCAGCACATAGTCTATCAGACTTAAGGTTACCACCCCTTATGGATAATATCTTCCACTCTGAAAAACAGCATATTAATGTCTGTAAAGTGAACTGGAGAACATATTATCTTCAGTGCGAAACATTTCTGGCAGATCAGTGCCCATACAACATGCTTGTCCTTGCTATAATGCATGGCTGGTTTTCATCTCCGTACGTCTAAAATATTCCAAACATCTGTGTGCAATCCGTCCGCTCACTCACTGGCTGCATGGCCAGAGCCTCTCTAGGAGATGTTCAGTGGTCTCGCTGTGTTCTGCTGAACTGTGCATTGCATTTGATTTACTCGGTTGGAGCAGTTTTTTGCTTTAGCAAAGTCCATAAACAGATGCAATGCAGGGCCTGATCTGCTCTTACCGCAGCACAAATGTAAAGAAGGGAGTGTAGGGGCATCATAAATCACACCTCTAATGAGCACATTTAGAGCATGCTATATATATAGAGAGAGAGAGAGAGTGAGAGAGAAAAGGTATGTAGGGCACCCCCTCCTCTCTGAATTAATGACCTGCGCTACACGTGAGGGCAGCTGCAGGAGAGGCATGTGGAGGGATCCGGGAGGAGCTGGCAGATAGAAAACCCCTTGCTGTTTCTCTCTCTCCATCCCCTTTTCACCTCGTCATGCGCTCCAGGGCGGCAGCTGCCTCCGCCCTGACTAAATTGTCTTGAGTATTCCAGAATAGACAGCTAGCCTAAAATAAAACCACTGTATTAATTAGGGACGTTCTATTGGGGGATTCAATACTTTTTGTTAATTACTGAGAATTTTTCTCTCTAGTTATTAAGGAAATCGACCACCTGTCCAAATCCAAAATCAACTATTACTTATGCTAATTTTATGCTAATATTACTTATTGTGAATGATCCGATCCAATCAGTTCATAACAAATAAAAAACCATATCCTGCCGTACATTTTTACTTGTTGAATATGCTTTCACTCACATTACAGAAGTAAAATGGGTTGCATGGGTTGCAGAGAAAATAGGTGTGTTTGACTTGAAGCGGTGCTGCACAGACCAATCAGTGTATGACATCAATGTACCACAAGAGCGATTAGAGAGCAGACGTCTCTATGCGCTTTTGAATCACTCTTGCGGTACTTTGATGTTATACACCGATCGGTCTGTGCAGCGCCGCTTCAAGTCAAACACCTATTCTAAGACTCATGGACTGATTCAATTAATTTATCATGGAATTGTGTTTGACTGCATTTTGAAATACAGTGCTACCACTGCTATACAAACAACTACTGGACAGAATTTTTAAGCATCTTGTGACAATTCCCAGCAAACATTGGTCCGATGGCAACATCATGTCCCTGGCCAAAAATAGTTGCAGTAGGACGGCATAAATCGGTAAAAATATGTAACACAGAACATTTCCTAAAAATGCATTCAGATATGTTTCATAGCTTTCATTTTGGAACTATTTTTTTCCAACCATGACGGGACATGTCGGAGGGACGTCTTTTCAACGGTCATTAAACATCCAAATGTTTGCTGGGTTCTTCCATCATCCTTCCACCACTTCAACTCCACCTTTATTTCTATTCATTTTGATTTTATAGTAATCAAACAGATCAGCTAAAGTCGAGTCTTATGCTAGAGCACATCACAGACAGAAAGCCAAATTTGTTATCCTACATCTTGCACAGTGTTTATGCTAACTTCTGTAAACAGCTCAGCAAAGTCAATAACAATGTCACTTCATCATTCTGATGGTCTGTAATATACATTTGCCATATTTGGACACTTTTGGATAGGTACATAGGGAACACTTAAAAATGATGGTCATTACTTTAGACTCAAAATATCAAACCAGGTGGCATCTGCAAACAAATTATGTTTGAGAAGTATCTTGCTTGTAAAGTGTGCTTATGCTATCTTTCTCTACAAATAAATGGCACATTTGTTTTGACATTTTGTTATATATTGAAATGATATTCACTTATTTTTAACTGTGCCTTGCATGTCTAAATACTTGATGAGGTCACTGTGTATATTGTTTACTTTGTTGCTCCTCTACAAAACATCTGTGTGATAGTGTTGATTTTGCACAACATTAATGGACAAGAAACTTCTCATGATGTAAACAGACTACTGAGAAATAACAGGAACTAACGTGTGCATTTATCTATCACGTTAAAATGAGTGAGCTGTAGCCTTCAAAATATGTGCAGTGCCTCTTCTTTAAGCTTGAAAGATTCACTTTGAGTCTCCTGCTGTACATTTAGACAGTGTTGAGATGATATTTGTAATCAGTGTTTGAACGGGAAGCTTAATTGCCAACCGTGATGTACTGAAAGATGAGCCATTATTTGCTCTTCACACTTGATCAAATGACTGGATGATTTTTTATTCACTGTGAACACATCAAAGAAATTCTGCGGAAACGACAGCCTGTGCTTCTTATATTTCGTGCCGGGACTGTGCTTTAACGTGTAAAGCTATGTTTCAAACAGAATTGTGAATGATTAGCTGTCAAAGGCATGTAAAGAGAGGCTTGTTTGGTGTGTAAGCATGGTGGCTTTTGTAGGTGATGGTGCCCCAGACAACAACATCACTGGCTCCATTCATCAGCTCAAGTGAAAGCTAAACCGCAGAGTCAGTATATTTTACAGGTGACAGAAAATGTTCAGTTCATGTCAGTGGATATTACAATGAGCATAACACCATATTTCCCTCCTGATAAATGACAATAAAGTGCTGTTGTTTCTAGTTCATTTACCATTTGGTAACCTTCGGAAGTCTTCAGTGATGCTCTGATTAAAAAATAAATTCTGGCCATTTTTTTCCAATTCATTTTCATGGTTGAAAACCAATAAACAGTGATACTAAAAATCTAATTAATAAACAAAATAAAATAAAATAAAATAATAATGACAATTGTTCTGTCAGTTGCAAATCCAAGTTGTAATTCTTAAGTGATTTTAACATTATAATGTGGAGTGTTATACTGATTTAAAAGAGACCAAAAAAAAAAAAAAAAAAGTATAATGAAAGCTCAACAAATAATGCTTAAATCTTTGTCTTAATGCAGTACTATGGATGCACTTTTTTGGGCTTCAAAATCTAAGTTACCATTCACTCCCATTATAAAGCTTGGAAGAGCCAGGATATTTTTTAATATAACTCTGATTGTGTCTGAAGTCTTATATACCTAGGATGGCTTGAGAGTGAGTAAATTATAGGATAATTTTCATTTTTGGGTTAACTAACCCTTTAAGTAATAATTTACTCACCCTGGTGTTGTTCTAATGTTGTATGCCCTTCATTCTTTTATGGGCCACAAAAGGAGAATTTTCTAAGGAGAAAAGTATAAATTTCCTGCTCACGCTCATTCATGTAATGGCAGTGAATAGCGACCAGCATCAAGAAAGCAAGATTAAAAAAAAACGTGACATGAAATACAACCCACATGTACCTTCTTCTCTGAGGTGAATATAGCTGTTGTGTTCATCGAAACAAGAAGTTATCGCTTTCACATCTGTCAACTGTCATTCTGACTGCCATCAGACAAACGGAGTTCCGGTCCTATGATATTTGACTTACACTGTAAAGCCGAACGCTCAAAATACTTAGTAGGACAAACTTAAATTGAACAAATTAGTTCAGTTAAATTAACTGCTATGAGTATTTAGAACTTTCTTTTTCTTTTAAGTTCACAGCACTGACATATTTTTGGTAAACTGAACTATTTTGAGTTGTATGAACTAATTTCTTTTAATTTAGACTAACTTAAGTTTAACTGAAACTGGGCTGAGATTTCTATTTCCCAGCATGCTTTGCCCATGGCACTCGAAAGGGAGAGTAAATGCTAAAATTAAGTGTTAAATAATGTTTTTTTGTGCAAGATTAATGGTAAGGGAGATTTAGTAGCTTGGTTTGAGAACAGGTAAGTTATATATTTTAAGTTGCTGTACTTATTTAGTAGGTGTTATGCCACGTTATTGTTAACATGTTAGAAAATTAGCAAGTTGGCATTTCTGTATTTTTTTTAGGGTTTACAGTGAAGTAAATAACTCATTTGATTTGCAAGAACTCAAAATAAAAATGTACACTAAATCTTTTATGCTAACTGCTATCAAAATGTATGAGTTAGCTAACTTAGTATTTCAAGTTAGAAGGAATTAACATGCATGAGTACTACAAACTCAAAACTTGATAGTTCTGCTTACTTAAAATTGGGAACATCATAACTCAAAAAATTTGATGTAACTGATTACCTCAAATTTTGTGAGTTAGTGCAACTTATTCGGGTTTACAGTGCAGTGAAGAAAGATCACGGACACATGAATTTTTGGGAATTCATTGTATTTCACGTTGCTTTTTTGTTAATCTTGATTTGACTTTTTGACAACTTGTTTGCTTTTTCTGGGTGACATGGTGTGAACTGCAGTGCTAATAGAGTCTCACCAACGCGTCATGGAGCCACGCAGAGAAGCCCAATGGCCAAGGGCAAGAATTTTGTTAATACCTTAAAGTTCAGTTTGTTTTGCACTAAACCCTATCATATACCCCCAGAACATATGGCAATATAATATGGCATGTGTCGCATGGGATCAATTTTGTGATACTTTTTTAAAAAGCTTGATGCTGGTTGCTATTCACTGCCATTATATGGACAAACACAAGCAGGACTTTTTTTTTTTTTTGGTCCATAAAAGGAAGACATACATACTACATTAGAACAACACCAGGTGAGTAAATGATGACTTAACTTTCATTTTAGGGTGAACTATCCCTTTAAGTTAGTGCTATATGATGGCAAAAGAAACCTATGATCAATAAAATAAGTGGAAAGGAGAGTTCAAAATAAATATCTGATATCAGATGATAAGTATATGCTAATATTACTGACCGATACCAATAAATCAAAAACAGAATGATATCTGATATGGTCCTAATATATCATAATATTATATGGAAGACTTAATTTACACCTTTGTTACAGTGTCACCTAATATCCTGTGCATGGGCTTCAATGGCCACAAATCTGTAACTTGAACACTGTTAGACCTCTGACATTTCACACATATTCCAAACCCTCAATTTGTCTGTGCGATATAGAATTACAATTACAGCACTGATCCATCTCATGTCATTTATCTGGGTGCTTGCTATCAGGCTTGTGGCCCAGAGTGGTGTAAAACTAGCTAAAATAATGAACTGCTCTCCTCCAAATAGAGACTAGGCAAGGTGGATAATAAATGAGCTGGTCAGAGAAGAATGAGAGAGAGAGAGAGAGTTAAGAACAACAAGAAGTAATCCTTCTTGGAAAGCTATGCAACAATCAATTAAGTAGCCAGGTCACCTACAGAAACCAGATGAGAGGTTGCAGAATCGGTTCTATACATTGGCTAAACATTGAAGATATTTCTAATGATTTGTTTGAAGAGTAGTTTTAATTTGTACTTTTTCATGAGCCGCACCATAAAAAAATATTTTAAAGTTATTTTAAAGTTTTTTTTTTTATCTACTTTCTAATTATTATATTAGGAAAAAAATTATAAATGAATATCTAAATAATAATAACAAGGTCCTTATACAGCTTTAAAGTAACTCTATAACAGATATAATTTTATAAAGACACATTTAATAGGAAACGCCCTGTTCATGCAATTTCATGTGTATGTTAGACAGCTCACACAATATTTCCACAAACAACATCCAATACATCACAGAAAAACAAATGTTTAAGTTTGAAACTTGCAATGCAATGTACATGATCAATGACTGCAAGATTGACAGTGCAGCATTGGCTTGAAGGGGTTACTAAAAAGTTCAGTCAAACCAGGTGGTTTGACTTCCATTCATGACTTTCATTCATTTGAACGTAATTGCTGAGAACCAGAGCCTTTCCAGGTGTTCTATTGTCCACAGTTCCGTATGTTTACATGTGACAAAAAGATTGAAGATTCAGTTATGTGAATCAATGTCAAGGACACTCCAAGCGAAAGATGGAATAATATGAAATATTGAGTCTAGTACAGATTTTATATCTATGCATTTAACATTTGACAACCAGAAATTGCCACAATAATTCTAAATTTTTTTAACATGGTTTCTATTGTTTTATCATTTATAGCGTAACACATTTTTTTTTGTAAAATGTTTACATGAAAAATGTTATTGTGCTGCATTTCTTTAAAAAAAAAAATGTGATGGGGTGAGGGTAGAAATTTCTAGGTTTAATAAATAGATCCCTATAAAACAGCATAAATTAATAAAAGCTCACACACATTACACAACAGCCAGAGACTGAAACTTCTGTTGAGGAATACTATTGATCTTAAAGACATCAGGTTTATCCAGTGTTGTGCATTTCTTAAACCTGTTAGAGAAAGAGTTGCAAAATCTGTACCAAAACATGCCAAACCACTCTCCAGTATTGTCCAAAATAATCCTAGACAATAGGAAGATCTAACACATTGTTCATTTTTCTTTCTTTCACTTTTTCTTCCAGATGAGAGCATGCCATGCATGAACACGAGGTACCTGGGAGCATCTGGACTCACAGGGAACATTAATTGACATCAAAAGCCCCATTTGGGCAGGAAAACATTGTTTTTCTCACACAACCTTGGCTAAAAATGTGGTGCGTACTGTTTTCGCTAACTCCTCTGAGATCTTTTAGCTGAATGTTTATATATATATATATATATATATATACACACACATTTAATATTAAACATAATTATTAATATGGCTTTCACTGAATATTTTAACTAAAGCTACATTTCTTATGGCCCTGTCTGGAGCACCATTATAAATTCAGACCTTTTTGTCAACATTTTCCTGGTAAAATGACAGAAAAAAAGGGAAAAAAACAAACAAAAAAAGATCCAAATCCTACATGACATCACAAATGTCCTCTGTTAATAATTTGACTCAAGCCGTTTTAAAAACTAATCTAAAATAGTGCAAAAGCGAGATAAGGGTATTAAGAAACGGAGTAAGTGAGAGAGAAAATGGGGGACATGAAAAATGATGTAAATAAATAAACAGATCAATCAACAAATTAGTACCTCAGAAAACAATAAAGAAGAGGCATGGCTAACTGGCCCAGATGCAGGCAGAATGTCTGTCAGAGCCAGTCAGCAACTGACAGAGAAGTCACTTCATATCAGTGTCTGTGCTGGCTGGCAGGCCACTCAACGCAGCTCTCTCTGCCTTCATCATTCCCTATTCTTCCCTCCAAATCCACCTCTTCACTTTCTCCACTTCTCCTCATTTGCTTTCCCTCGTGGCATCTGCAAAATAGCAGCTTGCTATATACTACAACACTCTACATGTACATGAAATGCTCTATCCATTTCATCCAGTCTTAATTTAATGTACACAGAGCTGTCAAGATTATGTTATACAACAAGATTATCTTCAAATGTGGTGCCCTTAAGTGAACATGCAGAGCATTATATGAAAAGATTTTTTGTTTTGTATGATGTCAGGGTATACAACAGATGTACACATCCTGAATTGTTTTTAAATGGATGCATTTAATAGTAAGATTATTATGAAGAGTCATTGTTTTTTGTGCTGAGCACAGATACGAATAGCCTGATGGAGTGTTTATGTAGACGGATCCAGATTGCACGGTATCACTGATCACGGAGCAGACAAATCTTGACAAGCTGATAAGAAAAGCCTCTATGCCAATATTTGCCAACTTTTAAGGAGACAACTTACAATGCAAATCCTTTAATGTCACTATACTGCAAACATGAGTGGTAGAAATGCTTTTAACATGAGAGCCTGTGAAAAAATCTCTGTTAATGTCTCTGAGATTAACTGCCACATTGTCCTGACTCAAGTTTTAACAAATTAGTGATGCACATTATGTTATAATATACAGAGATGATTGAGATCATCAAGGATCCCGTGTCAGTTAACAATAATTTATGTTCAGCCCTAAAGAACTCCCTCGGTGTTTGTGAATGAGTGGGTAAACCACCACTGGCTTACTACAATCCATTTTGAATCAAAAGACAAACTTTATCAGCATTGTTGGGGAAAACTGCCCTTCAACAGATCAACCTAACAGAATTAAACGCAGATGTTCAAAACACTTTGCTCAATACATGAACATCACAAGTAACTCTACAGTAACTACGATTGTATTTATGATGAAAGTGAATCTAAATCACAGTGAAATGAACAGCTAATAGTGTGAAAATTATTGTCTTCTAAAACAGCTTGCAGTGTGAGTATGATTCTCTAAAATTATTAATAATGTCAGTGTAAACATGTCTTAAGAGTCTTAAGAGTTAATCGTATGAGTATGGCTGTCTTAAATGGATTATAGTGATAGTACAGTTCTCAGAAACTGCTAATATTGAGAGTATGGTTCTTTAAAATAGTTAACAGTCTTAAGTATGACTCTCTAAAATGGTTAATAGTGTAACTACAGCTGTCTACAATTGGTAATTGTAGAGTAGGGTTCACTTAAACAGTTGACAGCTCTCTAAAATAGTTTATAGTTCTAGCATGGTTCTTCTGTAACGGTTAATATTGTATGAATATGGCTCTTTAAAATAATTAGCAGTCACACCTCTCTAAAACAGTTAATTGTAGAGTAGTTCACTTGAATGGTTAAAAACATGTTATAGTGCTAGCACCTCTCTTAAATGGTTAATTGTGCGAGTACAGCTGTTAATATGGTTAACAGTTTGAGTAAAACAGTTTATGTTAGTATGGTTCTCTCCGAAACGGTTAACATTGTAAGTATGGTTGTCTAAAACAGTTGTCTAAAAGTTAGGTTTGGCTCTCTAAAACAGTTTATAGCTAGTGTTATTATGATTCTCCAAAATGGTTAATATTATGAGTACGATTTATTCAAAATATTTTACAGTCTTAAGTTCTTTAAAATAGTTAATAGTGCATATGGCACTTCAAAAGTGCGAGCATGCTTATCTAAAACAATTGTATAATTCTGTAAACTTTTAACGGTTTCAGAAATCCAACATTATGCAATGTTGTGAGTACGGTTCTCTACTAAAACATTTCCGAGTGCGAGTATGATTCTCCCGCAAAACTTTCCATTACCCCCCTCCGCCTTCACAAACACACATTCCTGACAAATCCTGAAACGAAACTCACTGGAATTCTCGGTCAAACTGGACAAGCCGGACACCGCCAGCAGCAGCAGCCCCATGAAGCACATCTGTCCCCCGAACAACTCCTTGCGCTTTTTCCTCCGCGCTTTGATCTTCTTCTGCTGGAGCATCACTTGCAGCGGTCGAGTCCACACGCGAACACACGCATCCCCATCCATGACCATAGCTCGACACAGCTAGAAATGTGACAAATACAGACAGATATGGTGCGACTGAGAGTTTTAAGCCTGAAGATTAAACGCCAAACGACTGAAGTGTGTTTGTCACGTTGACGTGAATATTCCCCTTAAATGACTTCAAATTGTAATGTGGTGAAATAGAGATGCTGCGCGCGCCCCATGGATGCGTCAGTTTGGTGCCAGTTCTCTCAGGACACAAACTGCTGCTGCTGAGAGATTGAGGATGTAGAGGAGGAGAGAGCGCGAGAGGGAGGGGTGAAAGTAAGGAAGTGGACGCAGTCAGAGAGAGAAAGATAGGGAGAGAGACGGAGAAACTGGAACGCAGCTGTTATAGTGATGTGTTGCTCGTGAACGAGTCAGACTCGGCTCTATGAGTGAACGATGGGAGTCGGCTCCCGTTTGAGAGCCGGTTTAATTTGTTTTCTTTTTTTCATCACTAGTAATGCATTACTAGTTTATCCCTAGTTCTCACAATGGTGAACTACCTAGTATGAAGTCCATGCTCTGAGAGAGACAGAGAGATATAACGAGGGGCAGTTGTTGGAGGGTTTAAAAGGAGGAGCTTAGTCTGATTTACTGCAAACAAACCCTCTGCTCATCGCCACCCTCTATTGGTAGCATTTTGCTGGTTTATTAGTTGATAGGCCTACATGAGATAAAATATGCTGTCATATCTGAATTACTGTCAAACTAGAATTCTTTAAAAATGTTTTAACTGACATCACTATAAACTGACACTAAACGAGATGCGCCATAAATACTATTGAATTGTCAAGTCAAATTACACAAATATTTGTTTTCTCTAGCAGTATGGTGGTTTCCAACATAGTTTAAAAGCTTCTTGATTTTTTATTACAATAATAATAATATATTATATTATTATTATATTATATTAATATTATTATTTTTTGTAAATTCTGTTCTCAACAACAACAACAAAAGATCTTTGCTATAGATGCTTGGTAAAATGAAACCACACTAGCATATATTCAGACTTACATTCAGTCTTTTAGTTAAAGCTGCAGTCCACAAGTTTTGCCTTTCTGTCGCCATGTTTGAAACCTGCAATTGCAGTCATTTACAAAATGATCACATTTACGTGGGTTGTGCATCGGCACGGCTACTCAGCGGATGAATCTAATGTTTGCTGTCGGTCACCACATCGGTGTGGATACTTTACTTCTGAATCACAGATTCTGTGTCTTGGAAGTATGACCAAAATAAGAATTTTCACTAGAAAATGTCATCTGAACAAGCAAGTACATGTCTGTCACTTTTGTTCTGACCAACCGAGAAAAAAAGCATTACAATCGCGCTGCCAATGGTGATTAAATCTAACGATCGCTTAGCTCGGATCACGTCAAACTGTGCAAATTATTATTATTGTTATACTTTGTTCTCAAATTGTTAATGTTAACAATATCAGCATTGCGTGACTGTGTATTTAGTGTGTATTAGCGTTACCTGTAGATTTCAATTTCTGTAGCCACTCCACAGTCTGAAGTCTTTTGCTTTTGACTACGGGTGAATCCCCTAGTTGTCACTGATGATTGTCATTTGGACCTTTCTGGATTACAATCCGCCATAAAAATGATAAATTTAATTATTCCAGCTGCTGTGAGAAAAGGCTATAAATGATCCGCTACCAGCAGCATCCTCACATGATATAGCCTACTAGCTGGGACTCCTTCTTCATGAAAACAGACATGACTTAATGACGCAAGACGAATGGCTACATGCTCGAATTTCCCGCGGAAACCCACCAGTACCAGTAAAAAATTATTACAGGTTTACCGTTGTGAATTGTTGTGAAGGTAAGGAGATAGTTTTGAACACTGGCTGGTACTTGCTCAAAAATTGATGTTAGATTATTTTTAAACCAAAAAAAGAAAAAAGTTACAGACTGCAGCTTTAACTATACTGAAGTTAATTTGTTCTCAGGACAAGGTTATTTTTCATAAATTTCAGACTGGGGCAAGTTATCACTTTTTTTTTTTTTTTTTAATTTTTCGTTTTAAATATTATACATTTATACAATTGATCAGTTACAGGCTAATATTTGACCAAAACAATGGTTTGATTTGAAAATGATTTTTTACTGTTTAAATTTATCTGAAATTGTCTGTTTACTAGCAGGATCAATGGATCTTATTCACATCAGCGCTATCTTTGATTTTTAACGGGAATAAAAGCGAAGCTGTAAGGGATATCTCTTCAGAGGGTTTGTACTATTGTTTAATGTGTTTTGGATTGTTCTGCTGATGAAACACTGCAAAAAATAGCTTTCTAATAAGTTTCAGTAGACAAAAAAAAAAAAAAAAAAAACTACATGAGCTGTGGAAAATTATAAGTAATCAGAGAGCCTTATACAGCTATTTACAGCAGATGCCACTGAAAACACGGTAAGACTATTCCTCACAGCCTCGCTTTCATACCCGTCATGCTGCTGCTCTGAATAAGGTCAATTGTGACAACTTACCCCATATAGTGAGACAATAAGGTCACTGTCTGTTAAATGAACTGTATCTTTTTCAGCTATTCTCACCAGCTAGTGTCACAGCAGTTCCATCCACCTGATGAGTATTTTCTTATCATGCACCATAATACTTGCTTGCTGAGTTTATCTCAACCATACGAACCTCAAAACCACACAGCTGCAAACTTTGTATCCATTGTAGCTATTATATACTTTACATGGATTCAAATTGCAGGAATTGTGTTTTCCCTCCTTGAAATATGTTAAACACTGCAGGGAAAGAGCTGCTTGGTGCTCTGTGCTCCCTTCATCAAATACTGAGCACTGTTTGAGCCAGCACTGTGTCAGCAGCTGGGTCGGCTCCCACTGACCACATGGCTTGAGCACCTAATGCCACTGCTAGGACAACAATGCACTTTTTATGAAGGGAAGTGAAGAGTGGGCAATGACCCTTTTGGATTAAACTGGGCCATGGTGCAACGGGCACACACTGACAAATTGGGTGTAATCACTGTCTAAATCACTGTCTATAGCCGAAGACTTTACAGAGTTTCAGATTCTTCAGTGGGACGGGCTGAATGGTGAGTTAGTGGTTTAAGTGGGTTTTTGCAATCTGTTTGCATCAGCAAAGCGGGCTGAATCAGATGAGCAGAGTGTGAAAATATTGTTTGGTTATTTTACATAACATTTACACTGGATGGTGGATTAAAACAAGGTAGTGCCAGCTCTTAAGCCACTGTTTACCCAGTCCATGTGACATCGGTCCTTTTCTAGCCCCCCTTCCTCTAACACTTTCATCTATAGCTTGTGATCTGTTTTTCACCTGTTTCTCTCCCCCTCTCTCTTTCTCTCTGGTATGAATCTGTGTGTAATTCAGTTTGTCTTTTGATGTGCTATTAGCCTCATATTGTCTTGATGTTCCATATCCATCTGTGTTGTAATTGTTTACCAATAAAAGATTTTTTTTTTCCACGCCTTTGATCACCACGGCCGGTTCTTTAATATGCATTTAAAAAGGTCTGAATGCAGCAGGCAGAACCCCTATGTAAATATCACATGTGTTTCATGAGGACCGTTAGATGCCTTAGGTGGATTTCAGTAATGACATGAGTGACTCACAACGGCGATACGTTTCAAGTCATCTGCTCTTGTTAACTTGTCCATAATGTCTTTGATGGAAAACACCTTGATCGATGGTCACAGTGTCAGCTGTTATAGCCCCCATGACCTAAACCAGATTCACAGTTATTAGATTGGCATTCATTCTGTCCATTCATGCTGCCAAGTCACAGATATGGTCAAGTTATTTAAGTGTCTGTCAAAAAACCTCTTGAAATATTCCAGCTTTAATAAAATAAGTGGTTAATAGCCGTTTTCCCTTCACCATCAGTTGGCAAAGAGAATGGAAAGAAAGGAAACATATAAAGAAAGTTAAGAAAAAAGTTAAAATATGAGTATTACATGAATACTATTTACAAAGTAACTTTGATTTAGTAGAAATTAGTGCTTTATTATACAAAATTACTTAGAGCATAGTAATTTTGAGCACAATCCAAAATTTTCCATCCCTTCCCAAAAAGTGTCTCAGCTACTCAGTCTCTGTCTTCAGTCAGATGGTAACATCCATTAGAAATAGGAGTCAACGTTATTAATGCATTTAAAAATTATTCTGCTCCCATTTTGGCAAAATATATCAAACTGTGTGATATTATAAATCCATTTTACATACAGTTCATTCACATGCTTTAGGTTAGGATTTGGTCTTTATCAGTTTGCTTTGCTTAACAGTAATAAAATCAGTGTAGAGCCTTGCAGCTAAAATATATAAGTTTGTAGGCGTAACAAAAACAAAGCGACACATATTTATCAATAAAAAAGACAAGCATTGTGAATAAGAATTTAACAAAAAACATCTCAGTGACACAGATATCATTTCACCTGTGGCATTTCACAGCTTAGATGTCAACAGCTAAGAAAAAGAGGCTGGTTACCTCAGCCCACATAATTTAATTTAGAACATATTCATTTCTATCAGCCACACATAATTGAAGCCTAATCAAGATCAATATGAAACAGTGGGATTTAGAGGGACTGGAGGCCAAATTTAGAGAATGTTTGAATTAAAAATTATGTGGCATCCACATAATTACAAACAAAGAGGTGATTATTAGCACACTCTTTCAGGTGAGAGGGAAAATTTCAAATTTGCCTTGTGCTACTGGATATACTGTATACTGAGGCAAAGGCTTCAACTGAGAGCTAGACAAATTACTCAAGGACAAACAGAGGTGCTCTGATTCACCATCAAGGACACAAAAGAATAGGTCAGAGATATGGATTAGCAATGTATTTTATCATGGAAGAGATCCCTATCTCTCTTCTATATTAGATATATAATTTCACCATCTAACAATGATTTTATTGTTGTATGTATATGGCAAGCTCCCTTCTTATGCAAAGACTATTGTTTTCTATGTGGGAATCAAACTGATTCTCCAACCTTGATGTTCAGTCTTCTTACGTTTTTGCTTTGGCATTTAAAAGAACAGATACTTCAAATAAAATGTATTGATTTCCACTATGATGTCCCCAGAAAGTGTCAATTTCTGTTTGTCTTTGATGTTGTTTGATGGCCCCTCCTTTGATATTACCAGTTACAGAATGGTTCATCTATGTCTTTCATATTATGTAATAAATGTATACTTGTGTATACACAGTCGTAGCCATCTTAAATTGTATTTTAATTTTTTTTTTTCTAATTAAATGTCAGATGTTTCCCATTGAAAAAGGTGAAGATGAAAGTTGTTTGCAAAGGTTTCAGGGAGTACCTGCCTCTGATCTGATGCCCAGTGGAGTAATTGACTGGTGGTTCATGAAAGAACAGGAGGAGTGATAACAACTATGATATTCTTACATCACGCACATGCGCACACACACACACACACACACACACACACACACACACACACACACACACACACACACACACACACACACACGCACACACACACACACTGTATATATGTATATGAAGATTATTGCTAAGTACAGGAACTTGTTTCCGCCAATACATATGCTCATATGCTGCTGTGCATATGCAAGACATACTGCTGCTGCACAAATAACATATATAAAATTACCCATAGCAGATCTACACAGGTGGAGCTGGGGAAGGTGGATGGTTTCAGAGGAACTCTGAAAATGTGCTGCAAACTGCTAATGTAAATGCTAAACAGCCATTTAAATGCTGTAAGCAGCAAGCTCATTGGCTCCAAATGCGACATGAACCAATCAGCTCGTGCCAAGTAGTTAGTTGACCCAAAAATGAAATTTCTGTCATTAAGTACTGATCCTTGTATCGTACCAAACCTGAAAGACCTTCGTTCATCTTCGGAACACAAATTAAGATATTTTTTGATGAAATCCGAGAGGTATCTGAACCACACATTGGCAGCAATGTCATTGCACCTTTCAAGGGCCAGAAAGGTTGCAAAGACATTGTTAAAATAGTCCATGTGACCACAGTGGTTTAACCTCAATGTTATGAAGCGACGAGAATACTTTTTGTGTGCAAAAACAAAACAAAAATAAGACTTTATTCAACAATTCCATTTTCTCCCTGTCATTCTCCTATGCTGTTTACGTTTAGCGCTTCCGGGTCTTAAGCCAGAACGCTGACTCAGTATTGGCCAACGCCGTTTAGGTGAGCAGCACGATGCATGTGTGTGATGCTGACGCAGGAGCCGGATAATAACGAGTCGGCATTCTGATGTAGAACTTGGAAAAGTCTTACGGAGGTGAGGAGGTGATGACAGAAATTTCATTTTTGGGTGAACTAACCCTTTAACACTGAGAATATCATCAGTTTGTGTTAAAGACCCATCAGTCTGCGCCATCTAGAGTTTCATGACAGAACTAGGCATATATAATTCATCATTATGAATTATGAATATCAAGATTAGTTTGAGTAAACTCTGGTTTTTCGGGCTTATGAAGGTGGATTGGTTTTTAGCAGGTTTCATTGCTATGGTAACTCACGCTAACCTGCTCTGGAGCAAGTTTTATTCTGGGTTAGAGATCGTAAACCCAAACTGGACCAATCAGCTGTGAGTAAAGTGACACGTATCTGATGCAATAAAGCCACTCCCCCTGTATCTCTCGCTCCAAATTAAAGCAGTTTATAGTGAAAACATTTTAGAGACAAAATTGCTGATCTTTTGCTGATAATTATTTATTATATTTATGTTATATGAATTAATTATGTATAATTAATATAATAGTATATTCATATAGTTATTATATTACTTGACAATTAATATTTAACTTTGCTTTTAAATTGATATAAATATAATATATGCATCGATATATAAAAGATTTTAAATAAATTAAGCTTATGTGTATTCATTTGAGTTTTTTGTGAATCTAATATAAATTATTATATTATAAATTATTAGGCATATTTCTTTGATTTACATGCTGCATTCTCAAACTTTCACTGCAGCAGTGTTTATTCCTGCCTTGTAAATGCATTTAATTTCATGATATTTTTTCATAACGATCTCTCCAGAAGAGAAGTGAATTGCGCGGCTCTCTCGTGAGAAGTGAATCAAACGGATGCTCTGCGAGTTCTGTGTAATTGGCTGTTTGCCGCACTTTCAGGTGCACGCGCTTCAGAGTTAATCGCAAACTCTGGATTAAACCTGAGTTGACAGAGACTGTTTATACCGAGCGTTGTGCAACATCTGATCCTGATCTTAAACAGTTTGGATTTATCTGGATTTGTCAACTCTAAACCTACTCTGAATCTCAGAGTTTGTTCAACTAGCTTCATGCAACAGGCCATAGGTGTCACGGTCACCGTCGTGTTCTGTTTGTTTTGGTTTTCATTCAGTCACATGTGCTCCTTTGTTCTGTTTTCCCGCCACAATCAGTCACCATGGACACTGCACTAATCATCACAGCTGTCTGTCATTTGAGTTAATCGTCTGTGTATATAAGTTCCTGTCTTTCCTTAGTTCAGTGTTGGGTCTCGTATGTTACTAGTGTTCTGTTCTGTTCTGTTCTGTTCCTGTCTTCATCTGTGTTTGCCTGTTGGATTATCTAGTAAAGACTGTTTGAGAGTTATCTTCTTTGTGTGAGTTCCTGCACAGCCAATGCGTTACACCAGGACAGAACCAGGTGTGCAATATTACCAAGAAACTGGAGAAACATGTGTTAGCATTCCCATTCATCTCAATGGCAGTTGCTCAGGTGGATAGTTTGGAGATTATCAGAGCTTTGTAAAATACAAACATATGGTATATTAAAATAAAAGCACACCACAAACAAATATTGAAGATTAGAAATCAAATTTAAAATAATACTGACAAATACTGTAGCTGCAATAAGAGAAATTGTGAATGAAGATGAATCTTAGTGAGAGAGAGAGATGAAGAACTCACTCTTAATAAACCGCAGGATTACGGTCTCACACGCACATCAGAAACACATGCAGACACGCACATTTTCTGCCTCTTTCTATTTTTTTTTTCTTTCTTAAAGCTAATCCACTGCAGTCTGCAGCTATTTGCACTTGTTCAGAAATTGACACCTTTTCTCCTCCTCCTACTGCACTGAAATTAGTGAGAGGTGGTTTCTGGGTAGTTGACCTGAGGTTAAAAACATCTCTCTGTAATATGGTGTGATGCTCTCTGGATGCTTAATCCTCCTGGGCTTTGAGGGATTATTCTCTCTTTTTCGATCTCCTGTGCTTTCTCATTGACTCAGTCCTTCCGTTATCTAGCACATTCATCCCTCTGTTGTCTCACCTCACAAGATTCATTCAAAACATGCATGCATTTTATGTCTATGTATCCTGCTTTTCTGTAAATTAACTATAAAAGACGCCCACCCACCCACAGACACACACAATCAAAGCTTTAGCAATTAGCCAGTGATTTCCAAAATGATCGATATTACCCAATCCACACTGCTCCTAAAACAGCTCTCATCTCTGTTAAACTTGAGCTTAATAGCCGTAATCGAGAATCCTATTTCAATCCTATTCACCCTAGTTCAGTCTCACACACTGTCATCTAAATCCTCTCATCATCTTCCAAACCACTTCAGGTTTTCACTGTCAAGTTTGTTTACATTTTTTTTCTTCAAGAGTGCATTAAAGTATTCTGTTTCTGAAAAAGAGCCCTTCTTTTCTTTTAAACAAGCCTCCATTTTCCACCGTCAAGTTATTAATTCCCTCATCACGTCAAAGATCTGTGGTGATTACTGTAACTCATGCCTGTCTCCCTAGAGGGGGACAAAAGACATCTATTGATATGCACATCATTCACAATGTCAATATGGATAGCCAGTGCTACCAGAGATGCCCTATTATTGAACTTCGAAAGAAAGAAAGAAAGACAGAAAGAAAGGATTATTTTTGTCATATGGAAGTCAACCTAAATTATGTTTTATATGTAACACATCTGGTTTAAGCCTCCAAAGCTGGTTCTAATCTATACAGACAGATTCTTTTTTGGTATTCTAATAAATATAACCGCTTCTCTGCACACACTTAATTCATATACAACACATTTTCTGAGAACATGAACAAAGTTACACAAGTATTCTGCACAAGAGTTACAAGAGATATTGATGTGGAGAGGAGTATAGTATGCTGCTGCCACTGAAGTGCTTTCCACAAACCAGCACCGACACTCGTCTGTGGGGACTCCGCAATCCAGGCTCTATTCTAAGAGTGTCTTATTGTCTTTGGTTTCTCTATATTAGGAAAGGATACATTACCTCTGACCAAAGTCAAGCCAAGGACAGACAGCGGGTGGCAGAGGACTAGCAGGAACAGAAACTAGAATTTGCCCCCAGACAAGAAAGGGACGGTGGGGGAGCTGCCCCTTGATGGCTCTCAATTAGACAGTTCACCTGGAGGAAAGACAAGTAGGACAGACAGATGGAAATAGAAAGGTAAGGGAAATGCACAGGGGTGATGTCACTTACTAAAGTCAAATAAGTGACCTGTTTTGGGGAAATACAACACTGATCGGCAATTGAGGGTGTCTGTGTAGAGCGCTGAGAACATAATCAATAGCATTACCACATTTAAGACGACATATCTCTAAGAAGTAGAACCTGATTTCATCAAGTGGAACATGTCATCTTTATTAATCCTGGAACAACATTCCAAGCAACCAATCAGATTTAAGGGGCAAGTTTACAGTTTATGTCAAGTTTTGGCTTAAAACCAGGGTTAGGTTCTTCTATATCAATGTTATTCATCTTTCCCTCTGATTTTAGGGATAACTTAGGAGTAAGGTTAGGTTTAGGGGTAGGGATAATACATTTTTGGACAGGATTATTGTTCCGGGATCAACAAAATATGTTGACCCAGGAACATGTCTAACTCACCAAAATCAGGACATTCCTCTAAGAATATGCTTGATAACTGTTGAGTGAACCATTTTCAGTATCTAAATTCAAATGTGACCTTTGCAACAAACTAAAAAGGTCCACTGTGTTCTTTTTAACTGCTATTCATTAGTCACACAAGTTTCAGTTAATGTGCTGGTGATTCAAAAGATCAGATCTTTCTAATCTCATGTGACCTACTTCTGCTTTCTTTACACATAGACTTGTGCTGTATTGATCTTTGAAAGCGTATGTTAGTATATATTTTTATCATATCTTGTAGCAGTCGGATTGAGACACTTGTGGACGCTTAAACTTTGTCCTAGGTTCAAATAGAGGACAAACAGCCCTGAAGGAGAGGATGCTGGGAAAGGACAAGTCCCGCATAATAAATTACAGTGTGGTACATTGTACAGCAAGCACTCTGTCTTAATATAGCACCTCAAAAGAAGATGATTAATAAATGAAGAGCCTGATGCAGTGTTTCCATGCTTTTTCCCAGAATGACGAACACTACAAGAAGTCTCAGTTACAAACACACTTTCCCCCTATCACTTTCCATTGACTTCTATTGTTTTTATGATGCATGAGCTAATAATATTTTCTTACTCCTAACTCCAAAACCAGGCTTTATAGAAACCTTTTTGCAACGTTATTTAATGTTTACTGAGCAATTTACATGAGAGTGACTGTAAAAGGAACCAAAATGAAAAACCTGACCAGAATCATCACACAGACTTTTCATAGACAACTAACAAATAAAAAAAAGTTTATGCAGGCTTAAATTAATCATAAAAGTACACTAAATAAATGCATCATAAATGAATATACTAAATGAATGAATTAAACATAAATACTCTAAATTAAATGTAGAACTTTTTTGCCAGATAAACACTTCCATAATAGCTTTCATCATCACATGATCTTGCAGGAAAAAAAAATAATGGTCTATTTATCAAAATAACAGTGAATGATGAAAAATGTTATGCAACAGTGTTTTTCAGTCAATCATACAAACCAATACTGCTATTACTCAATTTCATATATTTGCTCTTAGAAAATACAAAGTGCTTGCCTATAAGGAGAATTCCTGAAATAGAACAAAACATTCAAAGAAACACTATGTTCATTTATGTTTATTTGTATTACAATAACTGCTGTTATAAAACCTTATAATGAATGAAAATCTTAATATGCCTGCAATTTTCAATCTGCACAATCTGTTTATGTTATTGCATGTTTGGCCAGCATCCTGTTCATGTCAAACTAAAAGATCAGAGAAAATGAGTGGGATGAACCGGTCCAAATGTAACATTTGGGCTGATCTAGTCGAAATTTTCTGAGAATTGTTAATCTCTTATTTTGCTACATAAAAAAAAAAGAAAAAAGTAAGCAGTGGATATGTAATATTGTATTGCTTTATTTTATGATCACATGCTCAAACACACACAGTAAAACACGCACACTGTCACATTCTATTTACAATTTATACAATACTATTAGTTCACTGCATAATTTACTGTATATAGGTGCTATATAATACTTACTAATAATTTAGCAACCTATTCAATATTCATATTCAGTCACTAATGACATATGTTTCATCTGTATGGGTGTGCCATTAAAATTCATTCATTTACAGCTGAGTCAGGAGGTGGTTTGCACACCTCTTGTTACCACACTGGCTACACAGATTTACCGTGTTTTGTTTACTCTGCTACAAATCTCAAATCCCAGTATTAACCAATCCAATCTATCATAAGTCTTTAATAAAAGTGGCACACTGGAGCACAGCATGAGTGTTAGTGATGATGGAGCCAGGTGGATACTGATAGCTGAGTCTGAGTCTTCTGACATTTGTCCCAAAGTCTCTCTAATCCTCAACCTAGTCACACTATGAGAAAACTCATCATTTAATCTCTGCTGCCGGAAATAACTGTGACTTCACTGCAGAACCTTGTATTATCTGGTTCAAAAAAAAAAAAAAAAAAAAAAAAAAAAAAAAAAAAAATATATATATATATATATATACATTATAAATATTGCACACACACACACACACACACACACACACACCGTAATGGTTTTTATACTGTACCGTATTTTCTATCCCCCTACACCAACCATACACCTAAACCTACTCATCACAGAAAACTGTGCACATTTTAACTTTCTCAAAAAAATTAATTCTGTATGATTTATAAGCCTTTTGAAAAATGGGGGACATAGGGTAATGTCCTCATAAGTCACCCTCTCCTTGTAATACTTATGTAGACACTGTAAAAAAAAATTCAGTCGTTTTTACAAAATAATTTTGGCAGCTGTGGTTGTAAAAACTGTAAACACACTTACAGAACAAACTGTACATTTTACAGTATAAAACTGTAATTTACAAACAAGAAAACTTGAATGTAAACCAATAAATTCAACAATGCACACTACTATTAAAACCTGTTTAATACCTTTAACATATACTGACAACCTCAATTATAATGCAGGTGGTAAAAGAGAAAGCCACATGAAGAATCAGTTCATCACAAATGGCTTTTCCATGAGCTGTAATATACTAATATACAGAAGGTGCACAGAGTCATTCACGCAAACGCAAACACATACATAATGTAATAAACATTCATTAAACAACAGAAGATGTAACATAAAACCCTAATGTACATAACTGATAACAAAACTGTTAAGACACATGATTATTTAAACAATATACTTTCAAATGTGGAGTGTCACACAGGGAATTGTGGGAATATCAGTTTACAGTTTTTGACTGTAAATTATACATTGATTTGTTCTTTTTTACTTATGAAAATTGTAAAATTTACAGCACACACACACACACACACACACACACACACACACACACACAGACACACACACACACACACACACACACACACACACACACACACACATACATATGATGATGGTTTTCAGAGGAGTGGCTTCTGGTTGCGAAAATTTAGCATTCGTGGAAGTCTAACTTGCATTTAGTCTAACTTGCATTGGTTAAAATTGTGATTCCACTATAAATGACTTCAAATTTTAAATATTAAATTTGAGGTGCCTTACTGGGTTTGGGCTGATTGAAAATCTAAAGCTGAATTATAGTCCTTAAAAACATGCATGCATCAGCTAAAATTTGCACCAGTGCATCTGTACAATATAAGAAAATGCAATTTCCTTTTATTGGTTCCCTTTATTTTTTTTTAAAAGCCTGGTCTTAGATACAGCCAGTGTCCAACCAGAAAGAAAGAAAAGCAAAGCTGGGTGCTGATAAATCCAAAGAACCTCTCTTCCACAACTTCCACTTTTCTCTGAAACCAAACCTGACTGGACAAGTAGAGGCCCTGCAGGCAGACAATGAGTTTTTATGTGTTTGGACAGTCCTCTGTCCTCTAAAAAAATCACTGTATCCTGGTTGTTGCATTGGGTGGAAAGGAAGAGAGAGAGAGAGAAATGTGCCATCATACAAGGTCTGTTTGTAAAGCGTGCAAACTAGGTGTGCAATAATGTGATGCCACAGCAAACACTATTTATGAATAGGGCCCCCGTGAGATTCAAAATGTAATTTTTACTTGAACAAAAGACAGAAAAATCCCACATGCCTCCAAAACTGATTAACAAACTCTGCAGTTATACTCTTGTTTTCTCAAAGTGATCTGGGTTTTTTCAGCTGTACACATATGGTGGTGTCAGAATAACAGAATGCCAAACTGATTCAGAATGTCATAAGACAAAGAGTATCTCTGATTCATATATAAACATTCATCAACGCACACATCAGATATGGTAAACGGAAGCTCAAACATGTTTGCATGACACGTGCGAGACTCAGTGAGATTCATTCTAATGTGTTATGCAGCACATTTGAGCTTCCGGAAGAGGTTTGTTCTCGCACGTGAAGCAAATTCGGCTGAGCTTCTGTTTATGCTCTCTGCAGTGTTAATATGTGAATAAAAGTCTAAATTCAATCTGTTCATCATATAAATCCATCAAAAAATTTGGACTAAACCACTCAATTCACATGGATTAGTTTTACGATCTCTTCATGAACTTTTTGAACCTTCAAAGTTTTAGTTGCATTGGTTGTCTATGGATGGACAGAAAGCTCTCAGATTTCATCAAAAAGATCTTCATTTGTGTTCCGAAGATGAGATTTCAAAATGGTAATTAAATAGTTAGTTTACCCAAAAATGAAAATGATGTTGTTTATTACTCACCCTCATGTCGTTCTACACCCGTAAGTCAAATTAAGATGTTTTTATTAAATCTGATGGCTCAGTGAGGCCTCCATTACCAGCAAGTTAATTTAGACTTTCAAACACTCAGAAAGGTAAAAACATATTTTAAACAGTACATGCGACTACAGTGGTTCAACCCTAATATTATAAAGCGTCGAGAATACTTTTTGTGCGCCAAAAAACCCCCAAAATGACAACAATATCTAGCGATGGCCGATTTCAAAACTTTGCCTTGAAGCTTTATGAATCTTTTGTTTCAAACAGTGATTCGGATCGCGTATCAAACTGCCAAAGTTACGTGAACTATTGAAATTTTGAAACACGTATGATGTAACGAAACCTTATTTACTGAAATCACATTTACTGAAATCACGTGACTTTGGCGCTCCTAACTACTGATTTGAAACAAAAGATTTGTAAAGCTTCATGAAGCAGTGTTTTGAAATCGGCCATCACTAGATATTGTTTAAAAGTCTTTTTTTTTTTTTTTTGGCACACAAAAAGTATTCTGTCGCTTCATAACATTAAGGTTGAACCACTGTAGTCACATGAATGGTTTTAAATATGTTTTTAGTAGCTTTCTAGGCATCTGAAAGTGTTAATTATCTTGCTGGCAATGGAGGCCTCACTGAGCCATCAGATTTCATCAAAAATATCTCAATTTGTGTTCCGAAGATGAACAAAGTTCTTACGGCGTAAAACGACATGAGGGTGAGTAATTAATGACATCATTTTCATTTTTGAGTGAACTAACCCTATAATATACATAAAAGAAAACCCAACTTGTGTCTGTGTGTGTGTTGGTTTTCCATGTTTTATTGGGACATTCCATAGACATAATTATTTTTATACTGTACAAACTGTACATTCTATCCCATAACCCTAAACCTACCCATAAACCTACCTATCATAGGAAACTTCCTGCATTTTTACATTTTCAAAAAACATCACTTGATTCACTCGAATCAAGCTGTTTTCCTCATGGGGGACCAAAAATGTCTATTTATAGCTACTCACTTTTTTTGGCCATGACCCAAGAGTATCCAACACTACTATGGGAACATGCTGCAGACAAAATATTTATAATTTAAAGATATGATTCATTATACTAAAATTGCAAACAAAATCAAACTTTAATTGTGACTGGGATTTACTGTTCTTGTATTGTGACAAAAGCCTCTGAACATTTTAGGTTTAAGCCAAGCAGAGACATAGTCCTTAAATTTTAATGAAAGCTGAGTGAATGCTTATGACAAAAAATACGATAATGTCCCCAACATCTCTTTTGGAAAAACTCTAATCTATAATTCATTACTCTAAACCCAGAGATTCACAAATGGGAGAGGCTTCCAAACTTGCTGAGCGATCAAGGTAAAGAGATGGTGAGGGATAGAGCTGACCCTCAAGGGATTCGAGGGTTGCTATGAGCTTTGCTGTTTTACATGCTGACATCCATTATACTGTAGGAACACAACAGACATAATAGCACTTCCCCTTAAGCACTGTAATAGAGGAAGTGTGAGCCAAGTGATCACTATATCACAAAAGTCGGAAACCACTTGCAAGAAGTAAGAACATCTGACCTTTTGAACAAAACAGTTCACATGCTCAATGTTACAAGTATACTTATTCGATTTGTGATTTAGAAATAGTTCAGAATTGTATACATTAAATAATAATAAACAAAAAAATATTTATTTTCCACCATGTTTCATATTTAAATCAGATTTCAATGTGGTCTCAGACTTTTGGACATCAGCATTTACATACAGTACTCTATATTTACATGTACATACACTCTATATATCACAGTCCAATCGTTATGTATGCCGCAGTGATGGTTAAAAAAAATTAATAGAAATGAGAATCCTTTGGGGCCAAACTTTAGTCGAGATTTGCTGCCTCAGCATCTGAGCTTCAGTGACAGCCGTGAGTTTCAGCCTCGTGTTTAGCACATCATCAATTATAAACAGTGTGGGGTAATCATGAGGGACATTTTAATACGAAACAGCGTTTAAAAAAAAAAACTTTGTTCTTGGCCAAAAGTTGCTGTATTTTTAATCATCTGTTATGTAAAAAGATGAAACCAACTCATGGGAGAAGCAGAGAGCAGATGACAAGGTGTTCTGGACCTCAAAATGAATGAAAAAAGAGAGAAAGAGAGATAAGCCAATCAACAGATGGGTGGAAAAACAGATCATGCAACAGATGGACAGACATATCACACTGCTGGTATGAGCATGAAGATACTAAATGGTTAAAACCCTCTCAAAATGCACAACCGCACTTGCATTCCTACATTGCCTTATCTGACAGCACTGAGCTCCAGCCATTTTCTCAGGAAACTAGCCAGTCTCTGATAAGATTAATTCCCATGAGCCAGTCCAAACAGGCTTTTGGCTTGGGCCTCCACACCAAGAACATCATCCAAAACAGGGCAGATTAAAATTCACAAGCCTGCAAACATATGCTAACATAACCTGCCAAGTCAGACGGGCTTTTATTGGACACATACAAGTGGCACATACAGGCCCAGACAGAATTTTAAAATAAAAATGTGCCGATAAATGAGATAATTAGGCTGTTTTCAAGATATCATAACTACACAGTCTCTTATTTCTTGTGAACGGCCAAACATTTCCCATCCTCCACATGCGCTAGACGAGTACGTACTGATTTCCAAGTACAGTATACAAGCTCCAGTGTTAAATGAACTGCAGAACACAACAGTCCCAAGGCCTGCTGATGAAAATACCACTATATTAGTAAGTAGTCACGCCAAGTTCTCTATGACTCATAAAAACACATCTAGGGTTATTACAGATCTGACTTCATTGAAGCATAATTATGTTTTTTGATGAACATGGCTGACTTCTTGCTATAGAAATGTAACCATGGAAACTGAGTGAATCTGTGTTGAGGGGCATTGAGTGTCCAGCTTCCCATGGTGAGAGCTGAGGCATGCTGGGTAGCGGGTTTTGTTCTGACATTGCCAGTGAGGAACTGCCCACTCATTCTACTATAGCTCAAACTTCTGCTAGATACAACAGCATATTTGCATATAATGCAAATGCACTGCAAAAAATGCTGTTCTTACTTAAGAGTTTTTGTCTTGTTTCCAGTCCAAATATCTAAAGATTCTTAGATCAAGAAATATTTTCTTGACAAGTAAAAATTATTTTCTTGTTTTTAGGAAAAATAAGTCCAAATTAAGTGAGTTTTTCCTTAAAAAAAAAAAAAAAAAAAAAAAAAATCTGCCAGTGGGGTAAGCTAAATAATCCCAGTCCAAACTGAAAATAAGATTATATAGTTTATTTTTGGTTTGATATAAGATTATTTTGCTTGTTTTAAGGAAAAACTCACTTAATTTTGTCTTATTTTTCCTAAAAACAAGAAAGTAATTTTTACTTGTCAAGAAAATGCTTCTTGATTTAAGAACTTTAAGATATTTTGACTAGAAACAAGACAAAAACTCTAAGTAAGAACAGCATTTTTTGCAGTGTGGGTGAGGAAATTTTTATAAAAACTGGACATGCACAAACTGAGTAGACTAATTCGATGCCATATGTAATGTGGAGTGCTATTCTGTATGAAGTTGTTAGAGGAAGATCACAGGAGTCAGTGCTGCCACCTAGTGTACAATAATATAAACCTGCATGCATCCTGGCATGTTTAGCTATTAAAGGGATAGTTCACCCAAAAATGAAAATTCTGTTATCATTTACTCCCCCTCAAGTTGATCCAAACCTGTATAAGTTTCTTTGTTCTGCCATACACAAAGATATTTGGAAGAATTTTTGTAACCAAATCTCGACCCCCATTGACTACCATAGTTTTTATTTTTCCTACTATGATAGTAAATGGGGGGTGAGATCTGCTTGGTTACAAACATTCTTCCAAATATCTTCCTTTGCGTTCAGCAGAACAAAGAAATTTATACAGGTTTGGAACAACTTGAGGGGGAGTAAATGATGACAGAATTTTCATTTTTGTGTGAACTATCACTTTAAATAAAGGAGTGTATTTGCTTTCAGTGGTCAGTATTTTATCACATATGGGCAATATTTCTATGTGAGGAAAATAGTCGGTCTGTCTGTGTGTACTGTAAGTTGCTTAAAATGAAAAGTTTTATGTAAGGTAAGCTCATTTTTGACTTGGTTTCAATGTTGGTATGCTAACGACTGTGTGATATTTAACCAGTAAGTTTTCAGAGAGACAAAACTACAAAGTTCGCTCTCTCTCAGGTGAGGTTGCTGGCCCATTTTGTGGAAGAATTGCGGAGTGGAACCGCAGAGATGGGAAAATGCAGCCTCATCACATTTCCCCGCTCTGCTAGGGAAGATACGACTAATTAAACTAACTCCAGATCAGTCACCATGACAAAACGTCTCAGGTGGGCTGACCCAGTTTTTCTTCCAGCAAGTACACATCAGGGAAACCCCATCAACAAACAATCACATAAACACAATATTGTAGGGCTAAGAATCCCTGATCACACTACCATGGATGCAAAACAACTCTTTCACTATTTTATGTAAGGTCACTTAAGCTGTGAAAGGCTTATGTCAGAAGTCATAAGCTCTCTTACGAGATTTGAATTTGAATGCATAGTTTCATACTAACTTACAAGCTGGAAGATTCACATTCACAACTTTACATTTCTTTAGTGTTTATCACAAAGCATGTCATTGTTTAAATCAAATAGTTTCATTAATAGTCTAAAGGAATCACCAGTTAGACTGGTTTAAGTGGGTGGTGTTTTCTTATAACATGAACAAAAGCTAATGAGAAACCTGATAACCTAAAATCACATTATCCCCATTCTTTTCATTCCTAAACCTGTTTTTCATGTATTTTAGACACTTTCAGTATTGTTTATCTGCTTTCTGTGTCTTTTCAAGGTTTTAAAGTTTATTTTCTGCTTATTGAAATGCACTTATTTTATACAGTTTAATTAATTTGATACCTCTATCAGTCACTAAGAAGTAGGTGAATTATTTGGAGAAAAACAGAATATCTTACATAAAATGTATAATAAAAAAAAGACCAAAAAATGTTTTGAAGAATGTCAAAAGTTTTATTTTCAAACCTATTAGCAGAAATTTTTGTGCATTGTCACTGTGAACCTACAGATAGTTTATAATCCCATCAAACAACTCCAATGTGCTTTTACATGTATATTGCACAAAATAACACATTAATACAATGATTAAGATTTAAACATGAATACTATATTTTTTCATATAATATGTCAGAAAATCTTGATTAGACTGAAACTTCAAAGTTAAAACTGGCTACACTGTAGGAATGAGGTAAAGAACTATTTGGATCTGTAAATCCTCAGGGTGCACGAACCCAAACTTCATTGTGCCTGTTGATCAAATCCCATGGTGCGTCATAGCCAGCTGCATCAAACCTGTTTTCAATAAACTCCTTTCCTGCAGCCCTGAGGTCTTCTCTTAGCTGCTGCACATTCTCTAAGGCATCTTCATCAGAAGCCATACCACCAAACGACCTGTAATGCCCAGCAAAGACATAATGTTTAAATGAGAAACAGTAAATGAACTGTTTTTGACTGTCATTCTTTGCTGAAATGACTAACCTGACATAGACAGTCCCGGCTGGTATAACTGTTTTTCTGATGGTCGTATCGTTGGGTTCAGGGATGTCTGTGTCAGATTGAAAGACGGAAATGGACACCTGTCTCTCACCCGTTCCATCAGCTTCCTTCACTGACACAAGGACAGGCCTGGTCATAGCAATTTCCTTATCTGAGAAGTAAAATTACAGTCAAATAAGATGAGTGAAAATTAACAACTACTTACTCTTTCAATCAAAACCATAAGTTTGGTGAAGCTTACTTACTCGCACTATTTTGCCCTTGATTGAAATAATACAGTTTCCAAAATCCCTCCTTTATATCACTCTGGCTGGTACTCGCAATATCAGTGGTAATCCAGTAGCTCATGTCGTAGTTGCGCTCCTCAAATCCCTTTTTATTTACCCAATGATAAAACTTTTTATATATAACAAACCAAATTTAAAGGATTCCAAATTAAAAAAAAAAAAAAGTCATAGACCTACCTGATTTTCATTTTCATTTACCAGAGTGTACACAGGACACTCATATCCACGACAAAACCGGGGTGCTTCCCAACATTCTGTATATGGGAAACATATAAGTCCAACCAGGAAACACAGAGCTGGTAGAGTCCTCGCCATTGCACTGCAAGATGACGGATATTGTCACAGGTTGTTTGTGTACTGTGCTCTCGTGTCATCCAGTAGACACACCCCTCATCATTTCATGGAATTCTCAATCCTTCGCCACTAGTATGACACCAAGAAAACAATGAACCCGCTTGCATGAATTTCTTTCTTTCATGAAAAACAAAGAGGAAAGAACAGTAGACATGTTCCATGCAATTACAGAGGATAGGACACAAAAATGATATAAATGCACCAGAAAAGCATTATAAAGCACAATGACAGATTTAGTGAATAATGACTTGCATTCGTGTTTTCAAACTCAGCAGCACTGATCTATTAACTATCAGCATTGTGTCCTTGAGCAAGGCACTTCATCATTAGTAACTCCAGTATTAAGTGTACTGTAAATTGCTTTGAATAAAAGTGTCAGTTAAATGACTAATGAGTAATTTTTAATTTGACTAAACTTGCAAAGTTAAGGCCTGCTTAAAGGTGTCAGCAGGAATCACCAGAGTTATATAACTGAAAGAAACGTTTCCTCATAAATAATTTGCCTCTTTAATTCAAAATAAAACTGGTAGGATGAACAGGAGCTCAACCGGCGCAAGCCTTTAATTCACTTGAAAGTGATCCATGCAGAGTTCTTCCAGCACTAATCATAAAACAAAAGCAGAATTATAAAGGAAATAGCCCAGCACAGTCAAGACCACATATCCCTCCATAAATGTATCAGCTTAAGGTTGTTAATCATAAGCTTTAATGACGTTTAAATGGTTGATGTGGCTCAGGTGAGATGTCTACATCTTTTTCATTTTCACCGTTAGATGAAGCTTTACAAGAAATAGATGTTCAGAATGTGCAATTTATTAACCAGGTTATAAAAGTTTGTGTGAGGTATAATAAGGTATCAGAAATTGCCCTTACATAGACACCTCTCCATCCAAAACCAATTCATCTGAACAATTTGAGATGACAGTCTATACTCTGACCTACATCTTAGACAAAACCTAAAGCAAGTCATTTTCCAAAACAGTGTTATGTTTTGTAAACGGACCCCTGTGTTGTGACACACATATACAGATCTTCGTAGATCCATGTCATTCCAAACTGTTCATCCCAAAGTGCTCTTAAGTGTTTTTTTCTTGCTTGTGAACAAAAACCAGTTCCAGTGTGCACTAGATTAAAAATTAAGCATTGCATTCATTCATTCATTCATTCAT